>JAFMSR010000017.1:16225236-16452942 GCA_022818135.1 Saxidomus purpurata
ATCATGTATCAAACACAGATCTAATTATGTATGTTCATGTTAAGAATACAATACAGAATCCGGGACGGGTAGCTTGTGCCGGTTTTTGTATACAGAAAAGTATTGACACCTGTACCTGCATACACCTGTATCACCTTCAATTTCAAAAATAATTTGTATTAAATATTTTAAATAATAAAAGTATGTCTCGGCATTAAATGATCATTGCACCATTTGTGCACAAAACATCCGAAATTTAATATCTCAGACATTACATCTGATAACAAGTATGCACCTGCCATCGTACATAATCATACTATCAAAAGCTTAACTTCTAATGATTAAATTTCGTTTTGAATGTGTTTGAAAAGAAAATATAGCATACTTGTAGTTTATATCCCGAAAAACTGTACGTACATGTGCTTTTAATATTTATTACATATACTTTTATTGCCACTTTGACATTCTGTATTAAACCCGATTTCTAAAAACTTGATAGAAGAAAAAAACCTTCTTATTTTAAGATAATATCATACAACACTTTCCTTAAATTTTCACTTACACCAATTGACAGTCACACAATTTGCAATACTTTTGTTAAATACTGGTAATCAAAGAAAATACTTTTACAGCAGATGGAAAGGGACATTTCACAAAATAATATGATTATGCAAAAAGTGATTTTTGCAAAATGTGTCACTTACACAAGTTTTGCGTTCAGCCCTCGATGTGCTCGTAACACTGACACAGAACGACAGTGGTGTAGGCTAATCTCATTGCAGTATCTTAACATGTACTTCAGTAACCCAAATATGGGTATTGGTGTATACGTCTGTGACACAAACGTAGGTTGTACAACATTACGTTCGACATAACTTTAATAATAAACATGCAATCAACACTCGCCTTATTCTGGTTCGACAGTAGCCGGCATAATGTTTGTGAAAGAATGCAACTGGACACCGATTCTGGACAGCTGTCATATCCGCTCTTTACCAAAGATAGGCTATGCTCGCGTCCGCTCAAGACCCAAAGTTTGGCTATTCTCGCGTCCGCCCACGACATAAACATATGAAATTTCGGTAATTACATATGTCTCCATAATAATAAATATGCTTAGAAATTGATAATTGATTCAACTCAAAGGTAATTAAGTTTAATCATTTACACGATGTTGTTTGTTAACTTTGATGGTCATCTGATTGCGGCTGAAAGGGACAATAGATTCTTTACAATGTTTAGTACCAAAAGCATAAAGTTTAACTCGGAAAAACAACAAAAAACCGATCGCATATATTACCGCAAAATGATCCCTCTGAGCAACAGCCAATTGCCAGTCATCCGATTGGTGGCTGTTGTAGGGCGGTGGCACTGTACGTGTATCGGCTGAACATCCGGTTTGTTATTTCAATATAGTTAGCCGTTGATCACTGTTGTAAAATTTATATGAATTCGAATAGCAAATAATGAGGAAATCTGAGCTTACATACAAGTTCGCAGTAAGCTCGGTTTTTCTCTGAAAGAGATTTTTGCCGAAATTTCTCGTGTTTATAGGTCAGCTAAGGTGTCTTATAAGACGGTTGGCAGATAGAAAAGGAAAACTGAATTTTAGGTAGAGTCTGTTGAAAATTCATCAAAATCATAGAAACTGCTGGTGCAAGATGTGTGAGTTCTCTGATTGAATTTCCATTTGTCAAAAATGAATCAGGTGTTTTACCAGGCCCTTCAACAGTCTACTAACTTATTGACATTTATAACCATATTTGTAAATCATCTGACGAGAAGGAATCAACATGCATGGTATTCTGTGGTATTTTTAAAACGTTCGACCGAGTCTGGCACAAAGGTCAAATTCTTAAACTGAAACAATATGGTATATCTTAAAACTTACTTAACTGGTTTTCTCATCATCTTTTTGATAGAAATCAAAGAGTTTTCGTCGGAGCATCTTATTCTTTTACAAAAGTCATAAATGCTTCAGTTTAAAGGCTCGGTCTTTAAATTGGACCTCATCTCTTTCTCATTTACGTAAACGACATAGCAGATTCACTTTTAAGTTCCACTAGCTTATTAGCAGACGATAGATAGCTGTTTCTGCTTCTGATATAAATGCGATGGAAAGAACTTAAATGACAAAATGGTTCAAACAAGGGGTTGATAACTTTAATCATGCAAACACCGAAGTACTTTTTTATCTTTAAACCAAACTGCTCCTCCTTTACTTACATTTGACAACTTAAGTTTTAACTTTGTTGATTCCCATAAACATCTGGGAGTAACTCAGAGTAGCAATGGCCAATGGCATTAGCACATTTCCAACATCATCAAGTCTGCAGACAAATTTATAGGGTCAAGGAGTTTCAAACTGAACCGTAAAACCTTAAGTCAAAACCAAAGTTCGTATCTTAGACATAAATTTGAATACGCATCAATAGTATGGGCCATTTGCACTAACTATGAAACTAACGTCTTCAATACGAAGCAGCAAGAATTCTTACTGGCCTGACTTGATCCGTCTCCATTATTAAACTACTAAATAAAATAGGCTAGATGTCACTTTCTGACCGTAGAAAAATGCAAACTAATTCAAATATACGAAATACAAAACATGAGTTCCCGTTCAATATAACCTTTTTCGCTTAAACTGTTGAACAAACTCAATTTAGAAATCTCTTTCAGTTCATTAAGGAAAAATCTAAAGACTATTTAAATTCTAGATTGTTCCCAGCTATTTGCAGAACATCATGCCCGAATAAAAACAACTGCAGCAATTTTATATGCTGATTTGTTCTGCAATCAACTTCGAGATTCACCCCTTTGCAAGTGTGGAAAACACTACTTTTTTCAGAAACACGAGAGGTTTTCACCCTCTAAGCATAACAAAGCAGCTAGTTGGTAATGACGCACTAAATGACGAACAAAGCACCTTTGTCTTTAACGAAGTTCAAAGAACACTAGAAGGTTTTTCAATAATGATGACTTCAAAAACATAAATTGTCCTCTATTAGTTCTGGTGTGGGTTTGGGCGAGGTGTTGCGAAGGCAGCGGGGTTCACATTGCGGAGATATGTTGGGTTGCACCAAGTTCTCTTTTTTCCTTTTTTTTTTTTTTTGGCTCTTTTTCTTTTTTTTTCCTTCTAATTTTGGCTTACCTTATACATGTACATGCATACAACTTTAGTCTGAAGCTGAAGTACTATTTTGACGCTTCCATATTCCGATTTTAAATTATAAGTACCAGTGAAGTAATAATCCTATTTGACTTGAAATGTGTACTGTGTGTATGTTTTCCTTCCCTTACTTTTTTCTCTAAAGAAATAACCTTCTGTTTTAAATTGCTTAGCTTATATTCTATTCCAATATTTAAATAAGGTATACTCAGATCATCACATTGAAGAGGGCCAATTTCTGATGTTGCTATAATTTGTGGTTCATTTGTTTAATGTGTTTAATATGTATCTGTCTAAAGGTTGAATAAAGTGTATTTGTACATAGAACAATAAGATAGTATTAAACAAAATATTAAAGCTTACAAATATCTCGATTTATGGTTTGTCGCATCTCAGATTTTCAATCTGGAGTGTTGTCTGATATTCAACTGTAAAATATCAAAAACAAATTAGAAATTGCATCGCAAAACAGGCGAGCGATTCTACATTTGTATGACTGTGTTTGATGACTTTGTGGTACGCAAAACATATTCACAGAGTTTTTGGTTAAAAGAATTGAAGACACTATTACAATACCAGCAACTTCATTTCGCTGCTGGACGTGTCGGCTTAGATCAATGTGAAACTGGTAAGTGTACACCATCCTTCTGTCTTGTGTACATTTACTGGGCAACGTGTGCTTACGTAGTGATGTAAAGTTTGTGTGTGTCTTAAAATTTTAGCAGAAGTTTATACAGAATTTAAGCAAGCACTAGCTGTCTCAGTATTTCCTGTCGGTTACGCCTTTTTAAATGAAGGCTGAGTAGATTTGTTGCGTCTAGAATGAAGAGTAATCAAAATTGAAATAAAACAAGAACGTTTATAAAACTATCCGAATGAACCATCATTTATAATTATGATGATAATGTTTGGATAATATTACGTTTCATTTATTGCAGGCATATACGTAATCTTAAGTCATATACCACAGTATAACATTTTTCATTAATGTTTCTAAATATACTTATGAATATATATTGCTAATTTAAAAAGACATGATTCATATATTTCGTTAACCTGTGTCTCGGACTTTATTAGCGTATTTCATATATTCTAATTAGCCGGTCTTTCTTGGAAATATATGTAAATCTTTCACGTTGTTATCAGTAGATGAAAATAAGTTAAAAGTTATTATTTTGATTCAGTTAAAGATTATTTATGACTACTGCGTGTATCTGTAGCAAAATATATAAGAAAATGCAAACGTTAAAATGTCCTAAAATTCTACTAAATAGTATCTTCTGTTTGATATTTTATTCAATGTGAAATTTTACTGCTGTTTGGGATCATGTTTTAATTAACGCATGCACACAAACCAGAACTGTTGTCCTGAGATATATTATTAATAAGCAAAGGGATTATTATCTTTATTCATATTTCACAATTAGGATTGTTCAGAACGTGATAATTATTACTAGGATTGTTTCATATTATCACGCTTGTAATATATCTTTACTTACCCAAATATTAATAGTCTCCCTTTACATGTATCTATTTTCCGTCAAATGACAAACACCTTTCATAACCTTTCATTATATTTCAATATGGGTGATTTAAATATAATGATCCAACTGATAATATCATCACATTTAATTGTGACATTTAAACTAATGTGTTTGATCATACATTTAATTGTTATACATGTAGTACACACATAACGTCCTTTTCACAAGCTATAAGGTATAACCTATGTCTACTGAAACTATTGCAACTAGTTTTGTTAACTTAATAGATATCTAAAAAAGAGCTACCATCTATTTAAAAAAATGGTCGGCGCGATACAGAAAGCAATATCGTTATTAAGACACTGGAATTATCAGAGATAATTGTCTTATTTTGAACTTGCCCAAGTCCAACATATATGCTATTAAATACAGAACCTTTTTCACAATTTTCTTAGTAATTCTGGTCCAGAAAAAAATAAGAAAACTATCATCACACAGTCATATAATAATGATGTTACATGTATTAGAGTTGTCAATCTTGAAAAAATATGATTGATCTCATAATCACTTGGTTAAGAAGGTACGTGAAGTAAAAATCCAAATATTTCAATTTTATTGCTTCAGAATATTCCTTTCGTTGTAATTTCACTAAATTGGGTAGTGTTTAAAGGAAAATAAGCTTGATACTGTGTAGAACATATTTTGAAGGATGTTCTTCCAGGGAAAAAGTGACTTGAGTACACAACATCCAAAAACAAACAAGAGGGAATTTTGCTGTTCACCAGTCTGGCTTAATAACATGTTTAAAACTGGCGGAAAATGTTTTTACTTCCTCATGTGTCCAAGAAAGCGAGTAGTACTCGTAAATGACTTTTTGGATAAAAATGAAAATTTTCTTACCTTTCATGATTTTAGAAATGAATTTGATATACAAACACACTTCCAGGGATATCGAAATATCATACAGCCTATCAGAGATTGTGTTTAAACAATTAAGATTTCGACACAGTGCAGTAAAAAGAAAACTATCCTATGTAACCACTTACAATTAAAGTTATTAACAGCAGGAGAAAATGTTGTAGGTGTATTTATGATTATATGCAACATTCAATTGCTTCCCCATCTTCGATTAGGAAATGGAACACAATATCTATCCTATTTAAACATGAATTTCAGTTTGAAATACACATACAAATTTCTATTTACTGTGACAAATGATCCGGAATAACAAAAGTTCCAGTTCAAACACAGGCACAAATTATTTGTTGCAAAAGATAGGGATGATGGATGATAGCAGATCACAAAATAGGAACAATTCAGCATTTATTTGTTGACTGTTAAATATCCAGCATTTTGGGGGGAAGTCGATGTATGGATAAATACTAAATGTCCAGATTTTGATACCAGCTGGTCAAACATAGACATACTATTTGGTAATAAAAACCTTGAGGCAGCTACCATGTTTCTATTATAAATTGTTAAATACAATAATTATTAATCTACAAATGTATATCAATGTAAAATGAAAATTCAGTTCCTAGATAACAAACCTTTATTAAACATGAATTCTCTTTACAAAAACTGGAATGAGTTTAGCGTTGCTTGGGAATGATGAGTGAGGTGTGTGAGTGGGTCTGGGGTCACAAGTACTGCACTGCTGTCGTTTTATGCTTAATCAACTTTACTGCACTAAAGCAAAGAAAAATATTTAGCAGTCCGCTATGTTACTGACTGCTGTCTCTTACTGGCTATCTTTTTTTCTTCTTTTTGTAGATATTATGGAAAGGTAGTAAACTAAGATGTATAACCAATATAATGTATACAGATAAAATGTGTAACGGAGTTGCTCCTCTTTATAGATATCGATTCACAAAAGGCTAAGGTGTTTAACCACGAGAATACAATGTATGTAGCAAACATGCTTGACGTAGTTGCTCCCCTTGTTAAATATCGATTAACAATAGACTTAAGTATATAACCACGTGAATACAATGTATATAGCAAACATGCTTGACGGGGTTGCTCCCCTTGATAAATATTGGTTAACAATTCGCTATATTCAAATCAGAGAATTCCTAGACAAGTTCTGAATATAAACATATAACTAAAATGGAGGACACATAACAAATATCCATTCAGTGGAATTTTCTTCATGATTTAGAAATAGTATTCATCACATCGTAAAGGTGCAGGTAATATCATAATTTTGTTGTTGTTGCCTGTTATTGAAAAGTCAATTTTGTAAACGTACTGTGTATTTTCCGAAATAGCGATTTATATTCAACCCGGAAGATGAAAACTAAAGTTTTTACAATAGTGTTTAAGTGAAGCAAGTATGTCATAATGTACGTTTTTATTGCAAGATGTTTAATATCTTTTAGATCAAATGACAGTTACGGTTATAGTTCATACATTTGATTAAAATAGCTTAAATCTACAGAGTATGTAGCTGTCCGATACAGATTTATTTGTGAATGAATTAATTGAATGTGTGAAAACGAAACTTCCAAATATGTTTCTTGATCTCAGACAGTGATAAGTATCAGACGTAGGGCCTAAACAGATTTATTGAACAAGACTGTAACAGCAAACACTTGAACAATCAAAATAATGGAGTACTCTCCTGATACATTTTATGTCGCTAAGTTATATGCAGATTTTGTCACAAAGAAAAAGCAAAATCATGTATCACTTGCTTGTATTGAAAGAGAATTCAATTCTCAATAATGGTAGATTCCATATTGAAATTGTTACAAACTTTTTAAAATAACTAGTTCAATCTAGTTGGTACACACTGTTTTGTTTTTTAAAACTCCAATAAAATACAGTACAGTAGACACAGGTTAATTTGCCATTGTTTCGGTCTTTCAAAGTGAGATTGCCTGTCACATTTTTTTTTTGAGGCCCCGTTTGGGTAAACCCCGTTTATTGTCCCCGTCAGCGGTTAAATAGAGGTCGGGGTTCCATCCTCTGTTAACCTTACAAATTTTCAAAAAAATACATATAATAAATGTTACAGTATAAATGTTACAAAATGGTTTCATTAGAACAATAATTTGGGTTATACCTTTAGCAAAAACTATTTCATTCATCTGAGGAAAATAAACAATTAAACAGGGCCATACTTTTATGGCAATTTAACAATATTGAAATACAGTATACAAACCATTTCGAGAATGTAATGTAATATTTCTTTTCGTTCATGTATAGAATAAGGTTACAAAGTACACAGAAGATCAACAAGATACCAATATGGTTTGTATTTGTCTACCTGAACCGTTTTTTTCATAATTGACGAGGCAAGCTTAAGGCTTCCATTAAGGCTAATCATAGATGGTTTAACTTCCTTCCTTTTACATAAGAATAAATATTTCTTAATTTCTAGATATAACGTATTATAATGTTCCAAACCTGTTTTAGTATATCCTAATATAAAAGATTTACTGTCACATATTATACTTATAGACATTCTGAACTTGTGAAAAGGCACAATTCAAAGTACAATATATTGTCAGTTTTGTTTTGGTTTGTACTGCACTCTAAAATGTGTGGACATACTTGCTAGAAATCCAGAAAGCAGTCAGTTTTCAAGCAATTCTGGTTGATACACATTTAACTGTCATATAACATGGCACAACTGTTAAGCACATGACGGCAACGTGTCGCGTGCAAGACCAACGTCCCTACCTCAAATGTCAAGATCACACTTAGAGTTTATACTTAACGTTTAAAGGTAATGGAATTCTGTATATATGGCAACTTTGTCTTGCATTGAGGCATTTTAAAATAACATAGCACAGTTGTTGAGCACATGGAGATGACATGCCATGCACAAGTCCCGCATCCTAACATTGAATGTAAAGGTCCAACTTTGAGGTCAGACGTTTTAGAATCATGTATATATGCACAATATTCATGTATGTATTGTAACTCTGTTATACATTGAAGAATTTTGAAATGAATTGGCACAAATGTTCAGAACATAAGATAAAGTGTCGTTTGCAAGTACCGGGTCACAGACTGCGAGACACCACTTTTACATTCGTCACTTCCGAGGGACAGCTCTTGTTTTCAAAAATATTGAAATTGTACGCATATCTCTTTGATCAAACTTTAACCAAACTTGGATTAAAAAATTCTTTAAATATAAGAAAAAAGTGAGCAAACAGGAAATGTTTCAGACTATTTTTTGGTTTGCATTTTAAGTTGAAATGACTTTGAATTTGAATAGTTATATACATTATGTACATTATGGAATTGATATTCAGTAGACTTAACCGTTTAAACATTTAGAAAAACGGTCACATTAGAACATTGAATTAATTATTATGGGAACAGCTATTTATGGCCACGATCTTGAACAGGTACTGAGTTAAAAGATTAGGGGGTCGAAAGTGATTAATGCCTCTCGGGTTTTCAAGCGGACTATTGATGTATATTCGTACAAAATAGCGGAAATCGCTGGAAAACCCGAGGGACATGAGTCACGTCCGAGCCCCTGAGTATGAATACAAATTATAAAAGAAAGATATTTTAAAAGAGAAAGAGTAAGCGTCAAATAATCGTAAAATCTAATCGTGTCTATTTAAATTGGAAAATCAGTAATCACCTTCCTACGGGATTGTGCAAACTTTGGCGAGGACCTAAACAATGCTCAACATACATATTTAACAGTAATGCGCAGTTCTATATAGTTGAGGTTCAAGTAAATGTCATATCACAGTTTTATCAAGTACGCTGGGAGTCACCTAAGTCTAAAACACCTGTATTTATGAATTCTTACTGTGCACCAATTTTTACATTTGTACCTTTGAAAATAGTTTATTCCTAAATTGTCTACACTTTTTTAAATATAGAAATCTATGTATATTTTTAATAATACCGCAATATTATATGATGGATTAATATATTCACAAGCTCTAATGTGCGGGCTATTACTCTTAGCAACTTGCTATAAAAAAAAAACCCCTATTCTTGCTTAGTTTTCGCTAACAAAGAAAACTCACCTTCCATCAGTATTTCAATACATTTGACTTATCTCTACCTTTGCAATTTATAAGCAACTATAAACCCAATGATGGTAAGTGGAAGACAGAGAAACGTTAGGGAATGTATCGAGGCTTTAATATTACAAACTGCATATAAAACATTAATGTCACTACTGAATCAAAACATGAAGTCCTATGTCTATCACCTTCGAGTTAAAACCTTAATTATAGAAACTTGAACTAAAAATGCCATGTATGATCCGCCTTCTCTTTTGTAAGGTTGTGACTCTAGTGTAACAGAAATTCTTCATCGCCATCTTCTACCATTGTACTAGTTGGAATAATGCTTAGTAGTCTTCCGTTCTTCAAAAATAATAACGCCTTGAATAAGGATGGTGGACAATAAGCACATCTAACAAACAAACAATAACGCCACAAAGTAACATACAAAATATAAACGGAATACTAAAACAGTCGGTCGATATGCGGGGTCGTACCTTTTGAGTTGGTTGTATAGTTCCGGATCACACGAGAGGCGGAGCCTCGAGTGTGATCCTGCACTAAGCAGCTCACGAGAAAGATATTCTGTTATAGTATTCCTTTTATGGACGTCATATAAAAATGCTATTACCCTTCCAGGAAATTTATGTCGTTTGATTGGCCAATGATCCCTAAATATGATTTGATAGTAACGGGCAAGCCGGTAATATACACTTGGCATACCTCGTCATTGTAACATACGCTAAAATAGTTCGAAATTTTTAGGGTGCGCTATAACGGCTAACGCTCTGATTACGAAAATTATACGTACGTATATCAGCGGAGCATTGATTGAAAAGAAGAATGAGGCTTACGTTCAGTCGTTAAATGAATTTGAAATTAACCGAATTCTTCAAAATTTAAGAAAGGTAAGGGATATAAAATTGTTATTTTTCTTTTTACGTGATATATGGGGATATATTACCCGTCTCGACATAATATTACACTCGCCTAACGGCTCGGTAAATATAAATCTAGGCGGGTAAAAATCCACATATACTACTTGAAAAAACCAAATAACATATAATATAAACGTTATTATGTGTCATTAAAAACATAAAATCAAGATAACGCGCTTTTTCGTGTCACGTTGTATTTCACTGCACAAATACTAAAGAAATTTATGTTAATGTTATTTCTTTAATGGTGCATTTAGTTACGGACATAAGATTAATAAATTGTTGGAATACCGGTATATTGTGTAAAATGGATGACAGCCACACGATAACGTTACAACAGTGACGCATTTATTTGTCTGATTCCAAACGGTTGTTTTCGATAATAAGTTCGTAATCTCATAAGTCTTTCATTTCAGGTTTGATGTTAACCAATAGAGGAAGAAATCTTTCTGTCTTAAAAGGAAATTGTAAAAGGAGCTCTGTTAAACGAAACATTGTATACCGAAAGGCGCTAAAATGGCAAGCAGGTCCAAACACCCGGAGAACGTTGAAAAAAGCATTCATAGCCGCGGCAAAGGTACATCATCTACCTTGACATCTGTAGCGTCATTGTTGCTCTGGTTAAATATGAAAATAGCTTATCATTTTGATATAGAGCTCATAAAACTTCAGCAAAAAATATTTCCTTACATAGTGGAGAATTATATGAACCGGAATGAAGAATGGGGAAAATACATATGCGTTGGTAGCAAAGTAGAAGGTACAGCTATAGACAACGTTAGTGATACTGACTTAATGTACTGTTTGAACGATTATTTATTTTATGACATCAATAGTCGAGATATTGTAGACTTCAATGACAAACAATATAATATGATTGCAGACAGGCGCTTTGCTTCGAATGGCTACACACTGCTGTGGGATGTTAGTTATTATGTTCCTACAATGGCAGCAGTAAAAAAAATATTTTGGAAACCACCAGACATTGTTACAAATAAAGTTAAAAGTAACGTTTTTGTATACTATGGTAACAAAAGAAAGGCGGTGCAGTTCAGGAAAGCTATTGTAGATCATTCCTTCATTAATATCTTTATACATTACAATAATCCATTTATGCATGTACACGGTCCTGCAGTGAGTGTCTCTAGACAGTTACAAATAAAGAACAGGGCATTGGTGGATAAGCTCTGTAACGACCTTCCTTCGAACTTCAAAGTATCAGATGAAGAACTTACAATAACCGAAGGAATGGATGAAGTTATTACCTGTAGGTTTATCAGCAAAGATATACCAGAACGATGGGCCAGACGTAATAGACGCCATTTATGGCCTTCGAATAACCTGATAACGGAGGTTTCTCATCTGCCTGGTCACGCTGTTTGTACTGGAAGAAAGGGGAGTAAATTTGAAAGATACGAATGGAGAATTTGTTATACTTTTGCTGAATGTAAGCTTGTCCGCTCCCTTAATGAAGTCCAAATTCTAATGATAATCTACCTAAAATACTTCTTTGGTGTGCAGTTTAAGTCGGAGTTCCCAGATTGCACGTCTTACGTGATAAAGAATGTTATTCTGTGGCTGAGCGAATCAGTACAGCCTTCATATTTCAGGCGTGAAAATTTTCTTCCACTTTTACTTTCAACGCTTACTGTCATTTCATGGTGTATTGAAAAGAAATGTCTGCCTAATTATATGATACCCGAAAGAAATCTGTTTGAGGGAAAGTTTGATGACATCCAGTTTAGACAACAGATTATTTCTCGATTGAAGTCGCACATTTCGAGCAACATCGTCTCTGACTTCAAACCCAAAGAAACCAGGATGATCGATCTTGTCAAACAATTAAGAATTGAAGACAAAGCTGCTGTTATTACACGGCATCAGGAGGCCGTTATGGACTTGAAAACATCACTCTATTTTTTAAAATACATGGTTGACAACGAACCATTTTACCGTTTTGTTTTATTTGCAATCCAGTTGGCTGGTTGTACAGCCTGCTTGGAACCTGTGTTTCCCAAATTTGCGTCTTAGAAACGAGTATTCTACGGCTTTCAATTTTAATTGCTTGTGTATCAAGTGAATTGCTCAAAATGAATAAGCTGCACGTGTACTTTTCAAATTTGTAACAATGCAGTTTGATAATGAAAATAACATCATAGAGAGAAAACCCAGTCACCGCCATATTGGTAATGTGTATAACACGTATAAAGCATGCTGTTATGTAAAAAAATTTAAAATCCTATTTTTCCACAGTGTTCTACACATACTAAATGAAGCATTTCCGGATGTGTTTACGCGGTGTATTGTGGACAAAAATAATACCGCGGTCAGTGTGCGTTATGAAGCAGAATGGTTTAAGATATAGAATCTATTAACGATTAAAAGTTCACATGTTTAGTTCCAAAAATTACAAAAGTATTCATAAATCCTAAATTCAAGAATTTTAAAATTTCATCACTGACCTCCGTTATATTTATTTCTGTGATGACGTCACAAATGTCTGACGATTAGTCCTAAGGACGATTCGGCATATACATACAATAAATGATAGACGTAAGTCAGTTTCTTGAAAAAGCAGGAATGAAAAACAGATAAATATCAAGCAGGTTTTCGACCTAATTACAGTACAGTTTATCATATATATTTACTTACAATGTTAGTTGAGTTCTATTTGCACAAAAAGAAGACCCTTTATTGTTGTTTTATAGACTACCGGCCGTAAGACTTTTGATTCCGTCAATAGAATAGCATTATGGAGAAAATTATGACAGACTTATATTGATAGCTATACGGCTTTCATTATTTCCTAACATTTTTCATAGATTTACTTTTGTTTAGAGATTGTTTTGATCATGTGATTCCCCACCGTGACAATGTGGCCAATAAATTACACATGTGAATTATCCAATTATTTTTCTTTCATCCTACTGCTGTTTGGGGTTATGTTTTAATTAACGCATGCAAACAAATCAGTAGTGTTTTTTCCTGAGTGCAAACACTATCATATTTCATTAAGGTTTGGCAATGTTAAGAAACGGTTTTGCTGAGATATATAATTGATACGCCAAAGGCTCATTATCTTTATTCATATTTCACAATTAGAATTGTTCACAACGTGATAATTATTACCAGGATTGTTTCATATTATTACACTAATATTACTATATTTTTTACTTGTACAAAAAATAGTCTCCCTTTACATGTATCCATTTTCCGTCAAATGACTTACACCTTCAATTAGCTTTCATTATATTTCAAAATATAGGTGGCTCAAACCGTGTGTATAATGATCCAACTTATTTTTTTTTAACATAACATATCTTTATTGGCATTAAACAGCACATAGCAAATTTATAGCCTTATAATACATTTACATATGTAGTATAATAACGCATGCAAAAAGTAATGACATATTTTCATGAGGACCTAAAAGTATATTCTTGTTTTAACCAATCAGTAATTTTCCTGAAAACCTAAAACTACGTTGTCTATTAAACAAATTTCAAAATCTCGACAAAGTTTCATTAAGTAACCTGTCTTCTTTGAAAGGCAATGTATAAAATTTAGCTAAATTGTTTATAATTTTATTAGAATTAGATGACAAAATGGATTTAAAGTTTTGTAATGTTGGCCAATGGCAGTAGTAAGGTTTGAAAAATTGTTTACGTAATTCTAAGTATTTTGGCCAGACGAGGAGAAAATGGTACTCTGTTTCAATAGCATTCATGTTGCACTGTACACAGATTCTATCATTCCGTGGGGATATCCGTACGTCTTCCGTTTTCAATGGCTAGATTGTGGGCTGATAGTCGTAATTTAGACAAACTTATTCTACATTTATTTACATGTATGCAGTTCAGATATTTTTCCATATTGAAGTTGTGTTTGCAAATAGAAAATGATGAAAGTATATTTGAATTGTTTGTATCTGAATACCAATATGAAAAGCTTATCATATTGATATTGGGGTTGTCCCAGTAGTTTGACATACCTATTTTGTTCAAAATGTTTCACATGAAATGCCTAGTTATATCCTCCATACATACAACTATTGTCAGCATCTTAAAATTTTAAAAACCTTTTTAACTAAGGTGTTTTCAGTCATATTTAAAAGTTTGATATAATATTTTATAATGGTAATTTTACGTTTGATCTTCCTAACTCACCTTACAGACCATCTAGATTTGTAACTTTTTTACACAGAAAACTTTTCTTAAAAATTTACAATGAAAATTTTCAATATATTTACTGTCATAATAGCCCCAGACCTCAGCACTATAGTCAAGGACAGAACCGACCAGACTGTCAAATAATTTACATTTATCACAAGAAGATAATTCTAAATGATTGAAAACCATGAATAGATTATGCAGAGCAAAATTGGAATGTTGTGCTAATCGTTTTTGAGTCTGGTACCATCCACCATTTTTATATAAATGTATATCCAAATATTTGAAAGAATTTACGACTTCGAGTATTGTATTGTTATAAGTGAAGTCGTGATTAGTGTATCTTTCCTTTTGAAATATCTTTATTTTCGTTTTTTTAGTATTAAGTTTCAAACACAATGTATATTATTATATAATCATATTTTATAGACAATTTCTTAGGAACTGTAGGATCTAGTTTTGTGTATAGATATCTAAACAAGTACTCTCTTTAAAACAGACGGTCGGCGCAATTTTTAAGTTTATGATACAGACTTTGTAGTGATGATTCCTGTCAAATGACAGTTTCATATACTTTGTATTTAACCCTTGATAAAATGGCTTCACAATATTCAGTTATATAAATATATATAGCAAACATACTTGAAGGGATTGCTCCCCTTGCTAAATATTGGTTTACAATTAACTATATCCCTAGACATTAGTTCTGAATATTAACATACAACTCAATTACAGAGGCTTTGTTTCCTACGCCTATTATCCGCCTTGCTTATTCATTTCGTCTGGTTTTTTTCTGATCCACTTTTTTGCATAGAAGCAAAGTTTGAAAGTTAAATTCAAACCATATATGTATAAATCATTCTTAAGCGTATGAAGATGTGTTAAAGACCACCTCCGAATAAAGACCACCTCCGAATAAAGGCCATCTTGCTAATAAAGACCAGCTGGGAGATCAAAGTGAACTATTCATATAGTAGAAACATCTGTGCAAAAAGACCCCCTGCAAACAAAGACCACTTTTGTAGCTTCCCAAAAGTGGTGATTATTCACAGGCAACATTTATATGTTTAACATTATAGACAGAAGAGTAAAAAGGGATGTTTTTCATTTTGCTTTATCTTTAAGATAATAAAATGTTATACATGTGTACATGCTTCTGTGAATGTTTCTGGCGTTGTTGACAAAGTATTGTATGATACATTTACCATTTGCGCCAATAAAAGGGGTTACCCTGCTGGGGTCCACAAAGAAAAAACATTTAAAACGATTCATCAAATAAATATATTCCTTTGTAATTTGCTATAAAGTATTGCTGTACGATAAAAAATAACGTAAAGCGTTGTACAAGCTTTAGAAATCTAACCATTAGTGTGCCATCAAACTGAACCAAGTCACATTTTTAATAGACTTTCTCAAACTGATATGTTAGTTTAGTTTATACTAATTTATTATATAGCTCGATTGTGAAGAAAGCTTCAAGCTTATCGAGTCACTCTCGAGTCCGCTTCCTGGAAAAAAAAACCAGTACTGGTGTCATACGATGAGGAACGGTCGTGACCCCAGTGAGACTCGAATCCGCAACCTCCGGGATAATTGATTTTCACTTGTGTCTGCAGGATATTATGAACTAACGATATATCATAAAATGTGCTAAAATTAGATTACAAGATACAAAATGTGCCTCACATGAGATTCCCTGCACAACAGCCAGGTTCTGACACCAATAAACCATTGGGGTGTCCCTTTAAATGTGTACGGAGTTTACCATTTGAAATTGAGACACCCCTGGTGCCAGGTGTATAGCACACACACATGGTACGTGTACCTCGGTTTTTGACTTATCAAATCAAATCAAATATCTTTATTCACTCAAGACATGTAAACATGACAACATGAAAGACTGTTAGTAATTTTAGTTGGTCAACCCCGGTAATCGAACCCGCTACCTCGAGATTACAAGTCTCGTGCTCTACCGATTGAGCTTACCGGGCTGACGAATGTACAGGTTTAAATGCCTGTTATATCTTTTAACTTAATGTTTGTATACAAACTGCGAAATGTTTTGTGCAACACAATTGAACTGCCACTCAGAAATATTCCGTAAGCGGTCGGTAATCTTTTCGTTCTGTACAAGATATCGCATTCCGAAATTGCGAAGTGAATTAGGCATTTGACTACCAATCCAGCGTGTGTAGTTTTTCGAGTCTTGCTTGATTTTATTTTGTTTACTTTTAAAAAAAATATTTTCGTTTTATAATACGTATTCAGTATTGTCCTCGTTGAACACGGGTTTCTCAAGATTTTAAAAGACTATTTGAACATTCTTTCTTTGTCATCCTGCATGTAAAGAACTGAAAAATATCCACAACAAAAAATAGTAAAAAACCCAAATCATATAGAAAACGGCGCATAAAACAGTGTCACAAATTAAACAAAAAGAGCCATCCTCTTATAAAAAACTTTTAAAAATTAAAATCACCAGGGCAGGATTCGAACCCATGGAACGTTACATACAACTTAGACATCTTACCACTACGCCATAGTCTCTACGGTGTGAACTTCAGTAAGTGAAATTTATCTGTCCGATACGATAATCAATTGAAATAACGAAGACACACCCGAAAGTAGCCGAAAATATTGGCGAAGTACCAAGTAAATATTGTTGCACAATGATAGACCTTACATTGTTTACATTATCAAATTATTTATGGAACCAACAAGATAACGACACTGTCCGGTTAGGATTATTTTACAATGACGCGAGGGTCTATTTTTATCGGATAAACACGTTATCTTATTACAAGGGAGAGCACTAGGCGTAATAAATGTCAATATATTTTATATTGTACATACACAAGATGCAAGTAAGCACTAAATGCTCGTGCTTAAAATTGTTGTAGAGTCTTTTAAACTTTTAGTCATTTTACATTCATTTACTGTTAATTGATCGTCTAAATATATTGGAAAAACATATCTATCTACCCAATTACAATTTAACCTGAAGTAGCTAATACTGAAAATATTCAATGGAATTTTTTTTTTAGCTTCGATGAGGATCGTACCAGTCCTTAACATTTATATTTGTATACCAAGCGTCCCTATCCACTGCGCCAACGCACCGTTCTATTGAATGTTCATGTATTTTAAAGCCTATAAACCTTTCCTATATACATGCTTTACCTACTTGCGCAATGCTTGTTAACTTTTGTGTACAAATATATCTGTTACGTCACTGTCACATTATCTAAACTAGGCTATAAATAAACAAGCTCTATCTTTTTGTGTAAACAGTTCAAAATAAATTATGAGGACATAATAATCATGATAACTGAATTGATACCTGTAACGTAATAAAAACGGAAATTTTCTGGTTTTATTCAATATTGTTGTTCATATTCATGTCTAAAGGATCAGAAGGAACTATATATATGTGATTAGATGGTAAGTGTGCAAACTACAACTAAGCTTAAAGTACAGGTTAATGTTCATTTTGATGCTTTTACGCAAATAAATTGGTCAAGCGCGGTGCATGTTATTTAGTGTTTGAAATTATTTATTGTAAAACTTGGAGGATGAAAGTAAATACTACAAAAACAAAAGTAATGATATTTCGAAAAGGTGGCACAGTTTCCAGAAATCTTAAATTTTATTATGAAGATCAGGAAATTGAAATTGTTAATAAGTATACATATTTGGGCATTGTTTTTACCAGTGGTGGTTCTTTAACTACAGCACAGGGTACACTTTCTGGTCAAGCACAGAAGGCTATATTTAGGTTAAACAAGTATTTGTATAAATTCACGTATATATCTCCAAAGCATAAGTTAGATCTTTTTGATAAGTTAGTCGCCCCGATATTGAACTATGGAATGAAGTCTGCGGATTCTCAAAAAATTTGTCTATTGAAAGAGTTCATTTACAGTTTTGCAAGAACATACTTGGAGTTAAAAAGACCACACAGAATGATTTTATTTATGGTGAATTAGGTAGGGTAAATTTTAAGACTTTACACTATTACAATATCATAAAATACTGGATTAAAATATTGCAAACATGTGAAAATAAATATGTGTCATTAGTGTATAAAATGCTCAAAAATGATTTAGACATTACACCAAATAAATCAAACTGGTGCTATTTTGTGAAAAATCTGTTAAGTACACTTGGTTTTTATGATGTGTGGTTGCAACAAAATGTCGGTAATACAAATATGTTCTTATATATAGTTAAACAAAGTTAATACTTTGTTCATCGACCTATTTTGTATATACGAAGTGGATAGCTTTATTGTTTACAGCACGTGAGAACTATTTTCAACTTTCTAAAATTAAATTATGATTCACTTTCTGTAGACTGGTTTCAAATATTTTATTAATCAAAATAGACCTTGACCATTTGAAATCGTGCACCACGTGAGGGAATAAATTAAAAGATTTTTTAAAATAATAAAACAATAAAAAAAATATAACAAATACTCTTTCTGTAAAACTGCATTGTCAGTGGGTAAAATTATCTTGCATCGATTAATCTTGGAAAAAATATTAAGTCAGGTGCCCCTCCACGTACAAAAAAAATCCCATTCCAGACAGTCCGCCGCACTTCAGTGCGGCGACAATAATTGCAATAAAATTTCACTCTATACATACATACATGTATACATGTAGTAGTAGAGATATAGAACTCCTGGGTTCGGAAATCACGAATATATAAACTGGTCCTATTTAAGAAGGCCGTGTGCTCATAATTTCTGTTCGATTTTCAAATATTTGGTCTTGTTCGGCGTACACGGTCACATCGCAAGCTCAACTCAGATAATACAAGTTCAGTGGCTCGCTGCATTTAGCGAAAGCAATGTTTTAACCAGACACATGTGAAATATTACAGAATAATTTCTACGTCGAAAAAGATCAAGTTTCTGAAAATCGAACTAAATTATGAGCACATGGCCTTCATGAAAAACGCCTGGAAGATGGTTTAACTCTTATTTAAAACCATTGTTAAAAAAAATTCTGCATAGCAAGGTGAAATATAATATTTTGCAAAACTTACTCAGTATTGATGCAACAATGGATGTTGCGAATGCTTCGCAAGTAAAGCGTACTTACCATTAACCTAATATCAATAAAGTGATAGGGGCATTATATAAGTGTACATTTTAAAAGGAATATACAATGTACAGCTCTACCTAACCATTTTGATTAGTTGATCAAGCTAAAAACAAGAAACCTTGGTAAAAAAATAAAAAAGACAGAGGAAATATCAATTATTTTTTTCTTCCAGTATCTGACTTAAAATGACATATGACTTGACCTTACAATAGTATATATTGAATGTCAATTAATGTAAACTATAAAATAAATAATATGTCGCTTTACCTTAAAAACGTTCACATTGTAATGGAATAGCAATTGGGACAACTTGTACTTGCATGAATATCACATGTACCTGTAGTTGTTTTCACAAGATAAGAATATCAAATATATACAAGAAAACCATTGATGCAAAGCATCAAAGGTAGCCGGTAACAAGTTGCTATAAGTCTGACGGACAGATAGATTGAATTCTTCCATTCTTCTCTCAACTGTTCTCTTACTAACATCAAGCAACTCTGAAATGTCTCTAACCTTAAGTCCCGAATCAATAAGACACTGTAGAGTTTCAACAGGAATATCATATTTTCTTCCTTGTCTTGACAATATTTCTATTTCTGAAATGCTGTGCTCAGAATGTAAATTATCCAGTATCTCAAGTGCTTCATTAACAAATCCTATATAACTATCAATACAAACAAATCTTGATAACTGTAATAAAAAAGTTAGAACATCTTGTAGTTCTGTGGTAATGTTTAGAGAGCGTCCATTCTCTATACTCTGAACAACATACTGTATCTTCTGTCTGCAGAGGTCTTTTATACATGACAGCTGTTCTTCAGAGCTGAAAATATAAATGGATGCCGGTGTTCAATCTCAAAGATTTTATACAAACAAAACATCTTATGTGAAGTCAAACTATTATTTTTGCTATATGCTGCAGGAGTGTGAAGCTAATTCATTTACAGACTGTAAGTAGTGATGTCAAATGCAACCATTTCTTAAAATTATGCCTGTTGAATTACAGGAAATGTTGGAAATGTAACCACAGTGGTCAATAAGGTACAATTTATTTTCAAATGTGACTACTGCTAGATGTTGATACTGCAGTACTAGCTGTCGGATAAGTTATTCATGCATACCAGATCAGGATATCTGCAGTTTTTACCAGTGCTGGAAAATCTCATCTTACACCCCCCTGGTATAAGATGACTTGATGATGTCAGAAAGAACTACTTTTATGAATGAATGTGTAAATTTATACATTACTACAAGAAAATAGACCGTAAATATAATGCATTACTTTTATTTTATTTCTGCTACTATTAATCGAATATAGTATGCAAGAAAAAGAATCTATCCCCGGCTGCACTTACAGATGAGAATATCCGGCTCTCGGGTAACTACACTTACACTATATATAATACATATACTATATGTAAAATATATTTACATTATAATTGGTCAAAAAAAATAATATTATAGTACAGGTGTATTTTGACCCATTAAACAGGCCTGTTAAACTGTGAAATTAACCAGACCCTAGTGGTGCGGTGCAGTCCATCTTTATAAAACTTGACCTGTGAAAAATGGGTCTTTCGTGTCAATATAAAATAAGAAGCACATTAAACTCAAAGGTACCATTTAATTTTTTCTAGTGCATTGACACGTGAGTGAAGTATCCGAACAAACGATAATCCGAAATTACTGCTAAATCTAACAAAACAAGCTGAAATCGATATTTATTTTGGCTATGGAATATTAACTTATGCATACCTACTTCGTTTCTGAAAGAGTGTTCATGTTCATCGTTGTTGTTATTTTCCTGCTACGCTGTCAACCTTTAAAAAGTCGATTTGGTCTGGTCTAGGCGGATCTTTTCTCTTGGTATAAGATATTGTAAACACCGGTCTGGGGAGCGTCATTATTTTTCACATTTTAAACAGTTATTTTAATTAAAAGGGCCAATTTTAGCGCGAACTTCAACTTCCTTCGCGATTTTTAAAATAGTTTTTTTTCAAACAATCATGGAAGATGTCAGATCAAAATTGTAACAAGTTCATACATTTTAATAACTTCTCCTATTCTGAAGAATCCTAAAGCGTATCAACTATAGTCGCCGGTTTCCACCGGCGACTAATAAACATATCTTTGTTAAGCTAAAATTTATATAAATATAACCAAGTATATAAATACATATTGATATTAAGTCTATATCAAAAGTCATCTAAAATAAGACAAATATAAAAATGTGGTGTATAACTTTTATAGTTGATCATTAACGAGCTTTACCTTGAAATATCAATAGTGTATGTTGAAGTAAACATCTACACATTATTAAATCAATAATTTCTATGCAACTATTTACCATCACTTAAGACAGCAGAATTGTAACATAAAATAATCAAGGGAAAAGCAATTCATGGTACACTCCTTGGACAATGTATACCGTTTTCACAGAATATGAAGCAGAGGTTTTTTTTAAGATTAAATGGTATGCAATATAAGTAAGAAAGCGTGCCGTCTCTTTGTATTCAAATATTATAAATAAAAAGTCTTATAAAGTAAGAAAATAGTGAGCAGATAGGAAATATTTCAATTTCTGAAGTTAAAATTAGATTCCAAACGTTTGTTTTCGGTAATAAGTTCGTGCTATCACGAGTCTTTTCATTTCAGGTTTGATGTAAACCAACGAAGGAAGAAAACTTTCTCATATGAGGAAGTTGTACGCGGTAGTACGTGAAACATAGAGCTATATTGAACGAAACGGCGCTGAAATGGCAAGCAGGTCCGAGCACTCGGAGAGCGATGAAAAAATTGTTCATGACCCTTACAAATGTACATCGATCTGGACATCAGCGTCATTGTTGTTGTGGTTGGATTTGAAAGTAAGTGCTGAGTTTGATATAGAGATCATAAAACTTAAACAAAAAATACTTCCGTACATAACGGAGAAGGGTATGAACGGAGATGAAACAATTGAAGAATACGGAAAATACATATGCGTTGGTAGTACAGCAGAAGGTACAACTAAAAACGACGTTAGTGATACTGACGTTATATTCTGCTTGAAAGGGTATGTTTGTTATGACATCAAAAGTCGAGACGTTGTAGACTTCAAAGACAAGCAATATAAACTTATTGCAGACAGGCGCTTTGCTTCGAATGGCTACACACTTTTGTGGGATGTTAATGATTATGTTGCCACAATGGCAACAGTAAAAAAAATATTTTGGAAACCACCCGACATTGTTTCAAATAGAGTAAAAAGTAACGTTTTTGTCTGCTCTAAGAAAAAAAGAAACGCGGTGCAGTTCAGGAATGTTATTGTGGATCATTTCATCATTGATTACTTACAGTACAATAATCCAATACTGCAAATACACGGTCCTGCTTTAAGTTACTCACTACAATTACAAATAAAGAACAGGGCATTGGTGAAACAGTGCCTTGGAGAAACTGATAAAGAAATTACAGTAACAGAAAACATTGATGAAGTTATTGCTTTTAAGTTTATCAGCAGAGATATAAAACAAAGATGGGTCAAACGTATAAGACGCAATGACTGGCCTTCGGAACACCTGATACATGAGGTTTCCAATCTGCCTGGTCACGTTGTTTGCACTGGAAGAAAGGGGAGTAAATTTGAAAGATATGAGTGGAGGATATCTTATACTCTTGCTGAATGTAAGCTTGTCTGCTCCCTTAATGAAGTCCAAATTGTAATGTATATGTACTTAAAAGATTTGTTTGGTAAGCAGTTTAAGTCGTTTTTCCCAGATTGCACGTCTTATATAATTAAAAACATTATTCTATGGCTGAGTGAAACAGTAGAGCCTTCATATTTCAGACGTGAACATTTTCTACCACTTGTACTTTCAACGATTACTGTCCTTTCATGGTGTATAGAAAAGAAATACCTGCCTAGTTATATGATTCCTGAACGAAATCTATTTGAGAGAAAGTTTGACGACACCCATTTTAGACAACGGATCATTTCTCGATTGAAATGCCTCATTGTTAGCAGAGCCATCTTTAAGTTCAAAACCAAAGATATCAGTATGATCGGTCTTTACAAACAAATAAGAACTGGAGACAAAGCTGCTGTAATTGAACAGCATCAGAAAACAGTTAAGATCTGGAAAACAATACTCTTTCTTATAACATGCATGGTTAACCGCAAACCGCCTCACCGCTTTCTTTTTGTATTCGCACTGCGGTTGGTTGGTTGTACCGCCTACGTCAAATCTGTCCTTAACAAATATGTGTCTTAGAAACTAGTATTCTACTACTTTTATTTCGTTTAGATTGTTTATAGTTTATAGTCCTGGCCGACCGTGGGATACTTCCCTGGCGCACTTGCCAAGACTCAAGTATAACTCACGTGCTTACTGTTACCTTACAAAATTTGGAACATTAGGGAGTTTTGTTTTACCTGACTGTTGTTTAAAGATTATGATTATATAGCCAAAATTGTGTAAACTGTTAGTAGCCAAATGATAGCTTTGCGAGCTTGCAAACTACACACGCGTTGCCAGCCTACATTAATTTAATGTCTATGTCTATGTATGTTTTCTAATCAATCTGCGTAATAAAAGAAAAAAATGTATGTTACTTTAGTCTGTATTACTGCAAACATTTGCCAGAAAGTGGCTATATGGGGAAAAAGAGTCAAGATGGCCCTATATTCACCTGACTACCATTGGCTACAACACAAGGTAACTGCCGCAGAAAAAGGTCAATTATGACCAAGGGGTCATGATTTGAACAATTATTATGGTAAATGTCAACTAGGCAACGCTACGTGCCAACTATCTAATCTCTATGTATTGTGGTATCAGAGAAGAAAATTTTTTAAGACTTCCTATAGAAATCTATGTAACACCAAGTGAACCCCAGGGATGAGGTCAGTTTTGACCTATGTGTCATAATTTGAACAATCTTTATAGAGGTCCATAAGACAATTCTACATACTGAATAGCTAACATATAGGCCTTGTGGTTTCAGAGAAGAAGATTTAAAATATCCCAGTATAAGCCCCGGTGCGAGCTCAAATTTACCTCGGTTTTTGTGGTTTCAATATTGATTTTGAACAATCCTGGTAGAGATCTTCTAGCCAATGCTACATGCCAAATATCTAAGCTCTAAGTATTGTGAGTTTTAAAGTGCTTCCTATATATCAATTGACCCCGGGCAATGCTACATGCCAAATATCTAAACTCCGTGTCTTCCAAGTTTTTAGAAGAAAGTACGACAACCAGAGTTCTGTATGGAATGGAATTCTTTGAACAACTTTGGTTGTGCTTCATGCAAGTTTCATCAATGGTGGACGGACTTTCGACGAACGGTCCGAGATCCTAATAGCTCAACATGGCACTTTGTTCGTTAGTTTGGCAGTTGATTGTCGTGCTTGTAGGGCCCTATTCATTATTCAACCATATCATTGTTCAATTTCTTTCACTCCCTTTTTTGTATTTTCGTATTTCTTTTTCCCATATATACATTATACTTACCTTTGTAAGTATAACATTCATAATTTGTTGAATATCTAATTCTATTATAATATAAGAAATATACATTTTATCCACTCACCTTTCTCTCATACATAATACTTTCACTCTCATTTTCTGCATTTTCTTTTTTTGTTTCGTCTTTTTTGTTGACCATGATCTATAGTATATCAATATACACAAACATATCTTCATCATTTTTCAGTTCATACATTTATCATTCTCTTTTCTTCTCTCATTCATTGTGTATATGTTTCGACCTAACATTGTTTGGTATTATATATATCAAGGGGAGCAACTCCCTCAAGAATATTTTCTATATACGTTTCCATGGTTATCCATCTTAGTTTAAAACCTCTCCATAATTTATATGCAAACAAAAAAAAAGTGAAAAAAAGGAAAAACTAAAAAGATACAAAGCCAATAAGAGACAGCAGTCAGTAACATACAATGCAGCAGACTGCTAAATTTCTTTAGTTACTATAATAGTACAGTAAACTTAAAAGAACCAGAAAGAAAAAAAATATTGTGAAAACAATAATGACAGCAGTGCAGTATTTGTTAAACTAGACCCATCCACACACCTTAGTCATCATTCCCAATCAATGCTATTAACTCAATCCACTTTTTGTAAAAAGAATTCATTATTTGAAGTTTCTTTGCGTTAAATATTTCTGACCTTATGGTTAATAATAGTTTGTAATTTAGGAACTGATTTTTTCAATTTACGTAGATATATATGGTATTTAACAGCTAAAATTACAGACATAGTAGCTAGCTTGAGGTTTTCATTACCTAATGAAATGGCTATCCTTGACCAGTTTGTATCTACATTTGGACATTTATTATTTATCCATCTCTTGAATCCCCCCCTGCCCCCCTCCCCCCAAAAAAAAAAAACTTGATATTTTACAGTCAACAAATAAATAAATGTTGAATTGTTTCCGATTGTGTATCACAAAATGTACATCTACTATCATCCGTCATCCCCATCTTTTGCAACAAATAATTTGTGCCTATGATTCTGTGATCTATTTTGAACTAGAACCATTGCAATTTAGGATCATTTGTCACAGTAAATGGAGTTTTGTATGTGTATTTCCAGTTGAAATTAGTGTTCAAATTTAGTACTGTGTTCCATTTCCTACTTGAAGATGGTGGAAGTATTTGAGTTTTGCATTTAATAGTCATGAATACACCTTCAACCTTTTCTTCTGCTGCTAATAACATTAAATTAAGTGGTTGCATAGGATAGTTTACCTTTATGGCATAATTTGGAAATCTCAATTTATTTAAAAATCTCTAATAGACTCAATGATGTTTTGATACTCTAGGAAGTTTGTATATCAAACACATTCATAAAGTCATTAAAGGTATAAAAATTTCCATTCCTCTTTAACAAATCATTTACAAGTGTCATTTCTTTCTATGAAACCTTGGGAAATAAAAGCTTTTCCCACCAATTTTAAACATATTATTATGCCACACCTGTAAAGAACAAAAATTTGGATGCTGTGTATTCAAAATCATATACCCTTGGAAAACATCCTTCCAAAATTTGTTCTTCACAGTATCAAGTATTGTCTTTGGGCTTTCTGTTTTACACGATGTAGTGCGTTTAGCCATTTCATTCTTTTATTCCGTGGAAGATTCTTGTATTCTCACAATTAGTCAAGTGAATAACTATTAATAACATTATCACTTTGTGTCAGGTGAGATAAAAAGAGATACAAAGTTTCCCTTATTTCCATTGTGGTACTAAAATAGCAACCTGCTACTTACTTAGCAACCACTTACTTCCATAGCAACCATCAACTTGACTAACAAGCAGCAGCTTCATTAGCAACCTCTTATTCCCTAGACACAAGTGATTCTTAACAGACCATTGACTTCCTTAGTAGCAACAACTCAGTCCCCTTGTAATCAGTTTCGCTAGTAACCAGTGACTTCCATAGCATTCTGTTGTCATCAGCAACTTCCTTAGCTAGCAACCATTGACGTCTTTAGCAACTAGCAACAGTTGACTTCTTTGTCAACCATCGACCGCTTTAGCAATCATCAATTTGGACTAGAAACCAGAGACTTCAGTAGAAACCACTTTCTTCTCAAGCAGCCAGAGACTTCCTAAGCAACCAGTTACTTCCCCTAGTGACAAATGATTTCCTCAGCAACGACTGACTGCCCTTAGCAGCTGTTTAGCCACCAGTGACTTTCCATGCAAACAGTGACTTCTTTAGCAACTACAGACTCCCTTCGGCAAAATGTGACTTCCTTAGGTAAGTGTGCTGGTACTCAGGTTAGGGATATAGGGCAATGATTGCCAACTTATTAATGTTTTTTTTATGATTTGACTGGGTGACCTAGCTTTTTACCACATGTAACCCAGTTTCAAACTTGACCTTTAATTCATCAAGTCAAATGACCTGATCAACTTTAAGGATTGCCGAGAGCAAACTGTGGCTTCTCTTGTTTCAAACCTGGCTTCAAGGTAATCAAAACGAACATTCTGACCAATTTTCGTGCCGATAGGGTGTCAAATGTGGTCTCTAAATTTCAAAATGTTTTCTATTATTTGACCTGGTGACCCAGTTTTGAACTTGACCTAGAGATCATCAAGACAAACATCCTGACCAAATTCCATGATGATCTTATGCAAAATTAGACCTCTGGAGTGTTTACAAGTAAAGTGCGGAAAGCGGCCAGACAATAGAAATCAGGCCATCACAAAAGCTCACCTTTTAGCACATCATGCCTATGCGAGCTGAAAACTAGAGTTAAGGTTATTTGCGAGTGCATCTATCAATGTGTGAAGAACCAATTTAGTCCCTTAAATACTTTGAAATTGTGCTCTGGACAAGCATATAACATAAAGCAGGCAATTCAAAAACAGTTGCAATTATGTTCTATCTCACTGCACTTCTTCTAGCTGGCCTCCATCTATATATGTGAACTATTTCCTTCATTCCTTGTATACTTTTTGGGTTATGCTCTGGACAAAAATTTTATATAAAGCAGGATAACATATTACAGGGACAGACAGAGTTATGGTTCATTGTCAATGCATTTCCTCTCCATTACCTCTATCAACAAATGAGGTATCAAATCCCTTTAATACTTACCATGTTAAGCTCTGGACAAGAAGTCTATGGACAGACAATGCAGCCACTTACACTCTCCCATTTCCGTAATCATATAAATGAACAAAGAGTGAAATATTTTACAAAACTATTTTATTTAAAACTTAGTTCATATCATCAAGATTTAACAGTTCAAAGCCTTAATCAGTTTCTCTAGAGAAAATGACACTATTTTCTGTCTTGAATAATAATTTGTTTCTTTGAAACAAATATTTTTATAACAGCTTTACATCTGTGACTTTGTGCTACTTTGTATGTCTATATCAGACTTGTATTGGTTATCTTCTAAACATGACACATGTACCATCAATATGTTTTAAAAGGTCTTATTTCAGAATTTTCAAATTGAAAATTTGTGTACATGAACATTTACAAACAATTTCTTGTTCTTGTATTTTGTGCAAGCTGAAATCTAACAATTCAATGTTTACTGAAAATTGCAATTTCACTAAAGGAAACTCCCAGCTTCAGAACAGGACATTACCTAATCAAGCCTTTGGGTGGCAGATATGGCTACTAATATTTAAAAGATAATTTTAATGTGTTTTTTTTGCATGGTTTCCTAACCATTTGTTTAATATATGTACACAAACGTATTTCAGTGATTAACTGTTCAACAAAATTACAAACAGCATTAAATTCTAACATAAAATGTTATTTTCTATGGCAACTTTGTCTGGGACAGCTGAAAATCTATCACTTGTTGAAAATCACAGTAACTATGGCAGCATTTAACATCAATATAATTGTAAAAAAAAACAACAGAAAACAATATAAATGTTAGGGGTAAGGATAACAAAGACCCATGCACTACCAAAAGATCAATTTTGGAAAGCAAAATAAACAAGAGGACCAAGATGGCCTTATATCGCTCATCTGAGACCTACCTATGACCATATGTGACCAAACTTCAACCCTCAACTATTATATATATCATAAACACAAATAGTCTGTTTGACCTTGACAAGAAAAACCTTCTGACCAATTTACAAGATGATTGGCTATATGCATAAACAAGGTTTTTCCTATGATTTGACCCAGTGACCTAGGTTTTGACAAGATGATCCATATATAAAGTCAATCTAGATTCTATTAACATAATCATTCTGACCAAGTTTCATGAAGATTCAATGAAAAATACCTCCATTGCATACACAAGGGTATTCTATGATTTGACTGGGTGACCTAGTTGTTGACCCTAGTTGACCCATATTCGAACTCAATCTAGATTTTATCAAGGCTGTTATTCTAACCAAGTTTCATAAGATCCAATGAAAAATGCAACTTATAGTGCATACACAAGATTTTTAAACGAGTTGACGTTACCTAGTTTTTTACCCCAGATGACCCATATTCGAATTCAACCTAGCTTTCATCAAGGCAGTCATTCTGACCAAGTTTCATGAAGATCCAGTGAAAAGTGCAGCCTCTATTGCATACACAAGGTTCTGTGTGGACAGACATACGCCGGACACCAGGCCATCACAATAACTCACCTTGCGCACTTCGTGCTTAGGTGAGCTAAAAATGTGCTAAAGAACTCATGTCTATTTCACCTTATTATATGCTAAAATTCATCAGTTAGCAGCCACAGAAAAATTCTGACAAATTGTACATGTTTACTGCAACATGTAAGAATGCAATGGACTGAAAACGCAGTGGCTCGCGGCCATGATGACACATGAAAAATAACAAAATTTCTCAGCGAGGCATTATTATATTTAAACATACACATTGAGTAAATCTTTGCAACAACCTGATAAAGCCTTTCATTTTAGGGTAATAAATCAGAGCTTTGAAGTCCTTACCCCTTTGTTAATTAGCACTGGTCCCATACTATGGTATCATATATACAAAAATTAACCCTTACAGGTTTAAAGCAGGCAGCAATACTAAACATACAACTTAATCTCACCCTGACACTTTACAACAATTGCACTTCCTTCTAATACTGCATAACCAGTCATACTAGATACAGGATTTATCCCTATACTATATGCAGGATTTAACCCTATACTAGATGCAGGATTTAACCCTATACTAGATACAGGATTTAACCCTATACTAGATACAGGATTTATCCCTATACTAGATGCAGGATTTAACCCTATACTAGATACAGAATTTATCCCTATACTAGATACAGGATTTATCCCTATACTAGATACAGGATTTAACCCTATACTAGATACAGGATTTAACCCTATACTAGATACAGGATTTAACCCTATACTAGATACAGGATTTATCCCTATACTAGATACAGGATTTAACCCTATACTAGATACAGGATTTAACCCTATACTAGATACAGGATTTAACCCTTACCACTCTAAATTGATGAAATGGACTTGTCCATTTTCAAATTTGGACAGTACCATTTATAGTTCTTGGACAATTAACAGACTGAATAGTGAACTTTGCAGCAGAAGACAGCACAAAAAAGCAGGCTGATCATGATCTGCACTGAAAATACAGAATCAGTTGTTGCAAGCGAGGAAAAGGTTAAGAACTGGAAGACATTATTGGGCATGAGGGTCAAGATGGCCCTATTTCACTTACCTTGGTACTGTTGGCCACCAACAGGGTCATAGAAAACAAAGTAAAACTATAGCAACTGTTAGGTTTTCCAATCTATGTAAAGGCTAGAGTCAGTGTACCCGATTTCGCACAGGACGCGGTTTCGCACACCTTCTAGTTCTATGTAAATTCTGAATAAACTGTTGTTGATTTTGGCTTGTTTTTGTTTTATTTTTATGGGATTTGGGTAGTTTCAGACGGAAATTACATCGGAAGGATCCTGTTTCCGAGTCTCGCTTTGGAAAAAGCAGACGTAAACATAAACAAATCTTACCGAGGTCACTGGTTCAGTTGCAAAAATATAAAACAAATCAATACAAGTGGCAATTTTCACAACTGAAATGCAACAGTCATCTACTTCAATCTATAATCCAGCGAATCTACAAGTTTTTTCATGTTTGTTACGTAGAATAATGTGAAAAATCAGTTGGTTTTCTTGTTCTCCCAACATATAGCTGAACTTGATTTAGCATTTTTCATATTTTCGGATAGTGAAATATTTAATCGAGTAATTTCATTTACAGTGCAGGACAGCCCAGTGACTCTATGCTAAAGTTTTAGCTAAACTTTGTTACAAAATATTGATGTTTTGGAGTCTCTACAGCATGTTAAAGCCATTGTATAGATTTGCAAATGGTGACTATAGTGAGGTATTCCTTGTAGTCTATATATATACAAAATTGATAGAAAATGTGAAATAATATAAATTTTACAAGCTTTAAGATGTTATTCCTTCTTTTTCATCAACTTGTTTTGCTAACTGATCCGTCGTTCTAAAAATAACAGGGTATGCGAAACCGGGTCCACTATTTAAGGTGAACCGGTCACATTTTAGATGTTTATAATCGAGCAGACCAATGGTATGACGTCATTATAAAAGAAAGTGAAAGTAGAAAAAAAATGTGAAAGAATGTTCATTTTTTATGATCAGTACAGTTAATGTTTTGATTCTTGAGCTCTTTTGTGTAAATAGTTAATTTTTCATGAAAAGTGTGCGAAATCGGGTACACTGACTCTACATGATTTTTGAAAAACACATCAAATTCAAGTTCATCTATGAGAAAGGTTCAAAAACAAATTCAGTGAAACTTGGTTTAGAAAAACTACACACATGTTCAAAATTTCATGACCATAGCTGCACAAATAAGGTGTGTAGGTGGAAAGGTCAAGGTCAATGTCATCCTGTTTTATCACCAAGAAAGTAGGTTTAATGGGTGGGGCCAATATCTATGCTTTAGCCTTACAGTTTGGGAGATTTTTAAGATTTTTCCTAACCAGAGTTCTGCATTGAATGCAATTCTCTGATCAAATTTGATAGTGTTTCATGTAAGGAACATCTCGTTTCATCAGCATTGGCCAACTGATTTCAGAGATGTTGATTGAAGGGAATGGTGGACAGACTACGTACGATTCACAATCCTGATAGCTAACCCTGGCACAAAAGGTTTGCAAATAGAAGTAAACAAAAAACTTAATTCTATACATTGCTTTTAAATTAGCAGTACAGATTTTCATTAACTATCTATGGCACTTAAAATATGGCGTTTTGAACAATATTGGGCAACCATTCAGAAAACAAAAACATGCTGGTCAAAACAGTTGGCTGGTCAAAAAAGGTTTTCAAACACATGTTAATCATTACTTAAAATACAAAACTTCTGATGGTTTTGAGCTGAACTCTTAATTACAGAGTGTAATCTCTCCATACAACAATGTCCCGGGATTCACTGGGATATCCCAAAATTGTGTCCCTAACCATGGAGCCAAAGTGACGCTCGCAAAAACACTAAAAACTCCCAGTGAATCAAATTTTGTCTTCAAAAAAAAAATCCTACAAAACTCACAAAATATCAACCTAAATCCTAATTTGAATATACACCGTCAATACACACAAGTTTGATAACTGGTTTCTGAGGGAAGAAGTACTTTTACTGGGGATTTGGTGACAAAACAGATGTGTTGATGTGCATTTGGGTTGGCTGTGGCTATCCTCATTAGAAATGCCATGAATATATTTGGCAGCTGATTCTTACATGGTTCAAACAATGGTTTTTAGCTCAAAATAAACTGAAAAACATGCTAATTTACAATTCATTACTCTGCAAACATGCTGATAGTTAAACATGATTCAATAATTTCTATATAATTTTGTAGTTTATATTAATTTATTTTAGTTCTATTGTGAAGAAAGCTAGTAGCTTATTGAGTCATTCTCGAGTCCACTTCCTGGAGGAGCGGTCGTGACCCTAGCAGGGGTCAAACCCACAACCTCCGGGATGAGCGGCAGACACCTTATCCTCTACACCACTGTTCCCCTAATTTGGTGCTTTAACAATTTCATACATCAATTGTCCGGTGTCAAGATCAATAATTTCCACACTATTAAACACCTCTACGGTAATCAATTCACAGAATTGTTCCAATTGGTTGACATCGCTTAATGGGTGACGCCTTCAAATCTTACTTACTGTCAAACTGTGTATTGTAGATTGAGATGATACATGTCGCCTACGTTTCACAAAATTTTATGCATATTGTGGAATCATAGAAGGATCTAAAAACTATGTCTGAAAAATACATGGATTTAAGTGTTTCCATAAACCATTACTATGAGACACTGTAAAATTAAGGTGTCTTGTGTGAAAAATGCAATAAATTATCAAATATGTCCTTGCATGATTTCCTGCTGAAACTAGTTACCCCTGTATTGCGTCCAAAAAAATAGTAGTTTTTCAAAAATCTCCCGGCATTACTCAAACCCTTTGTGGCATGTATGGTATATACCACTGGTTCACTACATATCCACACTTTGCAAGAAAATATCTTCTACAAATGTATACACCTAGCACTTTCTCAACTCAAATCCCTCTGTGTATTTTATGAAAATTTCATGCAAATAACAAACAAAAATTGCAAAACAAACAAAAAATTCAAACAATAAAAAAGACATTTAGTTTAGTATATATTCCATACATTAACAAACTCAAAGAGAAAGGTTCTTTTAGTAATTCATCTACACCAAATTCAAAATCACGACCACAGCGTTCAGTTCGAAGCAGATTTTACTCGTAAACTATCTACCAAAATTGCATCGTCTTAACATCATGTTTATGAAAGCCTCGTTACACTATCCGGCAGCAAGTACAACCCACCACATATAACAACCATATCATATTGACAAACACATACATGTACTGCAGGCAAACATACTGCCATCATCATTCTATCACTTGTGTTCCGAGGTCATAAAAGATAAACCATGCAGCCGAGTGATAAAGAACCCTAATACAAAGTTATCTGTCGTTAGGGCTAAGAAGTCATCTCCTTATGCAGCATTATAAAACAGTAATTCTTTGGGTGAAAAATTCAAAACTAATCTACAAATTCTGCAAACTGACAGGTCAAATCAAGTATGACATCACATTTAGTGATGGAGCTTTTGGTTTAAAAAATATCAAATATTTGAATGTTATTAACACTGCAATTAAACTTGAAACAAAATGGTCAAATGAATATAGAAATTTAGGAATCATGTCAAAATTTCTGGTAAAAATACAAAAATTGACACCTTAGAAAAGAGGTTATTAACTAATATACCAAAGTCCAATTTCAATTTGAAAAAAAAAGCAGAAAAACATTTGGGGTATTTAATTGTTTCAATGTTCATCAAATCATAGAATATAATTGTTAAATTGTGTTGTTTAATTATCACTTTCTTATTAATGTATCCATATTGAAATCACTTCTTCAATCTTACAGGTGTATTTCCAGTATCAGCTGGGTTATGAAATGGTATGCTCAATGACAAATACTTTCTACTTGTTTATATTGTAAGGCAGGATAGGGGTCTCCTTGACCCTTGTCCTGTCCCTCGATGGGGACAATAAATTGGGGTAACTCTTTAAAGGGGTCTCAAAAAAAAATTAATTCTAGCAAGACTCAACCCATTTGTTGATCAAAAGGAATCAGGCATTATAAATTCTGTAATATGAAAAATTAAGACATTCATAATGTCACAATAAATGACATCACATTGTGCCTCATTATGTGGTAGTAAATTTCTTCCTAGGTGATAACCATTTCATTTTTTTTCTGTGATATCTGAACAAGTTAGAATCAAAATAATACTCGCTGCTTACTGCCTATAGTCTAACCTTCATACTACATTTATACCATGATATTTACATGCACTAGAAAAGTACATACCCTGAAATCCCGAAAATAAGCCATGGCTTATCTACATTAAAATTTTCTGTAAATATTGGTGACTTATTTTCGAGTTTGGCAAATTTTAGAAGTCAGTAGTAATGTGAGACTTGGTTTATTTTAAGTTCTACAGATAAACATGTAAAAAATGTTAACATTAGTCAATAATATACTTCTGATGAAATTAAGTATCATAAACATGTATTTTATGTTATAGTTAATCCGTAACATTAAAATCCACACAAAAGACGGATTACATTTGTATCTATTATGTTTAAAAAGTTTTTAAGTTTTAAATGATGATTTAAAGGTTGTAAAATGTATATTGGCTTATTTTTCTAACCTGGCCAATCTTTTGCCTTTAGTGCAGCTATGGCTTATTTTCGAGACCAGCTTATTATCAAAACCAGCAAATTTTCGAGATTTCAGGGTAAAAGTTATATACCAGGGATGTTTTATTTTTTACATAAGCAAATTGTATTTTACATGTATGTACATGTTGTTCCCTTTATACAGTTAACCACCTATTTTTCTACTTGTAATAATTTTTTATACTATCACTAAACATTCCTGCTGGTACTCCTAGATTATCTTTCGACAAAAATTCATCAAGTCCCATATCAACTGTCGCATATGGTGAGTTTCTGCTAGGTGGAGTATCCCCTGTAGAATCCCTTCCCGTCCCATTTTTGGAAGAACCTGGCCTAGTTTCATAGGTGATAAAGTCATCTAAAGAATCAAGAGAACCTCCAGAGTCTGTTTGATTATTTTGAATAGTGGAGGATATATTCTTAGTATAATGACTGCTAGCATCTGCTTTATTCTCGTTTAAATTGGCTATATGGTCATAGGAGAACAATCTCCCACTGGGATCAGACTTTGGCTTACGTGTTCCCTGTGCATTTGGCTTAGCTACATTTGAAGCATTTTCTTTGTAAAAATCCTGAATGTTGCTAAAATCACTTTTGAAAGACATTTTGGGACTGGTACTTCTAGTATCACTTTTTTCAGTTTCTACATTCTTTTTATGGGCATTTGGAATGTTTCCTTTTCCTCTATGGTGAGAAAAATCTGGAGGTACAGAATTGTCATAGTTGTAGCCATACATTCCCATTGGTGGACCATATCTGGGTCCTGGATATCCTCCGCCCCTAAATCTAGGTGGTGGTCTTGTTGGATAACCACCCCTGAAATAAGGCTGGGGTGGGGGTGGATACATACCTCCTCTTGGAAATGGAGGTGGTCCCCTCATGCCAGCAGGATACCCTGGTGGAAACCCGTAGTATGTTCCAACATCAGGGCCATGATATCCTCTAGTTCTTGGAATAAATTCTCTTCTCCTCTGATAAGGTCGATCTTTAGGCTGATATGGGTCTATCTTATGATAAGCACTCCCATACCCATAATTGTTTTGACTAGAATTTTGGCCACAATATTGAGATCCATTTTTACTATTTATATTTTGCTGTACTCCGTAACCTAAATCCAAATCGTCTAGATTATCCTCTTCATCACTATAATATACACTCCAATCTTCCACAAACTCTCTTACATCGTCTATCTCAGACCCATTAAATCCTTTCTTTATATCATCTGAAAGACTTGTGCTCACTTTTGGACTTTTCTGAGACTTTTTATCATTTCCTACATTCTGTTCATTTTTGTTTCCGCTGGTTCCACTTCCATCATTTACGAGAACCGTCTTAGTCTTTGCTTCTACGTCAGCAACTGTCGGTACATGTATATAGCCAGAATCATCAGCAGTGTTTGAATTATTTTGATTCCTATTTGAATGTTGGTATGTCCGACTTTTAAACCGTTGGTTTCCGTCAGCTGCATTAGTATGTCCCGCACGTGTGTTCTCATACTTGGGATTTTTCAGTTCATTTTGTTCCCTCAGGATACCTGTGCTATTATTGTAAAGTTGAGTAAAGCCTGAACCTGTTGCCTGTGAAGTATACCTTGAATTCTGCGCTGCATGAGGTGCTGCCTGATTTCCACCGGGCTGTTGTGAATTCTTCACAGAATCACTAGAAGACACAGAGCTTCCGAACTGTGGTTTTGCGATGCTGAAATAATATTTTCTAATTATTCTTAAACATCATCTTAAAACTAAACTTTAAACTGTGCAATAACATTAACCAACAACCAGCATTTATTGCAAATATGTAATTTGTACATTCTGTTCACCTTTCATCCAATCATAATTTATCAGTTCATCGGAAATCTGTGCAATTTGTTGTCAATTTTGACCAACAATTTTACATCTATATATTCTCAACTATAAAGCAGCCTGTACGTTACTGCCAGGCTTTGTAAGAATCTGCTAACAGTAACTCAACTGACTGTTTGGGTTACATTATGGGTGAGGCCAAAATGTTTATACAGGAAGTGCAAGAGAAAATAATCATTCAGTTTTTAGGATTCTTTTGTTCTCTCTATTATCTTTACTTAGCCACGTAAGCCAAAAAATAGCTATATAACCAAAACAGGATGACTGACATCAAAGAGAATTTACTGTTACCAATTATTGCTTTAGCCATCTAACGGACAGGCGGTCACGGCAAAAACAATATGGAGGAGACATAATTGAGAACAGGAAAAAAACGGATATCTAAATCTTATTGTCAACATACTCATCATCAATCTCGTCCAGTACATTAAATCTGTTCACATGTGGACCAGGTTTCTTGAAGACTGATTTTGATCCCACTGATTGATTTTTATTACTGCTTGCTGCATTTTTCTCTTTCCCTTTACCAACTGTGGAGCTGAAATGGAAAGACCTTTGTTAATATATGACTTTTATTCATATACTCAAGCACTACAATTAAATTTTATGGTTTCTTTAAATTCCAATTTTCTATGATTTGCGAGTTTCAATTAACTTTTGAGTAAATCAAAAACAAATTTTAACCGTGTTTTTAGTGTCTTTGAAATGCACTGGATAGGGTGCTTTAGTGTAGCTGCTACAAACTGAGCTTCATGAGATATAGATCATGTTGACGTAAGCTACGAACATACCGTGTCATTTTTTAACAAGCTTCCTGGTCTAACCAGTACTGGTACAAAGGAACGATTCTGACCCAAACAGGACTTAAACCTATGACCTTTAGCATCTGGAATTGACTGTATTCCATTTACACCTTTGTCAGTCTCATATATTTCTGTTTGATATACCGGTATATGATTTAACACTATTGTAAACTTTTAACAAGACTCATAAAACACTTATATATGGAAATTCTGGTCGTAAATGATGTATTGGCCAAATGGTTTTACTGTTGTTGTTGTTGTTTAACGTCTGTTCCAACCTTGGTCATTTGAACAAGTGGACAGTTTAGTGAGGATTCCGGTTTATTGAGGATTTGATGTACGGAGTAAGCTTACTCAAATATTAACTGAGTTAACCTTTAAAGGGAAGTTGAAAACTGGATTAAAATGAAAACACATATAGATAAAGTTCTTGATTTGAGTAACAAACAAACAAATTATCCGATTATCTGTGATTAAATGCTTGTTAAGTATGTTTGATAGTTTAATTAACGCACCACTCTAATTTGATTCAATCATAGAAATCTTTAGATAAAACAACCCTCCAAAATGATCACTTAATAATCATTTCTAGTTCTTTATTTTCTGCAACAAACAAATTAATGTTTCAATCAATTTTCTTTTCAAAAGTTTGATTATCGTGCGGCAGTCAATCCACAGCACAATCATCATTATCGATTAGCGAGTTATCTCCCCGACATCAAACACAATATCACATGTGCAATATTTAACGACGCACCAGCTGTCAAAACAAAGTGACACGCGATTCGTGAATTCCTAATACACAAGATCATTTTGACATGTTGGAACAAATATATGTCCTGTTTTGTGAGGTAAAATTACGTTGACAAGTAACAAATTTTCTCGATGTTTTGTCCGGTATCCGGATTTCCGGTTTTGTGGGGATTTTTTTACATTGAAATAGAAGGGGAAAAAACGAGACTCTGAAAAAAGTCCGGTATCCCGAGGATTCCGGTTTAGTGAGTTTCTACTGTACTAGACTTCCAGCTTCCATAAGAAACTGCCAACTTTCTCACATAAAGAGGCATGGTCGGTAGCAGGGCGTGAACCTATGACCATCAATCTATGAGTGGTTACAGTGATCTCAAGTCAGCGACTCTAACCACTCCACCAAAGAGGGGGTATCAAACGGTTTTACTAATAATCCGAACACCCTACAGTTGGCGTTGATTTGAATAAAACATTATAGAAGTAGTATTTCAGAAGAATTGTTCCTATTGTTGTTGTTTTATGTTACTGGGACAATGACGCAGCAGAAGAGTTCAGCATCATTTTGTAAGTTGCTTTGATAAATTATAAAGGATCAAATCTTTTCTTGCACACACAGTCCACCTTTTGATGTAATGATTGTAAATGTTTGTGTAAGCATATATCTATTACGTCGCTTATCCTAAATAAACTGTACAAATGTTCCATCATTTTATTAATATTCTGCTATAATGGAGGTTTTAACCTGAGAAAATACCTATTGGGGTTGTTATTTATGTTGTTTAAAGGTTTTCCAGGCTGCACAGAACTACCAGAGTTTTCTCTCTGTGGTACTGGGTCTATGTTACTCCCAGATTCCTGTCTTTTCTTCTCTGAAATAGCAAATCAAAAGAATCGTACTCTACAAATGCACTGATATTTACAAACAATATCTTCCCTTTCTCTTGTCATTGTGGCATTTACTGCAAATAATAATAAAAGCTTGTACCAATAAGCAGTCAGGCATTTACCTCTACATAAAAAATAAATGGAAAGTGACTGAAAACAACTCTATTTTTTAACTCTGAGGCTTGGGTAGGACTTTGGCAAAGAAAAAGTGCATCTGTTGGTAAGAAATTCCATTATGAAAAAAAAAAGTATTTGTTCTTATCTTAACTTCCTGATCATAATTCATTTTATTTTACAACCGTTTCCACTGGCGGGAAAGTGTTTTAAACAGTAGATATACAAAGTGAAAAAAGAAAAAAGGCTCTTCAATAACATGTGAAAAAAAGAAAGGGCCATAATTCAGGCAAAATGACCAAACACAAACCCAGACAATATGCACAAGGGCACTGAGACAACAGTGTGTGAGGTTTGGTTAAATATCTTGAGAATGTAGGAGGAAGGGGCGTGACGTTTCTTCTATATATAACATTGTGAAAAAAGAAAGGGCCATAATCAGGCAAAAATAAAAAAAAAAAAAAAAAAAAAAAAAAAAAAAAAACTGCCTGGTGGGGTTGAACCGCTGGTCTCATGAGAAATTGTCATCTACTGTAACAGAATACTCCAAAGATACAGGACGGTAATCTATTCTAAAAATAGACAGAATAACAGAGATTCCCCTTTTATATAATTAAATAAGGAGACACAAAATTGCTAACGGACGGACGGACGGACGACCAGGGCAGAACATTATATACAAAACTTTAGTTCACAATTATAGTCTGTGAAAGTTTGGTTGAAACCCTTGAGAAAGTAGGAGTGCACACAGAAGGTATTTCTCAATATATTACATATGTGGAAAAAAACAAAGGCCCAAATTCTGTCAAAATATCAAATCACAAAACCCTGACAATATGCGCCAGGGCACTTGGTGACAACAATTCTGTGAAAGTTTGGTTGAAATCCCTTGAGAAGTGTAGAAGGAGTTGGGCACAGAAGAATTACATGTGAAAAAAACAAAGGGCCATAATTCTGTCAAAAATGACCAGGAAAATATGCGCCAGGGCACTTCAGACAATACTTCTGTGAAAGTTTGGTGAAACCGTGAGAAATGTAGGAGGAGTGCGACAGAAGAAATTGTTTCGCCCGCCCGCCCGCCCGCCGACATACCCCAATCTAATAACCAGGATTTTTCCTTCGGAAAACCTGGTTAAAAATCAGCATAGTTTAATAGCAGTTAATACCCCAGTAGATTGGTACTGATAACATCTACTTTATGAGTAATAATGGTGTAAAGTTTGAAGTTTAGAAGACTGGTCTAAGCCAAGTTAACAAAATTTCACTGTCCTCATCTGAGCTCTTCTCAGTGTTCCTTTATAAAAGACCTCCTCCAATTCCATCCATGGCAGTTCATGCCGAGAAATTTTCGCTCACATGAAATAAAATAATCAGCAGAATATTTCAGACCATAGCACTTAACATTTCTACAAACATGTAAAGAGATAAATAAACACTAAAATAGGATTCAAACTGTTACCTCTCTGTCTGGCCTTCCTGGACTTCTTTCCATTGTCATAGAAATCTGAAACAGGAAACTTGGCTTTAAGTCGCTCATCTGAGCAAGTTGGAATTCAACTGGTCAATATTGTGATTTATGTGACAAAGTTCGCTGTATAGTAATGTAACTGTACAGTTCTGTAGTATTCTATAGTACTCTCTGGTACTGTATAGTACAAGTTCAATATGAAACATGTACATAACCCGATACCAAGAAACTGATACATTGATGTGATCCACTGCGCAAATACTGAAGCAAATTTAGATAAACATTTATAATAGGTTAATGATAACCAATACTTCATCCTGCCTGATTCAATACATTTGGATAAGTTTAACAACACAAAATATAACAATAACTTTCTATGTCAAGCTTGTTCCCAATGCAAAGAATTCAGTAACTTCAGCCCAAGCCCTACTTGAATCTCTACTTACAAATTACACTCAGCCTATGGATTAGACTAAAGGCTTAAAGGCAAAAGCATGACAAGATTCAATCAGTCCCAGTTTTATTACTTACGGCTAAAATTCATCTCATTTTCTTTTTCCTCTTCCTTCTTCTGGGCAGCCAGTCTTTCTTTTTCTCTCTGCTTTTCCATGTCTCGTTCTTGTTTCTTCTTCAGTTCTGCAGCTATTTCTTCCATTTCTCTCTCCCTCTTCCTCTGTTCTGCCTCCATCTTCTTTCTCTGATTCTTGTTCTTCTTCTGAGGCTGCTGATTCTGCAATGTGATGTTATTATTTGCAGAATTTGTTGTGGCCTGAATAACAGTGCTAATTATGCAATTTAGCTTCACAACCATTGAGGGAATGTAAGACTTTTGCCCCTGTGATCAATTTTACATGGGCAGACATTAGCCCCTTCATTATTTTACAAAAGCAGACATTGGCCCCTCGTTCAATTAAATTATACTGGTATCAAAGTAGTATCCGTATGCTAGCAGTATCCAATATAGCGCTACTTTACATTCCGTTTGACTATCTACATAGAAATTGCAATTGTTTTCATAATACTGCCTTATATGCCAGAGCTGGGTACAGTTTCTTTCAGCAAAGGTAAAATGATATTTATAAATTCAAGGTTTAAATTTAAGGTGCAACACCTGTTTTGTTTTCAAGTCGCATGTGAGGGATTTCACGCGCACTGTTTGCGCATTTAAGGACAAGTTCTTTACCTAGGTAGTCAAAAAATAGACGACGACCCAAAAACACCAAAGAAAACTCAAAATACATGATTTTATGATCAAATCAATATTAAATAATTATTTAATTAAAATCAATATGAACAAGAGGGCCAAGATGGCCCTATATCGCTCACCTTGGTACAAGTCCACTTGCCTGGTGGAGATCACTAGATAATGTTATATACCAAATAAGTTTTCCTATATACGCTTTTGTAAAACAAATGATCCCCCCCCCGGGCAAGGTCAATTTTGACCCCAGGGGCATAATTTGAACAAACTTTGAAGAGGCACATGCCAAATATCTAAGCTCTAGGCCTTGTGGTTTCAGAGAAAAATATTTTTAAAGTTTTCCCTATATAAGCCTATGTAAAACTAAGTGACCCCCTGTGCGGGGTCAATTTTGACCCGGGGGTCATAATTTGAACAATCTTGGTAGAGGTCCACTAGCCAATGCTACATGCCAAATATCTAAGCTCTAGGCCTTGTGGTTTCAGAGAAGAAGATTTTTAAAGTTTTTCCTATATATTCCTATGCAAAACTAAGTGACCACCCCGCGGGGGGTCATAATTTGAACAATCTTGGTAGAGGTCCACTAGACAATGCTACATGCCATATATCTTAGCTCTAGGCTTGTGGTTTCAGAGAAGAAGATTTTTAAAGCTTTTCCTATTTGTTGCCATAGCAACCAGAGTTCTCCATGGAATGGAATTCCCTGAACAATTTTGGTAGAGCTTTATGCAAGGAACATTCCTGCATAGTTTTATCAATATTGGCCTAGAGGTTTCAGAGGAGATGTCATTTGAATCAAAATGTTGACGGAGGACGGACGACGTAGGACGGACGACGGACAATCATCGATCAGAAAAGCTCACCCTGGCGTAGCCAGGTGAGCTAAAAATAGCGGAAACCACTGAAATCATAAATTTGTAAACGGATAGCTGCCCAATTTTATACTCTAAGGGAGGTAACCAGTATACTGTTACTGTTCGTTATACAAGTAGGAGGTAGTCATCAGAAAGGTTTAAAAGACATATAACATCAATATTTGGTTGTATCATTTATCAATAAGTACACATTTGTTCTACAAATTCTTGTGACGGGAACTGCTTCTTTAGCGAACCGGTTTTGTCCATTTTGTATACCCTCTTGAAACCCCGTTACTCGGGCGCATGCACGTGGGGAAAAAAATCAATGTTTATGTAAACTTTTGAATGACTGAACCTTTCTAGATACAAATATTTTAAGAAAACCTTCATTTTATGACGGATACTGCATCGATACCAGTACAAAGAAATGTTAAATTGAGGGTTTTTTTTGATAGATTTATTCATTTTTCTTAAGTATATGGAATGAATTGTTACATGTAAAACTAAACTTAGGGGCTAATACAATGTAATATCAGCCTGTGTAAAATTGAACTTAAGGGATAATGTCCTAGGGGCTAATATCCATTTACCCTATAGAGGTTGTAGAAACGAGACACAGATGGCTATTAAACCCCTTTTACTTGGTAGCGAATTAATATTTTCCATTTAAAGACAAAATGTCCAATTTTGTTTGGTAGAGGATTAGAGGCTTAACAGTACATGTACTTCAACTGTGCAAGAAAAGTCGGATAACCTAAATGTCTTCTAGAAAGTCTGCAGATGCATGCTTTTTTAGAACATTCGTATAAACATCTATAATTTAAACAAGATGGGTGTTCAGTAGAACACTTGTGCTGCCCTCTTACACTTTGCAAGAATAAACAATGATTTTGTGACAAAATCTAAGTACAGAAAGGGGTATAACTCTGTCAAATATGAGCACACAGAAAAATGTCCCCTCTCTCAAACTCTAATTACTCAAATTATGAACTTTTTAACAGTAAGAATGACAGATAAAGTAAAATTGTTTCACAACATTAAGAAGCAATTCAACCAGAAAGTACAAGGCTTAGCACAGACAGCTGAACTTTTTAACATGTACTAAAGAATCTCATGCAAATCACCAACCAGTACAGGTGTATCTGGACGTGAGCTTCCCGTATCATTCTTGTCCTCAGATTTTGTACTAGAGTCATCTTCAGGTACATGCTTTCCAGCAGTTCCTGTCTTCGGTCCTTTGGCAGTTTCCTTTCCTGGCTCTGAAATACCAAGCAAAAGATGATCATCCACAGTAAAATTCCGCATAACTACCACGCCAAAACTGCGACCACGCCATTATACGACCATTATTTTAAACACCAAACTGTTTTAATCATATATTCTATTGGTCCTTTATACCAGTAAAGCAACCACCCCGCTGTTCCACTAAAGTGACCATCTTATCCTGTCACTAATAAGCAATTTAACCTGTTCGCTTAACAGACCACAGCATTTATCCCTGTCCAGTGCCACTGGGCACTATACCACCGAATTTCATCCTGCCACGCACCTCCAGAAGTCCTTGTAACACATGTGTGTCACTTTCTAGTGCCACTGGGCACTATACCACTGTATTTCATCCTGCCACGCACCTCCAGAAGTCCTTGTAACACATGTGTGTCACTTTCTAGTGCCACTGGGCACTATACCACTGTATTTCATCCTGCCACGCACCTCCAGAAGTCATCGTAACACGTGTGTCACTTTCTAGTGCCAGTGGGCATTATACATGTACCACCGTATTTCATCCTGCCAGAGATCATCGTAACAAATGTATGTCAATAATTACGAGACGTAGGGTGTGAAATATTTTCACTTTATCATATGAAACTTTAATTAGACTACAAAAGAATGTAAATGGCAGTTGAGAATTAATAAATTGAAGGACCATCATTTGATTGGGACGTCCTATTGTAATCTTGAGAAATTACGGCCCAAACTGCAGAATAATTTGCACGACATGTACATTATGTTTGTACACATTTGAGTCAGTTATTATGATGATCTGAACCAGAGTAATTACTTCAAAAGTAAATCAATTTATCTTTTGATTGAGAATCAATTGTCGAAAGTACTGAAGGTGGTCGTAATAGTGGAATTCTACTGTATATCAGTTCAATAGAATAACCTCAAAAGCCATATGCTTTAGCATGCATTAGCTTTCCAAGGAATTGTGGGCCCTGATAGCTCAGTGGTTCAGCAGATCCCCTTCAGCGCAGTAGGCTCCAAGTTTGAATACCACAGCTGTTGCAAAGGTGTGTCACTGTCTCATTCTCTAGAGTGTAATAATTTCTGCAATGATTGTACACAAACAATCAACTTAAGAAGTCTTCTTTATAACTGAACTAAATTAAGTCTTCCATAAAAGTTTTTAACAGTGCCTGACAAAAAACTTTGCCTGAATAAACAACAGAAGCTATTGTGTAAAAAGGCCATTAAGTGACATTCGGTCAGACAGCAGCAAAAATTTGCCTGGCATGACAGGCAGACAGGCACTTTTTGAGATAACTGATCATTATGTCAGAAGTGTTACAAAAGAAGAAGAAGCTTAATGCATGTGGCTACCCACTTCATTGTAATAAGGAATTATCTTTAAATGACTACTTGGGATATAACACTGCTGATTTCTTTAGAAAGGTGTTTGTTTCAATAAATTTCAGTTTTAGATGTACTCACTAAATGAAGACAGTGAGGAAATTGAATCTTTTTTCACAAATATACCATGTCCAGAAATATCAATCTGCTTTATTATGTGTATCCACGAAAACTACACCCTACTGTAAATTGAAATTTGCAGATTCCAGCAGTAGTTCACACTAAGGCCCATAACTATTGTTTCTACTCACCTGGATTCACGTCATCAGTATAGAGATTCCTTTCTGGTCGTTTCTCTGGTGGATTCCCGGCTTTTCTTTGTTGTTCTTTATGTTCTTTTGCTCTCTCTGAAAATGTACAGACTTGCATAAATGTAAACAGCTCAACAGTTTTGCTTAATGTACTTTCATTTCATGGAATTTCTTCTTTATTTTACAGAACGGTTTTCAGGTAAGTAAATATTAATACCCTATTCAGTCTACAGACATCCATACTAACTTCATATGTGATTTGTCTTGCTGTCTTCTTTAACACCATAATCATCTTCATGCCTTCACATTGTTATAGTTTTAACTAAGAAAATTGCCTGCATGTATTTCTGATTCATTACCTTTTTGTCTCTGTCTTTTCTCTCTTTTCCTCAACTGTTTCTTACTGGGTTGATGGTTACTAGGCGGGGCAGGATGTGTCCTTGGATACGTGTTCTGATATGTATTTCTTTTCTTAGATCCGCCTGTATGCTGCAAAAATGTTATTAATAAAATATCTCAAGCAACTTAAACCAAAAAATACCTTAAGACTACAGGCACATTCTGAATTCAAATGCACCTGTTTTCCTGTCATAACACATCATGAGAATAAGTGATTATCAAGAACTTCAAAATAGGCTACAACTAGAATGATGTCAAACCACAGTAGGACACTACCAACATTTTTTTAAATCTGTCAACTCATATCGTTGAAATTTGTGTTGACTGTCAAATTGCTTAAAAATTGACGTTGACAGGCTAAAGTCATTCAAATTGTTTCAAAACTGACAACTTGGTAAAGTCAGTCAAATCGCTGTAAAACTGACGTTGACTTGTTAAAGCCAGTCAAATCTTTTCAGAACTGACGTTGACTGGGTAAAGCCAGTCAAATTGCTTAATAAGAGGGCCAAGATGGCCCTATATTGCTCACCTTGGTACAAGTCCTCTTGCCTGGTGGAAGATCACTAGATAATGTTATATACCAAATAAGTTTTCCTATATACGCCTTTGTAAAACAAATGATCCCCCCGGGCCAGGTCAATTTTGACCCCAGGAGCATAATTTGAACAAACTTTGAAGAGGTCTACTAGGCAATGCTACATGCCAAATATCTAAGCTCTAGGCCTTGTGGTTTCAGAGAAAAAGATTTTTAAAGTTTTTCCTATATATTCCTATGCAAAACTAAGTGACCACCCCCGCGGGGTCAATTTTGATCCGGGGCTCATAATTTGAACAATCTTGGTAGAGATCCACTAGACAATGCTACATGCCAAATATCTTAGCTCTAGGCCTTGTGGTTTCAGAGAAGAAGATTTTTATGTTATTATGTTTCTAATCTAATCTTGCTCCTGACTTTTCCCTCCTTTTACCATCTATGCCTATCAATACAATTAAGTCTGTAATCGAGTGGTCAATGAATTTCATTTTTAAATAACTGAAACTCTGAATTTCTTTAACTTTGTAAATAACTGAAACTCTGAATTTCTTTAATTTTGTAAATAACTGAAACTCAGAATTTCATTTTGTAAACAAGAGCTGTTTGTAAAACACATATGCCCCCTTTGATGCAATCGTTTAATGAATGTTGAACAAGAGCTGTCCCTCACAAGTGACGAATGCCCCCGAAAGAGGTGTCTCACAGTTTGTGTCCTCTCGATGTGCTCAATAAATGTGCTATGTAATTTTCAAATCCTTCCATGCATGACAGAGTTACCATGCATACAGTATTCCATTACCTATAAACTCCAAGTGTGACCTTGACCTTTGAGGTAGGGACATCGGTCTTGCACACAACACATAGTGTTGATGTGCTGGACATTTGTGCCAAGTTATTTCAAAATCCTTTTATGCATGACAAAGTTACAGTCAGGACACCAATGTGTGCATATATAGAGGATTTCATTACCTTCAAACTCTTAAGTGTGACCTTGACCTTTGAGGTAGGGACGTGGGTCTTACACGCGACACATCAATTTGATGTGCTAGACATTTTTCCAAGTTATTTTAAAATCCTTCAATGCATGACAAAGTTACAGTCCGGACACAAATGTGTAAGTGGGGACGGACAGAAAAAAAATATTTGGCCTTACACAATATAAATTCATGTGGCTTGAAAAAAAAAAGTGGGGGCCTTAAAAAGAACACCACATCAGGTTTCAAGATGGAAAGCCCAGGTGTTCTCGAGTTAATGTCCGGAAACCATTGCTCTACCGACCTACTGACAGATGCAAAGCTATATACCCCTGCTTCTTAGTAGGGGGGCATAATAACTGAAACTTTTTGTTTTTAAAGAAGTGAAGCTCTGTGATGTACAGTAATGGACATACACAAGTTCCGCAGTAGCAGTCGTTATCGCTGGAGTCTGAATACATGTAATAGTCATCGTCGTCGCTCTCCTCACAGAAAAATGGGAAACCACCGAACGGGCCTCGGAATTGTGCAAAGAACATATCTGAAGAGGAATTTAAAATATGGTACAAAGTCACGTCTTTCAAGAATGTGTATGATAATTAAAATCAATGAATTCTAATAATAAATTTCTCAAAAGTTATTAACATTCTTAGCAAACATTATCGTTTTCTATAGAACAAAATTGTGGCCCAGAGGTACACCATGGCCATAAATTCTCACCTATGAACAATATTGTTTTAACTGACCCAGCTTAAAACCTGGGTAACATAAAATACAGACTGAAAATTTTACTTTAACAGATAAACTTGGGCCCAAAGTCTTCCCAAGAATTTCTAATGATTTGACTCAGGGATCTTATTTCTGACTCCATGTGACCTAGTTTCAAACTAAATCTAGATTTCACGGATACAGACAAACATTCAGACTGAAGTTTCATGAGGACTGGATAGAAAATATGGCCTCTGGTACATACACAAGGTTTTTATATTATTTGACCAATTTTTTGACGGAAATACATGTAGCTTAGTATCAAAGTTGAGATTTCTTCGAGATTAACATTCTGAGCAACTTTATGAAGATAGGGTATAATCTATGGCATCCTTTGTGTACACCAGAATGTTGTATCATTTATCCTAGTGACCTAAGTTTTGACCCTGTTTAGATATGATCAAGGCTTCACTGACTTAAACATTATGAGGAAGTTTAAAAACATCAGCACAATTGGTCATGAAAAAGTCACGTAACAGCTACTTCTATGAACTTGCACCACTTACCTTCAAACACACGCCTAAGGATGTCTTCCTGCAATTAAAAATAAACTTTAAAGTTATATTACCCTTCAAAATGATCTCATGATTTATAGTTAAGAATGATTCTAAAAACACAGTGGATACTTTAAAACATATAAGAAATAAGTTTTACCAAGTTATTTCTGTTATTGACAAATACAAATTAAGATATACATAACCGAAAGGATGGATCTTATATTTTTGACTAGGATAGTCAAAAAAGATTTTTTACAGAATATGCTCTATATTCAATGTGAATGAAACTGTTATAAAGATCATTATTTTTGGGTTATAACTATGGCAATGTTTATTATTCTACGAGTATAAATCATTGATCAATGTTTGGTTTAAAATTTTGAAGGTCACTTTGAACAGTTATATCACTTTAATTAAACCACTTTGACAGATATAACTGTGACATGTCAATGATCTACGAAAAAGCCCTTTGTCATCATCTTAACATGCCAGTATATGCAAATCTTTAGATTTCCCATAAGAAAGTTCAAATAGGACAGAAAATCTCTGTATTTGTAAATGATACATAGAGGGGATTCTGACAAAGGCTTTACTGCTTTATATATAAACTTCTCGCTTACCCTAACGTCATGTGGATTTGCTGTACCAAAAGCATTAGGGCCGTCTGTCAGGTACTTGTAGGCGTAACCAATCTCCTGAAACTTACTTTTAGCATCGTCGCTTTCATTCTAAAGATAAAAAATTTCAAATATATTAAATCTTTCACCTTAAAGAAATCAAAGTTTTTGCTAGCAGCACACAATTTTACCCACAGACTCTAATTAATGTCTGTAAGAATAAATACAGTTGAACTCCAGTTTAATTTGAACATGCCAAAACAGTTTTTTGAGCTGGATATCTAATTTACATTCTCGTCATCCAGAGCATTCCTTATATAATTCATGTGAGAAAGCTCGGTAAAACACTGATGAATTAGGATGCTAATTTCATATTTATCTATACAAACATTATGCATGCCTTCTCTAACAGTCAGGATCTAACCAAAGCTTCCATTAGGGAAATGTTGCTGGACTAGTATTAACAAAAGCTTAATTTGTGGGAAAGTTGGTTAGACCTCCGCCCAGTGAAAACTGAGAAAGATCTCTTTTAATACTATTTCAAGTATGAGGCCATTTGGTCATGAGGCTTTTACTCTATTTGGAGTCTTCAGAATACCAGGCATACTGAAGACCCGAGTATAAATGTCCCCCCCCCCTTCTCCTTTTTGTGAAAGAAAAATGTGACTTACCAGGTCTGCAGACATGCATATGAATACATAAATATTAATAAATCCAGTGAAAAGAATAGAAGACACAATGTTCACTTATTTCCACTGAATACTAATTAAGCTCTTAGTTTGCATTCTGGGTCTGGAATAAACATTCTCCGGGTAAAACGTTTTGATTTTTTTCTTCGCACTTTCCGTCCCTAATAAACACACCTTGGGTAAAAAATATAAAGCAGGGGGTATACAACCTTGGAAGTATCAGGCCTTACACGTCGGGAAGGATCAGTTGTGTTTAATTAAATCAGAATCTTTATAAAGGCACATCTTTAGCCTATCGTGCCTTTAGATCAAGATCAACCACACTTTAGAACATATCAGTGTAAACAGCTTTTAAAGCATAAAATTATTATGATGAAATCTCTATAATTATGTGAAATCAAATGATTACACTTACTTTGTCAGGATGATACTGCAGTGCTAGTTTCCTGTAAGACTTTTTAATGTCCCCTGAAATGAAAAACAGTAACACCTATTGCACACCGTATCAGTGATCACATCAATTAAACAAGCACCTACCTTATGCAGTCCACAGTTTCATATTCATCACACCTTGTTAAGCAGACACCTCTTTTATGAGGCCACTTTTGAGGCCTTGATCCCTTAACTGAGTGTTTGAGAAAGGTTGTAATGTAATAAATTCTGAGAAGTAGTTAGGTTTAACTCTGTACCAGTCTCGGAAAACATTTACCATTTAAGACAGACAGACAGAAGTTGTTACCACTATTCTCTAAGTGATACCTGTATACTTTAATATCAATGTCTAAAAGGCAGTTCTTTATTTAACAAGATGGTGTAGTAAATAAATGTTCAAAACCCAAATTCTGCTACACTTGTACAAGATAACATGACTTACCGTCAGAGGCTCCATCTTGTAAACCAAGAATCTTCAAACACTTCCTTTTCTCATCAGCTGCCATACTTAACTATCCGCATGAACTTTGCCACAAAAATTAGTTCATCACTTCATACTCCTGTAAAGGAAGTTGAAATATGCCAATCTTTTTTCCAAAATTTAAGGTGACCTTTTTCTGGTATTTTGATTGGAAATTTCATTGAACAGATGTGCTAAAAATAGCTTCTGTAACACATGTAGCGCTGTGCTACCTTAACAGTTAAAGATCACTTTCAAAATGTCTTTGCTCAACTCAAAATTCAATATTAAATGTGAAGATCATTAAATTTTCATGAAATATGTTAAGATCTACCATTATAAATTATATCTAGTACATATTTGTAGCATTAAAATTTACTTTGTTCTTTACTCTGTATTTTTGTCATACTTGTCCACAAAGTACCTAAGTTTATAAAAATGTAATCTAAATCTGGATAAATATACCTATTTCAACAGATCACAATAAAGTCCTACAAGACACTAAGAAATTTATCTTTAAAATATACCCGTTGACCTGAAATGGATTATTTCATCAACTTCCCACTGCTTTAACTTTTCTTGTGTCATCTACATGTATAATTATTGACTGAAATCTCATTCTCGGTATTTCAACAGATATTTAATATCCTGTACCCAGTTTTCAAAAAAGAAAAGGTTGGTCATTTATATTTTTAACTTCTATTTATGAATAATTAAGCAAGTGCACTATCGGTATGTTGATTTCCTGGATAAATACACTTACCTATTATCAGTGTCATTTTTCTCCGTACAGAAGTATATAGGGGCAGCTGACATTTAATGTATTAACCTACATCAAACTTGTAAAAAGACCTCACTCAGAAATCACCCTAATAAATCAGATATATTGGCATGATACATAGATAGTGGAAACACAAACTAACTGCCATCAACTTACCCCGTACCGCTTTGTCAGAATCAACCTTTTGAGCTTAAGGAGAACATTCTATATCATGGTTAGCCTGATTGACTTAGAGATTTACATTTTTAGGGAGATCTAAGTGACCTTAACCTTTGACCTACTGACCTAAATAACTGCATGACTTAAATACTCCCACCCGTATGCAGCTTTCCGGGTGTTTTAATGAGAACATAATTATATGCTTCAAATGTGAAAATGGAAAAGGTAGATGGGATCAAATGTTTATACTCACATTATTTTGAACTTAAACTAGCTTTATAAATAAGGCCCTGTGACCTTTTTACCTAGTGCACCTCAAAATGGATAGGGGTCATCAAATCAGGACAACCTCCATGCAATATAAGACGGTGGGTCAAAGGAATCTTGATTTCCTGAAAACAAGGCCCCTTACCTTACCTGACCTGGTGACCTCAAAGGATAGGGGTCATCTACTAATATCTAACTATAGCCAATTTGTCAGCTGTGGGGCAAAGGAATCTTAGTTATTGGGCGATCTCAACTTTTGTACCTGTGACAAGGATAGTTTAAATAGGTATATGAGCAGACTGAGGGGGGCTTGTCATTTTCTTGACCTGTACCTAATGATAGGGTCACTAATCAGTACTACCCCCCTTTTTTTTTAGTCAAACCTTGTACTTAAACTTGACCTGGTGACCTCACATTACAGTGTAAAAATCATCCCTGCCAAATGAAAATCCGAGATGGACTTAATAATTGGGCGGACAGATAAAACCGACATAGATTCCAGTAGAACCCCTTACAACTTTGTGTGGGGGTATAATAAAGGCCATCTGTAAGCAAAGACCACTTAGTGACCTTTGTTCACGTCATGTCTGACTGTATATCACAGAAGTTAATTTAACAATTTAAGCTCTTTAAAGTCTGTAACATTTGAAGATTTCCCCAAAATGGAGGCATAAAGTACCAGCATGTTGACTTTATTTGAATCACAGTATGTAGTGTTTGTTATCAACTCTTTCAACTGGTAGCATTGTGACTTCTATGTTTTATGCAAGTAACGACTGTCTGTATAAAATTTTGATCTTTGTGTCAAATTCTATTATTACATATAATTAAATGTCTTCTTGACGAACCTGTAACAGGCCTAACATTCAAATTAAATTTGATGGCTCAATTCGGTAGTTAGTCAAAACCACTGTAAATCCTTAGACATACTTTTTTTGGAGGTCACCCAGGCCACATTTAAAAAAGTCTTTGTTTGCTGTCTCCCGACCCTACTTTTTGAAGTTGGGTAGATAGGTAGGTAATTTATATTTTCTTAATTGAAAAAAAAACAACAGCGCAAATTATGTGATAGTTTCTTACAGAATACTTCTTATGTAAAAATAATACAAATCTGTATTTGATGAATAAAAGAACAAAAATTAAACATACAATTTTAAACTATCATCTTCATTTGACTAATTCTCCAATTTAAATGTCCACATGATAAAAAATTTTTTTTTAGCGTGGTCCAATAAACAATGATAAAAATATTCAGAACGCAGCATTTTTAGCGGGGGGGGGGGAGACAGCAAATTAACAAACTTTTTTTTTTTTTGGCCCAAGCAGTAAGCGGGACCACTCTGGGCTGGCTTAGTTTAGGTAATAGGTTACTCAATCTTTCTTATCATTATGATTATTTCATAACAAGGCCGATTTCATTGCTCATGTGTGATATTTATTTCATTCTAAATGAAGAAATCCAGGAGAAATAGTTAATATATATATAATTGTTAAATAAGCTCATGCATAAAAAATGTTAATTTAACTAAGAGATGCAACAAGCTATTATATATGACATCACAAACAGGGATGTGACATTATTTAATTGACATTTTATGAAGGAAGTGGCTGCTCATCCGGTAAACAGATGACAGAATTTTTCTAGTCGTCAGGTAACCTGACAAGCGGCCTATACTCATATGTTAAGCTGGTTGTCCAGAAGCCAATTTCTTTGTGACCATCCTGATAATGTATGAGCAGTAATACAGCAAAAACTGATTTTAGACATAAAAGAAAACAGTCCTATAATAATAGTTATTGAATTTCAAAGATATTGAGCATAACAAACGACTCTGTTTTTCACACAAACTTGTAAAAAAACTTTGATGTGGACAGTTTGGTTCCCCGAACAAATGCACATGCTTTTTTTATGTCGTAATTCAGCCATACCTTAGAGATTTGATAATTGTTGAATTAGGGCCCTGTTCCAGGTAACTTTACTGGCTTTAACAATTGGAATCTTTCAAATTCTAGATTCCTGCATGAGGACGGCTATTACATTATAATATACTTGAAATTAACTGAAATAGTCTTCCGGTAAAGCAAACTGTCAGTTACTTGCCTGTGACTCAAGCCACAGATGCTTGGGGTCTGGACCTCACCCCCTTAAGCCTGACCCTCGCCCCTGCTCCCTGCAGTATCTTTAAATACATCCTACAACTGCGTGTAAGCTAACCAATTACAGATGCAATTCCTATACTCACATGTTTATGGTGACAATGTATATAAATACAAGATTTGAAACAACTTAATTTCCTCTATCACATCTCAGGTATACTGTTTATGTAATTTCTAAAAATAGTAACGATTCGAAAACTATAGGCACCCGGCTATGGTCTTTATTGGTCGAAAAAAAAATGGAACCATTTGTTTTATTTATAAATCTGCTTTAAAATTTACCGCTATATCAATGTGTATATAGTATTCACACAAGACAAAATCCCCGCTGTAAACGTAATGGTACACCGCGCACGCTATTTCATTTACTGCAATGCGGGAAACCTATTTTAACTTCATGTATATACTAAATCTGATTTGTGCTGAAGTGACAGAAGTGTTTTTCATTGAAATTCTCTTAATTCAACCATATTCGGTACAGTTTGGAGTGGGATTTTATTCAGAAAAGTGTTTTGCATTGGAAAAACCAGTTAGTTATTCCTTACATGCCTTAAATATGCGATTGCAGTTTTCAGTTGTTTCAAATCTTGTATTTATAATTATACGCTCCGTACAACATGGGACAAGAATAGATTGGATCGCGAGTCCATACCACAAGCATCTGTGACTCAAGCATCCGGTACAGGTGAACCACTTAGATTATATAAGCTTGCAGTATCAACTGACCACCATAAAATAGAATGAGATCTTGTTGAAAGTGGCATAAAACTTGATACAAACATAACTGGCCATGACATACAATACAGAATCAATTAATAGACATGTATGATTAGTGTGTACTTAGATCTAATTACTTGTCTAAAGAACTTAATTGAAATTTTCCGCAAAACTGCCTTTTTCAAGAAATCTGTCAGCACTTTTATAATATACATTATAATTGACAATCTTTATGACAAGCTTCGAAATGAAACCGAAACAAAGCATCAGGAAATGACGTATATAAAATACAGTGATGGCTTAAACCTACCTAGACAAAAATTCTAGGTAGCCGGGTCAAGCCACAGGGGTTCATAGTATGTATACTTTAAGTTTAACAAGGGATTTAACTTACAACATACCTGAATTGTATATCTCGCCAATAAATGTTCTGCAATTCGAGCATTGTTTATTTAAACATTCTATACATCATACATGGTAGTCATTCATGTAAAATACACATTTCAACTTCCTCATCAGGTGTGCTGGTCCCCTAGTGGGTAATTGTTTCACCAAACATGCATGTTAATGTGTTTCATTTACACAGGTTCGTCCACTCTCACTGTATTAATTAACATACGTTTTTGGTGAAACAATTACCCACTGCTAGTACAGCACATATGGAAGAAATTAAACCATATGGTTTTCCTCAATTGTACGGTAATAATTTGGCAGAACACACAAAATACTGAATGTTAAATTGAACTGCGCTTAAATTGCCGGTCATTTATTGTTGAGATGTATAGTTCAGTTTTGTAGTAAGTTAGATTTGTTGTGATAGTAGGTACATAGATCTAGTATGCCCAAAGAACATGGATAAATTACCTAGTCTAAGCAAAGAACACAAATGTGTTGAACAGAATTCTTAAATAATAACCCCTTTAGGTCTGGTTACCCTCTGGCTCTGCCTCCTTTTTATAAGTTTCACCTTGTGTTAGTGTATATTATGTGTAACTATTTACTGGGTATTAGCACACTTGTAAAGACAGTACATAATTTTAAAATATAAGTTGCCTGATAGAAGAAAAGTTAGTTTAGTCTGTGACTGTGGAAACGGAAAATAAAATTTTCTGCAACAACGAAAACTGTAATTAAACGTACACCTTTATTAAAACAAACATACCTGATCGGTTATACGAATGAATAAAACAATACTTTCACCTGTAAATCGGTCAGTGCTGTCAAAACTAAGAAATTGAAAATGAAAGTTGATCTCCGTTTTGGTGCTGTCAGCATTTCCCGCGATGCTCAGTGGTGCGTGAAATCGTTCTTCGACGAAATTATTTTTCAGCTGGATTCTAGAACCACTGGAACATACCTTTGATTTTGCATTTGTCAGGTGAAAAACCCTTTTACTTAGTTTTTCTACTCTATTTATACATTAAAATTTATCTTGACTTTCTATTGACGACTAACTAAATTTCGTTCAATATCCGTGGGTTAGGTTCGGAGTGAAAAAAGTTTTTGGAAATACATTTTATGGTGAATGTGACGCATGTAAGTTTTCCATGGGGTGGGGAATATTCAGTTTATATAATTTAATTGATGGCATTTTTCTGTACTGCATGTGTACCCCAACAAACAAACAATTTTTAATATTACAATTTTGCAACATATTTTCGCGACCAGTAACTTTTTCTTTTGTTGTAGTTTTTTTTAAATTAAGTACTCTAGAAAAGAAAGCTGCTAAAAATTATTATCAGAAAATAATTTAATAGAAACGAGCATAGATAAACAACACTTTGGTGTAGGGGTAGACCTTCTGACTCTTTATCTGTAGTAGTCCTATAAATTTGTGGAGCCGCTGAGGAGCACGGAAATAGCATGATTGTCCCAGTATTAGATAATCTGGGTTTGATCCCAAACAGTGCAATGACAGCATACATGCCACAAAGGATTGAGTTATAAAGATAAAGATAAAGAAGCCTTATTTAATCTACCAAGCAGGTTGATTACAACAAGCTTGGAGCTTTATGGGAATTAAATAAGCACCTCCACACGTGGCAAATGGTATACTTACCATTTAACATATGTAATAAAATATAATTATTTGTAAGTCACGCTCGGTCATATGGCAATAGCCAAGAACCGAGGGTAAACAACCTCATTCAGTCAGTCCTTATTTAACGTCGCATATGATCAACAGACAACATTAGCTACAAAGCTATTGTGCGACAAACAGGGTATCCAGTAACAAGTCAGAGATTTTTTTAATATTACCGGGTTTTAGGATGACTCGCCGGGAGATTTTTTAGCAGGAAATTATGCATTTCTAAGGACGTATTTGCGTATCTACTCAAAAAACCCTCTTCTTTCAAACATTTGTTTACTATTCCTGTAGTAATGGTCCATGGAAACGCTTAAATCCACATATCTTTTTATAAACCTTTTTTGTAAAGAATGCTTATAAGTCGAAGACGATTCCATGGTTTGCATAAAAAACGCGGGTCACCAATAGTCACAAATTGCAATACACCGTTCGACAGCTGGTAAATTTGAAAGTGTCGCCGTCATGCACTCACAAGGCAAAGGGTTTCCGATAATTGATCACAAGTCAACATAGATCATGTACTGATGCGTGATCACATTGACTGTTCACAATACTAGAACTTCATTAGCGATATCACATGTCAGGGTATTGACCATGTATATAGGTTGATATTATATGATTCTCGCAGTTTTTTTCAAAAATTTTAATTCAACAAGAGTTTTTAGTGTTTTTTTTTAGCTTCGCCGGAGCGCCGGGTTAGGGTCTAAGTATCGGTAGAACCAGGTGCATATCGTGAGAACGGCATGTATGCATGGCAGTCAGGAGCGTATCTGCTATACGGCAAAGCCCAAGCCTACAGGTTGTTTAGAGAATGAAAATTAAAAAGCACAGAGATGATGAGGTAGGTAGGTCAAAGTGGTTGTGTGCAGCAAACCCATCCAATATGAATAAAATCTTGTGTTTTATCATTTTACATGTTGATAAAAATGAAGGTTTTTAAGTAATATTTTGAAATCATTTAAATCAAACAAAAACATTCAGCAGTTGGTAAGTCATACTATACTGTATCCAAGTTTTTCAGCGCCTAAGTTTAGATTTTAAACACAAGACATGACTGATGACCTTCCTTCTTTAGATATTGTTATTGCGAACTTGTGTGCCATTCAGGATGACTTTAGTAATGTCTAAAATTGTTCTGGTCTATCCAAGAGATTTACTTCCTGCATGCCTGACATTTGCATACTTTAGTGATTTGATAATTTTTTTATTATGTTTCACACTTTCTTTGAATCTACGTCTATCTGTTGTTTGTGTTTTATTTTTGGTTCTGTGTTCTCCCATTGGAATTCAATTCACTTTGAAACGCTATTAGTAACTGTGGAAAATTGGTTTAGGTGCTGAATATTGCAACTTTGAGGAAACAACTACAAATTATGGTTTAGTGGTTTTACATTGCTTATGATTTTCAGCCACCCATTGACTTTACTTGAGATTTGTTGATCAGATTCAGAAAATTAAAATGTTTTTGAACTATTTAAGAGACTTTGTCATGTTTGTGCATCAATGCAATCCAGTATTCATGATTTTTTAAAACTAATTTCAATAGAACAAATTAGTCAAGTTTCAGACATAGACACTCTGAGATATACATGTGCGAGTCACGACTATCCCCCCTCGACCTAAACATTTGCTTATAAACTAACACATGGTATGCCTCTCTCCATGCTTTAAGTAATAGAGAATAAAAACCTTGGTATCAGTCTGATATCAGATACTTGACCTTGTTTTTGTTAGCTCACCTGACACAAAGTGCCAGAGAGAGCTATTAGGATCACTCAATGTCCGGGGTCCGTTGTCCGTCCACCATTTCCTTCAAACGACATCTCCTCTGAAACCACTGGGCAAATGTTGATGAGACTTTGCAGGAATGTTCCTTGCATGAAGCTCTACCAAAGTTGTTCAAAGAGTTGCATTCCATGCAGAACTCTGGTTGCTATGGCAACAAACATGACAAATAGGAAAAACTTTAAAAATCTTCTTCTCTGAAACCACAAGGCCTAGAGCTTAGATATTTGGCATGTAGCATTGTCTAGTGGACCTCTACCAAGATTGTTCAAATTATGACCCCCGGGTCAAAATTGATCCCACGCGGTTGGTCATGCTTAGTTTTGCATAGGCTTTAATGCCGCTTTATATAGGAAAAACTTTAAAAATCTTCTTCTCTGAAACCACAAGGCCTAGAGCTTAGATATTTGGCATGTAGCATTGTCTAGTGGACCTCTACCAAGATTGTTCAAATTATGACCCCCCGGGTCAAAATTGACCTTGCCTGGGGGGATCACTTGTTTTACAAAGACATATATAAGAAAACCTATTTGGTATATATAACATTGTCTAGTGATCTTCCACCAGGCAAGTGGACTTGTACCAAGGTGAGCGATATAGGGCCATCTTGGCCCACTTGTTTGTGTTTTAAGTAATTGTGCAGTTTTGCAAACTAATCATGCTAATTTCCTAAATTCCTTTGACTGACTTTGATTATTGACCTTTTTATCTCCATTCTTGTTTTGAAATGCACTGTTACTCAGGTGAGTGGTACTTATTTCGTTTTTAATACAGTCGTGAAGTTTAAAATTAGCTGGTGTTTATTTTGTGAATTGAATTCTCTTTTTGTATGATGTTAATCAATGAGAAATTTATGAATGTCTTCCAAGAGAATGTTATTGTAACTTTGATGGGTATTTCAACAACAGAAGCAGGTGTTTACTTGCGAAGTGCTAATTTGGACTATACTTAAAGGGACATACCCTATAATTGATGTCAAACTAAATAACCTTCAAAACATAAATAATAGAATCTTTGGAAGTATTATAACTTAACATAAAAGTTTCAGCTATGCATTCCCAGTCATTATCATTATTATCGATAAAATCAGCGGTTTAAAATATACTGCAGTACCGTAAACCATTCAATAATCTATGTAGAGTTGTTGTACAATTAATGGGTGGATGTGATTTATTACAGGGGGTTTTTTTGTTTTTTTTTTTTTTTTATTAAAAAAAAAAAAAATCAAAAACAGAAAGCCTCTATATTGATTCAATTGTGTAATAATGTTTGTTTTTTTTTTTTTTTTGGGGTGTGGGTTTTTTTTTTTTTTTTTTTTTTTTTTTTTTTTTTTTTGTGGGGGGGGGGGGGGGGGGGGGGGGGGGGGGGGGGGGGGGGGGGGGGGGGGGGGGGGGGTGGGGGGGGGGGGTGGGGGGGGGGGGGGGGGGGGGGGGGGGGGGGGGGGGGGGGGGGGGGGGGGTTTTTTTTTTTTTTTTTTTTTTTTTTTTTTTTTTTTTTTTTTTTTTTTTTTTTGGGGGTTTTGTGTTGGGGTGGGGGGGGGGGGGGGGGGGGGGGGGGTTGGTTGTTTGTTTTTTTGTTGGGGTGTTTTTTTTTTTTTTTTTTTTTTTTTGGTGTTGGGTGTTTTGGGGGGGGGGGTTTTTTGTTTGTTTGGGGGGGGGGGGGGGGGGTGGGGGGGGGGGGGGGGGGGGGGTGTTTTTTTTTTTTTTTTTTGGGGTGGGGGGGGTTTTTTTTTTTTTTTTTTTTTTTTTTTTTTTTTTTGGTTTTTTTTTTTTTTTTTTTTTGTTGTGGTTTTTTTTTTTTTTTTTTTTTTTTTTTTTTTTTTTTTTTTTTTTTTTTTTTTTTTTTTTTTTTTTTTTTTTTTTTTTTTTTTTTTTTTTTTTTTTTTTTTTTTTTTTTTTTTTTTTTTTTTTTTTTTTTTTTTTTTAAAATCAGGCATTTTTCACCATAGGTTCTTCTTTGAAATTGTATTTATTTATCATTTTACGTTCATTGAACACATACATTTAATTTATGTTTTGAGAATATAATCTGCTAGATGTAGAGAGTGCCCCTTAAATTCGCTGGTAAACCATGTACAACACCTAGATCTTACTTGGTCTGTGTAGAGTTGTTGAATTCTAATAATCTCATCCTATACATCAATATGTTGTCAAAAAAATTTAACAAGGCTTCCGGTGTATAAATCATTTCAAACTGAATTTCTTTACTACGATGGCTTAATAAATGTCACTGGTGTCATATTTTGAACATGAAAAGTACTTGTAATATTGAGTCTTGAACTGAAGGACTGACTTTGCACTAACCAGATGATTTGTAATTGAATATACATCAAAAAGACTGCAAACATGTCACTGGTAAGCCAGACTGATTAGCATAAACACATCATACCAATCATTTGAAGTATTAATTTGTCAAGCTGTTAATCACAATGTAATTTCGACTGTTTATTAATGCGCATCTTAAGGCACGTGCCGCGCAATGAAATCTTTGATGTGTCAAACAAATAATTAATAAAAATATAAGTCTTGAAACATTGTGACAAAAAATACAGCTTTTATAACATTTTTATTTTATTTCCTAGTCTTGCAGTAATTATTCGGACTTCACACTTCTCTATGATAGCTATGTTTTTCTATACCCTGAGTTCAACAACTAAAAAAAAAAAACTTACCACCATGACCATACACATTATCTATTCCAAGTGTATAATTTTACCATCCAAAATTATCAGTCTATTGTGAATGCTACTTGGTACAAATCTGAAAATGTACATGTCTTAAACTGTCTTTTTAACATGTTTAATGTCACGTGCTTCTTTCTAAGATGAAACAAACCTGTCAATGTCCTATGCTGATCTCGTGACAACAGTAGCGGCTTTATCTTTATGATTAAAAAATGTCTGCATTAAAAATTACTTTATCATGTTTAAATCATTGGGCAAGGCTCGTTCATTAGAAATTCAGATTTGAAATTCATGTGTAGAAGAAAATTATAACTTGAAAAAAATGGCTTTGACAGTTGCTGAAAAATAGCACAATAAGTCAGTCAGGGATGTAACTCATATAAATTTATTTTAATTGATTTATCACCATGACCATGATGACTGTAACTTCTACAAATTATATTTATCTTTTATTCATTGCTCACTTGATAACATACATTTCAGTCATGTTAATTCCCTCAAGTTATTTTTAGCTCATTTAGCACGACTGCGGGTGAGCTATTAAGACCATTCACTGTCTGGCATACAGCATCCATTGGTCCACCATTTCCTACAACCACTTGGGGATTACCTGTTTTATGTAGATTTGTGAAGGAAAAACATTAAAATTCAAAGCAAGAAAGCCTAGAGCTTAGATATATTTGGTATGTAACATTGTGTAGTGGACCTCTAGAAAGTTTGTTCATGCCCCATGGGTCAAAATTGACAACACCCTTGGGATTGCTTGTCTAAATAGAGTTATAGGAGAAACTTTAAAATCTGTATGGCCCAGAACATAAAGCATTATGTCTAGTGGTCCTCTATGAAGATTGTTCCCATTATGACCCAAGGGCCAAAATTGACCAAGCCCATTGGATAACAAGGTTTAAGCTATTATGTTCAATAACTTGAGTACCATTGTCCCCGCAGGTTGACTTATACCAGACTAGTCACTTGACCTACTGACTTTTTTTTTCTCTTTATTTTTTTAGCCCCTTTTGAGTAACTTAGGCCCAGTTATTATTTTCATTGCATACAATCATGTGCATACAATGTCATTCAAAATACAGAACAATTGATACAATCAATTGACACATCTAAAGTTAATGAATATAAATTTATACAATGGAAGTTTTGTGCTACTTTCTTCTTTTAACATGCAATAATGATAATACTCAGGTGTGTGATGTAAGGCCATCAAATATACTGTTGATTATATGCCCATGTGATCCATGTTGTTTTAAGTAAATACCATGTGACCTTGCTGATAGATGGATGGATTCTAAATTTATATGATACTTTATTATTGCATGAAACGGTGACTGTTATGTTTTAAGCAAAGTGTAAGTGTTTAAATCAAGTATCTTTATACTCACTGTATGAAATTGCCCAAAAAGACAAGGTCATATCTTTGTTGCATAGGAGCTGTTTTAAAAATGTTTTAACTGTCAGTACTTTTCATTCAATGGTCTCCCATTTGATTCTAGAGGTAGTTTCTAAAAAATGTACTGTACTTTAGTGCTGTAAATTAAATGCTACAGATATTGACGTACTAGGGTTGCAAAATGACACAATGCCCAACACTTCAATAAAGACTGATCTATGCAATTATGAATAGTGTATTTTGTGTATACTTTTCCAGTTGAAGTGATGTTCAAGGCCTTGGACAGGGTAAGGTATGACACCTTACGCCTTAATAAGAAGAACCAGCCAGCAAAGGCATCCTTCCAGGTTAAGACTTTGACAGAACTTGCCATTGTTTCTCTGAACTGGTTCCCGACATTGCTTGATGATGGTGTTGGTATTTTACCTATACATCTGGTTCCCAGACTGCTGAAAATTGCCATCAACAATGACCAAGCGTGGGCTGTCAGCACTATCATTGCAAACTGGCCTCTTGAAACTCTCAGGTAAGACTTCTTAAGGCAGGGCTCAGGTACAAAAATGAGACTTCCTTTGTGAAAACCATTCACTGGATCTTTTCGGTCCTAATACAGAGATCTGACAGTATCTAGGTTAATGGGATTTCAAAATATATGGAACTGCTGTGTGGCTGCAGAAATGCAAAGATGAATAAAATATATTTTTGTAATTTAAGACAGTTTATTTAGATTTCTCAAACTTTATTACTCGGTAATGTCACCTGGCAAATCAGAATTCTTTGGTACAATGTAACAGTTAAATAGAGCAAAATGTATAACTTGAGTTGACTAGACATTATTATCTACACATTTATTTTTTCATGTCCTCAGATTTACAGACATACTCACGGCGGAGGAAGCCGAGGTGTTTGAAGAGGAAATGGGTGGAGTATGTTTCTATGTGTTTGAAGGCATCACCAGTAGAACGAAGAATTGCCGACTTAAACGTCTCGACTTCACAGATATAAAGCTAAGTATGTCATACATAATAATTATGTACATTAGGTTGCTCATACAATTATGTGATAGCTGTATAACATAGAACATAAGGCAAAATAAAAAAATATATGTATGTTTTCAGTCTCTTTACCAAAAATTAAGGTTTGTCTGTCAGCAGACATTATGTATTAATTTATATTTTTTGCCTTTTTTGCTTTAAAACACTTAAAAATTGGTCTTTTTAATCAATTTCTTATAAAAATAAAATTTGAGGCAGTCAAAAGTTATGGTTAATCAGGAGATTGGAAACACACATTTTTTTTTACCTCTACAAACATAGATAATGTATTTTCAATATTAAGCAATGCAATGTGGCTGTTTTGAAAGATATTCAAATAGAAGAAAACATGTAAACACAAATAAGGAAAGATGCAAAATTTGCCCTATTTAGAAGTTTAGAATTTATAAGGGTTTTGAATTTGAAAGACTCTAAATTAATTTATGAAAGTTGATTGAGAATGGCTATAAGTAGGTTAGGCATTGAACTATATTTTGATACAGTGAAGTTCCGGTAGTAAGACCACCATTCAGCCCAGCAGGACGTCTTAATATTAAAATGGTCTTTTTAGTGAGACCATTTTATGCTGAAATTGGTCATTTGGGACTGAAATTATAATTATTTGGTCTGAATTTCAAGGGTGGTCTTTATATTGGGTGGTCTTAATAGCGTAACTTTGCAGTTTATTGTAAACTGTGTTCAAACTTCATAAAAATCCGGTGTCATGTGTATAGTTTACTGGTGTTTGTTTCAGATCGTATGTTCTGCAAGCTGATCATTCAAACATGGCCGCTGTTATCACTGAAAAAATCCCAGCTGAAACCAAAAAGACTTGCCAAAACTATTGCTCAAGTGGCAGGTATGTGTGTCTGTCAACTTTGTTTTTATACATTCAAACTTCTCTACATCACTTTAATATCATAATTGACCCATCCAACCATCTGTACAAAGATGCATGTGGTCAAAGTAGTGCACACCTTTTTTTTTTTTTTTTTTACATTGGAAACACTAAACATTTACTAACTTAAAAGTGAAAAGGGCAAGTAATAGATATACAGGCTGATCATGATCTGCATTGGTTTACATAGGCACAATGAGCAGCTGCCAGCAGGTAAAATGGGTACCAGTAATTAAAAGTCTACCCATTAGATCTCATTCAAACTTTTAAGGAATCAGCAGGAATCAGACTTGCTCCATATGAGGCTGCCATTTTATAGTTCATGGATTTTTGTAAGAAAAAATTTTTTTCTCAATCATTTGATTTAAAATCATAAATAGTAAATGTCAATATTACAAAGTTTCACAAGCTTTAATTATTGCCGGTGTAAGGGAAGGAAAGTGTATAGTTACATGTTGTGAGTTGTTTGTTATTTCAGGTGTGGACCAAATCAAACTGACCTATGAAATCATACCAAAGATACTCGCAGAAAGACTAGAACATGATATCATAAGAACTTCAGACAGAATAGTGCTTCCAAGAGGTGAATTTTTCTTACTAGTTTTTCATGGCAGATCTGCAGTAGCAGTAGTGGGTGTGAGTCAAGGGAAAATTACACTAAATTGTCTGAGCTGTTAGTTTCTAATGTATTTGGTGTGAATGGAAAAAAGTTCATGTAACTTAATGGTACTCATGGACTCATTGCTAAATGGAAAGTTCAATTGATAGAGAAAGGGGCAATATGAAATGATTTGTGTCTTGCCTAAGGACAATCCAACATGCCGTGTAGGAACAAACCTATAGTCTAGCTAACATGTGTTTGTGGGAGTTCAGTAAAATGGTTTCATGGTATCATAAAATTTCTTTGGTTAGGCGGGGAAAAAAAACTGTACAACTGCCTTACCGCTTAGGCTTTTTAACGGTATATTCAAAAGACAGACAAATGGGAAGATAAGCGCCAGTTTCATTCATCATAAAATCCAAAACGAGGGTTTATGCTAAACTGTTGTAAGTCCTTTACTTCATATAAGTTATTGCAGCTTTGTGGTTAACCCTTGAAAAATTTGACCATTCTTCAAAATCTTGAAGCCACCAATTCAAATACACGAACAGTAATTAAATGTTGAAGTCTATTTATTACACTTTCGTGTAATTTCAGGACAAAGAATGGAGGTGAAAATTGACAGTGCTCATTTCTCAACAAATAACATGTTTTTCATGGACTATATGATCAGTAATTGTCTGCGGTCCATCACTCCAGTGTATGTCACTGTCTCAAATATTCACATCAAGTAAGTATCTTGATAACATAAATAAATAATTTGCAGTCATTGAGTTATCGCCCTTGGCTTAGTAAAAAATTGCATATCGCATTTTTAAAGAAGTATTTGCACTAAAATTATGTATTGTTGTACAACTTGACAGCAGTGTAAATCAGCATGGTGAGTTATGGCCCTTGACATAGCATGAAAAAAGCTGGTCTTTCCAATCGGGGCCTATGCTCTGAAACGAACCAGGGAACCTCTTGAATATTCCATATTTACAGCCTTTACTTACCTTTCTCATGTTGTAGCTTATTGTATTAGTCTAGTCAAGGGTTAGAGCAGTGTCCTTATGCCATACAGGCAATAAAAGGTCAAGGCATCAGTCTCATATGGAAGGATTGCTTGGTTATATATATTTCGATAAATTAGCCTCATTCTTTTTGTAGATCGGAGCTTGTTGAAGGAGCACGTTATTACAAAAACTCCTCACTGGAAGCATTAAGCCAAGATAAGAGGTAATTGTAGAAAGCAAAATAGTCAATGTGTTGGCTCAATAACAAAAGTAGTTTCAAGTAACAATGATTTTTTTGTAGATCGGAGCTTGTTGAAGGAGATGTTATTACAGATTCTCTCGCACCATTCCTTTGTCCGTCTGATTGTCCAAGATATCAGCAGGAGGGAAGTTGATGTTATTGGCACAAATATAACCATAATACGTGTCATGCCAAGAACCAGTAGGTCTAAGGTCAAGGTCACACTTAAGTCAAAGGTCAAATAAGAATGAATGTCTCGAGCATACCTTTTTCATTAGAGGGATTAATTCAACTTGGCACAAATGCCCCATCATGAACTGTCATGCATAACGGTAGGGTTTAAGATTTAGGTGACCTTAGAGGTTAGAGTTCAAAGTCATGAATATCTTTGACTGGAGAAGGTTATTCTTCCTGCATGGAGGGATTTGTTTCTTAGTTCAAAGTTCACTCCCTTCACAGGCATACCCTTCAGTTTTTAGAATATACTCTTTCCCTTAATATTCTTATAAAGAGCATAAATTGTAACCCATTTATTAGGCGAAATGAAAAATTGCAGAGCACTTTGATGTTGCAACAGCATGTTACAGTCCAATATTTAGATAATTAGACCCTCTCTACTTGGAAAAGTAGCCATTTTGATATGGTTTTGCTTGTTACAGCATGTGCACTATGATTAAATCTCTTAATGTTAGCCCACATAATGTTGCATAACTACACAAATTGATGTATTAATTATAATCCTATTGTGGGTTTAAATAAATGAAAGCACCATTCTTAAAGTTGTTTGCATGAATAAAGCATTGAAGAGGTACACCATAAAACTGGATGTATTTTAGATAACTTAAAAACTAACTAAAACTATCAATAGTACGTTATTGGAAAGTTTTTTCCCCAAACTAAAGAATCAGCAAAAAAGCCATAAGTACCAGTTGAATTAGCGAAATAGATTGTTTCTTGAGCTGCTACCTAGATTTTTACTTGAGTTGTTGGTTCTAGGGGGTTTGCAATTATTGCTTTCGCTTTTAAGTGAGACATTTTAATGTTTGTCTTGAAATACAAATGCCATATTTTATATGTTAAGCCTATAGTTAGCATTTGAGAAAAACGCTGATTTGTAAGGCAATCTAAAAGATGCTTGGTAGCATCTAAAATTTTAAAAATCCAAGATGAATGCTTAAAAAATGTAATTAGTAATTGCTAAAACTACCTCTTCAGGTAGGAGCTTGAGAAAATCTGTTGAAAATGTTTGTTACGTTTTCGGACCAGTTCGTATGTTTTTATAGAATTTCAAAGCTTTTTTTCACTTAATATGGAGAATCTTTAAAAGACAAAAGCATCTTATAACTGGAACCTTCTTTAAAAGTTATTCTTCTGGATTAGTTAGCGTTTTTAACTTTTGTGGTTAGTTGTGGGAACGAGCTTATGTCCTACAATGTTATTTCAGTAGAACAAAGAAATTAACAGTAACTGGGAATGATATTCCTCGATAAATGACTAGTCTAGGATAACCGTACTTTCTGATTTGTCTCCAAAATTTTGCTAATCTCACATGAATTAATAGTACACAGTTACTTTACAACACATTCTGTTGCTCTCTATCAAAAGTATAAGAATAAAGTTAGGCAAACTTTGAATGCTGGGGACTTAATCATCGTCAAGTGATCTTCTCTTGAAAAATTAAGAAAATAACTTTTTCATTTAGATTGTTTATAGTCTTGGCCGACCCTAGGACATCTGACTGGGGCAGGTTGAAGAAATAGAAGCAGATACATGGGAATCTGAGTACCAGTTGCTTATAACACTCTTACATATAGAACATAATCTGCAGTGCTACTGAATATGATGTTTGTACAGTTGATAACTTATCTGTTTTACATTTATTCCAGTTGTTAGAAGGTGTGTCATTACGACAGTTAGAGGAAGGCATTCTTCACATCATATCACCAGACATCATGAAATTCACCAACCTACAAAACCTTGACATTCAGGACTGTAATCTGTACCTGCAGGAGGGCATTACGCGCAGTCGCACCGTGACACGATCCAGACTCTGTAATACATTCAGTTCATTTAATCATTTACGTCGCCTAGATATCAGTTTTAACTTTCTAACGGGGTGTTTAGGAGAGCTGCTGGAAGCACTGCAAAAGCCGTTGGACTACCTCAGTGTACGTGGCTGTGACTTAAATGAAAAGGATCTCAATAACCTAGCAAATTCCAAACATGCACCTCACTTGAGAGAACTTAACCTCTCCAAACTGTGTAGTTTCTCAATATATGAAAGTGATAGGATTGCGCCGTTGTGTATTCTGAGAACTATGAGACATTTTCCAAAAATGACGGTGCTGAATCTGTCCCAGAACCACCTTCCGGATTCTGGGGTGAAAGAGTTCGGCGAGATCCTAACTACCAGTCTCATGTGTCTGAAGGGTTTAGATATATCCGGCAATATTATGCAGTTTGAAAGCCAGCTCGAGCTTACGAAGGCTTGTGCAGAGATTCCACAGATGCAGTGGATGCGGCTCACGTGTATGAACAATGTTCTGAATGAAGGCATGCTGATGGAAAACAATCAAATAGGTGCCATGTATGAGAAACTGCAGGATGTGTTGAAATCGCACGGTAGAGACGATATCTTGGTGGATGTGGTCAGATTATCAGTTGCAATACTAGTGGATTTGATCGACTTCTTTGAATGAAAGACATGTGTGCAATGCATTCTGACAAACCAAAGGAAAACATTCGTTAGGGATCCACTTTCTTTATAAAAGGAGTGAAAGAAGTTGTCATGAATATGTGGAAGGAAAGTTCAACCTAACAGAGGTTGAAATGATTTACAAACACAGCCATAGCAGGGTTCAAACGATGATGGTTTAAACCTCAATTTTAAACTGCTGAAATTCTGTATTGTTGAATTTAAATCTTGAGTGCACAGTGAAGTAACATGCACAAGGAATATGAGCTGCTGAAACATAAGTTGTTTCTGAAGAGATTTACAGACTTTGTAAACTACAGCTTTGATGACACCTGATTTGATGTCCTCGATGTCTACTGATTTGGTGCAGACAGCTGCAGTTTTTTCAGCCTGTAATGTCTGAAGTGGTAAAGTCATTGGGTAATCCTGTTAACGTAAAGTTACGCCAAGGTTTTGTCATACTGTGGCAGATGTTAAGTTGTCAGAATCTTAAATACAGCTATCATGTTATACCATTGAAACATTTGGCAGTTACTGTATTAGCTGTCATTCTTTACAAGTTTTGGCCTACTTTGTCTCAATGTTAGTTTGATTATTCAAATAATGGTTCAAGCTATTCTACTGAACCCCTGGTACCGGCATTCCAAGTAGGTGAAAGTTTGCGTGCCGATTCATATCTCCAAACTAATGCAGATTTTGGGTTGACATTTAACACAGTCCTTTAAGGTCAAAAAGCAAACTTGTGTAGCTTTTGCATGGATTTTGGCGAAATCATACCCCTGTCATATTTCAGACTACAGCATATTTTTGTTGAAATTTCACACGCGTCATTGACATTATTAAAGATACTGAAATCAAGTCCCATGACACATACTTGTTAACTTTTGCAATTCTTCTTCTGCTTAGACAATTCTGTTTACTGATTCCATTTTCCAGTATTGTGTTTTGACAAAATGAGGCCATGTTGATGGAATTGTTAAGGTACTTCAAATAATCTAGAATTGTTAAGGTACTTCAAATAATCTAGAATTGTTAAGGTACTTCAAATAATCTAGCATGCTGTCACATGGGCTTATACACTCACCAAACAAAGCAGGAGTTGGGTAGGGGGCTACTGGTTTATAGGAATGACTAGGGCTATATCAGCATTTCTTTGTTAGTATTTATTGCATTGGTTTCAGACTGTGTATACCAGAAGGTGCAAAATGTTACAGAAGTTTATTGGAAGTTATGTCCCCTTACACACTAAAATTTATAATATATATATATCAACTGCAGTGCTTTCAAATTCTAGACACATTTTAAAAAAAATAGTTGTACCGATTACTTTCTTCAGGGTATGTAACTCTGCTGAGGTTAAAGTATAAATTATCTCCCCTTATACACCGAAATTCATCACTTAGTGGGTGAACTCACATTAGTGGCAGTTTGAATCACCCAGAGCTCTAGTTCAAATTCGTCATTGCCTTTTAAGTATTCCAATTATTGCTAATAGGAACTGTTCATTACATAACAAGTAGTTTTTATTGCATCTTGGCCTTTGGGCTTACAGTAGTACACTGAAATAGCAGAAATCTCTAAATACTGTGCTTAAAATGGAAATTCTCCCTGACAGAGCTTCATGTATGATAAGAAACAGTATTGTTAAAAGTTTATGGAGTTTTATGGAAAAAAGATTATACATGTTATAGGTGTGTATGCACACATTTTGTGGGAAATATTTTTTTGCTGAATTTGTCCCCCAAAAATGACAGAAATAATAGAATTACATGTATTGCACTGTTCAGTTTTGACATCAACTGATGTTTACTATTGTATAATCAATATATATTATGTTATTTATTACAGAAAAGACTAGGCGTGTATTTTGAGTCAATATATGTCGAAGTAAAGAAGACAGTTCCATCAATTTATTATTTTATTTTAACACTAGTCTATAAGGTATTTTTTTATTTATAAGGCTTTTGGAAGGAAAGTCTCTGTTGGTAATAGTGGTATTTAAAAATAATGATTAATGACCATTTATGTACACATTTTAATATGAGATATGAATTCCTGTAGACTTCATACCAGGCCTGATGTTTTAGGGCAGTTTCAGGCCTGTGTGGCCAGTGGGTTCAGAAGTCATTCCTTGCTCTTTCTATACTCAAAGGCAAAAGATACGCAACTTTTTTTCATTTTCTTACGGTTTACAGAAAATTGTCAGCATTTATGTTTTCATTAAAACAAGTTTATCAAGTTTGAATTCCTATCTGTCTGCAGGAAATTACCATACGATAATTATTTCAGAGACATGTATTATTTTTTCTATGTCTCTGCTCCAGGCGAAATCTTTTTAACATGTGCAAGATATAATAAATTTCAAGTTAATTGGTAAAGTTGCTTTTCTTTTGCTGGTTAGTATAACTTGGAATGGACACTGAATACATGTACAAGTATTTATTGTTTACTAGAATTATGTTACGAATAACTGCCAAAAACAAATTAACCGTACCATGTAATCAGAGAAAAAATTGCTTGGAACAGTGCTCCCAAAGTCCTTTTTGAAAGGATTTATTGCAATAATTACTGATGAAACTGTACAAACCACTGCCTTTAGTTTGTGACAGTGTCAGTGATTGACATTTCAGAGATGTACATAGCTGGTGCATAGGATATATCTGCCTTGTGTAAAATAGTATGGATTTTAGTTCACTGCAATAACAGAGAGCTCAGGTTGTGAGTGAAGGGTGAAAGGTGCTACCATGGGGCAGATGTCTGACAGTCAACCTTAGTCCACATACAGCCGTAAAGCCGTTAAAGAAATGTAGAAAAGTTACTGTGAAAGCATAAAATGTAAATCAAAATCTTCAAAAGTGTGGCGTTGTTAATTTGTTAAAGTCGGTAGGTGAATGGGAATCATGTTTGCTATCCTGTTAAAATTTAAACCTAATATTTCTGCTGTAGTGATGCTGTGAATATATTGTTTTTTATCAGTTTATCTTGTTGACATACTTTTAATGGCTATTGGCAGTTATCATGTTGTATCAGCATACCCCATACTTGTAAGTTGTCCTGTTGGCAACATTGTGTTATATCATGTTATATCACTCAACCTTTCTCTCGCTTTACAGGGATTGTCAGTAGATTGTCTTGTGTCAGCCATTTTGCATCGGCATACGCAGCATAAAATTTTATCAACTTCTAGTCGGCTTTGTGAAGTCTCACTGAAAGTAATTGATGTACAATTTAAAAGCTTGCATAAAGTGCTGATATAACATGCTGTTTGCTGATATCCATTTTACCAGTACCCTGTTGATGGCAAAGGATTTATTCTGTACAAGCAGTGCAGATCATGATCAACCTACACATCCATGGTGTAAACCCCTTTGAACAACTAATAGGACTGTCCAAATTGAAAATGGACAAGTCCATTTAGTAATAAATAGGGGGTGAAGGTTTAAGTATGTGTCTGTTACTTAAACAATACACTGTCTTTACTGATGTGAACATGCTATGGCTGTATAGATGGCAGAAAGAAAAAGTTATGCTGTATTATATTTATACATGTAAAATAATGTGCTGGAAACACACTTGTTCATTTTGTTAATTTCAAATAAAAAAAATACTGATTATGTGGTTTTGTTTTACTTTTTAGCTCCACCTTTTGAAGAAAGGGTGAGCTATCCATTATCTACTATGGATCGATGAATGTCGTCACACCTTGGTTAAGTTTTTAACACTCTTCACATTTTTGCAATTGTCACGAAAGTATTGGTAGGTATGGCTTTGCCCAGTAATACTTACCAGTTCAACTTGGGTCATCTCGGATGAAAACCTTCGAATATAGGTCAGGGGTCAAGACAGGTACACAGCCTAAATAAAAACCCTGTCAAGGCTCTTTAAAGATGTTACATTATCAGCCCAAATATGCCTAGAAATATGTATTGAGGTTGGTTCGATGATTTCTAGCCCAAGTTCGAATATGGGTATTGGTCAAAACCATTGGACAGAGCAATATGGCTTTGTTAAACTAACCAATACATTGTTCAGCCCAAATATCCTGACATATGTCAAAAGATGTTTCAAGATTTCATAACTCTAGTTCAAAGATGGGACACTGGGGTCAAAAACCCTTGGTCACATAGAAAATACATTGAAAAACCTTGGTAAAACTCCAGATGTTGCATTTTAGCCCATATTGAGATATTGTCAGAAAGGTCTTTGACGCCAAGTTCGAATATGGGTCATCTGGTCAAAACCCCATCTAGTCACAGAGGCAAAAGAAGGAAAAACCTTGTTAACACTCTAGATTTGCATTTTCAACCAATTAAGCCCGGTATTGACTTAGAATGTTGGTTAAGTTTTTAGCCCAAGTTCAATTGGTTTGGCTAAACTGGTTCAGATAGTCAAATTGAAAGTTGGTAATACTCTAGTTTACCATCATGAGCCCAAAAGATGGGCAGGAGAAGGTAATTTCATGTCTAGGAATTTTCAATATGGGTTATGGGCCTTTTGGCACTTAGAAACTAGGTAAAAACCTTGTTAATTCTCTAGGTCCACTTGTTGAGCCTAAATATCCTTGAGATTTGCTTTGAAAGGTTGGAGTATTATGTTCCAGCTCAAGTTGAAACGGGTATCTGAGGTAAGCACTAGAGACAGAGCCCAACTCTGTGAAAAGTTTCTTTATTTGTACTTAGAGGTAATTTCAGCCAAAGTCTTGTGGCCCTTAACTGTCAGAAAGGTTGTTTCGATGATTTGCTAGGCAACTGTTAAAAGCAGTTGTACTCGGTGTGCTACAGCCACATGGCCCTCTTGTTAATTAAGGTGGTGTTTTCCGATCTTTGGGATTTTGTTATGTTTTAATTTGACTGAAATGTGTAGATGGGAGCCTGGCATTTGTTTGCAATTGAGCTTTAATGTGTATGCAGGAGCAAAGGCTGTTCATCTTTCCACACTGAGCCAGAAGACATTGTGTCAGTACAGTTGATGCTTTTAAGGCTCAAATTGCCACCCACTTTTGTAAACACTCTGGTGTTTTTATGCGTCACTGCATAGCCTCATGCCTTTATCACTGTATGTTTTTTTTCAGTACGCAAGTACCATGGTAACACATAAGACAAGCTTTATATGGTGTGGTTATTTTTAAAGAAGAAGCTGTGCCAGGCTGGCTTTTCTAATTGATGATTGACCATCGTCCACAACATTGATTCAAATGCATCTCCTGCTTAAACCACCAAACCCTTTACAGTTGTCTTGTATTCAGTCACTGCCAAGTAAGTAGAAAGTAATGACATTCCATACAGAACATGTTGCAAAAATAGGAAAACACGTCTCCGAAACTACAAGGCCTAGGAGCAATTAGATAACATTTGGCATGTACATTATGACATTGTCAGGTAATTCAGTTGTATACTGTTCAATCATGTCGAGGGGCTCATAATTTCCTTCCCGGAGGTCATTTTTTCAAAAACGTCTATAGGAAAACCAATCCGGTTTAACTTTTCAGTGATCTTCCAACATGCAAGTGGACTTGATACCATGAAGCGATATGAGCCACTACCTTTTGTTCTTTGTATACCATAAAACTAAGCATGACCAGATTCAAGAAAGAAAGTTGATGCAAGTTTTGCATATATAGTGCATCATGGGTCAGCAAAGACGTTAGAAACTCAAGTAGAACATAAATCATCATTCACGTTTAAGGTCAGTCAGTAGCTTTCGTCAATAAAATTAAAGGTTGTCACGTATTTGCCATTTGAAATTTGGTGCATGCAGTATATCGTTCTCATCTGCGTTGATATAACGTTTTTATTCACATGACGCCACGTGACGTCCACTTTTAGAACGCCTAAATCTGGCGAATGCGTACCGAAAGGTATAATTGTTTTTGTGGCACCTAGGGATTTATTTTCACCATGTTTGCTATGGTTAATACTTGGAAAGAAATAAATCTCTATCCCGTTTAAATGGTAAGTGCAGTAACTATCTACATTATAAATAAAAAAATTGTAACATTTCCGTCTGAAAACTGGTACAGAGAAAGTCCTGTCGATGTGAAGTATTTTTAGGCTGGTTCAGAATAACATAAAACTAGTGACGGTGACCACATGTCTCCTAGATACTTTGACTATTTGCTTTTTTGATATCTGAAACAGGAGATGCCACCCTACTCTTTTTTCAAAAGTCCAATATTTGCTAAAGGATGGAACAAGCAAGTTCTGCAGTAAATTCTCATTTAATGCCTATATTTTCTGTGAAGAAATATGATTGGACTTACTAATTTTTGAGTGTTGTGTCAAAATGGATTTTTGTTTATTATTGAACTTTGTAGTTTTACAGCCTATGTCATTAAAGAAACAAGTCATAAAGGTGCTGCGAGCCTAAAACCTATACTTACAAATCAGTCACGAAACCCAACTGATAATAATCAATCGACCCAAGAATATGAAATCACCTTTTCAAACGGCCATGTGTAATAGCAAATGATGTTACACATGCTTGATACACGTACTTACAAACATGTGTACATTAAACCTGGCATTTTGAGCAAGTAAAAGTACATTTCCAATTTTTTTCTAGCAAGTCAACGAAAATCCTTAATGCTAAACCCGTATTAAATTTTATGAAAATTTGTGTACATGTTTGAGTCACATTGTTATTATCCTGAAAATGATCAAAGCTCTTTGCAGCTATTTTCATAATGTCGCAATCAGGGAATTTACGTTGCTAAAGTATTTGATCTTTAAACATCTTAGAAAACCTTTACAAAATACTTTTTTGTAAAACCATTCATCAGTTTTATGATGTGATAAAGAATAAAAGATCCTAGATATCCTGGTGGAAAAACGCCCGCTTCGAATAAGAGAGACTAGACAGTGACAACCGGTACATAAATCAAAGAACAAAATGCGCCTTCAATTTTACAAGGTAGTGCCAAATTACTTTCATATCATATAATCATTAAACTTTTGCAAATGTACAAAGCGTGTAATAAAAACTGTTTTCCGTGTGTGTGTTATTTCATCAAATAATTTATAAAATGCGACAAGTATCCTGTTTTCTTTTCAAACACATTCAAACGATATTTAATCATGATAAGAGAAATTTGATTGAAGTACATTTGGTTTACTTACTTGTTATCGGATACGATGAGCGTTATATAATGATGTTATTCTGCCTACAAATTGCTACGTTTCTTGGTTAAAAAAATTAAATGAATCATTGGTTATATGGACCTGGAGAAAATCAATTATTTAATCACATTTACATCACAACTTCCGTGTTAAAAGAATAGAGTTCAGTGACATATTGTCATGAACTGAACGTTATCTCTCAAGTGGTATTTCGTTCATGCGTTATTTGTGAAAAAATCTAGGACGAAGACGTCCTGTTTTAACTATTTCATTAATTGTGTTCAAATATCATCAAATAAACACTGTCAAAATTACATAAACTTTTACCCTCCCGATTTTGAAATATTTTATAAAAACGACAAAATGCGTTGAAAAACGATGGCGTTTCAAAAGTTGTTTCAATTGCTTTTAAGCGGAATCACGACACGCTTTGCGAAGGAAGGAAAATGTATTTTACTTGGATGTATAGAACATTTTCTAATGAGTTTTATAGAAGCTACAGAAAGAAAATCGGTTAGGTATCAAATTAAGCTATATGAGAATAACTTCATGGCGGGATGGTCCGGTATGCTGTCACTAGACGAGGGTGCTGTTATATGTCGTCATGTGACATCACAAAAATAAAAACGTAACCATGCGACGCAGATGGACACGATATACGCATGGACCAATTTCCAAATAAATGTGACAACTTTTAATTTTACTGACAAAATTTGTATTTTCCTGGGCGTTCGAGGTATATCAACCGAATTCGACCCCGGTTTCAACGATACCCCCTTCCTGTGCGAGTTCGAGATCAGTCATTCATAACAGTAAGTACGCTCTGCATATGTATAATTTACAAGAGCAGGGATTGAAAATATAAAACAAGTTAATTTTTACAGTCAGTACACTCAACGGGTTTAAAAACGCTAAAGTGGCAAAATATTTATTTTCACAGTTTTATCGTGGTTCAAATTTATTCAAATTTCATACACAACATAAACAACATAAAATTGAATTCTTGTAAAAGTTTCAGTATAAATAAAATCAAGACAACACGAAGTTTTCAATTTACATGTTTCAACTTTATGCCATTTAGTAATTAGTAATTCAGTTGTATACTTTCTTATTTCTAATTCGTTTATAATTTAAAGTCTCTATATTTTGTATTTTGTAAAAGTTTCAATAATTCATCGCAAAAAATGACTTCAATGAAATAAAAACAATAGCGTCATTCAAAAAATAAATGTTCAACAGGGGAAATCTGTGCGTTTCTAAATCGGTTAATTAAGTGTATGTCTGCCAGCAATTTAACACTGATATAAAACAATTAGTTTCAAGTTCATGTTTTTCTTTATAAGTCTGAAAGATTAATGCTTAAAAAAAGCTCAAATCAACAAGAAGAGTGTTCAATGATCTCCTAACATGTATAAAGTATTTGAAAATTTAATATCAGACGTAATAAATACGTGGATTGGATTTTTTTATTACTTGTTGAACTGTTCATAATGAATAGAGCCTTGAACAGAGGGTTAAGCGTTTTCTCTAACGTCATGAAATAATGATATAGATGTTTACCTTCATCTAAAGTAAATAAAAGACAAATATAAAATGAATTTTTCACCCTTTTGAGTGTGTTGAAAACGTAATTAACGTGACACGTTAGACACCAATTGTTTGATTTCTAATCCCGTGTCAAAGGGCGTGTATTGTCAATTATGTTCAAGTGTTGAACAGTTAGATTTTGATTGTTTATTTTAAACATTGAATAACACTTACCCAAGAGTTTCAGAAATGAAGAGGCATTCGGAAAGGTCGATCTATTGTCAAAAACATTTCTGTTTATGTCTCTATTTGTATAGCATGAATATTTGTCGCACAAAGAGTATTAAAACTGTAAGTATATAGCATGTTGATCTGTAGACATTAATACTTATTATTGCAAAATTGGCAAAAAATAAATGTATGGGCAAAGCTTATCACCCAAAAAGCGCATTAGCCAAAAAACGGAAGCTGGTTATTAATATTTTTATTTCATTAATGTAACATTCGGGTATTAAACAAGCAATTCATATATGGTGCCAATTTAAAACAGGTTCAGTGAAATATATGTCGACTTTAACATTCTCCGAAAAATACATACTGGCAAGAAATTGAGGCCTACATTTATGACAATTCATACATTATTACATTTGCCTACATTTGAACAAAAACTTATTCTGAGCCCACCTGAAGGTCAGTACACACAGGTTAATGGCACTTGAACTAAACCTATTTTTATACGGCGAAAATCGTCGGTCAATACGGTATAAATTTCGGGCATGCCCAAATAGTTACTGCTATATTAGTTACTTCCATTTTTACCATTTTAATATTTCCATTTATCACGGTTCCTATTCTAATCGCATACATAGGGCCTGTTTAACTTCTCGCAATAATTTAAATAATTCGGTATCTTATTTTATGCATTAAATTATGTAATAACGCGGCACATAATTAAGTAAAGGGTTTGGTGCAAAATTCATTTGTAATGCAAACATTTAATATTAACGATGTAAAGTTCAATAGATGAAAATTTGAAAATTTTAACAAATTACAAACCTTTCCGAACATCTATTAGTAGCTACACAAACAGCCAATGAATAGAAATCTAACTGCGCAGTTTCGTGTAAATGTAAAATGATTACTTCATGTTTCACATTAATTTTGAAATTTAATTTCATTCTCAACTGAATAACAGTAAACCGTACTGCTAGTATTTACACTAGTTACCATACGTATCGTACCCACACACTCTCTTACCATTAATTCCGTCTCCGTATATAGATGTATACACCTATATTTTAGCTAAATGTTGCTTAGGTCCGTCCTGTCAAATCGGCATGTTGTCTCAGGTATAGAGATGATGCTGATCTGTCAAATTCTCATGTTTTCTTATTCAAAGAATGCGAGAGAATGTTGTATCAGGCCGGTTTATTGTCTTGTTTATAGAGAAGATATTGTATCGTATTAAGACAACGACGAAATGACATCTTCTCCAAACAAGACAGCATTATAATGCGACTTCTACGAACGGACAGACGGACAGAAAAGTTAACTAAACAGTATCCTATCTGAAAGAGGCAAGAAAAAATCTTACAGCAGAACTTTTGGGGGGGGGGGGGGGGGGGGGGGGGGGGGGGGGGGGTTTTTTGGGGGGGGGGGGGGTTTTTTGTTTTTGGGGGGGGGGGGTGTTGTGGGGGGGGGGGGTTTTTTGTTTTTGGGGGGGGGGGGTTTTTTTGGGGGGGGGGTTTTTTTTTTTTTTGTTGGTTTTTTTTTTTTTTGGAAAAAAAAATTTTTCGTTTTGACCAAAAAACATTTTTTTTAAACAAGACAACATACCAGTTTACCTAACAACACTATCTAAACGAGACAACATAGTTTGACCGAACAACGCCATTATGAACAAGTACATTGAACATAGAACAAGCAATACATTCCAAACATATCTCTGGACAAGACAACATACCAGTTTGACCGAACAACGCCATCTTGAACAAGGCAACATACCAGTTTGACCGAGGGGCCATCTTTGAACAAGACAACATACCAGTTTGACAGAACAACACTATCTCTAAACGAGACAACATTCCAGTTTGACCGAACAACACTATCTCTAAACGAGACAATATACCAGTTTGACCGAACAACGCCATCTATGAACAAGACAACATACCAGTTTGACCGAACAACATTATCTCTGGACAAGACAACATACCAGTTTGACCGAACAACATCATCTATGAGCAAGACAACATACCAGTTTGACCTATCAAAGGAAACTCTAAACTTGAACAACCTCCTAACGAGACAACATACCAGTTTGACCGAACAACACTCTCTAAACGAGACAATATACCAGTTTGACCGAACAACACCATCTATGAACAAGACAACATACCAGTTTGACCACAACACTCCTAGACATACCAGTTTGGCTGAACAACATCATTTCTTAACGAGACAATATACCAGTTTGACCGAACAACACCATCTATGAACAAGACAACATTCCAGTTTGACCCAACAACATCATTTCTTAACGAGACAATATACCAGTTTGACCGAACAACACCATCTATGAACAAGACAATATACCAGTTTGACCGAACAACGCCATCTATTAAAAAGACAACAAACCAGTTTGACCGAACAACACCATCTATGAATAAGACAACATACCAGTTTGACCGAGCAACACCATTTCTTAACGAGACAATATACCAGTTTGACCGAACAACACCATCTATGAGCAAGACAACATACCAGTTTGACCGAACAACACCATCTCTAAACGAGACAATATACCAGTTTGACCGAACAACACCATCTATGAACAAGACAACATTCTAGTTTGACCAACAACCGGGGGGGTTTGCAACAATATCATTTCTTAACGAGACAATATACCAGTTTGACCGAACAACACCATCTATGAACAAGACAACATTCCAGTTTGACCGAGCAACATCATTTCTTAACGAGACAATATACCAGTTTGACCGAACAACACCATCTATGAACAAGACAATATACCAGTTTGACCGAACAACGCCTATTAAAAACATCTGACCGAACAACCATCTCTTAACGAGAAAAAAACCAGTGACGAACAACCAACCAGTTTGACCGAACACACCATTCTAAAAAAATACCAGTTGACCGAAGAACAACGCCATCTATTAAAAAGACAACATACCAGTTTGACCGAACAACACCATCTATGAACAAGACAATATACCAGTTTGACCGAACAACCTCTTTAACAGACAAACCAGTTGACCGAACAACGCCATCTATTAAAAAGACAACAAACCTGTTTAACGGAACAACGCCATCTATGAACAAGACAACATTCCAGTTTGACTGAACAACATCATATCTTAACGAGACAATATACCAGTTTGACCGAACAACACCATCTATAAACAAGACAATATACCAGTTTGACCGAACAACGCCATCTATTAAAAAGACAACAAACCTGTTTGACGGAACAACGCCATCTATGAACAAGACAACATTCCAGTTTGACTGAACAACATCATATCTTAACGAGACAATATACAGTTTGACCGAACAACCCATCTCTAACGAGACAATATACCATTGACCGACAACCCATCAACGAGACAACATACTAGTTTGTACGAACAACGCCATCTATGAACAAGACAACATACCAGTTTGACCGAACAACACCATATACTAACGAGACAATATACCAGTTTGACCGAACAACACCATCTCTTAACGAGACAACATACTAGTTTGTACGAACAACACCATCTCTTAATGAGACAATATACCAGTTTGACCGAACAACACCATATCTTAACGAGACAATATACTAGTTTGAACGAACAACGCGATCTATGAACAAGACAACATACCAGTTTTACCGAACAACACCATCTCTTAACGAGACAATATACCAGTTTGACCGAACAACACCATCTCTTAACGAGACAATATACCAGTTTGACCTAACAACACCATATCTTAACGAGACAATATACCAGTTTGACCGAACAACACCATATCTTAACGAGACAACATACCAGTTTGACCGAACAACACCATATCTTAACGAGACAACATACTAGTTTGACCGAACAACAACATATCTTAACGAGACAATATACCAGTTTGACCGAACAGTACCCTTTCTAATAAAAGAATACATACACGTTTCCCATGAGAACGTTCGCTTCTGTAATTGAGACGATATAGCCGTTAGAAAGAATAGCAGATCATATGGCCATATAGTGGGCGGCGGGATATTTTTAGAGGATAACATGATTACATACGTTCTTACCAGCACACTATTTCCATTATCAACATAAAGCCGTCAGTGCGCTCCATTCATTGGCTGTAACGTTTCAATTTAATAGTCGGTGTGCAATTGGAAGCCAATGCAATGTCGCGGTATTTGTTATTAATTGAAGATGTGGAATGTTAATGGAAATATATATCTATCAAACGTAGAAAAAAAAGATTTGAGAATAAATTAAATAACAGAAATTACCTGAATATTTTAAAGTGTTGATTTATTGTTTACTAATCAAAACATAAAAGTAAATGAAAATATAGATAATAAAAGTAAAAACGATTTCAAAATAAATTAAAAACAGAAGTGATTTACATACTCTGTAGCGCCGATTATTTCGACGACAGTTATTAAATTTAATGTGAAACAATGGGATTTACTATACAGAGATGCTTGTGACTTTTTATTATTCCAAAAATATTGATAACGGTGCAAAATGGCATGTTTCTTATTATATAAAAATTTGCCGTTTTTAACTGGAAGGAAGTGTTGCCGAGTGAATATGATATACGATAAGCACGTATGAACTGAAAAAAAAAAAAAAACTTAAAATAGTGTATGAAGATGCTTTATATTTTTTACGAAAACTTGCTGGGATGGATTCAGTGTCTGCACATTGATCAATAATCAATAAAAGGAAATACAATTTAAATTAATTGGACATGGTGGTTAACATGGCAATTTTACGGGCTTCTTTGATGACACTCGTGTTTTCAGCAGCGACGCAACTAGCATCAAGTGCAGGTGTGTATATTATTAAACGGTATATTCGAATTGCAGATCATGTTGTAAGTGTAATTAATTCTGTGGTCAATGTATCTAAAAGTTATATAATCATTTTCTGCTGAAATGTTATGGTTTTGAGCTCCCTCAAGGATTTGGTTCTATGGTAATGGGTTCTGTAGTGCCGGTTGTAGCAGGACCGATACTTTGTCATACCTCGGGACTTGCTGGTCCTTAAAAAACTTCGCATTTTCTATAATATTTAGTTAAGAAGCGGTATTTCTTATATTCAAAATATATTATTATGAAAAAACGTAAGCATTCTTTTCTTTAACCGTACCACTCATAAAAAATCATACTTGTAATCTGAACAATAACAATATGGTAAAATGTAAATTTATATACGAAGCTAAATTGCCCTCATTATAGTTCTATTTAAATTTTTTCACACCAGATCTGTCGCTTTAAAATCATATCAATCAAACGTTTTAAACTGTCAGCACTAAAATACCCAGGTTCTATAGGTAAATTGTGAAATTACTTTATTTTAAGATTATAATGCATCTGTCCTAGAAGTGCATTTCTTTAACTTGAGACTAACAAATATTCGGTTACTTAGATGTTCGGTTTCCTCATATCTTTAAATACGTTTTTAAAAGATAATCAACAAAAAACAATCTCGGTTAAACATGCTTTCATTAGATGGTGACTGTTAAAAACGGTCATTGACCGAAGTCTGTCATTTATACAAATATATAAACCATGTATTTCAACAAAATATTAGAATGCGTTTACATATAGAATTCCTAAGTCTGCAAATGACAATATTACTATCTTACATTTACATTGTCTTAAATATCAAATTACTATATAATTTAATTAAGTGTTATTGTCCGTGGTTAGAGTCGATGACTTGAAATCACTATAACCTCTCATAAATTGAGGGCCAAATGGGTTCGAGCCCCGCTACCGACCATGTCCCTTTATGTGAGAAAGTTGACAGTTTCTTACAGAGGATATGAGTCTAGTACTGGTTCTTCCCAGGAGAGATGGTTAGGTAAACTGCCCACCTGTTAAAATGACAAAAATACGGTTAGCCCGGGCGTAAAACTCATATAACAACAACAATATTAATCAAGTATTTCCTAAACTTTTGGCCTCTTATGTTATCAGATCTCCACATTCAATCACCTTCATCACAATTCACGAGCGTTTAGAGAGGTAAAAAAGTTCATTTATATCCTGTTGACACTTTTATAATGCGAAGTCAAATTAAGGAGCGAACGTAAATTACAAATCAGTCACTGTGTATACAAAATTCAGACCGAAAATTGTAAAGGGCGTATACGGCTGAACTTTCATACAAATGTTAATGAACTTTTTGGAACCTAAAGCCTCGTTTCTGTCGCCATATTCGGTATACAAATACAATCTACGAATAATAAAAATATATAATTGCCTCCATGTTCTCCTTTGAAGAGTAAAAGTTTGGTAGACTTTAGTCTAGATCATCGACATCCTCATTATGACATAAATGTTGTTTGTTTTTTTTTCAAATTGTTTTAATGTTGATATGTACAGTGAAATAACTGTATTTTCGCAACATCTATTAACAAAATGTACAACGGCATAGGCTACCCTCAGACTAAACCTCCAGAAAATCAAATGCTTAAATCTTACTGGTAGAAACTTGCTCTTTGTACGTGGATGTTTTTGCATTTTGCTGACAGCAGGCTGGCAATGTTTGCGAGGGGCATTAAGACACGTACTTCCCCATGACATGTAGTGTACACTTAACCACTCGGCTACTATATTCATTTTAAATTCTTAAATGTCGGCAACGCTGTTGTGTTTCAGCTGAAATCTGTTAAGTTCACGTTGAGTTCAATATATAAAAAAGACGCAGTGTGAAGGTTTATGATATCAGTTCCTTCTTCGGGAGGTTGCGAGTTCGAACCCGACTGAGATTAACGATTTCTGGTCTAAAACTGACAGCAATTTTTCGGTCGCAGTCGAGGTAAAATGAGTAAACTCACCATATGAATTAAATAATCATTAATCAAGTCCTTTATCCTTTCAATATTGCACGGTGCATATCCCAAAGTATTCCCCTCACACTGACCTTGACCCATAAACGTTGGCTAAATAGTTCTTACTCACTTGGTCACATCGGCTCCGTTTGCTGCTTTAGGTTAAACTTTAAGCTCATCACTATCTCTAGATAGTATTTTTCTCAGAAGCGTGTCAAAACTGAAGTACGGTATTTTTCTACAAGTATCCTAATTTTCAGTGAGTTACCTAACGGATCTTTATTGTATTATTTTTTAAATGTGTGTTGCTGGTAATTCGATATTTTCACTAACGTATCATAACAAAGTTAGTTGTATTCTTAAGAAAGTGACATAAGAAAGTGGCATAACGAATAATCTGTATCTTTTATTAGTGTCGTGTCCTAGTGGAGACACCCTAGGTGTAATCAAAGATGCCAAGACGTGTTCGGAGCTGGTAACAGCCAACAATGCCGAGTGCTACGATGCCACGTTTGAGACGACATGCTGCGCGTCTTGTAATGCTGTTGCCACAAGCAATCCTAGTAAGTGCGGTTGTATTGTTTATCCGTAACAAGAGGCACATTGTTAAGTTCTGAATTTTCGATCTGTGTTTACCAATAGAAGCCGCATTTCGTCTAACAATGATCAAAAACATATCTGTAGTCATACAGTATGTCAACCTTTACCGAGTATCCACATGAACAGTGCTCGAACTTCTTTGTTTCAAGAAACGAAGTTTGTCCCAAGCCACTGAACCAGACCCCTAACTACAGCCTTATATAGCCTTGTCAAAAGTAAAGGTCACTGGGCTAATTTACTCTCCGTTATGTACCACCCTACAACTAAACCATCATACATTCACAAACATGAACTTTCACACCGTTTTAATTTAAAAAATGAAAAATGTACAATCTTTCATTTTTTGCAATAAGTTGGTCACAAGTGACTAAAAATCAAGTTTTTTTGTTGTTGAAAAGGATCACGTAAATGTACTAATTTCTGGTAATCATTCGTATTGTGACAAAAGATGGACTATATATTTAGGTATAACATATTGTCTATGTGACAAAAGTATCACTAAACTATAATATTACCGAAAGCAGTACGTCTAGTGTTTTAGCTCATCTGCGCACAATGCCAGCTATTGTAATCGCCTAAATGACCTTCGTCTGTATGTCGGATGTATGTTTGTTCAAAAGTACCTAGTGATCATTCTCAGTAGGCACATTTTCTGCCAAATCGATATGGAAACTGGCCAGAATGTTTTTTTCTTGACGAGCTTAAGGACCCCTTTGAAATTGGGTCACAGGGGGAAAAACTCGGCCTCAGAGGCAGAAACTCACTGCGGGACCGTCTTTTGTTCCAAACCACAAGAAAAATGCATCATATTTGTCTTTATGATCTTTAGAAACTGAAACTGGGTCACACGAGGTCAAACACTAGATAATGGGATTGAATCAGAAACAAACTTTGTGGACTTCTAGATATAATGAAATGTTATTCTTTGGACGCATAATTGTTATAACTCTCAGATATTTATACCCTGTGTTAATCATGGAAGACTGATTTATGTTGAAGATGTCACCGGTTGACTAAGGTGCGCGACATAAGGTCATCATAGTTCTCTTGTTTGTTCCTATTGTTTTTACGGTGACAATAATTCATTTGTACTTTTAAGACTTTTAAGGACATCACCGACTGTGTACACGGTGACATATCTTAAATATGCACATTTACTTCTATATTACAGGTTGTCTCTATGGCGACAGTAGTACGTGCTTCGACTTCTTGTGTAGTAGTTACACGGATATCAGTAGCTGTTGTGCGACCTGTGCTTCTTTCATCACTACAGCGTCGACAGTTTCAACGTCAACTACCTCATCGACTTCAAGCACATCTACAACTGTGTCTACGTCAGGCATTTCTACGCAAACAGACACTACTGTACTTACTTCAACATCTGTTTCAAAAAAAGAAAGTTCAAATGATGGACCCAATGGTTTGCCTTTATATGTTTAACACAACTTCATTGCCAACTGCATTTATTCATAGGAGCAATTCGATCTTAATGATTTTCCTGTTATAAGACCATTATCTAGACTGGTGTAACGTGGTCATTTTACCGAGTAGGTATAAGCGACAACTATTCACTGAAACTTGATCATCTGAAATATGGACTAAATTTCGAGAGCAGATTAAATTTTGAGTTTTCCTAATAGCGGAACTTCACTGTACTCTTGCATTGGACTTTGCTAAGGGCCTGTAGGATTCCCTGCATGCATATATATATGTAATGTACTTCTTCATACTATAATCTGTATGTTTCAGGCGGGGTTATAGCGGGAGCAGTTGTAGGAAGCGTTGTCGGTATGTCTTTTCTGGTGATTGGAGCCTTCATAGCTGTCAAACTTCTAAAAAGGTAAGATTCGGAATTCATCCTGTGACACGTTTTAGTACTGTGTTTGCTGTTTTTCTCTCAACACTATTTTCTACACAAAAATATTCTTTTTACATGTACATCTACATCTCAAACTTAAATTGACCCACATATCGCCCTCTTCGTAATTTTGTTAGTTAAGACATAGGTCTGGTTGGTTTGGGTACTTCTGTATGTAGGCTGCAGTGGATAAGACACAGGAGGTGGGTTTGGGTAAATCTGTATGTGTGCAGCACTAGTAAAAACATGGGAGGTAGGTTAGGGTACTTCTGTATGTGCGCCCCACTAGTTAAGACATTGGAGGTGGGTTTGGGTATTTCTGTGTGAGCGCCGCACTAGTTCAGACATTAGAGGTGGGTTTGAGACATGGGTTGGATTTGGTTACTTCTTTTTGTGCGCCGCACTAGTTAAAACCTGGGGTTGGTTTGGGTACTTCTGTTATGTGTGCCGCACTTGTTAAAAGACGGGGATGGGTTTGGGTACTTCTGTATGTGCGCCGCACTAGTTTAGACACGGGGTGGGTTTGGGTACTTCTGTATATGCGCCGCACTAGTTTAAACACGGGAGGTAAGTTTGGGTAATTCTGCAGTAGGTGGGTTTGGGTACTTATGTATGTACGCCGCATTAGTTCAAACACTCTTTAAATGCAAAACCAATGATAAAAACTGATAGCCACTATATTTTCCTCAACAGAAACATACTATTTGCTTCAAAATCCTCCAAGACCATTACTATGGCAACAGCGATTTAAAATGGTTCTTTTTTTATTTTGGCTACCCTATAAAAAATGCATATCGTGGAAAGAAGACATGAAACAGTTCACCAGATATTATATATACTGAACAAAATAAGTAACTTCCGCTGTGTTTAAGTGCAGATATGAAAAGAAGGGTTACATTATTTTTATATGTATTGCAACAGTATTTCAATGTGAATGTGTGTAAAATTTTATCGCTCTACGTTCACGGAAAACTGATGAAATGTTTTATTAAATGTGGTAGGGGTCATAGACCAAAATCACACATTAATACCGGGTATAGGTACCTTGATCATTGAGTACTGCCTGGCATCGTTGGCGCATAGAACCGACAAGTGTGTTCATTTCGGCCTGTGGAATGTTGTTCCACTCCTGGATTAAGGCTTGTTTAAGTTCATTGATGTTCGAAGGTGGAATAGGGCGACGTCTAACACGCTGGTCCAAATTATCCAACAGGTGTCCGAACCTTGCCATGAATTCGATGAATGCAAAATCTCGACTTGTCGGAGAAGAGAACGCTATTCCATTGTTGCCTTATCCAGCAATGGTGTGTACGTGTCGAATTAACACGATTTACGCGGTGACGTCGCGTCAATACACAGCTAACGTAAGGACGACGTCCACGTAGACCACCCTCGCGCAGACAACTGCATACATTTTGGGCATGTATTCGGTTGTTATGTGTACCAGGGTTGTTAGCAGCAGTGGCAGTGGAAGTTTGAAAACGATTGCGTAGGTGGGTGTTCATGATATAGCGGTCTTGACCGGGCGTTGTGATCCGCGGACGTCCACTACGTGGTAAATCTTCCGTACGCCCTGTTGCTTGAAAACGTTGCTTAAGGTTTCGATTAGCACGACTAGAACTGCCATCAACCCCAGCAACCTCATTCGTCGCCATACCAGCATTAAGCATGCCGATGGCACGTTCACGTAAATTCGGTGGAATTCTAGGGATATCAAAAAGAAAGAAAACTTAATAAAAAAATATTTTTTCAACGTCTTTTTCTTATTGACAACAAAGTCTATAAAATCAAAATGAAAGGTTTGATTTTATAAACACGGATTATACTGATCCGTGCATGCACGAGAAAATCTATTTTAACTTTTTCTTTTTGTGTAATGCGTACAATCCAATTATAATTGGTTTTATTTGACACATAATCGTGTAGGGCATTGGACATGTTGATTTACTTTTATAACTTTAAAAATATATGTATAGAAATAGGAAGTTTCTTTTTTTGTTCAGTATATATTGAAAGAGTGTATAATGATGCAACCAAAAATAAATGATGCTGTTAGGAAATGATTACCAGAATAGTTTACTGCCCATGTAAATTGAAGTGAGTTTTGACGTCAAATTGTGGTATGTGACGTCATTTTTAGAGTGAACAATGACGCCTTATGTATACTTTTTCAAAATGTTGTAGTTTTGTATGTACTGGACGTAGGTAACAGAAATTTTCCAATATTGATATTGAAATATTGTTTGTTCAAAATATGCAAGAAAACTAGTTGCCAAGTATTTAGTCCGAAGGCCCATTTTCCCGTGTCGCTGGTCATATATGTCAAGACACGGGAGGTGGCTTTGGAAACTTCTGTATGTACGTCACTAGTTGAGACACGGGAGGTGAGCTTAGTTACTTCTGTATGTGCGCCGCACTAGTTAAGAGGTAGGTTTGGGTACTTTTTTATGTACGCCTTTAGTTTAAACCTTGGATGGGAGCTGTGATACTTCACTGTTCTTTATGTGTATTCTCCCCGCTGAAACAATTATATCTGAATTGTAGTGTCGATACACCTTTAGCTTAATGTGTTGAAATTCAATAAATGTAACGTTTATAAATGTGACAGAAAGCATTAAAGGGGCACTCCCTACATCTAGCCGATTATATTCTCGAAACATTATGTGTTCAATGAACGTAAAATGATAAATAAATACAATTTCAAAGAAGAACTTATGGCGAAAAATGCCTCATTTTACCACAATTAATCATTAAAGAGGCTTTCTGTAATAAATCGCATCCACCCATTAATTGTACAATACCAACTCTACATAGATTATTGAATGGTTTACGGTACTACAGTATATTTTAATCCGCTGGTTTTATCGAAAATGACTGGGAATGCATAGCTGAAACGTTTAGGTTAAGTTATAATACTTCCAAATATTCTATTATTTATGTATTCAAGGTTATTTAATTTGGCGTCAGTTATAGGGTATGTCCCTTTAACATTATTTTCAGAGGGACAGCAGAACATCTCCAGAGAATCTCAGTAATTTTTATTTTCAATCCTTTTGGATTTGAAAATGGGTCAAGGTTTAAGCGCTTTGCTTTTGTATCAGCCGGCACCGAATTTCAACTAATGCAGTCACATATTATGCATGATCATTAGCATATTTATATCCTGCTTAATCATTTACCATTAACAATACTAAACAAACACGTATAGGACGAAAAAAGGGCTTTTAATGAATATGCATGTGTATTATTGTTACTAACAGGTTTTATATTTTCGAAAGACGGAGCCAGATATTGTTTCCGTATAAATGAGACCCAGCAAATTTGTATTCAATATCGTAACTTGCGGGTTATGCAAACTAAACATCTTTTCAGCTCACCATGTACTAATTTTCGAACGTGATTGAAATTTCCACATAAAAGAATTCCGAACCAAGGAAAGGTTCAGTTCCGCTATTAACTAGTTTCGAATAAATAAAGATGTTAAAAGGTCGCAGAATTAATAATTTCATTTTCTTTTCAAACAAATGTTACCAAAGTAATGAAGAAACGGGCATACATTTCATTTTAATAAATTACCTAACATTCGACATAATTGGCTTGTCTGGTTGCATCTGGATACAGGACTTGTATAAACACCTTTGCATGGTTGGTAGAGATTTTCTCTCTTGATCCTTTGGGGTCTCGACCCTTCCTATGATTGTACTGGCATGTGTAAATTTATAAATGTTTGCAGTAGAATAAACGGTGAGTTGAAAAGAAATTGATAGTAAATTGCCTTTCTTTCTTTCTTTCTCTTCTCATTGTTTATTTTACAAAATAAGCATTACAAACAGTTAAACTATGCTAATATAACACAAGCATGTTTTATGTGAAAGTTGCATTGTTCGTGGATACGCATGCATTGGTTATTTTATCCAGTTAGAACTATTGCAATTATTTGTAAGGATAGTGAATAGTACAGTCAACCCTGTGTTACAAGACCATGTTCGTATAAAAAAACACCAATTAACAAAGCTTTCCGTGTCTGTGGTCTTTGTTCAAAGGTTTGACTGTACAATGCAAGATCAGTAGTGCGATTTAAAAAAAATTGATTTACCTGTATAATAAAATGTAGTAGTAACGTGACTAAATATTCAGGAACCGAAGATCTTCCGGTTTCTACCACAGTTGCTACAGCACTTGATTTCCGATTTCAGGAAAGATAATAAAGTAGAAGATAACACAAGCTCGAGCTCCGGGATACCTGAAAAGCTCGACAACTATCAAGCTTCAATCCCCGAGAAAATAGACATCAGTACCATACTCCAGGAAAAGCTCGAAACAAGCACCTCCGAAATTCCGGAAAAACTAGAAAACAACACTGGTCCGACTACATCGAATGACCAATTTGCTGAAAATCCTACCGAATTAAACACATCTGACAAAAATAGTGTTGGCCAATCGAATTCCAATGAAAAAGCAAATCTCAAACATGTGAATGAACTGTTGCCTAATGTCGATGAAACATCCGAAATAACAGATGCAAATTCAAACGGGATTAAAAATTCGTTGAATGTGCCTGATGTTGCTTCTGGCGAAGGCACCGGTAAAATAAAAAGATTTAGTTTACCTCCATTGCAGGAGACACAGCCCGACGTGTCGCCTATACACGGAAGATTGCCGCCAATAGGTGTCGTAGCCAATTGTCCGGCTATTGGTACAAATATCAATAACACAGAAACAAAACTAGAGGATACTGTGGACGCCAAAGAAAAATCTGCTGAATTAAGTGTTAAAGCAGAGAAAGGACATAACGGCACTGTGACGGTTGACAAACCAACCGACATGCGTGAGAATACAAACAAAGGCGCAGGATTCAAACAGACCGATTTCATTTTCCCATGTTTTATGTAAAACCCGTGGAAATTCATTTTATAAGTGCAAGAACCGACAGTTTCTCAAGAAAACTGAAAACATTTGGACCAGTATACTAGTGTTATCAAAACAAAATATCGACTGAAACAATGAGATAGATTAGATAAAATTAATTATCTAACCATTGTATTCCTAAACGTAGAAGGAATTTTGAAATGCTTACTGCAGTAATGAAATATGAAAAATACTTTATGTGTATGAACCTTCATTTTGATGTACATGTATATTTATAATGTATGGTATACAACGGAAATTAAATGACAAAAAAAATTAATTAAATTTGTTCTAGCTACGAATGTTTTATTTGATGGTGTGCATTATAGTCTAGGCATTGAGATTTGGCGTCTCTCTTCAGCATAAAGAATCCAGTTGTGCAGTTACATCTTTCTGAAATACGGGGAAGGATGGAGCAGGGTCAATTTGCCATCTGTAGTTCATATCTATTAATTGGTTCAGTGTTTTAAAGTCGGTCTTCTCTCAGTAGGGAAACTGTCTGGCGAGATTATTTTCGGATAGTACTAAATTAATGTTTTTAAACAAATTTCAGTAGGTATTCATTGTAAGAGTGATGTGAGTTGTGTAAATATGTTAGAGTGACGTAAATAGGTTGAGAGAGACAGAACTTAGTCAAGTTTAAGTTATCAGTTACACTTATATAAAGAGTATTTTTCAATCCAAACTTTGTAATTTAAAAAGAATTATGTTGCATTAAGAGGCCGTTTTAAGAAGAGACGACTTCTTCAGCTTCCCGAGGGCGGTCTCTTAATACCAGTCTTGCTGCGTTTGGCATAAAGATGTTATCTACCACCATTCTGATAAAATATGTAATCAAGCACTGATCAGAACTGGCAAAGGGTGATTTGTGTGGGGCTAAAAACCTAGGTACCATTTAAGAACTTAAATAGTGTACATTGTATATCTTTCTCATTAAAACTTGAGTGCACTTTCATTCATTTTGAGTTGTGTTTTCCTTCTCATTTCTACATGTAGCACATCGCTATCCTAACGGACGTGTACCACTGCTGCCGTATCTTACAACAACGCGCTGCGACTATTCGAACTACCATGATAGTACAATAATATGCAGACAGGTAACACTTTGGTCAAAGACCATACAGATATAAAATTTTGTATTTTTAAACGGGGTATCTATTTCTTCTCGAGATAGCAGTGTCCATGTACAACTTTCCGGCTATTTTTCTTGTACGGGAAGGGTAATTATTTGTTTTACAAGACATGAAACAGTTGTTCATGCACATGAACTGCTTTTACATCCAAAAAGGAGATACATTTGTCATCCGACCGGTAAGAGATATCAGATCTTTATCAGAAGACCCTATTAAAAGACATACGTTGTTTCAAACAGGTAATTCAATTGGTCGTGGTGAGTACATTCCATGCAAACACTTGAACATGTAGTTTCAAGTTCAAATGAATCAGAACTTCAAAGTTCTTGTTGAATATAGTTATATGGCCTGTCGTAGTTATGCATTTTATCACCAAAAAGTGTGCCAAGTGTAAAGCAAAGGTCTTTGATAAGATACAAGCATTGATAAAAGTTTAACCAACACATGTCCCGAAGATACAGGGCTTCAATTGTTTAACCTGTCAAGAGTACCTGCTTGAAGTAGCAGAACTCGGACAAGGCAGATGTTAGTGAGCACTGAATGCACCTATGATGTACTTGGACACCACCATCTGATATTGTGAACAGGTAAATTTTGCTAACAAGAGGCCATGATGGTCATAAATCGATTTCTTCAAAAGGTCAGTCAATGACAATTTTGAAATCTGATTTCAGTCCAATAATCATTACTGCCAACAGCCATTGAAGGAGGTCAAAGGGTCAAGATTTACGCACCGGGTGTTCTACCTTTTAACCCTACGTGACCCAGTTTCGTGCTTGACAATCAAGACGTCACATTATTGCTATTTTAAAGATGAATGTGTGTCAAATGTGACCTTTAGAATGTTCACAAGGTTTTCTTATTACTTGACCTGGTATCTCTGTATTTGACCCTACGAGACCCAGTTTCGAACCGAGAACATTCCGATTCATTTTCAAAATGATTGGGTTCAAAATGTGTATTCTAGAATATTGACAGTATATTTTTAAGATTGGACCTTGTGACCTAGTTTTTAACTAAATGTGAATCTGTTTCAAAGCTGACCAATTGTTTACAGAGACAAACATTGTGACTACATATCAGTATGATTGGGTGCACACTTTAGCCAATAAACTGTTCGGATTTTCTATAATTTGACCTGATGATCTAGTTTGTCATCCAACGTAACAATAGTTTCAAACTTGGCCTAGAAACAAGGAAGGCGTCACATTAGGACTAATCTTCATGACGATTGGGTTCAAATGCGTCATCCAGAGTGTTCATAATGTCTTTTTACAATTGACTTGGTGACCTAGATGTGGACCCAACCTGAAACAGTTTCGAACTTGTCCAGAAATTTATAAAAATATACATTCTTACTAAGTTTCATGACGATATGTTATAAAATGTGGCTTCTATAGTGATCACAAGGTTTTTCAATGATTTGATCGGGTGACTTAGTTTTTGGACCAAACGTAGCCCAGGTGCGAGTTTGGACTAGAATTCATCAAGGTAAACATTCTGAAGATTTGGAGTGAAATATTCACATTGTTTTCTATCATAAGACCTGGTGACTTAGTTTTTGATCCCACATGACATTGTTTCCATCGTGGCCTACGGATCATCAAGACAAACATTCTGTTTGGACTTAAATTCTGGCCTCTAGTGTTCACAAGGCAAGTGTGAACATACGACGGCCAATTTTAAAGGCTAAAAAACATCTATCAGGGGCGTAGCTAGGAATCGAAGTACCCCCGCGATTTTTTAAAGCCAAATATAATGTAAATAAATAGGATGATTAAAACTTATTTTATTGCATTTATGAAACACAAGTTTACCATTTGTGATTAAAAATAAACCGATACTGTTAGTGTACTGAAGTTGACATGAACCCCCCTTAGGCACAAGTTTATCATCATTTTTAGGCCATTTAATTTTTTCATTTTTGAAATTCGAAGTACTCCCGTGAGTATAGGAATATGCCTGGCTACGCGCCTGTCTATGTCCTTTTCATCATACCATCTTCCAGGTATTTTCAGAAAGTTCACATAATTCAAACCAACTAAACGAAATTCTAACGTACCACCTTCCTTTCCCCTTCTTTTGTTAATTATCAACCCTTCCAATACATGCCAGCTTAATTTCAGCTCTCGATGCACAAAATCTACCAAGTCTTGCATTTTTGAAGACACTTGTTACGTGTAGATACTTCCGTTACACGAATTTCGGAATGATCATGACAAGTAGTACAAATGATATAGCAGAGAATTTTACTTCAAAATTTAAACATTCGTATACTTGACATGGGTAATAGCCTTGATGCTCTTCCTTGCAAAACCTACTCTTAAAATTCTCTTCCATATCACTCGAATAATTTTGAATTCATGTAACGGAAGTATCTACCTGAACACACGAGTTGTCGTTCGTTACTTAGATGTGTCTCTCATCATTGAAAAAATGAGATACTTCCGAGATGAATTTTATATACCTGTCTATTTTAGAGTTGTCGTTAGCAACTGTTTGTGTTCTAAAAATAGTAACAATATTTCAGTCCTACCTCCGAATCTAGACAGTGACTTTAATTGATCGATTCATATTATTCGATAATACTAAAGATTTTATTCTACACGTCAGTGTAAAGTTCTTATACTACAAGTCAGTCAGTAGATGTGGTGTTGTGTCAGTTTCTGCTTGTTCAACCAGAAGCTTTCGGATCGACTCGCACCTAAGTTAATTTGTACCTTAGTCATCTCGTACCCTAATTTGTCAACTCGTATGGATCCAAAAGTCAACTCGTACCCTTTGTAGTAAACTCGTACCTTCTATTTCAAAACTTCAGTTTTATCCAGGAACAAAAGGGATTGAATGATATGTATTTAAAGATGGGGACATAAGGAATATATCACGACATTATTTATAATCATTGTTGGCGCTGTGCGGAAGCACAGTGCCAGTATTGAATAGGTTTTAATTTTGTACCATGGGGTTGCATAATCGAATAGGGAGCAGCCAACATTATTATTGTAATTAAAAACTACGTATTATGTTTGAACAAACTCCCTATAATGAATAAATAAATAGTATTAACTGATTACAAACAATACTATACCAGATGCATACGTCTTCGACCGTTAATTCAAAACTTTTGACATATTCATAGGATATTTAATAACTTTTCCACAAACTTGAAGGTTACGGTTTTTTATTGCTTTGTTTACGGACCCTACGACCAGATTCATCAAAGTTCAGAAAAAACGTCTCGATAGTTGTTTTGCTTTCTCTAAACATTTTGAAGTTTAAATACATATGTTGTCAACGTGAATAATTAAGAAAACCCATTTTAATTACTACATACTAAAGTAAAATGTAGGCATTATAAATAAGACCGTTCACCTAACTATGCGATACATGGGGTCTCAATGAAAGTTATGTAAAGCATCGCTAACAACTGACCAATAGTAAAGACAAAAGAATCACGTGGGTTTCGTCTGCGTCGAAAAAGCGTCTACTGACCACGAGCTGTAGCCTTGTTTAATGGGCGTTATCGTACCATTATACGGAAGGTTGTTTTATGATTCGTTTATTTTTTGGTTAAACTGTAGTAAATGTGGTTTTTTACTTATTATGATAACAGTTACATATAACATAATGTATTTGGTTTTTCCCGTTGATAGGTTGTTTACTGATATTCTAAAATGACACTGATTCCTTTAAATCATGTTTCAAAAACATGCGCAGCGCCTTTGATGCTTTGCATCAAAATTTGTCTTGTTTATATATTGACCAAGTTTAATTTTTTTTGGTGTAGATTTATTTGCATGTCTAGATACGTGTTTATAGACTAATTTGCGCCAAAAGTAAGCGTTTCCTTCATGTAAACACAGTGGTGCAAGTGCTCTTTTCTCAAAATATAACTAAAACACGAGAGAATGTGTGGCGGCAAATATCTTAATACTGTGATTATAACAATTTATTAAAGGTAATCGTAACTTGTTAGTTCAATGCGGCGATAAAACGAATACATTAACGCAAGTTAAAATGGGTCTCCTTGAATTCCTTTGGGGCCATGCCTCGACATCAACCATCACCAATTTCCAAAATATCTACATGCCAGTTTTGTTTGTTGGCCCGCTGGGATACGTAGTATCAGTTTTTCTTGTATAGTCTTATGGTATGCTACATTCAAACATCAGCCTGCTCTGGTCTTGCACTACTTTCCAAGAGCGCAGTTTTAGTTATCAGCACATTTTACAGTTGAATTTTTACGATGTTTGAAATGCAGCATGCCAACTATTGCCTTGGCGCTTACATCCAGTGACACAGTATTATTGGGTTAGCGATGTGTCAAAACAAGCATCAGCCACTAATTCTTAAAAGTGTCCTTCATATTAATCAGAATTAAACACGATGAATATAATCTTGAAAATGATAACTTCGTTACCTTTAATTAGTTGACCCTAAATCCCTGCTATATCATTCTTTACTTGTCTACTAAATGTAGCTGTCCAGCTACAGCGTCTAATGTACTATTTGCATTGGATGCATCGTATTACATTACATAAACAATTACATGCTTCAATCGCCATCGGCTCGTTTGTACTCCCATTTGTTAATAGTTCTAATATAATTATGCCATGGGATCAATTGAGCAGATGAACATGTCAATTTTGGTGCTATTATTGTGAAAAAGAGTTGGATTTTGACTTTTGGAGGACATTTAATATTTCAACGAGTATATGATTTTTGAAATGAATGCAGTGTGGTACACGTCACACTGAAGATTTTAGTACGGAGTGTATTCGTTTCATGCATTGTTGTCGGTACCTAAACTAGTTTTTAGTACATTGTAAGGATTAAAATTCATATAATTTAAACTACTGAGGCCCTAATAATTATTACGTAAGAGGTAAGCTTTCATGTATGGCTTTATTCAATATTTGCATGTTTAAACTAACTTTGTTAAATGGCAAACATTTTTGTTGTCAGAGCCAACTATTCCAAATGTGGTAGCTGCAACAGATTTCTTAATTATTTCACTTAATAAATAATGTGCACATGGGTAAATCGTGCAAAACTTTCTTGAAGCTGGTTGGGTGAGAAGCAAAGAAAGGGGAAGAGTGATCTACCTTTTTCTTGATTTAAGAATGCTTCGGTTAAGATTTTAATGTTCAAATTTGTGAAGTAGATCTACTAGTACTGCAACTTCCATGAACTTGTGCAGGGAAGTGTCTTGAATGTGTAAGGCTAACAGAGATCGATCGCATTTGCACTAAGTCTTGTATACATGAATCAAAACAACATGTAAAGAAATAAACTTTATTTTTGATTGTAATGTGCATTCTGACACTCAGTGTAAACACGCGAGTTAGAAAAAAGGTTAACAGAATAGAAATATCAAAAACAGAAATATGACTAAGTGTAACAAAGTGCATGTAACAACATAAAGTGAATTAGTATTTATATAAGAGGGCCAAGATGGCCCTATATCGCTCACCTTGGTACAAGTCCACTTGCCTGGTGGAAGATCACTAGAAAATGTTATATACCAAATAGGTTTTCCTATATACATCTTTGTAAAACAAATGATCCCCCCAGGGAAAGGCTAATTTTGACCCAAGGGGCATAACTTGAACAAACTTTGGAGGTCTATTAGGCAATGCAACATGCCAAATATCTAAGCTCTAGGCCTTGTGGTTTCAGAGAAGATTTTTAAAGTTTTTCCTATATAAGTCTATGCAAAACTAAGTGACCATCCGCAGGGGGTCAATTTTGACCCGGGGGTCATAATTTGAACAATCTTGGTAGAGGTCTACTAGACAAATGCTACATGTAAAATATCTAAGCTCTAGGCCTTGTGGTTTCAGAGAAGAAGAATTTAAAAAGAATTCCTATTTGTTGCCATAGCATAGAGTTCTGTATGGAATGGAATTCTTTGAACATCTTTGATAGAGCTTCATGCAAGGTACATCCCTGCAAAGTTTCATCAACATTGGCCAAGTGGTTTCAGAGGAGATGTCGTTTGAAGGAAATGGTGGACGGACGGACAGACGTACGGACGGAATGCGATCTTAATAGCTCACTCTGGCACTTTGTGCCAGGTGAGCTAAAAAAACAAGAAACAAAACAAAACAGAAAATCATGCTTGCAACTACAATAGAACAAGTAAGTGAATGTAATGAATACTTGTACACTCTGACTACAGCTGCAGGAAAAGAACACAACTGCTTGTGGAGCAGTTACTTATGGAGCAGTTACTTTATTGCTGGAGTTCCTGATGTTTGTACAGTAAGTTGTTCTCAAACTGTTATTGATGACCTGCTGTGCGCAGTATTTTATTACAAAGTTTGATATAAAATGATAAACCCTCCACAAGTTAAGAAAAAATACATGTTCGTATGCTTACTCGTAATTAATGCTGAAAATTATATGATCACATAGAATAACTCTCTTTCTTTAGGTAAAAAATATTTCAAAATAGCACAAAAATACGAGTTTCATTCACGAGTTTATAACACATACAATCTCCTAGATGCAGAGGTCATTGTGACTTTGACATAGAATATATTGGACGGACGGTCAGATGGACTTACCGACAGAAGAAAAATAATACATATTCCCATTTCTTTGAAAGCGAATACACTATATACACATGTATTTCATGTGACACAAAATATTTTTAGCCATTCAAACTTTGTCCACGTAAGTACTTAATGAAGTTTTAATGGATGTTCAATAATGATGAAAGAGCACTATTTGTCATTATCTATTGATAAAGTGACAAATTACAACATGATGCGGATGAACATAGAGAATTTATGAGTCCCCACAGAGGACCAAGGCACTTTTAAACATATGGCAATGAAGTAAACACTAGGCACTTTTAAATATATGGCAATGAAGTAAACACAAAAACAATGGCTTTAATCAAATACAAGTACCGGTACATACGGCAGAGTGAAAATGTATACTTATGCACCAAAGTTCTGCACGGTTCGAAATGTTTTCATTTCATATACATGAAGAATATAATCACAAATAATTTTGAGACTTAGTTATCAAAAGCCTTAAGTTTGAACAAATATCAACGTATGTTTTGCTTACTTTAGACCAGTGAGCCTACAGCGCATATTGAACACAAACTGATGATATTTGTGTACAAGTTCTGCAAATAAAAATTATCCCATTTTTACATTTGTGTTAGTTTAATTATCCTGTACAGACTTTTTGTCCTTAAAGTATACTTTAATGAGCTGTTAAATTAATTCATTAAAAGAAATGTTATGACTCTGCCAAGTTTCCATCTTTGCAAAAAAAAAATTGCACACAGTCAACTTAAAACAAGTTCTCTTTCAAAGAAAACGCATATGCTATGTAAAAATATATATGCGTATGGTTACATCTAGCATTCCATGAACATATCAGTGAAAATAATCAAGAAACCTAACAATGTCGTTATACTGTCTAACATCGTCAAATATACACATGTAAGCTGAAGTTTCGATACATGGAAGCTTAGTACTTGCTAGAAAGTTACAGGAAGCTTTTCTTCTGTTCGTAATAAAAGACAATATCAGAATATAATTCATGGCACTTTTGGTGACAAAATTCAAACTGGCCCAAAGTCACTCATCTGAGTAAGAAGAATTTCAAGCAGCCAACATTGCAATTTATGTCACTTGGTACTCTCATTTTGTTTTGCAACAGTTACCCCTATGTCCAATAGACTGGCACTATTTTCTTATTTTAACAAAGCAGTCGATGCAAGGTTTCTTTCACAAATTTATAGGAAATAATCTTTTAAAGATTTTTCCATTTACTGTGTGCAGTAGACCGCAACAATTTCCTATTTTAAGAAAGAAGTCACAGAGGCAGTCTTCTGACTTTCTTACTGTTAGCTCACGAGACTATGCCATTTTGGCCCCTGCATACACCAGATCACAGTAATTTCCTAAATGTTTTGAAAAGTGTCAATATACGGATGCTACAGAAGAAATTTGGTGAAACTTTTTTTGACTTTCTTGCCACCTGTTCAAGAGAAAAGGCCATTTAAAGACATATATTAGTAACATTAACGCCTGCATGTAGCGGACCGAACTCATTATATATTTTCGAAAGTGGTCGATGCAAAATTGCTGCAGAGCAAGTTGGTAACTTCTACTATTGGTTCATCAAACCGTTTGAAGATTTTCTATTTCTAGTAAAAGTGCTCCCTATGCGTAACGGACTGAAGCCAACATAGTTTTCGAAGGGACAATGCAAGCATGCTACAGACAAAGTTTAATTAAAATCCAACATAAAGTCTTGGAGAAGATCTTTAAGTGAAATGTTGACAACGGACGATTGACGCCAGACAACCCTCCTGTACTAGAAGCTGATCCGCAGCCTTCGGCTCAGATGAGCGAAAAACGATGAAGTTTATCATTTACAATGCATACAAACATGTACTTAGAACATCTGGCAAAGGAGACGTGCTTACAAAAATCAAAGGCACAACTTACAAGGACCAAAGTTCTGCACGGTTTGAAATGTTTTATACACGAAGAATGTAATATTTTTGTGGATCAGTCGTTTCAAAAGCGGTAAATTTTAACAAATATTCAACGCAGGTTTTGCGTTTAGTTCGACTTCAGGCAAGTGAGCCTACAGCGCATATAGAACGTGCGTTGCACGTTCAAGTTCAATTCAGCGTCTACATCAACGTCACGAACTGATGAAATTCTTATACAAGTTTTCACAATTGCGAAAAAAAATTCGATTTCTACATCTGTGTTAGTTTAATTATACCGTACAGAATGTTTGTCCTTAAAGTATTCTTTAATGAAGTTTATTTTTTGTTGTGATCTAACACAGTGCCAAGTTACTGTCTTCATAAAAAAGACTGTACCCATATCAACAACTTTAGGTGATATTGCCGTTCAAAGTAACCATCATAATTCTAAATAAGAAATTAACCAGTGATTTATACTCCCAAGAATTATTAAACATTGCCATAGTTATAACAAAAAAATATCGGCTGATTCTTCATTTTTATTTGTCAGCAACATAAATTACTTGGTAAACACTTATTTCTTATATGTTTTAAAGCATCCATTGTGTTTTCAGCACCATCCTTGACTTTAAACCAATGAAGTTATTTTGAAGGGTAATATAACTTTTAAACAAGTTCTCTGTCAAAGAAAACACATATGCTATACAGGTTATATTTAGATTTCTATAAACATACTAGTGAAAATAATTAAGAGATCTAACAATGTCGTATTGTTGTCTAACATCGTCAAATATACACATGTAACCTGAAGTTTCGACATACTTACATTCAAAAACTTAGTACATGCTTTTTCCTTTGGGAGATCTGGTAGAAAGTTACAGGAAGTTTTTAAAGATAATGTCACAATATAATGTATGGCACTTTTGGTAATAAAAACATTCACTCATCTGAGTATTACTCTTTCGCAAGATTCTGGGAAAAAGACGTCGAGTGGACCGCAACTATTTCCCATTTTAAGAAAGGATTCACCGAGCCAGTTTCCTGATTTTCTTACTGTTGGCTCAAGAAACGATGCCATGTAATGCATATAAGTAACAGAGGCCCCTGTTTGCACCAGATCACAGTATGTCCTCCATATTGTGCAAGGGGTCAATGTAAGGCTGCTGCAGAAGAAATGTGGTGACTTTCTTGCCACTTGTTCAAGAGAAAAGGCAACTTTTATATTTAAGTAACAGTTACCACTGCGTGTAGTGGCCTAAATCCACGATTTATATTTGAAAGTGGTTGATGCAAGAATGGCACAGATTAAGTTTTGTAATTTCTACCATTGGTTCATCAGAAATTGTTTAGAGTTTTTTTTATATTTCTAGTGACAGTGGTCCCTATGCGCAGCGGAGTGGTGCGGGGTCAATTTTGATCCGGGGGTCATAATTTGAACAATCTTGGTAGAGGTCCACTAGCCAATGCTACATGCCAAATATCTAAGCTCTAGGCCTTGTGGTTTCAGAGAAGAAGATTTTTAAAGTTTTTCCTATATAAGCCTATGCAAAACTTAAGGACCACCCCCCGCGGGGTCAATTTTGACCCGGGGGTCATAATTTGAACAATCTTGGTACAGGTCTACTTGACAATGCTACATGCCAAATATCTAAGCTCTAGGCCTTGTGGTTTCGGAGAAGAGTTTTAAAGTTTTTCCTATTTGTTCCCATAGCAACCAGAGTTCTGCATGGAATGGAATTCTTTGAACAATTTTGGTAGAGCTTCATGCAATGAACATTCCTGCATAGTTTTATCGACATTGGCCTAGTGGTTTCAGGGGAGATGTCAGTTGAATCAAAATGTTGACGGACGACGGACAATCATAAATCAGAAAAGCTCACCCTGGCTTAGCCAAGCGAGCTAAAAATCAAAGGCACAACTACATAAGAGAATACTGAAACGGCTATGGTCTCTTACAAAAAAATATATATTAATTTTACAAGCAAATAAATTCGATGAAGACAAGAAAGTTAATAGGTGGATCTGGTTTTTCAAAATGTATCTAAATCTTTTTATAACACAGACACAGTCCTTATCCAACAGTAGTCATTATCTTAGATACCCTACACCTATTCATAGCCTGGTATTTATATAGGATCCATACACAAATGTTCTATCAAAAATATTTTGCTATTGATCAGATTTCCCAATTTAAATAATTTGTATCATATTTACTGACAAATTACATAGTGATGGTTTATCCCCCATGAAGACTGTAGACTGGTTATAAATCAATTCAACCAATGACATTTCTTTGCCAGCAAAATTTGAACTAAGCTCCAATGACGGCGCTGATGCAAGACTGATGCAATATTCCTTCATGTTATTTCAATAGTCAGGCTTAAATTATTTGCCAAAAGTGTAAACCTAAATGTTAAATGTTCCACGATTGCTGTCCTCACAATTCCACTTTCCATCATTAGGATGTTTGATCACATATGTGTTAAACTGTCTGATGTATACTTATTACTAGCAATCAATAAACGAGTTATCTTTCAAAATATTTTATGACCTGCACTTTTTAAATAGCTTTCTCTTAAAAATGACCAATTACTGAGTAAAAAGTTTCCCATTCATGTCTAAAAAATTATTTTTCTCTGCTATTGTTTAATGGTTTTTCTTTCTCTTGCCACCGTATTTTTTGCCCCTGAACTCCAAGGTTCGTCTTGGCGCCGGTGCATCCACAACATCCTCATAGTCATCGAGTTCACCATCCCAGTTTTCGCCAGACTGAGATACAGCACTTGAAGAGGCCATGAATTGTCTTGTCCGCTCTTCTTCCGCCTATATTAAATATAGTATCGTATATTAGGGTTTTATCGTTGGTACCGGTTTCCACATGACCAACGCCCGCATAAGAGGTTAGTTCTTTTAGGTTCGGAGAATAGTAAAAAAAAAAAAAAAAACCCAAATCCAGAGACACCCCTAGTTCTTTTACATACGTATAGAGTACCATAAAAGGGGACCTCGGTTTTCGTCTCGTTGGTAATTTTAGTTGGTCAACTCTGGGAATCAAACCCTACCAAATTACAAGTCTCGTGCTCTATCGATTGAGCTAACCGGGCTGACTTATATTGAATATACAATACTTTATGAAGTTTTGTTCATTAGACTAAAATAATCAATACCTACAAATGAACAAGACAAAGTACCCTTTTACATGTACTTAACCACCTTGATAGCTGAACTTCTTATAAATCGTTACCTGTCTAGCAAGGTAAATAACATTAACTTTTTATCAACAACAATGAACTGTAAAAGGATATGAAAAATCATCTCCGAACATGACAAGAGTCTTGACAGTTGCATATAGTACCAAATACTCATGATGCATGTATAGCAAAATCTATATTAAAATACTATAACTCAGTGATTTTGACAGTTGATCATTATTGTTCAGTAAGAAAATATTAATGTTGTTGATTGTGTGATAATACCCATGATAAATTACCTGTTTCAGCTTAGTGTAAGTTTCTTCAACATAGGGCTGCACAACAGCAAAGTCTGTCTCAAGTTCTTTCACGGTCTGTTCAATACAAACAGCTGTGGTAGACCACATACGGCTCTTCATCAAAAGTTGTACCTCTTTCTCTATCAGTGTACTTTTTCTTTTCATTCTCTCAATCGCCATTTGTTCTCGAGCATAATTCTTTACAACGTGGTCTTGGTTCATCAACCTATATTCAGTGTTGTTCAGAAAACTATTCACTGTCTTTAATTTTGGTGCAATGTGTTGCTTGTATTTGTCTCTAAATGTGTTAAGTTCCATTGCCTTCTGAATATGACCATTATCTTGCATGTGCTGTGTTCGAATAGTTTTAAGCTGAAGCTTTCGAAGTTCTGGTGATTCAAACTGATTGTCCTGTGCAGATTCCCATGCATTTTGCTTCACATCTTGAGCTCCCTGTCTCTTAGCTTGTGTCTCTAGCGGTCCAAATAGTGCAGGCTTTTCATTCAGTACTGAAGTTCCTCCAATAAAAGTAGACCTCTCAAGTTTCAACCTTTCTTCAAGTTTTGAAGGGAAGAAAACCCCACATATACCACACATATTTTCATCTACTTTTATTTCTTCAAACATAGAGTCCACATTACTGGTTGATCCTCTAGTTGATTTTTCTTCTCTCAATCGTCGTAATTTCCGTTTGGCTCGAAATAATCGTTGAATGTACAGAATTGCTGAATCCTTCTTTTCTTTCATCTGTTGTTCTTCTTTCTCTCTTCTTCCTCGTTCTATTTCCTCCTGGTCAAGATCTTCCTCTACAGGAACCTCTTCATGTGAAACATGTTCACTGTAATAATTTGTAGCATGCATATCTGGAAAGGTCAACTCATTTAAAAATGAGTCTTCAAAGAGACTGAAGTTCTGAAGTTCCATCTTTTCTATTGTCTGCTTCTTTCCCATCTTCCATTTACAGACTAGTAACTCCTCTCTTTGACCCCGTTCTGATAACAATTGTCTCAGGACTAGCAACGTCAGCAATTCCTTTGCAGTTCTTGACAGAATGAAGGGTCTGTTGTATTCTGTTTGGAATTCTTTCAGGTAGGGCAATGTGGGTCATCGATGACAAAAGACTCATCTCACTTTCCGGTGCTACTGATTTCCCAACATTACAAACCATGGTCATGTTTAGAATTAGCAATCTTTCGAGGAGGTTGTAATTACAGGGGTCCTCTATGCATTTTTGTACAATTTTGTCTAAGATTCGAATTTCTTGCGAGTGTCCAGAAACAACAAATGCAAACCCCTTAAGACGGTCATAGATGTGGCCTTCTGTTGACATCGCTTTTTTGTAAGAGGGCATCCACCAGCCAACAGAGTCATGGACTGAATATCCCGAGCTAGGAAATGTTGATTCAACAAACTGGATCAAAGCAAAATAATTGCTTGGCAAAACAAACACAAAGTCTGGAAAGTTCTCTGTTTTCAATTTTGAAATTAAGAAAACGGCTAAACATGTGTAGAATTCTAGCCACATCAAGTAAGTCTTCATATCTGGGTAGAAATGGAAATCTGTTGTCCATCTCTTACTCAGCTGTATCTGAAATTTGCTAAATTTCATCATAGATTCAAATGGTTCATTTTTTGAAATGAGACGATATGCATCTGTAAACCTGTGGGCTACACAAGTGACCTCTATTTTGCTATACTTGTCAAATCTGTCCACCCTTGACATCATCAATGTGTAGTATTTTTCATTACGTACAACAGCTGGTCTGGCCGCAACCTCATAATCAAAAATGCGCTCCAGTTTTGTCATCTCTTCTATAGGTGAAGATTTAAATTTTCTCCTACCAGTATCAAAGCCGAACAAATGGTATCCAAACTCGAAGAGCAAGTACACCTCAGTTTGTCTAGCTGCATCTGATCTGAGCTTCTTTACACCGGTTGTAAACATTCTCCACTTTTCCAGAAGAAATCTCTTAAAATGAGCAGCCACCTTATCAATCCTTCTGATGTATTCCAATAGTGATTTACTATCACTGCCCACCAACATTGAATGGCCAGCAGCTGGCATCAGGTCATTCCAGAGTTGTATACAGGCCTGGTACTTGATATCTGGGTCTGCATCTTTAGCCCACAAATAATCGTCAACTATAGGCTTTACAGCTGGTGGACATTTCTCGCTCAGACTGACAGCGTCGCCATGAATGCTATCTTCATACTCCATCATCAATAAATCCAAGTTAATCAGCTTTTTGAAGCTTTCATTTGTCTGCACAAAATGCAAACTCTCACATGGTTTGTCCACATTACCAATGTTAGGACATTCTATCCCGGCTTGGAAATAATCACACATTCTCGTCCCCTCTCGCATTCTGCATAAAGCATCCTGAATTGGCTTCAGCCAAGCTTTTGATCTGTTGAGAAGATATATCACAATGGCTTCGTGAACTTCAGACTTTTGTACTTCTAAAACTTTTTTCTTGGCCTCTGATTTTGTTTTGAAAATTTCTTGTATCATGCCCATGCATAGAGGTTTCTCCATGGTGTGAATGACAACCTTGTCTTGACTTAGTACGCCAAGGCCATAAAACTGGTCATATTTCTGAACACGCTCTCTATTTGTCTGTGTGTTGGGGTCTAATAGAACGTGACATGTACCAAACAGGTGTTCTAGTCCACGCACAGCTGGCCGGAGTACGTTTAAATCTCCAAGATCTTCATTCTTTACCAACCAATCGGCGCACTCCACTAATCCAGCCTCATTTGGAAATGGTGTAGACGCACAAAAAGCTTTCCATCCAATCTTGATACTCTCTATGTTTCTTGACTTCTGGGCTTCCAACAGTGTGACTTGGCCGAACTGATCATTATCATTGCATGACTGAAATATACGAAATGCTTCCTTCAGACTTTCCTGTAAAAAATCCACATTATCTTCCATGAGGTCCTTCTTTGACAAGATTACTCTGCAAGTTACAAGGAGACAATGAGCAATCACTTCTTCACTTAGCGTCTTTTTGGCCATTGTGTTTGCTTCATGAAAGAAACCATACATCAGAAGCAAGTTGGCTGCATTCTCTAATTGACCTACAAAGGAGCATAGATAAGTATAAAAATTAATGTTGCATTAGATAAAGAGTGACAAACGTTTCACAACCTCTTATTCCTTCTATCGGATTCAAAAGTACCATTTGATTTAGTATTTACTAAATATCACCTTATTCTTCTTTTACGGACAAATATTTTAGAATTTTGAATATTCAGCATAACTTTACCATCTTCTTCAAGTATTTTGGCTGCCTGGGGAATGTAGTTCTTGTTTTTCAAAAATTCAACTTTGTCAACTATGTTGTGGAATCGATCTACTGCCTCTAACATTTTCTCTACATTCTTGTATTTATGGAACAGGTTTGCTGCCCTGAAACACAAGTAAACAAGAGCTGTCAGTAGGACAGCGCGCTCGACTTTTTTAGTGCTTGCCAATAAAACAGAACATTGACAGTGAAGGGCAAACAAGACTTTAACTACTTTAACTAGGAATTTCTAAGTACAAATCAAGAAACATTTTCACAGAGTTATCTTCTCTTGCTTACAGACAGGATTGTGAACACGGGTGCAAAGTTTCAAAGCAATTTCTCAATGGACTTTGAAAATATTTGGGGTGGCACGCCAACTTAAACATAAATTCTAAGTCCAAAAGGGGGCATAATTATGTCACAATGCTTGATAGAGTTACCTCCTATTGTGTAGAGATTGGGGACATGATGGTGAACAAGTATGCAAAGTTTCAAAGCCATATGTCAATGCACTTTGAAAATATTTGAGGTGGTACGCAAACTTTAACATAAATTCTAAGTTGAAAAAGGGGCATAATTCTGTCACAATGCTTGATAGAGTTACCTCCTCTTGTGTAGAGATTGGGGACATGATGGTGAACAAGTATGCAAAGTTTCAAGGCCATTATGTCAATGCACTTTGAAAATATTTGAGGTGGTATGCAAACTTTAACATAAATTCTAAGTTGAAAAAGGGGCATAATTCTGTCACAATGCTTGATAGAGTTACCTCCTCTTGTGTAGAGATTGGGGACATGATGGTGAACAAGTATGCAAAGTTTCAAGGCCATATGTCAATGCACTTTGAAAATATTTGAGGTGGTACGCAAACTTTAACATAAATTCTAAGTCGAAAAAGGGGCATAATTCTGTCAAAATGCTTGATAGAGTTACCTTCTCCTGTGTACAGGTTGGGGGCATGATGGTGAACAAGTGTGCAAAGTTTCAAAGCAATATCTCAATGGACTTTGAAAATATTTGGGGTGGTACGCAAACTTTAACATTGGTGTGACGCTCACGCCGACGCCGGGGCGAGTAGGATAGCTCCCCTTTTCATAGAAAAGTCGAGCTAAAAATAACAAAGATGGAAAAATAAGAAATGAGAACTGACTGTAAATGAGTCTCTAAAGGGGATAATTATGTCAAAATGCTTGATACAGTTACCTCCTCCTGTACACAGGTTCGGATCATGATGGTGAACAAGTGTGCAAAGTTTGAAAGGCATATGTCAATGGACTTTGAAAATATCTGAGGTAGTACGCAAACTTTAATGTAAGTTCTTAGTAAAAAAAGGGGCATAATATTGTAAAAAAGCTTGATACAGTGACCTCCTCCTGTACACAGGTTGAGATCATGATGGTGAACAAGTGTGCAAAGTTTCAAAGCCATATGTCGATGGACTTTGAAATTATCTGAGGTGGTACGCAAACTTTAACGTAAATTCTAAGTCGAAAAAGGGGCATAATTCTGTCAAAATGCTTGATACAGTGACCTCCTCCTGTGTACAGGTTGGGGGCATGATGGTGAACAAGTGTGCAAAGTTTCAAGGCCAGATGTCAATGGACTTTGAAAATATTTGAGGTGGTACACAAACTTTAACGTAAATTCTAAGTCGAAAAAGGGGCATAATTCTGTCAAAATGCTTGATACAGTGACCTCCTCCTGTGTACAGGTTGGGGGAATGATGGTGAACAAGTGTGCGAAGTTTCAAAGCCAGATGTCAATGGACTTTGAAAATATTTGAGGTGGTACGCAAACTTTAACGTAAATTTTAAGTCGAAAGAGGGGTATAATTTTGTCAAAATGCTTGATAGAGTTACCTCCTCCTGTGTACAGGTTGGGGGCATGATGGTGAACAAGCGTGCAAAGTTTCAAAGCCAGATGTCAATGGACTTTGAAAATATTTGAGGTGGTACGCAAACTTTAACGTAAATTCTAAGTAGAAAAAAGGCATAATTTTGTCAAAATGCTTGATAGAGTTACGTCCTCCTGTGTACAGATTGGGGGCATGATGGTGAACAAGTGTGCAAAGTTTCAAAGCCATATGTCAATGGACTTTGAAAATATTTGAGGTGGTACGCAAACTTTAACATAAGTGGTTACGCCGACGCCGACGCTCAGGTGACTAGGATAGCTCTCCTTATTCTTAGAATAGTCGAGCTAAAAATCAAGCATGTAAAAGCTGAGCAGTCCTGAATATAGACTTCACAGACCGTTTTAATAAAATTCTTGTCTGGCAACTTGTTAGATTTAAATTTGTTTGCCTACAGTTACTTTGAAATTGTCTCAACATTACCACGAATACTTTATTTTCCATAATTTTTACTTGTATGTCATGCAACAATTTGGTTAAAATGTTCTATAACATAATGAGACTAAACATTAAAACTATAGTTCATGCCACACAGTCAAGCCAAATTAAGAACACATTTTAAAGACATATTAGTTCATGTCTTACCTGTGGCTCAGTTTCTCCTCAGTATAACATGCTGCTGGTTTGTTAGCTATCATTTGTGGTGGTACAGGGCTACTTTTCTGATATAGTTCCTAAACATTATTAAAAAAAATTAAGTTCACTCTCTTCCCCTCAGATTTAATTTAGCTTATCCCAATTTAATTTAATTTCCACTCATTATCACTTCAAGCATTTACAGTAAACTACACTGTTCCTGGAATAAACAAGTTCACAATTCCTGTTCCTATTATAATGAAGTTCTGGTAATAAGACCACCATTCAGACCACATAAATTGAGACCTTTTGTTATAAAAAGGGCCATGAGGTTCCGAAATGTTTGGTCTTAATAGTGAGGGTGGTCTTAAAATTGAGTGGTCTTAATAACAGAACTTTACTGTAGATAAATCCCAATTAATTCTATCTTTGCTTATTTTCTTAAACTTCAATGATTTTATGATGCAGTAATGACAGAAGTGCTATGGAAATTAATAATGAATTTTAATACTTTGAAGAAAGTTTTCTTTTGTCACAGTCAAACTTAAATTTGTATTTTAAACCGTCAAGGAAAAACCAGGGAAGTATACGCTACAGTATACTTCCGTGGAAAAACTAAACACAAAATTTCTCAAACTCTTAGCAGTTAAAATGCAGTAACACAGTAAGAAGTTTTGGTTACCGTATATTATCTTTTTTGACTCTTCAGTAGATATTCCAGCCACAAAAAAGAGGATAAAATATTTGGACTTGCACAAGCACAAACAGCAGATATGATTGATTAGTTCTTCTCTGAAGACTGACAAAATAATACCTTGATCAGCATATGGTATCTCCTCAGTGTATCAATGGCCATATCAAAGTTCTCACTTTCATACAGAACTTCCACAGCCTTGTTGTAGTTACCCATCTGTTCAAAGCATCTACTGCTGGCCATTGACCTTTTAAGTTTTCGGTACATTTCAGCTGCTCTCTCATACTGCATTGAAACAGTTAATAATAGTTCAGCAAAGTGGGTCCATAAAGTAAAAACTTACAATAAATACCGACTCGGTCATTACTTCATAACAAAGATCTACGGTAGTTGAAGATGAATTTTAAATATGTGTTTTTGCTAGTCTTCATTATGTAAAGTGCAGATGGTTCACTTGGGTAATTCTAGACAAGAAGACGCGGCAATGCCGCCAAAGCAGGTTTAACGGCGCCTGCAGAAATTGTAGAATTAAAAAAAAACAGTTATCTTGACTCCCCCCTATTTTAGTAACAGTGCCCTTGACCTTGACCCCAAATTTTTTTTTGCTAAAATTTAAAAACTAAAAAAAAAATTACATTTTTACTAACAGTGACCTTGACCGTGACCCTAGTGACCTTGACCCCCAATTTTTTTTTTTGCTTAAAACAATCTTAAAACTAAAAATAAATAAAAATCTATTTTTAGTAACAGTGACCTTGACCCCGAAAAAAAATTTGTGCTTAAGACTAAAAACTAAAAATAAATAAAAATCTATTTTTAGTAACACTGACCTTGACCTTGACCCTAGTGACTTTGACCTCGAAAAAATTCTTTTTTGCTTAAAACAATCTTAAAACTAAAATAAAATGTATTTTTAGTAATAGTGACCTTGACCCAAAAAAAAAAATTTCAATTTTTTTTTGCTTAAAACAATCTAAAAACTAAAAATAAATAAAAATCTATTTTCAGTAACAGTGACCTTGACCCTAGTGACTTTAGCCTTAGTGACCCAAAGCTTCCTCTCCACGCAAGCTACCTACACACCAAGTTTCATTACAATTTTTCTATTTTTAGTAACAGTGCCCTTGACCTTGAACCTAGTGACCCCTAATGCAATCCCAAACTTCCTCTCTACACAAGCTACCTACACACTGAGTTTAATTGCAATTAGTCACTCCTAACTTGAGTTATTGAGCGGAAACCATTTTTCTATTTTTAGTAACAGTGACCTTGACACCAATTGTAATCCCAAGCGGCGACTTCACGCAAGCTACCTACAGACCAAGTTTCATTGTAATGTGTCACTCCTAACTTGAGTTATTGAGCAGAAACCATTTTTCTATTTTTAGTAACTGTGACCTTGACCCTAGTGACCCCAAATGCAATCCCAAGCGGCATCTCCACGCAAGCTACCTACAGACCAAGTTTTATTATAATTGGTCAATCCTAGCTTGAGTTATTGAGCGGAAACCATTTTTCTATTTTTAGTAACTGTGACCTTGACCTTGACCCTAGTGACCCCAAATGCAATCCCAAGCGGCGTCTCCACGCAAGCTACCTACACACCAAGTTTCATTGCAATTGGTCACTCCTAACTTAAGTTATCCAACGGAAACCAATGTTTGATGCCCGCCCTCCCGCCCGCCCGACATCGCCATTCTAATAAGTAGGTTTTTTTAAAAAAACCTGCTTAAAAACCATCCAGTTAACAATCCTTTGAAATTTGAAACAGAGAAAACTAACATTGATTAGAAGTTCCAGCCACAAAATTCAAGAGGTTTGATAAAATACTTGGACTAGCATGAGCAGAACACTACATAGTAAACTCTGTATATAACAAACTCCTTGGGACCAGTTAAATTTGTTCCTTATATCATGAGTATGTGAAATCTACATAGATTTTTCATATCTAATGAAGAAATGAATTGGGTCAAGAAAATTTCTTCCTTACATCCAAAATTTCGCTATATCAGGAGTTGATATATACAGAGTTTACTGTATAATATGGTATATGATGTGAAAATGTGGCCACCTCAGTGTTCATAAAGCTTTTCTATGACACAACATGCTAACCTAGTTTTCGACTTCATCATAGCAAGCCCTTTGAAACAATTTTCATGATGATTTGGTACAAAATATGAATGCAAGTGTTCTCGCCTTGGTTTTCCTACAATTTGTCCATGTGACCTATTTTTTCAACTCATGTGCACAATATTGAACTCTACCTAGAGCTTATGAATACAAAAATACTGACCAATTATCATAATGATTGGGTAAGAAATGTTGCCTTTAAGTGTTCACAGGAGATATGAACAAACAAACAACAGTATCAGTCGCTTATAAAGCACATATTGGACAGGTAAAAGGACCTTTTTTTAGTTAGTCAGAAACTGCTGGCTCTTTAAAACTACAGACTGTATGGAAATTTCATGCAAAGAAATAACACCACAACAATGACCTTTTTTTGTGTGAAAAACTTACCTGCCCTAGTTTTTCAAACAAACCAGCTGCAAGTTCTCTCTCCTTGGCATTTTGCAGACATATAGCTGCTTTAGCAGGTTTGTTACACTCCATGTACAGTTCCGCTGCATACAGGAACTCATCTCTCATCTGACGTGGATCTTCCTTCAGTCTTGATGCCTGAAAGTTAGGATTTACATTTCTAGTGAAGCCCGCAAACGGTTAGGAAAAACACATTTGTTTAAATACATGAGTGCTAAACTGATCTGCATGATTTGAGCTCATTGAAAGAAGTATGGCACTGCATGAAACATATTCACTGAACTGTTAAACATAGCCAAAACTGTGTTTACTGCATAAAATGATTACATGGCATGAACTGTATCCATTGCAATGTTAACACGGTATGAACTATTAGTATGACATGGACTATGTTCATCCAATGAAGTTCTTACCTGTAAAGCTTGTCCATGAGCAAGAGCTACCTTCTCCCTGTCATGATCACCACCCATACCAAAACATTTCGCAGCAACACCATATAAGGAGTGCCGCATGAAGTCTTCCCCTCGTCGTAACCAATCAGCTGGACCACTTTTCTCTGCAAACACAGTCTCAGACAGACCTGCCATATCAAAAAGAATGAAATTGTTATTAAAAACAGAAAAATTAGTCACCTATTTGTTACACCAGGCATAAACATTAACATTTACACTGATTCATTATTTACTAAAGGATACTGAAATATCCAATATACAGACATAGTCCTAAATCTGCTTACTTTCTGGTGCTCTATGTTGATAACATTTTCTAAATCACTGAAACCATTTTCACATCTACCTGAGATAAAGAACTGATCTGATCTCTTGTTCTACCACAGAATCAAAGACAAGTTTTAATACTATACATTATTTTAAACTTCATGTATTGGCAACACTAAGCTTTGTTTAAATCATCAAAACCAAATCCATTTAATGAAAGTGACAAAAAAGTTCAGCTGACTTACTTTCTTCATTGATTTCCTCCACATTCATGCATTTCACCAACTTTCTGACTTTGAAATACTCAAACATGGAGGCTCTCTTATCCTTGTCCTCGTCAAATATCCACACGTTCACTCTAGCACGAGTCAAGGCTGTATAAAGGTGCTTCAGCTCAGAGTTCAGAACCTTGTGCATATTGGGGTCAAAGTTCAAAGGTCTTGGTCTTCCTGCAGCTGCCAGTATGTCTGTTGAAAAATAACAAGGTCTTAACATTTTCCTTCGGAAAGACTGAAATTATGGGTAAACTATAATGTGCCAAATGAAGAAATTTTACACACGGACAGAATGTATACTACCCTTCACTGGTCCTTGCAACTCTACTTCATGTAAAAGCCTTCAGAAACTGAAGGGTGTAATTAATCTGCAAGAGGTGTCCATGCACAAGTACAATAGTAACAAATGGGGCATGACTGTCCCACTTACCCTCCTAGCCACAAGTGATTCTGCCTTTGCAATATGGCATGCCTATCTGTGCCGTCTGATCGTGATCTGCACTGTTTGCTATTCAGTCATTAAATTTCAGCACTTGTACATGTACAAAAAATGTTAGTTTTTAAACCGAAACGTTGATATGTCCAGTTTCAAAATATACCTGTAGCATGGCAAGGGTTAATTTGTGAACACACATGTTTGATTTACCTATTTACTTTTTGAGACACACAACGATCATTATGTTTCATACATACATACTAACTCTTAACCACAAGCACTTACTGTTGACTATCTGTCCCAAATATATGGACCAGCTCTTTCTCTGCAAACTTACCGTGATCTATTTGAACCAAGCTATCATGGAATTCCTTCACTTTTTCTTTCTGCTGTGCTGCCAACCTTTCCAAGAAATTTGTCACTACACGCCACTCCTTTAAAGCCTGTTAAGAAGAGACATCATTTTATAAGGTAACAGAACATTTGCTGTGGTAATTCAAGCTTTTTCTAGACTCTAATTGGACAACAGGACTGAATTGCAAAAAGCAGATTTTATTTTCTTTATCTGTAACAAAACAATTACACAAAGTTAAATATATATAAATACACAAAGAGCCTTTTGTTCCATTTTTATGTCTTGCAAACTCTGATGTAGTCTTCTTTTTCAAAGCAGTTTTCTTGTGGGACTTAACATCAGATTCAGCACAATCTATGTTTGGTATGTGCAGCCAGTTTACCTAACAATCATTCCTGGGAAGGACTAGCACAAGACTCCTACCCTGTTAAAATCTGCCAACTTTCTCACAGTCTGGTCAGTAATTGGGTAGGAACCTATGACCCTCAATTACTGGGCGATTTAGTATTTTCAAGTCAGAGACCTTAAACAATTGACCACACAGGCAGGTGTAGAAGTGTGTAGCTTTGCCTAAGGTTCTGGACTATTAACTGAACCTACAAGACTAGACTGAATAGCTTGCCTGAAATATATTTTACTGTAATTTGACAATCAACATCTAATCTAATAAAGTTACACACTAACATATGATAAAACATATATGGCTACCATATACCTGAGAGTCTTTGAAGAAGTTGTACAACAGTACATCATCAAACTCTAGACCCTTTGCTTCATAGATGGTCAGTACAAGTCCGAGTCTCAGCTCCTCCGGGATGGATTCCCGGGCTGCATCATTCACAACTATCAAACAATAGCAACAAAGGTTAACAGTAACAGGTCAAACTTCAACAGTCACAACTTTTCTGATGCTTGTAACTTAATTACATGAACAGTGCTATACTCATCTGCTTGCACTATGCTCAGGTTAAAATTAATTTCTTCTTCATCTAGATTGTTTATAGTCCCAGCCCACCCTGGGGGTTCTCCTTGGGTGAACTTGCTAAGACTCCCAACAGGCCCAGCTTGAACAGACAGGTGCAGATACAAGAGAATCTGGGTACCAGACCTGAGCTCTTTTATGAATAGACCCCTTGGTTCTATTATGTGCCCAGTGTATAGCACCAAAACACCACTAGTACATCTCTAGATAGATGGGAAACAATGAACAGTTTCTGAAATTTCCAGTGCACCGGCAATGATTCCAACCTGGTAGTCCTGAGCGTTAACCACTCAACCACCACACACCCCAATTCATTAATTCCACAGTACTTGAAATGTGTAACACCTGTTGGCTGGTAACAAAGTGACATTATTCTTTCCATTTTGAAGATTGTTTTCTTTATTTCATTTCAATTGAATCTACAAAAAAGTAACGTATTTTAACATTTGTCTTTAATGTGAAAAATGTCTGACAACTGCCATGTCATCTATATACTTCAGAGGTAGTGAATAAGCAATTTTCTGATTTCCATGGTCTGTGGTAGATGAGCCCAGTGCTTCTGTATACAAACCAAAAACTTGGTGTCCATAACTCTTTATGTTCAATGAATAATCTGTGCTTGAACTATAAACTTTTCTGCTATACAAGTCTTCTGACTGGCTTCTATTGTCCATGTCATCCAATAAAAATTTAGAGATAAATTTGGATTTAAAGGGAAAACTTTCATGCGCCTTCAATAAATTAGTTTTTCTTACCCAGTATAGCCTGATGAGCTCCAAACTCAATATGGGATGTTTTTCTTCTGTTACCCCTCAATAGTACAGCAAGATCACTGAAGCTGCAGGACTCCAGTAAAATAGGCTGGGGACCATGGAACAAGCCCTGGTCAGGATTCAAACGATCAAATGACTCTGGGAAGAACTCTACCATGAGTTCAAGTACGCTTGTAGCAAGGGAGAGAATCCCTGCATGAGATCTGTAGTTGTGTGTCAGCTGATACACCTGTTATACAATAAGGCAGGAGATTACATGGCTACTTAACAGACTGGAGATAAATCCTACTAAAATTGACAATACAAGGTCTTTTCATATCACAAGCTAAAATTAAATCTCATCTAATGAATATGCATGAACCAGCAGCCAGTATTTCCTATATTCATCAAGTATTAGAAATTCTATAAAATGTAGTAATGAATACAAAATTTATGAAGCTAAAGCTCCTTTCTGTTTTGTTAAGAATTAAATCAAACATACCTGTTTGGGGACTTCAACAGCAGAAGTTTTGCCCATTGCCTGCATGGACTTTTTGGCATGATAGAACAAAGATCTGAGGTCACTGAACCGGAAAGATATTCCCCTCATGATACTCTGGGCTGTATCTCCTGTAAAATATATATAACCAATGCAGTCACAAACCCCCTGCTTCTGATTGGTTTACTTTAAAACTTGGTTCACTTTCAGAAAAATCAGACACTGGTAGTTCAGTTTTGCAATCTAAGGCTATCAAAATTAATAGAATTAACTTTACTTTAGTTCTAGACAGGTCTTTCCACCACCCTTAAGATTTCCTGTGGCAAAAAAATGTACACTGATAAATGATATTGACAATATCAGAACTTAGTATTATTCAGTAAACAGGGGAACATCAGACATGTCCTTTTGTGCAAGTGTCTTTATTCAACATAATTCTGTAAGCCCTTAAATGCAAGTAAAGTTAAGACACACATGCCTTAGGAGTTCTTTTGACTGGACAAACTAAATGATAGCCTAAAGTTAATGTAAAGGTCAAAATGACTAACCTGTAAGGAACATATCATTTGGGTTCTGGCACAGTCTTATAAGCAAGCATAACTCCGCCTGCGTGAAATCTTGTGTTTCATCCACATATATCTGATGTACAACCCATGACCTTGAATCAAGTTGCCTCAGGCGGCAGAAAGCATCGTGGACCAAGTCAGTTTCATCAAACAGAGAGTTTTGTTTCTTGAAGTGTTCGTAACGTACAAAGAACGAGTAGATTGCATCCCTTTCTCCTGTGAAATTAGGGGCTCGCTTCCTGCCGAGCTGTATGTATTCATCTTCTGTAAGGTAGCCACCAGGTTTGGACAGAGCTTCATAGGAACCCTGTAAAATCAAAGTCTAATGACAAAATATGTTTCACTTGATGTATAAATATTTTAGGTCTAAATGACATAACAGTCCAACCTCCATGAATTGACACCTCCCTAAAGCAACAACCTCCCTAAAAGAACCCACATTTTCTTTCCAGTTGTATCAATCACTTCAGGAAACAACCTCTCCAGAACAGCACCTCTCTCCAACAAACACATTGCTGTGTTCCCCAGGGTGTTCACTCCTGAGAGGTTGCAATGTACTTACAAAGATACTTTTTTTTAAAATTATTTTGTACATTCAAGATATCCATATAGGATTGTTTATACTTTTGCAGACCATTACCGGGCCAGATATCCATTTACGATTGTTTATATTTTTGCAGACCATTACCGGACCAGACACCTTAAAGACTACTAAATTTGTTTGCTCATCTTTCATTATGTAGTCTAGGTTGGTAGGAGTAAGCTTGACTGCATGCAGCATCATACCTTAATGAATGACATGATCTCCATCCAGATGAGAGATGGGTGATAACTTCCCTTCTTTTTCTTGATTCTTGGCCACACCTCTTCTACAAACACTCCGTAAGTTATCTCCCTTCTCGGATCAAGCTAAAATATAAATAGTAGCATAAAAAGGCATGAAAATGAAGTGAAATTTTATCTGTATTTACAGCATATCAATAGATATACATCTACTATTAAAGCCTCAATATAATTTTCCGCTGTCCTATACTTTGAGGTGTTAAGTGTTTATGTACATTTTATGACACAAAATGTTACATATAGGTGTTAAGCACACAACTGTTACAGTAACCATTGTTTCTGCATCTTTAGATTCACCTTGTCAATAACAGACCCAAGAGGAACAGATATAGGGTAAAGAACAACATTCATCAAGGAAAGCATCATCATGTTTCGGTAAAGTAAATTTACATGCAATTTGTTGAAACAAGATTGGCTGGTTACTAAGGCAACTGTTATTTAATGAGATTTTTAGACAATGTCAGCTTCATGTGTTTTCTTGTGCTGAACACCTGTTGTAGCAATACACAATTAGAAAAATGCAACAGTTACACAACTCAAACAGGTCTGTTCATACCTTCAGTTTCTTGTCTGCAGTATTTTGTCCAGCACCTTCAACCTGTTCCTCCTCTTCGTCTTCAACATACTGCTCTATTTCATCTTCTCCATCTGAATCTTCATCCAGCAAGGGCAGAAAACTCAGTGGTCCGTCTAAATCAGTCCAGCCTGCTATATCAACCTAGATAGCCAAAGAAGATGTAGTACTAAGAAATACAATGTTCCCTGAAAGTCTTTTGCCAATTTTCTATAACTTGTTCATTGGTCTTCTTAATACTTATGGCACTTTCTGGGCATTTATGTTTTAAGAAAATGCATGATTTTAATTCCAAAATTCACATATCTGAAATATATGACAATTTCATACTCTGAAAACTGTAATGTTCACTGGTGAATGCAATTACTCAACCCTTGTAATCTCCTACCCTGCTACTGACATTTCATTCTACCTTTCTGATCAAAACCTGCTTGTCTAGGTAGTCTGATGTTTGCTATTTAGCAGAGACTAAAGTTTTTACAGAGTACCCCTTGCAACAAATACTGGTACTGTCGAAAATGACAGACAAGTCCAATTTAGAAATTTGCAAGAGTTAGGGTAAACAGAAATATAGAGCATTCTTTGATACCATAACTATTTATATAGCTACTTTTGACTGATCTGTCTGCCAGACAACATCAGAATTGTTAGGAGGCATGAACTATTACCCTTCATTATGAAGCAGTTGCATCAATTTTACCTTCAAAGCTCCGTCTTCTTTCCTTTCAAAGAAATACGGTGGTCCAATGGACGCATCAAGCATTAACAACAGCTGCCGAGAGGTCAGAAACAATGGGAACAGGAACTCCTGAACGTCCTGCAGTCTGTTAGGTAGCACTTCTTCCTCGTGTTCCACGTGCTCTCGTAACAGCTCATCAGCGTGACTCAACTCTCGGAAATTCTTCTGCACCTCGTTAGACAGGACGGCATTTTTGGTAATGAACAGCTGATGTAGATGATCATATTGGACCCCGATCATGTTTTCCTCAACTGGTTCTTGGTCAGGGGAACAACATGCTGCTCCTGCAGAAGTGACACCTAACGCTCCTTCAGTGTCATCATCATCATCATCAGTGGATTCATCATCTGAGTCTCCTGTATGAAACAGCATTTGAGTATATATGAAAAATACGGAAACACTTCGATTCTCCGAAATACATGTGTATATATATATGTATATATATATAATTATATATAATTTTTTTTTACTTACAGACATCATTTAAAACCATTTAATGAAACTTACATGCAGCAAATATATATAAACAGGGTTTATTTACTTATCATTGCAACTGAATAATCTGAAAATATTTTAAACTAATCTACTTCTTTATTCAAAACCATATAACACAGTAAAATGAAGTATTTTACAAAAAATTAACATTACATTTACTGATATAATCTCTCTTAACGAAAGTAATATTTCAGCAACCCCCCCCCCCCCCTCCACCAACAAATACATATAGTGTGAAAATTAGAACTTTTCAACTAAATTTTATCATACTTCACTTTCTGAGGATCTGCTAGACATTCATGCCCCCTTTTCAAGCATTTTTTAAGATCTTCTTCTGTAATGTTATGGATATTGGAAAAGAAACTAAACCTACAAAATCAGCCATGTTAAATTTTGCAAATATTATTTAAATAATCTGTAACTTCTACCTGATTCTTCCTCAGAAGTAGTTTCATTGACTTCCTGATGAATAAATTCAACACATCTTGGTAACAGTGGGGCATCTGCCTCTTTCGCCTTGTACCAGTATGAATGGAACTGGCTCCATAGTCTATACAAGCAACATGTGGTCTTACCTGTAAGTCAGACAGGGGTAAGTTCACAATAGAGTAGGGCAATTGGTTAATGATCAGCAAGCTGCAGTCATCGGCTTTGACACTTCGGAGTTCAAAATTTGATGTTGAAGACATGTGAACTGTTTAAAAATAAACCAACCAAACTGAATGTTTTTTCTTGTGCTACCTCCAGCTATGAAACTTTCACCTGCATGTAAGTACTGTAACATACAGCAGCAAAGGATCAAAAGTAGAATCTGCTCTAATGATATCTAATCCTGGTAGCACTGCTTATAACTTAGTTGATTTATCCTGCATCAAAATAAATAGTTTTGAACTTTTAAATCTATCATCATAGCAACTACAGACATATTGTATTCAATGGAAAAAAGGCTTTAAAGCACTGACACTAGTAGCAGAAGCTTCTATGCTAATCAGGTTTTGTATAACTCGAGAAACTGGATAACTGAAGTAACTCCCTCGCCCCATACCAAAGTTTGCCATATCTTAAAGATTCAAGCAAGGTTCACACATTTTACCTGTGCCGCTGCGCCCTAGAAGCAGTATCGGTGCCTTTGACTTCAGGTTTATAATCGCATGTTCCAGATCAGTCACCCGGAACGGAAAGTCAACTTTTGTGTCAAGATTCTGTAGAATGTGACTAACGAGGGTGGACGAGAAGGAGTAGAACTTCAGGATGTGGTATTCAGTGTCATTGGAACTGGCTGGTGGGAAATATCTCTGCATTTCCTAAATATACCAAATGTATAATCCCCTTTACAACATCCGATAAGATATCTAGTTTGCAATCCTAGAATGTCCTGCAATTGTCTGAAGCCTTTCAAAATGGCAATACATGTTTTATTCCTGATATATTAAGAAATCGAACAGAATATTACACTGTGCCAAAAAGCACAACTTTCAAAAATTAAGAGGGAAAGGTGTGTAGGTCCCGAGTTTAGAAATACTTCAACAGCTCTGCTTTAAGGGAATGAAAATTCCTAATGGGAAGTAAAAATTCCAATAAAAACAAATATGCCAAAGAAAATTTTCGAAATTAAGATGCCTGTAAAAGACACATAGAACAAAAAGAAATATGCCTTGTCATGTTACAATTTCTCCCCCTACCTGATGATGGCGTTCAAGTTCCTGCTCTGTTATCTCCTCCTCTGCGTATAACATTGGGTATCTCTTCCCTGCTCCCAGAGGGACCTGCTGCAGATCCACCTTCATACCCTTCAAATTTTTCTGTATAATACAATCTTCACCCCTCCGATGAGACTTTTTAATCCTCTGCACACATCTGAACAACACAGAAATACCTTTCACTTTAAGTGCGCAATTATTATAAATTATAGTGCATAATTATAACCTTTAAGTCTAGGTTTCACAACTCTGATGCCACTCTGAGGTCAGAATTGCCATTTAAAGACAAATACATACATATTATTTAAACCTTAGCTACGGTTAAAATTTCTTTCGCCACTCTGCAGTTGTTTTTGCGCATTTGGCAAATGGCAGGGAAGGACTGCATTTCAACCTCGTAGTATCATGGTGATAAGTCCTAAGATTGTATGTTGAACAAGATTCTTAACTAACAAATGGACCACAGTATAAGCTAGACAAAAGCACATAGGTGTCGCTAGATTGAACTTTCAATTCCTGCACATTTAATCAACTGCACTGACGTAACTAGTATGTGACATCTAACAAGACCAAAGTTATACCGAACAAATACAGACTACCTTTCTGTATGTCTGCTGCAAAACTTCTGCCAACTTTTTCATTTTATAAGATATTAAAGTAACTGAATGTTTAGGTTCATAACAACTTTCCAGGGAACCAATCAAAAGCTTGTAATACTATGTAGTCAAACCTGTGTATTTTGTCATGGTCCAGCACTATTTCCCAGACTCTGATGATCTCTGAATAGATTCTACCACCACGAACGGGCTGTGCGACCTCCCCAGATGTGATTTCAAGCAGGCGACGTTCTGCTGTCTCACTACACCGAGGAGAAAACGCTATTGCCAGCTCCCATATGATTCTGCTGCCTGGAATAAAGACAATTAGGTACTGCATTATTGTTGAATTGTACATCAGTAGTATTTTGAAGACTGTGGTCCTTTGAAATGTTTAAGAAATTAATCTTTAAGTTAATAGAGTTAGCTTCCTTTCCTTTTTGTAAATAAATTCCCTGTGTCTTTAAAATCTTAGCATAAAGGAAACTGCAGAGCAAGAGTTGTATTATCTGCCTCTACTTTTATATACATGTAGAACAATATAGTGACTTAATTCCCTGAGAATATATGTATAATGTACCATACATACATGTACAAAATTCTAAGACTTCTGTACATGTACATAATTCTAGACTTCCAGGTTATATATCTTACAGTTTTGAATCTTATGGTCCTTGAAGAATTATTTCTGTCTCTGCATCCATTGCAGACAATAAGCATAACAGTTCCTCAGACATGATGAATTCAAACTGTTTAATCATACAAAGTTCTATATAAATTGTGCCTATGTATCTTTTTTTTAATGTTTAAAGATTTCAACTGATTTTAATAGTACTGTTTTAGTAAATGCTTAAATACCTTTGGTAAATTTTGCCTCAAACAAGTTGAGTGATATTGGAACATTCTTCAGTTTCTTGCAGAGATGAGGCTGCCAGTCTCCACTGGCCAGAAGCTGAATCTTCCTCACAATCCGTCGTTTAAGTTCCGGTAGAACATGTTTGTCTCTAAGTGTCTTCCACACCTCAGCTGTACACTCAACTTCCCACTCTAGATTATCAAAGACCTGTAAAAGTAACGATACCATGTTTATATTTTCTGAAATTATTTCAGCTTCATACATCTCAACTAAGGAAGTTTTGAGCAATGAGCTTCATCTACAAGTCACATGTTTTTTACAAACATAAATTGTACTACTCATGTACTACTCACTACCTTTATGAAAATTGTAGATTCTGACCAGCTAGGACCTTTTATCCTCATCTTAACTGCTCCCTTTTTCAGTTCATAAATTTTCAGTGAGCATCCCTTTGGATAACTATTAGTTCTGTCACAATGGACCGTTCCAGTTTTCTAGGATAAATTTTAAAGCCTTCTTAGACCTATTGTTAAGGGATTACTTTCTTTTCGTGGCTAGGTCAACTGCTCACAAACAGTATCACATGAAACCCATGTGCTCTTTTGTGTAAAACCTGGCCAACCATCAGACATGTGATGCCCCATTGTGTCCATTGGATAATCCAATGAATTAATCTAAATATTATTGTAAATACTGGAACCATCCATTGAACAATTGACAAGAACAGTTTGGAAGTCTAGCAGGGTAAGGGTTTAATTACAGCAAACCTACCTGTACATCTATTTCAAAATCTTCCTCATCTTCCACTTCTTCTTCATCATCACTTTCTTCTATTTCATTCTGTTCATTATCTGTATCTGAATCTTCTTGCACTCTGTCATCAGCATCCTTTTGCATTTCTTCCTTAATATCAACACCTTCCTTAACCTCTTTTATTTCATGCTGTTTGACCTCATTGTCTTCTTCAAGTCTCATCTGAACATGACAATTTGCCTTGTGTTCAACCACTGTATCCTCTTTCTCATCTTCGAGATATTCTTTCCTTGTATCTTCTAAATCTTTCTTATTTACAGATTTTTTTTCTCCAGTTTCATTCCGTTTTTCATTTACTGCAAATTCATTTGGTTTATCATCTCTTTCACTTTCAGGACTTTCTTTGCTTTTTTCTTCAAAATTCCTGCTGTTCACAGATTTTTCCTCAATTTCAGTTTCTTCAGGTGGTTCTTGTGCATCAACAAACTCATCAATGCTCTCATCTACTGTTGAGTAACTACTGTTTAGTGTCTGTACATCAGCATCTTTTTCTAAAGATGGTTGCCCTGAATCACCTCCTAGAAGCTGATCAACACTTGTTCCATTTCCTTCGTCAATGCCTTCAAAAGCACCATTATCATATTCAACATCTTTCCTTGGCTTGACCTTAAAACTAGCAGCCATATCCTCTAATGTTCTCTTCATAACACTTCCAACCCTTTTTGTCATGTCTTCTATACCACCTGATGTATCTTTTATGCCATTCCCAGTTGGACTTTCTACATCTTTTAATTCTTGACTAGACTGGGCTTCTGTATCAGATTTACTTATATCATTTCCATCTTTTTCAGACTTCACAACCTTTACTTTACTCTCACTATGCAAATCCAGAACCATACTCTTTCTACCACTATGATCATCTGCTTCAATATCAACTACCAGACCTTTAGCTTTTTCAGTTTTGTCAGGTCCAAAATCCACAACCATGTCTCTGGTATAAATCAATTCATTTTCTACCTCAGTTCTCTTACTTGGGGAGTGCTCTACTTTGAATATGGAATGTTGACTATCTGGAAGAAGTCTGATCAATTCTTCAATATTTCTTTTCCTCTTCTCCCTCACTGACACCATTTTCACAACCTCTGTAACAGGTACCTGGTTAACCTCACTATCTGCAGGTCTGGGCATCTCATGTAGTTCATCATACATTGGTATTTGGGTAGAACTGCTTCCATTCTGAGCATGTTTTGGACCGTAAATTTGCTCCCTTGATGGCTTCACAGCCCTTGCCAATCTCAGATACTGTATTCTTCTGTCATTTTTCTTTTTTGTTATGTAATCCAACGGCAGCTTACCTTCTTTATTGTAATAATTTGCACACAGGTTTTTCTTACACAACATTTCTGTCAATTTCAGTACAAAAGAACTAAACTTGGCTTTAGCAATCAAGTGGAACAAACAGTCCCCATTTTTATCCAGCTGCTCAGGGTCAAGGTATGGGTAAGTTTCTGGAGAATCCTCAAACCGGTCTAACAAGATCTCCAGAAGAACTGGTGCTGAAATTTACAAATAACACAACTGTACAGTAAGTGTTAACCTTCTCTTAAATGCCACAGGGCAACTTGGACTGGACAAACATCTGCCATTACTGCTACTTAAAGATTATTCAAAAGCAAAACAGACATAGAAAAACAAATCAATAAGAACTTTTCCTTACATTTGTCCTCCAGCACAATTGTAAGTGCAGCATGCATAGGTGTGTCCCCCTCATACACAGACAGGTTTGATATGTCGGCCCCTCTTTTCACCAGCTCGGTCAATACCTTAAAGTGTTCCTCCATAACAGCACATCGTACAGCCATCTGTCCATCTGTAAATAAGAAGTATGACCGTGTTTACCACAACTTTATTCCTCACTGTGTGAGGAAAATATTAACCTTATCTAATGACTCATACAACCTGAGTAAAGATCTAACACTTGAACTTCTAGTAATCTTTGTAATAACAATTTTTTTCTTATCTTTACATGATGACTGCAAGTATTAATTCATTGGTTTTCACGCATTGGGGCTCATTTTGATCTTGGTCTTGTAGTTGTATGAATTTTATGCCAGTTCCAACAATAATGAGGTCATTCAGCAATTTCTTTCCCCTATTCTTCTTTTCATTTTATGTCTTAACCATCTGTCTTTAAGTGTTAAGGAATTTGTCCTCATTTATTTTTTAATCTTTAGTTTAAGATTCCAGCTGTCAAGGTCTTTACTTACTGTCAGTTCCTAAATATCCTCCACTGTTTAGGAGATTTGTTATGATCTGAAGTTTAACATCCTCAGCTGCCTTCAGTGAAGTTTCTCTCACCACTGGTACCACTGTCAGATCGGACGCAAAACCTGTAATGAAAACATTATTTACTGTCTGCCAGACTATCCATGTAGTACTACATTCTTTCCATTCATAACACTGACTTGGGTTTCTGGCCTCAATCACTACCCTACACCAAAAACATTCTGGCCTCAATCACTACCCTACACCAAAAAACTGAAGGACTAAGACTAAGAGAATGCCTTTACTAAAGTTGGCAAAATTAAGAGGACAGAAAAAAAGAAAATTTACAAACTGCAAAGACATAAATATTTGAATACAGAAAGTTCAGGTCAACCAAAATTACCCTTGAGCTGATCGGATCCATGTAGCTGCCGGAATTTCCTGACAACCATGTCCAGCTGTCGCCACTTGTTACTGTTGGCTAGACCATCAACAATCATCAGGTAATTCTCCCTGCCTATAGATGTTAGGCACTTTGGTATTTCTATAATGAAAAATAAACGAAACTTTTTGGTAACTTATTAAGTATTCTACCCAGCTGAATATAGAATCTGATAATGCTGATTTCATTAATCCTGACATAGTACTGGCTGTTAAAAAAGCTTTAAGTTCTGGAGTCACTCTCAAAGATAGCAGTGCAGGGCTGCAAAAGGAGATAGGGTATAGACCACAAGTAGGGTTCAAACCCATGACCTCTTGTTTGAACAGTTGACACCCTAACCTCTTATACAACAGGTACTGTAGTGATATCTACACTTTTGAGAAGGAAAATGTGACTTCATACAGAGGCAGACTGAAGTTCTTTGAAGAGAGGTGCAACTGTACACTATTCATTGTTTGGTATAAAATATCTTAACACAGCATATTAAGTGGAACAACAAATGTAAAATAAGAAAAAAATGTCTGTGCGAATAGGACAGATGGAATTTTATAATTCAGTCCAATACATTAAATACTGAATAAAGCATTATACAGTTGAGAACTTCTTCAGATACCTGGATTGTGGGTTTCTCCTAATTTCTTAATGATCTCTGCCAGAGCTTTCTTCATCACTTGCTCATGTCTTACTCCTTTGTGTTTCATGTTTAACAAATCTGACATCCTCTCGTACCCTTCCCTCAGCTCTCCCTCATTGAACTTGATTACCCCTTGCCCAAGAATGTCGTCACAAAGGTTACATGCTGTATTTGGTCGAGATTGAGCAGTCGTCTTGCTTGATTGGCTGACTTCAGGAAGAGGCTGTGTTCTAGACTGGCTGAAATCTTTTCTCTTCTGCTGAGGTGTCGTCAACTTGGGAATATTTTCTGAAGTAGAACAACATGAAAAAAAAAACACCATTCTTCCTCATCAGCCTCTCTATCAAAACATCATCCCTTTGATTTTTGCAGTCAGTGCAAAGAAAGCTCATTTAATTCATGGCTATGAAGAATGTCCTTTTCACTCAGATTTCCTCCAAGACATGTTTTCAAGTACACAATTTACATTGGGACTGTAAAAGTTGATTTCGAAAGCCAAAAGATTACTTTTCATTACAGCATGATTCAAGTAATTATTTTATATTGCTATTAAACTAAGGGCACAAAAAAGGTGAAAAGATTTTATTTAAACGTATGCATTAACCAAGGTTTCATCATACAAATATGGAGGTAACAAGAAATGTTCTTTATATTCAGCTCAAACATTCACCTTTGTTATACATTGCCATCCGCAACACCTCTCTACTCTGTGATTCATCACCAGACAGGTAGTCTATGGCCTGATGGTTGTTTTTATTGTGTTGGTTCGGGTCGACTGCACATTTCAGAAGGAGTATGATAACGTCATATCTGTAAAACATTTACAAGTAGTGATGTTCCATAATTGGCAAACAAATGAAATTGTGGCACAACATTGGGTAATGCAGAACGGTAAATTTAAATGTAAGCTTTTAATTCACATTTCAAAACAATTAACACAGTATATGTGAAGCCTTTGTTTGACAAACTAAGATTCACTAGCATTCACATGTAAATTAATGGCAGTAATTTGCGGATACCAGTTCAAAGCCAAGAATGAGGCAATGGTGATAAAGTTCCAAGGAAACACCACAGTGGCAGTGGGATTCAAACCTAAGACCCTGTGCTCTAGTGAGTCAAAACAACTTGTCCAAGACCACTTACTACTAATACAATAACCTATGTATTGTCTTATATATTCGTATTACCTTCTCTTTTTGTCGACACCCCTTTCTCTTGTTGCTGTATGTAGAACAGTATTATTGCTGCTGTCTAGTTTATGCTGGTCCGTGTCCTTGGAGGATTTACAATGCTCCTTCACCAGGTACTGTAGCAGGTTCATACTCCTTGCTGTAATATCATCACAACTGTTCATGTACTAAGTACAGTAACCAACAGGTTTTTCGTAACAAGTCTACTTTATAATCATTAAATTCAGCACAAATGAGAAGTGAACTTCTACGCTTAACATCACATTGAGTACACACCTTTGCAAAAACCAGACCTATGTTGTGAAATATGGACAAGTGGGCTAGTAACACTCCACTACCACTCTAACCTTCAACCTGTACATCAAAGGTTGAGAGAACATTACAGATTGTCCTGGGATTTAAAAAAAAAACAACACTAAAATAAAAAGACAGCTTAGATTTTTTCAAGGTCTTGACTAAGATCAGTCTTGCAAGTTAAAATTGGTCCAGGATCACGGATATAATGTTCTTTAGTATCAAAGTGGTGCCACTAAATATATGGTATGGATAAAGGCAAACAAGAGGGCCATGATGGCCCTACAGTAGTCGGAACGTAACAGTTGTCACACGGAGCCCACGATACACGCACGATGTACGCACATTACACCTACAGTAAGTATATGGTGCACGATTTAGAGCAATGCACGATATGAAAGATATACAAGCGCACGCTGCACGATAGAAGGAGTACACATTACACGATTACTTTGGACTTTTTACATTTTATTTAAATTTTGATTGTGTTTTTTTACCAAATACGTTTGTTTTGTTTCTCTGTAATAATATGTTGTCCTTATACCTTTTAATGAGACCAAAAGAATAAGACTAATTAATAACAGGCTTCGCACCTACACAAAAAAATAAACTTCGGTAAATTTCAAATGTCCACAGTTTACCTAGGTGCGAAATAATTTACAGAAAGTGTCAAATTTGAATTTGAATATTGATCCTGAGGTGCGAAAAAGTGGGCCGAAGTTAATTGCTGTCAACAAGTTTCTTTAAAGCACCACTTCACGAATGACACTATCTTTTTGATAGTCAACATAATTATCTTTCAATAAATCATTCATAATTTTAAGTAAATTCGTGTGGTGATTATTTTTATAACGATTATTACAAGGATTATAGTGGTGCTTACGTAGAACTTTGCACACGGAACAAACGATACACGCACGATACACGCAAACGGAACACACGATAACCGATGAATGAATCATGAATGGTAAGCGATAAGAACAATACACGATTCCTGATGAACGAAACGAACAAGGATTATTCAATTTACTCGCTTAACAACAATATTATTAATAGATGTCTAATTACAATGTAAAAGCTAAATCGAACCCTCTTAAAGTCTTAAATTATCGATAATTTACAGTAGAACCAAACAGATTATAAGAACAATTAGTAGTTGAACAGCCGCACACATACTAATTACATCTATAATTAAATGTTGTAAAGAATCATCGGACGGAAAGTCCGATTCGACGTATAACTGCTACCTAGCCACTGCCATAATTTTTACAGTTACAGTGAGCACTTAACTGAATGTCTACACAGATGCAATTTACAAATAAGTGAATTCCCATATCCTTTGCGTCGATAGTATAACACCTGGTGTAAATCTTGCACGATATGCAGATCGTCTACGTTCGGTTTTACCGGAAGTCAGCATCTCTTCTTCCAACAAATATCCCATGAGAAAAAGATAAAAATTTAACAGAAAGATAATTTAGATAATTGAAAGAATGATTTTGTTCTATTTCATCAATTTATTTCGATCTTTGCACAATAATATGAATAATACGCGTTTAGGTCTAGGCTAACGTGCAAACGTTCTACACGATTAGCCGTCTGCACTTTTATATAAATCCTATCGTGCAACGTTCATCACACGGAACGAACGATGCGTTACACGATCTGAATGATGCACGATGAATGCACGAACGATAAACGCACAATGAATGCAAACGGAATGCACGATACACACACGATACATGAAAATTTTGCAAAGTTACGCGTGAGCACCACTGTACCCTAAACAGAGGTAAATTTAATAAGGTACTGAACAATTATTTCATTATTTTTTGCTCGAACTTTAACTGATTTTGTAAAACTTTCGTTGATTCGTCATATTATTTTTATTTATCCAATAAATATTCAATAGTTTACCTTCTAAAGTAGTTGATGTTCCCTGTCCTGTTATAATTCCTAATTATATTCATTACACCTGGTCTACTGTACTTAAGATAAATTAAATGCCGTGAAAACAACAGTTTAGATATTGAAGAAAAATTATGTACTTTCCGTCGATAAATTATAATCAAATTTTGGATTTCAGGTGTAAACTGTCTTCCACCTGTCCCGGAAGTCATCACTGCCCGTATTGCATTGACGAATGAAAAATAATACAATGTCAAATCAGCACTTTATTCTTTTTGCAGAAATGTACACGCTTAGTAAAACAATTCATGACTGAATAAAACATTCGACTCGAATACCGTATATACATATCGTGCAACAGGAATCGTGTATCGTGTACTGTATATCATGTATATTATATGGTGCACATTGCATGATGAATGATATGATATGATACATGATATACAATTGACAAAATACACGATGAGTGCACGCATGTTATACGCACGTTACATGCACGATATACGCAATTTTGACAACTGTTACGTTCCGACTATTGTATATTGCTCTCCTGACTACCTTTGGCTATAATAAAAGGGGTCATGATTCTAACATAATTCGTAGAGGTCCACTACACAATGCTAAGTAACATTTCAAATATCTATTATCTGCCTGTCGGCCTTGTGTTTTTTTAAAGATTTCCCTATATAAGCCTATGTGAAATCAAGTGACTTCCCCCACTCCCAGGAAGGGGTAATTTTGACTAGGTGGTCATGATTTGAACATTCTTGGTAGAGGTCTTGTAGACAATGCTACATGCTAAATATCTAAGCTCTAGGCATTGTGATTTCAGAGGAGAAGATTTTTAAAGTTTTTCCTATATAAGCCTATGTAAAACCAAGTGACCCCCGGTGCGGGGTCAATTTTGACCCGGGGCTCATAATTTGAACGATCTTGGTAGAGGTCCACTAGAAAATGCCACATGCTAAATATCTAAGCTCTAGGCTTTGTGGTTTCAGAGAAGAAGATTTTTTAAGTTTTTCCAATTCGTTACCATAGCAACCAGAGTTCTGCACTGACTGGAATTCTTTGAACAACTTTGATAGAGCTTTATGCAAGGAACATCCTTGCAAAGTTTCATAAACATTGGCCTAGTGGTTTCAGAGGAGATGTCGTTTGAAGGAAATGGTGGACGGACGACATTCCACTGACCCCGGACAGAGAGTGATCCTAATAGCTCACTTTTGCACTTTGTGCAAGGTGAGCTAAAAATGCGAAGGCAATGTACTTCTTAAACATGACCCATACTCACGAACAACAAGTGTAATCCTGACTACAGCATGTAGGTAAGTGTCTCCTGTTTCTAAGGAGATGGTCCTCCGGTTACAGCCACACTCTAGGAAGTATATCATCATATCCTGGCCCCATGGATGTTCCTGCAGCGAAAGAAAATATTTATTCAATGACAGTCAATTATATCTGTTCTTTGAGGATTTAAAGCATAAACTATTTCATAGGAATCGACACACATGATTATGATAAGGCTTGCACATGCATAGGTTTACTTCTTACAAGTAAGTACAGAGGAAAAGTAGAATCAGCCACACATTCTTCTCTCTCACTAAAATCAATCGGTGTCAGATTGTTAGGTGCCATCTGACTTACCCTGAGCATGGTAAGGTTACAGAATGGTTTAAGTGTACAAGTGAGATGGGGTCTCTTTGGGTTGCCAACCACATACTGCCAGTAAGCCACCACTGCATTGCTCCAATCATCCTTGCTGACCAGTTCATAACATGCGCGAGCCCAGATATGACCCTGTCCAGCAGGTATTTTGGGAATCCTCTTCTTTATATCCACTGTAATGAAATGAATGGAGATGATGTGCCCTACCTACTTTATTACTACAGTTCTATACTATTTTCTTATGGTAATTGAAGTCAATTAAATCTTGTTCCTTAATCTTACTTACAACTGATATACCTCTTCACTTTAAACACAAGCAGAATATAAAATGTAAAAATGTATCGGCAAACCATCAGCAAAGACGAGTTTCCTACTGGAAAAGTATTCCTTACAAATCCAAGTCTCACACTTTATGCTGTGATATCTACTCTCATTTGAGATCTAGACCAGGCTTTCCCCACTAATGTAGGGGCACAATTAAATTTCAGCCATAATGATTATGTGCTTTCTATCAAACATAAGAAACTATGAAAAAAGGGAAAAGACAAGGTACACACTGCAGATTACGTATTAACTATATTAATCATACATGAACAGGAAATATGTGTCACTTTAATGTGAATATCAATTGTTAAAGCAGGTTAAAGCCAGTCTTTCTTCTGCCCACATGTAAATTTACAGGTAGGAAAAACCAATTCTTTTACAAATTTCAGGCTTATCTATTTGACCTTACATGAAAGGAAAAACAAAGTCTTTTACAAGTTCAAGGCTTATCTATTTCACCCGTACTTACACAGTTTTTTTGGCATCTTGGAGCACACAGTTGCTAGCTCTACAAGTACTTCAACCTTGACCTTGTCTTCAACATGTGTATCTATGGCGATGTATGCATTGACAAACGCCCTCATTGCATGATCCATATTCTTCTGACCTCTCCATGCTCTTCCAACACGAATATGTGCCTGTGAAATGCAATAAACTGATCATGGATATTATTTGGGAGTGACTCTATATTCTAGGACTGCCTGCAGTCCTTTTTTTGTGCTATTTTTGTTTCAAGCAATTTTTAAAAAATTAAAAAATCTATTTTAGTAACAGTGACCCTAGACCCTATTTTTTTTTGCTTAAATAATAAAACACTTTAAAAACCACAGTAAAATTCTATATGTAGTAGCAGTGACCTTGACCCTCTGAAATTTTTTTTTGCTTAAAACAATTTAACCGATAACTTGGACTGGCCGCTGCTTTACCCTTTAACATTCTGTTTGCAGCAAGCAAGACTGGCCACTGCTTTACCCTTTAGCATACTGTCTTCATAAACTCATGATAATGTAAACTATAATACAACTCTAAAAGATGCAAAATGTCCACTGTATATTAGAAGAAATAAAATGTTTTTGTTGATTATTTTTTAAGCTAACCATAAATACTTGTAAATATTTGTCTGGTATATTTTGCATTAGGAATGCACATACGACAAGGACTAAGAAAATAACAAGAGGGCCAAGATGGCCCTATATTGCTCACCTTGGTACAAGTCTTGCCTGGTGGAAGATCACTAGATAATGTTATATACCAAATAGGTTTTCCTATATAAGCCTTTGTAAAACAAGTGACCCCCCACCAGGCAAAGTCAATTTTGACCCCAGGGGCATAATCTGAACAGACTTTGAAGAGGTCCACTAGCCAATGCTACATGCTAAATATCTAAGCTCTAGGCCTTGTGGTTTCAGAGAAGAAGATTTTTAAAGTTTTTCCTATATAAGCCTATGTAAAACCAAGTGACCCCCCGTGTGGAGTCAATTTTGATCCAAGGGTCATAATTTGAACAATCTTGGTAGAGGTCCACTAGCCAATGCTACATGCCAAATATCTAAGCTCTAGGCCTTGTGGTTTCAGAGAAGATTTTTAAAGTTTTTCCTACATAAGCCTATGTAAAACTAAGTGACCCCCCCTGCGGGGTCAATTTTGTTCCAGGGGTCATAATTTGAACAATCTTGGTAGAGGTCCACTAGCCAATGCTACATGCCAAATATCTAAGCTCTAGGCCTTGTAGTTTCAGAGAAGATTTTTAAAGTTTTTCCTATATATTCCTATGCAAAACTAAGTGACCCCCTCCCGTGCGGTTCAATTTTGATCTAGGGGGCATAATTTGAACAATCTTGGTAGAGGTCCACTAGCCAATGCTACATGCTAAATATCTAAGCTCTAGGCCTTGTGGTTTCAGAGAAGATTTTTAAAGTTTTTCCTACAGTCCACATCCGTATCTCGACTTCGGTTATCTCGATTTTTCGATGACTCGACTGGATTTTCTCAGTCCCGATTTTTTCCCTTCTTGTTCTATATAAATCAACTACGGATATCTCGATTTGTTTATCTCGATTTTTTCGTTATCTCGACTAAATTTTTGATCCCCAACTATGAAATTTCCTCTATTTTGACATCCGATATCTCAATTTGATATTTATCACCTGCCAAACAAGCTGCAAAAAGCTGCACACGATTGTATTTGCGCAACTGTCGTCTGCTGTCAGAGGTGCGAAAAACACCACATGACAAAATTTATTTGCATTTATAAGCAGCAAGAAATGAAGATTCTGTCAATTATAAATAGTGTCTTCAATACAAACACATTAGACAGATAACATCTCGATATTGAAAAAACAAGAGGGCCAAGATGGCCCTATATCGCTCACCTTGGTACAAGTCCACTTGCCTGGTGGAAGATCACTAGATAATGTTATATACCAAATAAGTTTTCCTATATACACCTTTGTAAAACAAATGATCCCCCCCCCCTGGGCAAGGTCAATTTTGACCCCAGGGGCATAATTTAAACAAACTTTGAAGGGGTCTACTAGGCAATGCTACATGCCAAATATCTAAGCTCTAGGCCTTGTGGTTTCAGAGAAAAAGATTTTTAAAGTTTTCCCTATATAATCCTATGTAAAACTAAGTGCCCACCCGCGTGGGGTCAATTTTGACCCGGGGATCATAATTTGAACAACATTGGTAGAGGTCCACTAGCCAATGCTACATGCCAAATATCTAAGCTCTAGGCCTTGTGGTTTCAAAGAAGATTTTTAAAGATTCTACTATATAAGCCTACGTAAAACTAAGTGACCCCCCGTACGGGGTCAATTTTGATCGGAGGGTCATAATTTGAACAATCTTGGTAGAAGTCCATTAGCAAATGCTACAAGCCAAATATCTAAGCTCTAGGCCTTGTGGTTTCAGAGAAGAAGATTTGAAAAGTTTTTCCTACATAAGCCTATGTAAAACTAAGTGACCCCCCGTGCAGGGTTTATTTAAACCCCGGGGGTCATAATTTGAACAATATTGGTAGAGGTCCACTAGCCAATGCTACATGCCAAATATCTAAGCTCTAGGCCTTGTGGTTTCAAAGAAGAAGATTTTTAAAGATTCTACTATATAAGCCTATGTAAAACTAAGTGACCCCCCGTGCGGGGTCAATTTTGATCCGAGGGTCATAATTTGAACAATCTTGGTAGAGGTCCACCAGCCAATGCTACATGCCAAATATCTAAGCTCTAGGCCTTGTGGTTTCAGAGAAGAAGATTTTAAAAGTTTTTCCTACATAAGCCTATGTAAAACTAAGTGACCCCCCTAGGCCTTGTAGTTTTTTAAAGTTTTTCCTATATATTCCTATGCAAAACTAAGTGACCCCCGGTGCAGGGTCAATTTTGACCCGGGGGTCATAATTTGAACAATCTTGGTAGAGGTCCACTAGACAATGCTACATGCCAAATATCTTAGCTCTAGGCCTTGTGGTGTCAGAGAAGAAGATTTTTAAAGTTTTTCCTATATATGCCTATGCAAAAACTAAGTGCCCACCCGCGTGGGGTCAATTTTGACCCGGGGGTCATAATTTGAACAATCTTGGTAGAGGTCCACTAGACAATGCTACAGGTCAAATATCTAAGCTCTAGGCCTTGTGGTTTCAGAGAAGAAGATTTTTAAAGTTTTTCCTATTTGTTGCCATAGCATCCAGAGTTCTGCATGGAATGGAATTCTTTGAGCAATTTTGGTAGAGCTTCATGCCAGGAACATTCCTGCATAGTTTTATCAATATTGGCCAAGAGGTTTCAGAGGAGATGTCATTTGAATCAAAATGTTGATGGACGACGGACAATCATTGACCAGAAAAGCTCACCCTGGCGTAGCCAGGTGAGCTAAAAATCTGTCTTGTTTATGGTTTACTTTCATAGTAGCACACAATTGCTCTATATGAATGCATGTTTCTTAATGGATATTTTTCCAAAAATGAACTTCAATCGGTTAGGGGTGAAGTGATTTCAAGTCACAATCTTTAACCTCTTGACCAAGGAGGTAGATCAGAAAAGCATATAAAGTTCAATTCTGACACAACACTATACCTTGTACCAGTGACCATCAAATGCGATACTCTCCATGGCATCTTCTAGTGCCTTAGTATACATGTTCAGCTTCAGGTAGCCCTCTGCTCTGTTACCATATAATACTGCTATATCATGGTTGGTCAGTTTGGCATGTGCCTGCAAAATCGGAATATACTGTCATTACATTTACATTCTTTGACATAAAATGTCCTTGTTCTCAGTAAAATTGCAATTTTGTTGGCAAACAATTCTTGGATTTCATACTTAAATGTCTAAATAAATAGCAAAAATGATATATATGCGGCTATTCAGATTATTTCAGATTTATGCCCCTTGATACATATGCCCCTTACAAAATACTTCAAAATTATAGACAAAAATGTACCTAAATGACAAAGCATTTGTTTTGGACATAGATTTTATCAAGAAATATTATGGACAGATTGTTCTTTTGTATAAGTATTAGACAGAAAAGATAAATTTAAACCTTTATTCAGCTTAAGACAGAAGTGTACATCTTTCAGTTTGGACATAAACTGTCAAAGGGATGCTCACTGAAAACTTACGGACGTAACAACAACTAGCTAGGCTGATCATGATCTGCACTGATCACAAAGGTAGAGACACATGCCAGCAACAAGGCAAGGATGATATTTTTACAATACCATTCGGATAACAAAGGCTGAAAGTTTTATAAACATTGTACTTTATTTCTGTAACAAAGATTACCAGTTGAGCTTTGCTGGTCTTAAATATCTTTATTGCTTTCCCATACAATTCTATAGCTTCTAAAACATCTCCATTCTTGATTTTGGCGTTAGCTTCTTCTTTCAATTTGTTGATGTCATCTACTGTGTGACCTAGTGGCATATTGAGACAATTAAAGAAATGGTTTAATCACAAGTGCTTAAACTTCATCGACCACTGAAAGTGATAACTCCCCATTCAGTTCTTCTCTTACATATAAACAACAACTCTTCCTTTGTGTGTTCAGTGCAAGACGTGTACATTTAAAATCAGTTAAAAATCAAGTGTGTACCTAAATAGGTCTGTATAAAAGCATACGAAAGTACAGATGTACCATGTATGTCATAGACATCTACATTTTACTGACGTCATATATCCTTTGTGCTTTCAACTGGATCATTTCAAAACAGTAGAAAAGTTTCAACCAATTTCTGCAAATACATGTATCACACAGCGAAGTATGCTCAGACTGGTCGTTTCTTATAAACCAGAATGTGTCCACTGAACACTGATAACCCAATTTAGCAGTTAGTGTATACAATGTGCCAATATGGTCTCAAAGCTTTGATTAATAGGCCTTACAGATGTTTTACCAGGTGTAACTCTTGTATCAACAGTATTGCAGGTACAGCAGACAGGTTACCAAAACTACTGTACCAGGCAAGGATCAGCACTCGGCTTTCATCCTTTAGAAGAAACTGCCAACGTTTCCACACAGTCAGGTAGGTAGCAGGGCTTGAACCCAATACCTTAAGCAACGAAAAGGTATAGTGATTACAAAATAGCGACCTTAACCATGGAGGTGAGTTTGCTACAGTTGAATACTCTGCACAGTACCAATAAAACTCAACTTCAACTTGTAACTACTGTAGGTGTACTGACATGAAAGCAAACTGCTAAAGTTTCAAAGAATGGTTACTCAAAAAGGAGCTCACTTTTAGTTGCCTTGAAGAATATATCAAACACGTAACCAGGGTACTTATTATCCAGGTATTCCACAGGTAGCTTTCCCCATCTATCTCGCGCCATCACACTGTAACACAATTAAATAAAAATACTTTGTCATCATGTCTAAAACTATAACTATTGTTACATTATGTTCCCATTCTTAATCAAAGTATAATGTTTTGTAATATGTAGTGTTTTCTCCAAATTTTCTAGTAAAAATTAAGAACAGTTCAGAATTTTTTTTGAAGACACAAACATGTTCAACTGCCCACACTCATAACCACTGACCTCTACTTTTGACCTTGAACTTTAACTAAGCTGGCTTAAATATCTCTTCTACACATCAACATAGTATATTGAATTTTTTTGCCAAATTGCTTTACAATCCTGCAAAGTTTTAATAGAAACAGGGCGGACACAAAACGCAGCCACTTGACCTTTGACCTTCAAGTGTGACCTTGCCAAGCCACTTGAAATATGACCTCTGTCTCATTAGGAGAACTGTTGTTTGGGGACAGGGAACTGGCCGTTTGTTTGGGGACAGGGGAAAGGGGCATTTAACATGTACATAAATTATATAAGTCATACAGGATGTAGTGTTATAGACTATATGTTATATTCTGAGGGAATTTTAGATTTTTAAGAAATTTTAATACCAAGTTTCATTAATCAGTTCTTGAAGGAAGCGACAGGTTTTTCTTCTAGTTTGATACAGATAGTAGAAAAATTTAATGATATATTGTACAATAGTGGCCGGTGCTGTAAAAGCCTTATTAGAAGTAGACTTAACATGCAACCTAGTTGGTTTGATAACACATGCAAAACCCAAAAATATATGAACAAGAGCCATGTTACACATGGTTAATCCCCCCGCCAGGAAGAAGTTACCTGAAGGTTGTACTTTCGTATATTTTACTTGGTGAGAGGAAATCCTTAAAAAGCCGCATAGTTATGGTCATGCTGAGTACAGTTTTCAAGTAAGTGGAAAAAGAATAAGGCATTTGAAAAGAAGGTTTGTAAAATTATATTAATGTTCATTATCAGTATAGGTATGATATTTTTCTATTTGACTAAAAGAAGGCAAGGTAGAGTTATTGTTCTTGCACACTGCACTTCCTACCAAGTGCTATGTCAGCGTATTAAGTTTGAAGAAAATCCCTCAAGTACTTTTGAAGCTATGCTCCGGAATTTTTTTTCAAGTAAATCTGATAAAGGGGAATAACTCTAAAAGTAGGCAAGGTAGAGTTATTGTTCTTGCACACGGCACTTCCTAACAATGTGCTGTGTCAGTGTATTAAGTTTGAAGTAAATCCTTCAAGTATTTTTGGAGTTATGCTCTGGACAAAACTTTTAAAGTAAATCTGATAAAGGGGAATAACTCTAAAAGTAGGCAAGGTAGAGTTATTGTTCTTGCACACTGTACTTCCTACTAATGTGCTATGTCAGTGTATTAAGTTTGAAGAAAATCCTTTAAGTACTTTTGGAGTTATGCTTCGGACAAGTAAATCTGATAAAGGGGAAAAACTCTAAAAGTAGGCAAGGTAGAGTTATTGTTCTTGCACAAGCACTTCCTACCAATGTGCTATGTCCGGTAATAAGTTTGAAGTAAATCCTTCAAGTACTTTTTGGAGTTATGCTCTGGACAAAACTTTTAAAGTAAATCTGATAAAGGGAATAACTCTAAAAGTAGGCAAGGTAGAGTTATTGTTCTTGCACAAGCACTTCCTACCAATGTGCTATGTCAGGTACTAAGTTTGAAGAAAATCCCTCAAGTACTTTTTGGAGTTATGCTTCGGACAAGTAAATCTGATAAAGGGAATTACTCTAAAAGTAGGCAAAATAGAGTTATTGTTCTTGCACACTGCACTTCCTACCAATGTGCTATGACAGTGTATTAAGTTTGAAGAAAATCCCTCAAGTACTTTTGGAGTTATGCTCTGGACAAAACTTTTAAAGTAAATCTGATAAAGGGGAATAACTCTAAAAGTAGGCAAAGGTAGAGTTATTGTTCTTGCACACTGCACTTCCTACCAATGTGCTATGTCAGTGTATTAAGTTTGAAGAAAATCCCTCAAGGGTACTTTTGGAGTTATGCTGCGGACAAAGTTTTTCAAGTAAATCTGATAAAGGGGAATAACTCTAAAAGTAGGCAAGGTAGAGTTATTGTTCTTACACACGCACTTCCTCCCAATGTGCTCTGTCAGTGTATGAAGTTTGAAGTAAATCCCTCAAGTACTTTTGGAGTTATGCTCCGGACAAAATTGGGACGGACGCACGGACGGACGGACGAAGACCATTTCTAATATCCCCTTCGCCTTTGGCGGGGGGATAAAAATAAGAGGGCCATGATGGCCCTATATTGCTCACCTGAATATTCCTAATGGATGTGGTCAACTTTGACCCAAGAGGCATGATTTGAACAAATTTGGTGGAAGACCACAAGACAATGTTACATACCAAATAGGTTTTCCTATATACGTCTTGGCGGGGCCAATATTGACTCCAGGGGTATGATTTGAACAAACTTTGAAGAAGTCTTCTAGGCAATGCTACATGCCAAATATCTAAGCTCTAGGTCTTGTGGTTTCAGAGAAGATTTTTAAAGTTTTTTCCTATATAAGCCTATGTAAAACTAAGTTCCTGTCCACAAGAAAGTAATGTTAACTCCCCCGATAATTACAGAGACATTTCTCTATTGAATATATTTAGCAAGATTTTTACCAGTATACTACCAAGGCGGTTGAATTTCAATATTAATATGTTTGATAAACTTGGAGAACCTCAAGCCAGGTTCCGCGAAGGTTACTCCACTACTGATGTGTTTATTTTACAAGCAGTGATTAATAAACATCTGGCTAAACCCGGTGGTAAACTATATGTAGCCTTCATAGATTTTATGAAATGTTTTGATTTAATAAAAAGAGAAAAACTTTGGGGTGCATTGAGACGTTCAGGTTTAAAAGGGAAATTACATAACGCAATAACTGGCATGTATCGTTCTGTAGAAGCCTGTGTTAGAACAGATGAAGGTTTGACAGATTAATTTAACTGTCTAGTAGGTCTGAAACAAGGCTGTTTGGCATCTCCAATTTTATTCCTCATTTTAATTGATGAATTGGTTAAATTAATAGAAAACAGTTGTATAAGAGGTATTCAACTTTTCCCAGAAATATAACTGAACTGTTAGCATTATTATTCGCTGATGACCTTGCTTTGACAGCAGATACAGTTGTTGGTTTACAAAAGTTGTTAAACAGGGATCAGGAAAACCGAAAATTTGCCAATCTGGACCGATTTTCAACTTGCTGGACCGATTCACATCACCAAAAGTTGCTTAAAAATCAGTCCGAGATTTTTTTTAAAAAAGTAATAAAATCGCTCAAATATGACAAAAGGAGTTGCTTGTGTAATCACACATAGCATCTGTGTTATTAGCACCTATCCAATACCCTAATAAACGTGTCATGTTAATAACCAGCGGCGGTCTTTACTTAATTGGTCTTCGGGCGTCGCTAAGGATTTTATTAATGTGTTTGCAGCTCCAATTGACTCTATGCCAGACCGATTGTCTGCAGGCCGCTAATCATTACCTACACTTTGCCAACATTACTTGTCATTATGTGTTATTATGGTTTAATTAAAAACGATTCGTTCCACATGTACTTGTAAGAAAACAGATGAAAAAAAATATTAAACGGGGGGGCCCTGTGCGAAACCATGGACAAAATAAGAAAAAGGGGATAACCGTCGAAAGACCTGACCTACAAACTTTGGTGGGGCCCCCACCCCTATGTCATAAGCAATCGAATTTGAAAGTGTGAGGAATTTAAGAAATGGAAAGATAGCAAAACTAGAAAAGGGGCATAACCGCAAATAGACCTTGACCTACAAAATGATGGCATCACAACCCTTTTGACAGAGCAAACAATTGAAGTTGAAAAGAAACTAGAAATGGCAGAGTAAGAAAACTAAGATAAGGGGAAACCGTGATATGACCTGACCTACAAACTTTGCATCATACCCTTCTATCATAAGCAATAAATTGAAAGTTGATGAAGAAACTTAAGAAATGGCAAAGTTAGCCAACGTTAGTCATGACAAAACTAAGACAAAAAGGGCAAATTGAAAAGACCTTGACCTACAAAATTTGTGGCATCATGACCCATGTCATAAGCAATACAATGGAAGTTGTGAAGAAACTTAAGAAATGGCAAAGTTGCCAACGTTAATGTGTGACGGACGGACGGACCGACGGACAAAGCGACCATGTATCACCGTTTCTCCGAAAGGGCGACAAAAAATAAAACTCAAGAGTGAATTTTTATTACTCAAATAGTGCCGGCTATATAATGCATCATGTTCGGGTATTAAATGCCTTTCGATATATTGTTGAAATGGCACAACGCAACATATTTGCGATGTTCAAAAAATCAAATGACCGAAATGGCAAACCGGTTTATGATAATCGGGAGAATAATAACGAAACAAATAACCTGACCGGCAACCGGTAGTAAATGCTTCCGAAAGTCGGAAGGGCAAGCCGACAGATAATGTTAATCGGCCTGGCAACCCGAGAGGCATAAAAAAATTATTCAAAACGAAACCTGACGACAAAAATTTAATAGCCTATACCTGACACATGGATTATTACAAAACTTTGTGGGGGTGACTTTGAACGTAATCAGTTCTAATCGAAATTGAACACACTTTCAATGATAAAATCACATGGAAATTATTATATTTATTTATGAAAACTGGCTCGATATTTTTCTTATTACTTAGAAATTCCGTTTCTTATTCTTTTATGGTGAGAATTATGTAAAGTTTATCCCTTAGAAAATGGAACGCTCCACGTGAAAGGTGCATTTATTTTATCGACTCGTGAGATTTACTAATCAATAATGAATGAAGATAAACATTTTCTTTTTTTGAAACATTTGACGATGTACCCTCGACTTTTCCGGACCGATTGAGATTTCAAAATTTCCTGATCCCTGTTGTTAAATGTGTTAAAATCCTTTTGTGATGAAAGGAAGATCAAAGTTAATCCACAGAAATCTAAAATAACGGTTTTTAAAAAGGGAGGTAGGCTATCCAAACATGAAAAATGGGTCTATGACGGCAAAGCTATTGAAGCTGTTAAGAGTTTTAGCTATGTAAGTGTTACATTGTCACAACAACTATCGCTTTCTAGAATGGCTAGTGAACAAGCACTAAAAGCGAAACGTGTTTTAAATTCTGTCCTGTCTCAATTGCATGAATATGGCCAACTTCCTCAGAAAGTGTTCTTTAACATATTTGACACTAAAGTAAGTCCACTTTTATTATATGGATCTGAAATTTGGGGTTTAGATAAGCACCCAACCATTGAATCAGTACACAATTATGCGTGTACAAGATACATGTGTGTAAACCAAAAAACAATGCTGTTTTAGGTGACTGTGGAAGATTCCCACTATATATTAACTCTGCCAAGAGATGTTTAAGATACTGGTGTAAAATCTTGAAAATGGGTGATATTGTTACGTTCCAGAGGGTCAGGGGTCCCTAAACCTCTGCACTTAATAATCGACTGTTCTAGCACGTTTACTTACCGGTATAATAAGTATAATGGTAGCTGGCTTTGTACCAGGGGTAAAAACGTCTAATAGTATAAAGATTTTAAAATACGGTCGACTCCTTATAATATGGGTACTGTATATACAGTTGGGATCAGGTAAATATTGCAGAATGGTGCATATACTACCGGCGACCTATAAGTGAAGGTGCTGCAGTTACTGTCAGGTGAGTATTGCAAACTTGCGCATGTTCTAGCGATGCCCATTAAGTGAAGGTGCTGTGGTTAATATCAGGTAAGTGTTGCATTCATTTACATACACTAGCCGTGCCCTCTAAGTAAAGGTGCTGCAGTAGCATCAGGAAAATATACAATGGATTTGGCATACCCTGCTGCTTAAGGACGTATGTCAGCTTCCAGACGTCACGGGATCGCAGTGGTGTGAAAACAATACTCAATTGTTTTCTTCATAAACCAACCAGGGCTATTTGATCTATATGCCCTCAGAAATCGAACAACACCCATTTAACTATTTAAATTTAACTTTATTAACAGTATTAAATATTGCCCAATCAATATTAGGGCTTGAATGACTTCATAAATAGTTTTACTAAGTTTTAGTGTTAGGTTACGCTAACAAAATGTAAGGTCTCCGTGTTATGTTGTATCAACGCGCGTATACCTCCGATATGACGGAACTTTATCAAATTTGCCTCACGTCAAATCAATCCACTGTGACATACAGGTACCAGATTCAATATCTATGGAATTAGGAAGAACCAGAGAAAATCTTTTAAAATATCAAAATGTTATAAAAAGTCTAAAAAAGATATAGATCTAGTTCCATCTCGGCTATGTGAATTTATAGTACTTTAATTAAAACTCTGAAGATATTTTATTCAGCTTACGTTAAAATTCTTTACGGTATTGTTTACAATATTCTGACAAAAATTAGCGTGAACTGTCCCAAAGTATTTCGAGAACTAGAATCCTTGTGTGACAAAAATGCGTTGCTTATATACTATGCAGCAGTAGCAGCTACCCAAAATTGGTAGAGCGACCACTACCCAAAAATGGTGACTACCATGGTAGCTACCAAAAATTGGTACCAAACACCATTAACTAAATAACAACAAGAGCTGTCCCTCCCAAGTGACGAATGCCCCCGAAAGAGGTGCCTCACAGTCTGTGTCCTCTCCATGTGCTCAATAAATGTGCTATGTAATTTTAAAATCCTTCCATGCATGACAGAGTAATCATGCATACAGTATTCCATTACTTTAAACACTAAGTGTGACCTTGACCTTTGAGGTAGGGACTTGGGTCTTGAACGCGACACATCCGTTTGATGTGCTAGACATTTGTGCACAGTTATTTTAAAATCCTTCAAAGCATAATAAAGTTATAGTCTGGACACAAATGTATGCATATATACAGGATTCCATTACCTATAAACTCTAAGTGTGACCTTGACCTTTGTGGTAGGGATGTGGGTCATGCACGCGACACGTCGTCTTGATGTGCTAGACATTTGTGCCAAATTATTTTAAAATCCTTCAAGGCATGACAAAGTTACAGTCCGGACACGAATGTGTGCATATATGCTTATATAGAGGAATCCATTACCTTCAAACTCTAAGTATGACCTTGACCTTTGAGCTAGGGACGTGGGTCTTGCACGCGACACGTCTTCTTGATGTGCTAGACATTTGTGTCAAGTTATTTTAAAATCCTTCAAGGCATGACAAAGTTACAGTCCGGACACGAATGTGTGCATATATGCTTATATAGAGGAATCCATTACCTTCAAACTCTAAGTATGACCTTGACCTTTGAGCTAGGGACGTGGGTCTTGCACGCAACACGTCGTCTTGATGTGCTAGACATTTGTGCCAAGTTATTTTAAAATCCTTCAATGCATGACAAAGTTACAGTCCGGACACGAATGTGTGCATATATGCTTATATGGAGGAATCCATTACCTTCAAACTCTAAGTATGACCTTGACCTTTGAGCTAGGGACGTGGGTCTTGAACGCGACACGTCGTCTTGATGTGCTAGACATGTGTACCTAGTTATTTTAAAATCCTTCAATGCATGACAAAGTTACAGTCCGGACACGAATGTGTGCATATATAGAGGATTCCATAACCTTCATACTCCAAGTGTGACCTTCACCTTTGAGGTAGGGATGTGGGTCTTGCACGCGACACGTCGTCTTGATGTGCTAGACATGTGTGCCAAGTTATTTTAAAATCCTTCAATGCATGACAAAGTTACAGTCCGGACACGAATTTGTAAGTGGGGACGCACGGACGGACGGACAGACGGACGGACGGACAGACGGTCAGACGGACAGACGGTGCGATTTTAATATGCCACCCTTCGGGGGCATAAAAATGGCTATTGACATTTTATGAAAAATCGGACTGCCTAAGTTTAACAATAAACTTCTATAACAAATAAAGTAAAAACCCTTAAGTTAAGTTCTAGAAGGTTGACAACAGTGACTGAATTATTGGATATTTGCTGAGTCAGAGTTGTCTCTGCTAAAAATATCCCACAACGCAACGGAAAAATGGAGTTACATGGAGGGAAATTACAAAAATCAATAACAAACTTTTACAATTTAAAGTGATTTACAAATGGATTTATACATTCAGACTTCGCTGAAGTGTAGCAAAAATGCCATAGTTTATGATGACAGTAATGATTTCAACAGACACTAAAGAATTTCAAAGGGATAAATGTAAACACAAAGAACGCTTAAGAATCGCGGAATCATGTGACTTTGACCTGAAGCCAGGAATGAAATAATACGGAAAATCAACAGATGCACCAAAAGTAGATAAATGGCGACCACTATTTGTTTTATGTGTAGGCTGGCTTGCTAAATAACTCAGGTCAGAATGCATATTTTATGTATGGTGAGTTGCCACATGCTTCACACGACTAACACAGAGACCTTGAGATAAAATCCTGTAAAATACATCCAGGTAATTTCTAATTATAACTTTCATTGAATAGCAGACTTACGTAAATGACAGTTGACTGTACTTAAAGTCAACTTAGACATAAATAACTTTATAACAGGTTTAGTGAAAACCCGGGTATAACAATATTAGACTGGTTAAGAAAAGTTATCTTATGTTGAAGTATCTTGATGATTGTGGACAAACAAATTGGTGTTCAGGTATAAGAAACCTATTATTTTCTAATGGCTTTGGTTATGCTTGGACAGATCAATGGGTTTATAATGAATTTTTTTTGTAAACTGTTTTGTACAAAGACTAAAAGACCAATACCAACAGCAATGGGTTGCACAGGTACAAGATAGTCAGAAATTGCTGAGGTTTTGCCAGTTTAGAAATACCCTCACACATGAACAATATTTGAATACTGAAAGGGAGAGGAAATTTAGACGAGCTCTTTCAATCTTAAGAACTTCTTCCCATGAACTTGAGGTTGAAACAGGAAGATACTGAAATGTTATAAGAGAAGAACGAATTTGTAAGTTGTGCAACATGGCTGTTGAGAACGAATATCATTTTGTTCCGGTTTGTAGAAATCTTATGGCAATTAGAGAAAAATATATCCCTAGCCAATTTTATATCAATCCAAATGTTCACAAATCAATGTTTTAATGAGTTCCATTTCAGAAAATTTATCCAAAATTTAGCAAAATATGCATACTTCGCTTTTAAAGAGAGAAGTGAGATTTTAGCTAATCTGAATACAAATTTATAGAGTTGTGCCTTTTATGTATGTTAAGAGATAAAACTGCCATTTTTGAAAAAATGTGTTATATTCATACAGGGCACTTGTTTGGCCGATTTTGGGGCCGAATATCGGCCCCATTCCCCTCCTAAAATAATATGTTTTTTTCCCCTTTCTAAGAAAAAAAATCCCCTCGAAAACAAAAATAAAATCGGAAGGAAAATCACGAAGTTACTCGTCGGCCGGACATAAGAACGAATAGTTTTGAGTACGAATCCAATTAAAGATTCATGAGCCTTCTCCTTTGATTAACTGTCCAATGAATTTTCTCGTAACATATATTACAGTATATATTCATTACGGGTTCCCGATGTTGGTCGCCTATGGCGCCAAAATGCGACAAGATATAAATTATGTCGCTAAATTCTTTCAGTTGGCGAATTTTAGTGGCGCCAACAAAATAATCTCGGCAATTCTGACGTGTCAATCAAAAATCGATCGTCGTCTGTTGGCTAGTTTACGGAAGAAGGCGGAGCTAACACGACGCTATCTGATAACGCGCACGTGGCCGTCTCGGTCGTTATCAGAGGTGTTAATTGATAAACAATCATAAAACGAAATATATTAGATCTCGGTGAATTTATAATACGTTGTTTGTAACACGGATTTAATTAGCGATGCTTGGTTGACACGACTCTGTGTATTGTTACTATGTAATTCACAGATTGCGCTTCGGGCGATCATAACACAATTCATGTATACCCGTTTTTCCGATAATCACGTGTCATAACAGACTTATAATTTCGGCATTGTTTTTTAGGGTCAGTAATTAAATTATTGACTTACATTGTGCATTTTCAAGTTGCCAATTGTGCTGGACGTAAATTTTTCCCCTACATGAATATATCTATTGGTAATACTCGGCGCCTTCAAAACCTTCTGTATTAGTTGATACTTATCAATACTTATTTTAAACCTTTAAACATACTTTGGACAAATTGTGTTCTATTTAAAAGTGTTTAAATCGCCAAAATCGAAGAAACATTAATGTACGAAAATAAGTTCACGGACATGCGAGGTCGCGAAAATATGTGTCAAACGGGGAATGCATACAGTTGCTTTCATTTTTGAATTCATGGTGCTGCAGAACACTAACAGAAAATTATAATATGCAAACTAAAATTGACCCAGAGGGAACTCTGTTCATTCGGATTTTTCGGATATTGCCCTTAGCAGGTGAAAAATGTAACATAATCAAAACAGTACCGACGAAAAATAACATCGAAAACAGCAGATAATTATTAAATAAGTGACAGGAAATTGTCACAAAACCAGGTTTTCATTTTCCAGTCTGCTGGCCGAGCACAAATGTGTTTTTAAAGTCAGTAGATATACATAATATGAAAAAGAAACAAAGGTCTTCTATATATTACATGTGTAAAAAAGCAAAGGGCCATAATTCAGGCAAAATTGATCCAAACACAAAACCCAGACAATATGCACGAGGGCACTTGATGACAACAGTTCTGTGAGAGTTTGGTTTAAATATCTTGAGAAATGTAGGAGGAAGTGGGCACATGACAGTATTCTTCTCTATATAACATATGTGGAAAAAAAGCAAAGGGCCATAAATCAGGCAAAATTATTTAAAAAAAAAAAAAAAGAAAGAAAAAAAAAAAAAAAAAAAAAACTTGCTCTGTGTGGGGTTTGAACCGCTGGTCTCATGAGAAATTTTGTCATCTTACTGTAACAGAATACTCCAAAGTATACAGGACTGGTAATCTATTCTAAAAATAGACAGTAATAACAGAGTATTCTCCCTTTTCTAATAACAGAGTATTCTCCCTTTTATATATATTTAAATAAGGAGACTCAAAATTGCTAACGGACGGACGGACGACCAGGGGCAGAACATTATATATTCAAAATTCTTTAGTTCACAATTATAGTTCTGTGAAAGTTTGGTTGAAATCCCTTGAGAAATGTAGGAGTTGCACACAAGAGTATTTCTCTATATATATTACATTATGTGGAAAAAAACAAAGGCCCATAACTCTGTCAAAAATGATCAAATCACAAAACCCCGACAACATGCGCCAGGGCACTTGGTGACAATACTTCTGTGAAAGTTTGATTGAAATCCATTGAGAAATGTAGGAGGAGTTGCGCACAGAAGAAATTGTTTACGCCCGCCCGCCCGCCCGCCGACATACCCCAATCTAATAACCAGGATTTTTCCTTCGGAAAACCTGGTTAAAAATAGACATCTTATTCAACAAAAAGTTTGCATGTGTCACTGAGATGTTTTAATTCATGAAAGAAAAAAATAAATATAGTAGAACAACTTGCATAATCATTTGTTGTATTTGTCAGAAAACTATTATGTAGCTACATCTGTTGGAAATGATTGAAAACAGTATAAATAAGTGTAAATAGTAGTAATATTTATATGGCTAAAAATTCCCCTATTAGTCTTAAAACGACGAAAAATTCCCCTTCCAGAGGGTATGGGTACCTGTCCCCAAAAGTAGTCTAGTGCCCTGTCATATATCTCTTTGTTAATTCCAAAAATGCTTTTTGATATTGTAAAAAAGTATAATGAAATAAGTAATTGCATTTTCGAATGTCTTCGGGTACCAGTGTTTGTAAATACGTATGTACTGTATCAAACATGCTGTAAAGGGCTGGTGGCCAATATCAATAAATAAATTGTCATTGTCAAAACATTTTGAAAATCCTGTGCAAGTGACAACCATTGTGGAACCACTCAGCTGGCATTGTAAACATGCTATCAACTGTTTCTAGGTGCCAGCCTCCAGATTCCAAGCATGCAATTTAGCACTTTTTCTGATACACTACCTTAAACCTTTTTTCATCATTATCTCCGTCACTTTACAGAGAATGTCTGCCGCAGGGGGTGGACGGAGTTTTGTGATACAATGGAAGACAGAATCCCCTTTGCTATTTTCATCCATACCATCTATGTGATGATCCTTTCCTGGAAATGTCTCTACGAAAGATGTTCTCCCTGTAAGCAAAAAATGAGGAAAATAAAGAAACAAGAAGACGTGGCAATGCAGCCAAAGCAGGTTTAAACGGCGCCTGTAGAAATTGTAGAATTAAAAAAAAAAACAGTCATCTTAACCTCCCCCCCCCAACAAATATCCTCTATTTTTTTTTTTTGCTTAAAACAATTAAAAAAAAAAATTTGAGGACATTTGTTGGTAACGGTGTAATATAACGTTATAATTTCACCAAGTGGGCACCAAAAGTGATATTTTCACCAGTGGTACAGCCACGAGTAAAAATAACAACTTTTGGTGTTCATGAGTGAAATTATCATTATATTACATCGATAGTAACAATTTTTCTGTTTATTTTATGTCTAAAACTTTACTTTTGTTGGGTTTATCTAAAAAAAATGTCAAAAAATTGCAGGAAAAGTCATCAGAAAGCATCGCAAAGATGACGTCATTTTAACGACATCATCATCATATAGTTTCTGGCATTCAGTATGCTCGGTATACTTTTTGACATTAATCCGGGCAACAGATTTTGATAAATTTCACTTAGTGGCCAGTGAGTTTATCGGGATATTTCACCGTTATATTTCGATAAACCACTGAAAAACATAAAACAACAAAATCTAACTTTAGTGACCTCAACCTGAATTTTTTTTTTTTTAACTTAAAACAATTTAAAACTAAAAAAAATCAAAAAAAATCTATTTTTAGTAACAGTGACCTTGACCTTGATGCAATCCCAAGCTTCCTCTCCACACAAGCTACCTTCACCCCAGGTTTCATTATAATTGGTCACTCCTAACTCATGTTATTGAGCTGAAACCATTTTTCTATTTTTTGTAACAGTGCCCTAAACCTTGACCCTAGTGACCCGGAATGCAATCCCAAGCTTCCTCTCCATGCAAGCTACCTCCACACTGAGTTTCATTGGAATTGGTCACTGCTAACTTCAGTTATTAAGCAGAAACCATTTTTCTATTTTTAGTAACAGTGCCCTTGACCTTAATCCTAATGACCCCAAATGCAATCCCAAGCTTCATTTCCATGCATGCTACCTACACACCAAGTTTCATTGCAATTGGTCACTTCTAACTCGAGTTATTGAGCGGAAACCATTTTTTTATTTTTAGTAACAGTGACCTTGATCCTATTGACCCTAAATGCAATCCCAAGCTTCCTCTCCATACATGCTACCTACACACCAAGTTTTACTGCAATTGGTCACTCCTGAGATATTGAGCGGAAACCGTTTTTCTATTTTTAGTAACAGTGACCTTGACTCAAGCTGCATCTCCATGAATACACCTACACAACAAGTTTCATTGCCATTGGTCACTGGCTCACTAAAGTTATTGAGTGGAAACCAATGTTTGACACCCGCCCACCAGCCTGACATCGGCATTCTAATAAGCATTTTTTTTTAAAAAACCTGCTTAATTAACCAAGTCTGACAAGTCTAAATGATTACACTGACAAATGTAAAATATAAAGTTAAGCTCCTGAAACAGATTTACTCAAACAGGGCAGCCTTTGCAACAATAAAGGACTTTTCAAATGCTGCTGCATCAAATACAATTTCAAAGTTTCATCTATCTGTGCACACCATTCTAAAAGTACAATGTACAATGTATTTACTAAATGTACATTGTACTTAATTTTCTAAATTTAAGATTAACTATGCCTGATCACTTACCTATCAAAATATGCTTGCAAATTAGAGCTTACTGGGTACAAAGCTTAGAAAGCTTAAATTTGGACTATTGTAAGCTAAGCTCTACTGGTCCTTACATAGTATTTACTGCAACCATGGATACCAACCTGTTCTTAAGGCAAATCTAACAGCTGCATGTAAAGGGCAATCATCCTCATCTACTACCAGACGTCTTAATGTTTGTGATTTCCCGTGGTAATATACAGCAAACAAGATGGCATCCAGCCATGGGCCTTCTTTCTTTGGGTCACACCTGTCCAGGTACTGGAATATTGTGTTGGTCTGCATGTCAACTGTGGATGCCTTGCCCGCAGCACCTGTACAAAGCTCTTCCATACTGTCCACTACAAAAAAGAAATCATAAATGTACCTGTAATTATTGTTTGCAAGTTTTCTAATATTGATACATTGTATTTTTGTTACAATTATGTTCCAAGCCTTTTCCTTACCAGAGGAGGTATGTATTTTATCGTTGGTGCTGGATAATCCATATGACCTACACCCCTAGAAGAGTTTAGTTGTTTTAGATTTTGGTGGATAGTGCAAGATACAGAGCTCGTCCTGTTCCAGAGACTTCCCCTGGTTCATTAACATGCCCGGTATACAGCACCAATACATCAGACCTCGGTTTTAGGTCATATCCAAATAACTGTTAGACATGTAAGTGGAGGTATGGGGGATTGAACCTGTGATCCCTGGATTACAAGTCTAGCACATTAACCACTAGACCACTGATCCAATCCTTACCAAAGCAGGGACTAAAGTGAAGACTTGCAAGATGATCTAATACCCTCCTAATCAAAACTTTTCATGCCTTTAAAGCATTGGGTATCCGACAATAATCTTTGATATCTATCCAGAAGTAATCTAATAATTGAGGCATTGATCAGGCAATGTTAAAAATTAGTTTTTGACAAATTGCCAGAGCTAAATAAAGCCCAGTATGTGGCTTGCAGAAACCAGAAATGTAAATTTTTCTATACTTAACACATAAATATAATTTTTGAGCAAGTCAAAATGCTGAACAACTGCAGGTCAAAGTGGAAGTTTACACACATTGATGCTGACCATGGTTATATGAAACTATTACATACAAAATGCATGTACAGTACTTCAAAACTTTCACCTTAATTTATTAAGATGCCCTTAGATCAAATTCTACACAAGCTAGAGTCAACACACAAGTCTCCCACACCTACCACCGGAAAACAACTCACCATTCACTTTCTTGCCAAATCTTTGTTTCTCTAAGTTTGGTCCAAGTATGAGGTAGGCAATACATTTCCATTCAACACTTTTACTGAGACGTACTAGAACCTGAGGCCAGATGTCACGATCTAAAAACCTGAGTTGGTTGTAGCAGTGAATGAAATGTTCACCTGAAAAATAAAACAGAATATAGATTTTAACTATATTCAAATTTTATTTTGGCCCGCCAGCTCTTGTTACATGTGTATGTTTTTATAAATAGATAAAGTGTCCAAAAATAGCTCTAGAGGTATTTTGAAAATAATAATCACATGACCATAAAAGGTCACATGTACTGATTCCTGGAAATGAGGTCAAAGGTTGAAAGCATGTTGGCTATCCCCGCAGGCATTGCTTCATGAGCTTTCTTTTCCAAAATCTCTCGGACAGAAAATAGCTTGAAAAATAAACAGCATTTCAGTTAAAAGTATATGTAAAAGTACTACATTAGAAGGAATGCAACATAATAAAATCAATATTGAATGTTTTTTTGATAAATCTAAAATGTAGTTTTACAAATTTCATTCCTTTTGCATGCCCAATGATACAAAGTCAGGCCCATTTACAGGATCATCCTGATTTAGCATTCATTTGCAAATTAGCAGCAGGAAATGTTTCAGCTCTCGCTACTAGTTCTGAAGTGAATACATCTAAAGTAATTTATGCCAGTGCTAATTTATGCACTTGCTTAAGTTTATAAAGACCCCTCACTTGTTTATTGTAAATTAATTTGAACCCAAATTTTGATCTCCAGGTCAATTCACTAGACCATGAATAAGCAAACAAGCAATCCTGCTGGTTCAAACTGCGGAAACAATATCGATCATTTCAAGAGAACTTTGAATTAGCAAAATGATAAATCTGTGAAGGAGCACTCTTGCGAAAAAAAAACACGAAAATAAAGTTCTTCCTAATATTTCATGATTAACAGTACTATGTCTAGTCGCCTTACACAGGTTTGACTATTAAGTCAAAACAGCCAGCCAAGGGATATATCAAAAGGGGCTAACTGAAGCAGGTAAATATTAGATATAGGTGTGTTTATATAAAGTTACTAAGAAGACAGAAAATGCTTAATTAAGGTGACCACTAAATCAGGTGTTTCTCGTTTTTCAAAAGATTTTCACAATTTCTTAAAAATAAATTAGATACCTTGAATAAAGAGAATAGACTGCAAAACTGTTGTAACTTATATGAAATAAATAAGAACTTACGACAGTTTTGCGGTCAACCATCAACTGAATTTATTATAATTACATTTTTAGTGAATAGTACATCTTATAAACAGAGCTTTGCCTTACTTGGAATGTTTTTTAGAAGTACAAGAGCTTCCATGAGGAAATTGTTCTTGAGGTCACCCGACACTTCTGACTTTATGTAGCCATCCATGTAGGCACAAAAGGCATCATGTATAGACCCCATTGTAAGCAGTACTTTCGCATTCCACCAATGGCCCTGTACAAATAATAAATAATACTTCTAGAGCATACAAACATCTCGAGTTCACTGCAAACAAGAGCTGTCCCCAAAAGTGTTCTAATCAGCCCCGATAAGAGGTAGCCTCTTAGTCTGTGTCCTTATGTGCTCAAGAAATGTGCAATGTAATTGCAAAGAAGTCACTTGCTGCATACGGGAAGTAACCACTGGTTACTAGTATTCCATTACTGGGTCTTGCAAGACACATGGTGCTTGAGGAAGCTTGACCTTGGTTGCCAAATATTTTAAAATCCTTGTCAATGCATGACAAAGTTACAGTGATTACCAAACACAAATGTGTGCATATTTAAGGGAATTAATTACTTTCTAGGAAGTCACTGAGTAGGAAGTTGACTCTTAACAGAGCTGTCAGGGAGACAGTTTGCACGACAAGTCTTCTTGAGTGCTTGACAATTATGCCAAAAAATTTAAAAACTTTGACAGTTAAAGGCTACATCCAGACTAGGAATGTGTAAGCATAAATAAGAAACATTTCCATAGAGTTACCTTCATACTTAAAGACAGGCCTCTGACCTGAGGTACACCATGTGCAACTTGCAAAGTAATATCTCAAATGGTTAAGTGCTAGACAAGTGTGACAAGAATAAAATTTTAAATGAGTCCTTCAATGTCATGAAAGGGGCCATACAGTCCAGATAAAATCCTATGGGAGACTTACCTAGTCGCGGACCAGATTGGGGATCATGATTGTTAAATATGGGCCACAATTCAGGGAGTACTAATCTAAAAATCATAATTGAAGTGTTCTTCAAGTCTTGTGGCCATATAGATAGTGTTGTAAGTTTCAATAAATCGTTTCAAAAAAATATGCGTTAATGCAGAGTCTTCTAGAAGCAATTACAAAGATCAGACAGCATTATGTACAAGTCAACTGGTCTTAAAAGCTCAACCAATGAGTAGATGAAAACTTAAAGTTTCTCTATGATCCAAGGTTTGAAGCCACTGTACATTTAAGTTCTTCATATATTTCTAATATATAACACGGCCAAGTCCGATATACAATAAATCAAAAATATAATTGATATGATTCAGTAACTAGGAAGAAAGTAGTATATTAAACAGATTCTAAATACATAGTGGTATACAAATGTTGATACTTTCACCATTTGGGTAAAATTTACAATTTGAGGATAGGAACCCATGTATGCTTACCTTAGTATCATTGCAGTGACTATAAGCAAGTTCAACTGGTTGCTAGGGAAGTATTAAGTTGCTAATGGAATCTGGTAGAAATGGATTTTCAGAAAACTGCCAAACAGAACATTTATGGTCATTTTAAGGACATTCAAAGTGGGTAGCCCATAAGGATGTCACTGGTGGCAAGATGATGCTTAAGTTTGCTAAGGAAGTCACTTGTTGCTAGCTGAAGTCTTTGGTTGCTAAGGGACTAAATTGTTGCCAAAAAAGTCACTGTTGGTAAGAAATTCACTTGTTGCTAGGGGAGTCACTGGTTGCTAAGGAAGTAAAAGGTCATGAATATGGTGCTAAGGGAAGTCACTTGTTGCTAGGAAAACTAAATGTGATACATCAGGAAGTCACTGGTTGGTAAGAAAGGTACTTTTCTTTGGATGTTTCCACTTTTGTCACTGGGTCTAAGTAATTTGAACATTGGTAGAGGTTCACTTGGCAATGCATACAAGCATAGATATCTAAGCTCTAGGCCATTGTTGTTTCAGATGAAGACCTTTAATGGTGTCCGTTTTGTTGCAATGGCAACCAAAGATCACTGCATGGAATAGAATTTTTTGTCTAATAATTTTGGTAGAACATCCTTGCCTAGTTTCATCAACACTGATTAGGATTAGTGAAGAAATGAAGGTGCTAGAGTGTAAACACAGTTAAATATTGAAACTTTTGTTAAATCAGGGGCCATAATTCAGGAAATACTGAATCAAGTCCATAATAGAACTCATCCCAGGTCTTGTGGATCAGATTAATTGCATTTGTTTGAAGGGTTTTGATTATGATTGTTTAAAAATGTAGAATGTTAGAAAATAAACTAATTGTTGACTGACGGCATAGAAGACGGATTTACGTCCTAAAAGCTCACCGTTGTCAGGTGAGCTAAAAATAGGGATTGTCATGATTTAAACCATTGGATCAATATATCGAATATGATTTTAAAGTATCAACTGATAGCATATATTCGATTTCATGGGCTTGCATTAAGTCACGACACATATTCTACCAAATATCTTGCTATTTGGACTAAATATGGTTCTGGTATAGAATAGATATCAACCGTTGCAGTTGCTAAATACTTATAAGAAAACACAATTCATTAAAATATCATTCTATTAGAAAAACAAGGAACACTGTTTTGACTGATTGTTTAGATTCTGGTTCAGTATTATGAAATTTTAGAACATGAGGCAGTAGATCATCGCAACGCGTAAAACATTATATGGAACTATGATTTTTACATGTAAAGAGTTGACATCGAATCGAAAGTGTTTGATCGATGATATATCCATATCGTTTGAATTGATATCATACCTAGCTAAAAAGTAGCCTCAAAATGAGAATAGAAATGGATTCTTACTTTATGGTAGGCACTGTCTAAGGAAATAGCTGCCATTGCATTAGCTAGTGCCTCTTCGTAATTCTTCAGTGTGAAATATACGTTAGCCTGGTTACTGTACACAATAGCTGCCTCCTTGTAGAGATCTTTGGACTGTTGTGAGATCTTTAATGCTTTTTTGTAAAATGTTAAGGCGTCTGTGTGTTTCCCTGCCTTCAAAGCCGCGTTTCCCTGAGACTTTAATACTTCAAGATCTTTGCGAAGTTCACCAACTGTTGATAAAATGTATATACTGCATGCAAAAAAACATGTATGTACGGTGCTATTGATAGTAACCAAATAATAAGATCTTTATCTTTAAAGATATTCAATTGGGCAAGGTGTATTATTTTAGCACATATACATAAATTTTGTCCTATGCGTATAGTTATTTGAAAACACTTTAACCTTTTAGACTGAATTGTTACAAAGCACTTCTCTTCCCCTAATCAGAGCTTCCCCTTCAATAATTTACCAAATGTCCATAAATATGTACAATTCTGGAAAATGTTTAATGAAATTTGAAATTGATGACATTAAAGCACTTAAAAGTTTTCTGTTTTAAAGGACTCACCAGATTTCACTGCATTCAACAACAGCTGGTACGCCGTGTCTCCCTTCTTGACATAATCTATCGGTTTCTTCTTATTTTTGTCAATGATGGAAGCATTGCATTCGAATTCTAACAACATCTTAAGTATAGTAATGGTATGAGCGGAGTGTGCTTGGGATGGTTGTACAAGTATGTGTAGGGCGGTAAAGCCGTCATTGTCCTGTGCGTCTTTCTTTTCAGGAACGTCTTCTTCGTATTCTTCCAGAACACATCTCAATAGTTCCCGTAAACCTAAAACAGCATTTGTTTCAAGTTTCACTCCTTTGCCCGATTTGGCCATGACACTTTATGCAGTTCATCATCATGATCAACCGTCACATCTTTTCGAAACATCATAATGAAATGGCTATATACCGTACACCCATGTTTAAACACCCAAAGGGTGGGTGTTGGGGGTCTACATTTTTACCCAGGGGTCCTTTATTATGAACCAAATTTTTTATATTTTTTTTTTAAATTAGAATGTTTGAACCATGAGACCATTATTATTCCAGACCCCAAATGCAAACTAAGAGATGTTCAATGAAAGTGTTGTGTCTATATTGATATGGATTACTGTTTTGATATGCCTATCTCAAGGCCCGACAAGTCCATTTTTTCAAAAAGAAAGGGGGATGGGCCTTTATAAGAGGGAGAGGGGGTTCTAAGATGGGTATATGGTAACTGAAGATGCTATTTATATAGACAGACCATCACTCTAAATGTAAAACTTACTCATAGTATTTATAATACCAAGAAAGACTTTGGATTGCAAATTCACATTTCACAGAACAGTGTCAAGGCAGAGAAGAACAAATCAAAATATTTTACCTAGACGGAGAGACAGTCTCACTACATAATGGAGAGTAGGCATGCAGAAATGTTGTCCAATCTTGTCAACAGGTGCCCCCAATCGAATCATAAGTACTGCGAGATCTTCTCCCCAAGTCTGAATCTCAAGATCTGTCAGGCACATTAGCAGGTTGGCTAAGTTAACATCATAACATGTCCACGTAGCTGTTTCTAAACATTGAAGTTGAGTTGATACATCCCTAGAAACAGCAACAAGTTGGTTGAATGTCAGATAAACTCTCTACTAACTCATATTAATTGACATTTACCACAATTTACATAAACAAATGGGTCAAGATGGCCCTATATCACTCACCTGGCTACCACTGGCCATTATACAATATGGAACAGTTTTGATGCAAAAACTACATTGAACCTTTTGAAAATTTGTAAAACTTTATTTCTGAAACCTTAGTCCGTGACAAAGGACAAATCACATAACAATGCAAGATGGGATGTCAGAAGGCTCAATGTAATTTTTGCATCAAAACTATTCCATAATACAAGGTCATCAATTGCAGAAAGGGTCAATTTTGACCTTGGGGTCATGATTTAAACACTCTTGGAATATGTCAACTAGGCAATGCTACATTCAAAATATCTCAGCTCTAGGCTTTGTTACCGACTAAGGTTTCAGAAATAAAGATTTTACAAATTTTTCCTATATCATCATTAAAACCTAGTATATCAAATCAAGAGACTCCTGGACAAGATTAATTTTGACGAGGGGGTCATAATTTGAACAATCTTAACGCAATGCCAGATGCTAAATATCTAAGCTCTACTTCAATGGCTATGTGGTTTCAGAGAAGATGATTTTTAAGGTTTTTCCTACATAAGCTTATGTAAAAACAAGTGACCCCCGTGCTGGGTCAGTTTTGAATTGGGGGTCATAACTTGAACTATCTTGGTAGAGGTCCACTAGTTAATGCCACATGCCAAATATCTAAGCTCTAGGCCTTTCTGGTCTTGAGAAGAAGATTTTTCCTTACCTTAACCATGCAACCAGAGTTCTGCATGGAATGGAATTATTTGAACAAATATTTAAGGGCTTCATGCAAGGAACATCCCTGCCAACTTTTATCATCATTAACGTAGTGGTTTCAGAGGAAATGTCGTTTGAAGGAACAAGAGGGCCATGATGGCCCTACATAATTGCTCACTCTGACTACCTTGGCTATTAAAAAGGGGTCATGATTCTAACATAATTTGTAAGGTCCACTACACAATGCTAAGTAACATTGTCAAATATCTAATATCTGCCTGTTGGCCGTGTTTTTTTAAGTTTTCCATTTATAAGCCGTGTGAAATCAATGACTTCCCCCAACTCCTGGGAAGGGGTCAGTTATAACTAGGGGCCTTGATTTGAAGAACCAGTATTGGAGTCTACTAGACAATGCTACATGCTAAATAGTTAAGCCCTAGGCCTTGTGGAATTTTCAGTGAACAAGATGTTTTAATACTTTTCTCATATATGCCTATGGGGAACCAAGTGACCCGTGGAAAGGGTCAATTTTGGCCCACGGCTCACTAAGTTAAACAATCTTGGTATGAATCCACTAGACAATGCCACACAATAAATATCTTAGCTCTAGGCCTTGTGGTTTCGAAAGATTTTTTAAGTTTTTGCTATTTGTTGCCATGGCAAATAGAGTTCTACATTAAATGGAATCTTTTAACCTTTTGATACAGCTTCATGCAAGGAACATCCCTGAAAATGTCATCAACTTGGCCCAGTGGTTTCATAGGAGATTTTCGTTTGAAGGAAATGGTGGGTAGATGGACAGACATGAAGACGGAGGGATTACCGATTTTTATTTGCTCACTGTTGCACTTTATCCAGGTGAGCTAAAAATGGACGTACTATGTCAGTTTAAACCTAATTAAAGAACATGTTTTGAACATAAAGCTATAGACTGTGGGCCACCAATAACCCCTCCCACCATAGGGAATTTTTCTGAAAGACCATTATCTAGGGGGGGAGGCAGGGTTCATCATTATGGCCCACTGTCTACTAGTTACAGGAACCAATCTGTTATACAATGAGGACAATACCTTCTTCGTCAAAGTAATACCTTTGTCGCTTTGGTACTTAATTTCTGAATGATTGTACATCAAATATATTCTAATTGGTCTGAACCAACACACCCACCACTTTTCTGCGAAACATCCATATTAATTTGCTTCATGACTCACAGTGGATTTAATTTTGGTAATACCCTGTAGCAGAACTCACTCATTATATCTTGTTAAAATAATGGCTAAACTCTGCCACTGGTTCTGAGCAGCTAGCTTATGAACAACCTTTGTCCATATCTCATCATCATCCTTCGGTAGCACCATTTCATTCTCCAGTAATAATGTCATTGCACCTAAAAAACAAAGCAGAAATATATCCACATCTGTTAGTCTGGAATTGTAACTGTTCTAAATTCAGGAAAATACAATTCAAGAAGAACTTTAGCTATCTGTTAGGGGTAATGAATACCCCCATATGCCACCTTGACACAGTTATTTGACCCTTTTGCTGGCCGATCCAACCTCCTTGGACACAGTGAAGGAATAAGAACACTGCATCTGGGTGCAGCAGGCCAATGATTGCTGTTTCTTTTCAGGGAATATGTCACAAGTTTCAAGCAAGTTTCGAGAAATTTCAGCCAAAACATGATCCCTCCTGTAGATTGCTATCAAGGTTTTACAATAATTGGCTTTTATAAAACGGTTGGTTTTCACACAGCGTGCTTAATTTATATACAGATTATTTACATGTTGCAGGCAACATTCTGAGCAAGTTTTGTGAAAATCCATTGGAAAATATGACTTGTAGCCTGTTATCAGGGTTTTAGAATAGTCGACTTTAGCACAGTAACTGTTGGGTTTCACATAGCAGCTCAATTTCTCTACGGAACATCGACATAATGCAGACAACTTGAAAAGCTATAGAGCACTGTCAATATTTTACAATTATTGGTTGTAGCATCTACAGGTTACAGGCCACCGTCTTAGCAAGTTTCATGAAAGTCAAATGAAAATTGTGACCTGTAGTGTCATAAAGGGAAAGTTAACGGACAGACAGGCTTCTATCAAACCAACATCACATAATTATGCAGTTATTCAAAACCAAAGAATGGATTCAAACAGCATTTGACTAGAAGCAATCCAGTTTGAGTAACCATTTTTTTAATAAAAATAGACACTCCATACATTTTGTATTTAACTTTTCAAGGGACACAAGGGACATAACTTCAGTACATCAATCAGATCTTATAGCTCTATAGGACACCATACAGACTGAGTCATGTATAAAACAATATCCCTCAGTAGTCTGAATGCAACACAGGCAACAGTCTCTCATACAAGCAAAGCTTTCTTGTGTCCCTTTTTTGACAGACACTCAAAACCATTGTCTTGTATTTTAACTATTTCCATAAGTAGGTTTGCCAAATGTCTATGTTTCAGACAAGCCAACCTGCCCAATGAAAATGAATTTACCAGTGTTTGGTGCCTTTGGTACCAGGCTACAGACTTCTGTAAGGAATGTAACAACATCATGCTGGTTCCCCTCACCACCTATAGCTCTTTTCAAACCTTCTAAAAGGTATTGCAGAGCTTTTTGTGTGCCATTGTATCCACCTTTAACAGCTTGGCTTGCCCTCCAGTATCCCTAAAATATAGTAGAATGTGAATTTAAAATGACAAATACAAACATCTATTCGACTAAAATTATGTCCCAAAAATGTTGTTGGGAGTCCGAATTTGAAGATAAAAATACCATGCCAGCCAAACTTAAATATTTTTTTCTACTAAAAATGTAAAATGACAAGTTTCACCCAAAAAGTGCCAATACATTGTAGTATTTCGAAGCACATGTATGTCCCTGATATGTACATATTCCTCATTGGATTTTTGCTGATCTGCACTCTGCTATCACAGTTTATGAATGAGCATCCCTAGGAAAATAAAGTGACAGTGCTTTAGATGAATCAACAGGGCAACCAAATTTTCATTGGAGTTAGGGTCACTGTGACATATTTATATTTCAATGTTTATAATAAGTTATTGCAGAGCTTGATTGTAAAGAAAGCTTGCTTATCCAGTCACTTTCACAGCTTGGTTGCCCTCAACAGTAATGCCTTTTAAGAAGAGGTAGTAGACATGTCATGCCGTTCTCCCCATATTTGCCGGGTAATACCTTCTATTTAGACCCTAAATTATCGCCCCAAAAAAGCTGTGTGAAAACAGTAAATCTGCAGGTAGTTTAAAATTTTAAAAAAAAACTGTAGGTTCATGCCATATCAACCTATAAATATTAGTGTTTTTTTTTCAGTCTAAGAGGGAGAAAGGTGGCTTGGCCCAAAAAGGGAATTTTATTTTTGCCAGAAAAGTTGGCCGATTTTCAGAAAATGTTTAAATATGTTGTTTAAAAATGTAATAAAGAACCAAAACTATCAAGTATGTTAGTAACATTATTCTTTTGCCAAATATAAAGAGAAGACATAAGAATTTAAAATAACAAAAAATTATAAAAATACTGGTGTCAGGAATATAACTTGGCAGCATTGGTATTAAAACACACAAGAATAATAAGTAATATTGATTTTTTCAAATGAAAATATTGTATTAGTATCATTTTTAATCTTTGAAACACCGTTTTCGTTGAAAAAATAACAAAAATGGGGTTTTAAGAATACAGTGTGACAAACGAAAAATTGGCATTTTCGCCATATTTCTCATGTAAGGTATCCAATAGTTGCAAGAATTATTCTTAGGCGTTTTCATTTATGAAAACATGTTTTAATAACAAGTTGGGCCAATTCTAAAATAAATAAATCAAATATTTTTTTCAACATTTTGAGGGAATTTTGGTCAAAAATGGGGAAAAATATATATTAATTTTGGAGGGGAATGGGGCCGAAATCCCCAAAAAGGCCCGAAAAAAAACACTGTACATGGTCAATACATGTACCCTGACATGTGATATTAGTAATGCAAGAAGTTCTAGTATTGTGTACAGTCAATAAGCCTACAAAACTGATGTGTTGACATGAGTTTATGTTGACTCACTATCATCTTAGGTAAATTGCCTGGAGGATAGTTAGTGGCAATTCATAAACTTTTCAAACAGAGATGATGAGCCAATAATCAACCGTCTAACAAGTCAGGCAGAGTTGCTCCAAACATGCTGCTAATTAAATCCTGTAACCAATCAACAAAATTAAAAGATTTGAGGTTTTTCGTAAGAGCCAAAACAAATTCATACATCAATTGTCGGGTGTCCATGCGATTACACATCTATGTTGTGATCAATTATCAGAAACCCTTTGTGTTCTAATTGGGTAAGAGTGCATAATGGACAACGCCTTCAAATTTATCAGCTGTCTAACGGTGTATTGCAGATCGTAATAATTAGTGACATACGTTTCCGCAAAGTTTTATGCAAACTGTGGAATCATTGTCGATTATTAGCATTCTTTTAAAAAATGGTGTGCGCTGATTTAAGCGTTTCCATGAACCATTACAATAATTATTGTTATAGTAAACTAATGTTTAAAATAAGTGGGTTTTTTTGTGTAAATATGCAAATACATCCTTAGAAATGCATGATTTCCTGCTAAAATAATTTCTCCCAGTGTGTTTTCTAAAAACCTTGTGATTTTGCAAAAATCTCATGACATTAACTCAACCATTCGTGGCATGTAAGGGTCATGACGCAAGTTTGGCTCGAACAAACAGCCTCCAGGATGAGTGGCAGACATATTTATTAACCTCTACACCATTATTCCCCTTATTATCACCTTTATGAATGTAGGACATAAAACAATGGTGTCTATAGCATCTCTCTCAGCTTCCTTGAATCTTCTCATCCTCAGGAAGACAAGGGACCTATTGCACAAAAGTTTGTGATGCTCGTCTGCAATGTGTGGTATCCCTGGAAACAGCGACAGCGCCACCAATCCTCTTGTGTACATGGAGGCTGCCCCATCTAAGTCATCAATCGACAGAGCATACTCAGAATTTTTCTTCAGTGATTGGATGAATATATATACTTGTTGTGCTGTAAAGATTTAAAACAAAAGCATATTTTGGAGTTAGGTTTATACACATTAAGACAACAAAAGCTGTTTTAGGACAGCATGCTCAACTATTCAAAGTGCTTGCCACACCTGACAAAGTTATGATTCCCTTCCCCATGTATAATATGCATGTACATGTATATTCAGTGCTTTTGTCGAATTTTAGTGGGGCCGAAATTGCCAGACATACCCAGAAAAAGAATTTAATATAAATTTTCCCCAATTTTGACAAAAATTCCCCCAAAATTGTTTGAAAAATCGAATATTGATTTATTTAATCAAGAGATCCATTGTCAAAAGGCGTCAGGTTATTAAAAACATGTTTTGATAAGAATTAAAAGTTTCAGAAATTCATTATCTTGCAATAATTTGATACCTTATGATGCGAAATAGTCGGCCGAAAATCGCCGATTTTCCGTTTCGTACACCTATTTTCGCGACCCCAAAAGATTTTTACAGTTATTTTTTTCAGTGAAAACGGAGAATGTTCCAAAGATTAAAAAAGGATACTAATACAATGTTTTCAAATAATGAAGAATAGCAGTTTTACTTATTATTCACGTGTAGAAGTAAAAAATTTAAACACCAATGCTGCTAAGTTATATTCCTGGCACCAGATATATAACTTTTAGGGGGGGGGGGGTATAAAATTTTGTTATGTTAAATTCCTATGTCTACTCTTTATTCTTTGGCAAAAGAATAATGTCATTAACATAAGCTTGAAAAGTTTTAATGTTCTTGAATTAACAGTTTTAAACAGTATATTTTATACATTTCTTTGGCCAAGATCTAAGCAAATATTCAATTTTCCATTGCAAATTATGCACTAAAAAAATACCCCCATGAAGGCATATGCCATGTTCCCTTGAGACCTGAAAAAATAACAGATATTGCTTACTATTGTAGCAGATTATATCTAAAGCCATTTAACATAGCAGAATGGCCTTGGCCAATGTAGATCATTCGCAGACTATGCATCAATGCTAATGTAGACCACAAGCAGACTACCTTTTAAGCCAATGTAGCCCATGAACAGGCAATACCTTCACTGTTACGGACAAAAAAACCTAGTTATTGTGACAAAATCATTTCTTTGGTTTAAAAGTCTAAACAGGAAAATACTAGCAAACTATTTATAAATGAGTGTTAAAATTGCAAGATGGAAAAAAGAGTCTTTTTAAATTAACTGTTCACCAAAGGTCACATGCTGTCTCTGTAACAATACTCTTTTCACTGCCCTTCTTTGTACAATGTGTATGTTCATACAGGGACTATACAAAGCATGTAACGAAGTTAAGCAATTAATCCTATATAGTCTTCTCTGTGCAATTAAGTGGGAGTCACTTAAATGCTTCAAAATAGCAGTATGCTGTTGTTAATAATTCAGAACCACAGGGTATGTAATATGATGATATAAATTCAGCCTTTTATAGAATCAATGAAATATGCTGAAAACCACACTATTTCCTACTGTGTTATTTGATTGACAAATTATAACAGCTTGCAAGCTTGTTACACTGAATAAACCTACGCTATCAGATTTAGGATGTGGAATTCAGACTGTCTAACATAGATTCAGGTACATTTTATTATCACAGATTTTGCTCTGTATCAGGAAGAGATAATTAAAACTATTGTACTCACATGCATTTTGTGATAACTAATTACGTAGATATATTTCTGGTAACTGTATAATGTATATATGTATTCTGTGATAATTAATGATTATAAAACTAACTACTTGATAACTATAATGTAAATATATACATGTATGTATTTTTTGTGATACATGTAACTAATGGTTATACACCTAACTACCTTAAATATATTTTTTTTGGTGTTAGGGGGTAGATAAGGGAAGATTGACTAAGTTTTACCCTCAGTTACAGTTAAGTTGGGGTTATTTGATAGTGAGAAGCAGATTTATATGTGAATACAAAAGGTTACATTTTGCATGCATACAAGAAAAAATCTTAACACTTCATAATACAAAATATAGTGGACTATTCTGCTATTCTGGTGTGTCACAAAATATCCTAAATACATTGTACTGCAGGGATAGTCTCAAGATCTTCATGCTGAAATCCCTCTATGGTAAATGATTCATTAGTCACCAAAATTTGAAATTTTCTGTTCACTTCAACAGAGCTAGATTGGTGTTCAGTAGAGCACTTGTGTCGCCCTCTTACACTTGGTCAGACTAACCGATAATTTTGTGACAAAATCTAAGTACAAAAAGTGGCATAACTCTGTCAAATCTGACTTGACCTATAAAAATTGGCTACATAATGACTTTTTGTCATAAGCAATGCAATCAATAGTTTGATGAAGAAATCTTAAGAAAAGGCAAAGTTGCAGCAAAAGATGTTTTTGTGACAAAATCCAAGTATAAAAAGGGGCATAATTCTGTCAATTTCTGTCAAGTTAAGTTTTTGTGACGGACAGACCGACAAACAAAGTGATCCCTATGTATCTCCTTTTCTCCGAAAGGGTGGCACGAAAAGAACTGTCAAAACGACAGCCAGCTTGACTAGTCAAACCATTTAATTAGTCAAATCTACACATCTGGATAAATGGCAGTTTCAGACAGGCACATTCCCATTCACATCTGAGGCAAGTACATGTAACTGACTAAGTAAACAGTACACCAATCCATGACTATATAGTTCAATTGTGTTAACAAGTGACTTGTCCACTGTGCTCAGTGCTCCTTAATGTAACTTGTGGTTCTAGATCACCACACCATGCACATGTCAGTATTATATATCACAAACAGTAAGCAAGTTAGTGACACACAAAACTGAGAAACAGGGAATACAATTTGAAAATTAACACTTTTTTCTTATCAAAATGAAATGCATTTACATCACATAAGAAGATACTTACGGTCCGGAGGATAAGGAATGCCTATATCCCGGCATTTTCTAAACTGCTGCCTTTCCAGGTCATTCCTAGGTTGAAACTGCTGCCGACCCCCACCTCTGGGCCAGTGTGACATGATCGCATGAGGGTTTTAAACCTGAACAAGAGAACCAAACAATTTTTGTACAACCAGTGACTAATCTAGATTTTGACTGGGGCTCACACTTTTCGTAACAATGAGTCCCAGAGCTATCAAACAATGAGTCCTTTTCTTACACAAAGAAAGAATAAGACATAAAATATTAAAATCCGAAGATCATCAGATCAGTAAAAAAAATCAGGGTGGCCGAAAGTCGCCTTTCACGACACTATGTGCAAGATCACAGGAGGCCTATAAATTGTGCAAAACAACTCTTGGTAGGTGTCAAAAATTGTGAATTTCGTTAAGTTTTGTTTTTAAAATACCTTTTGGCTTTGCAAAATCGGCCTAAATCCCCACCCCACATCCACTAATTAATCTTAGAAGCTCGAGACAGTTAAACTTATCTCATCAAAGATGTCACGACAGGCAATTTATGAGACCAACTGTAAATGAGACAGAAGAGGTTCAAAGTACAATTTTTACTATGATCTTGATTGTTTTTGAAGGTGAAGGGTTTTCCAGCTTAATTGATTATAACAGAGACTAGTGAAACTTGTTATTAAAACTGTATCTGTGTATTTTGCACAGACTTGAAATCATAAAGTACAATGTAAATTAATTATATTGCTTACATAAATACATTTTCAGATGTGAATTGTATCATTGAAATAATTGGGCCACCAAAATTTTCTCTGGGCCACCAAGATTCAATAGTTAATCAGGCGCGTAGCCAGGCATACTCCCATACTCACGGGAGTACTTCGAATTTCAAAAATAAAAAATTTAAATAGCCTAAAAATGATGATAGACTTGTGCCTAAGGGGGTGTTCATGTCCACTCGGGTACACTAACAGAATCGGTTTACTTTTAATCACAAATGGTAAACTTGTTTTTCAGAAATGCAATAAAATAAGTTTTAAATGGAATTATTTACATTATATTTGGCTTTAAAATAATGCCCCCCACACCCCCCTTACTCAAAAAGGGGAGTACTTTGATTGTATCCCTAGCTACGCCCCTGTTAATGGTCCAGGTGGCCACCTAGCTGAAAATGTTAGTCTTTATCCCTGTCTATCACCTTTAACATAGATTTAAAATGTTTATTTCCGTTAAAAATCTGCTGTAATTGGTCAAAGTTTATTCACCATTGGCATTTGTCAGTTGTGGTAGGTGTGAAATATACCTCCTGTCATAAAGGATAACAAAACTAACACACTCAATTTTAAAATTGTTTACAACTCCAAGCTATGTTACACTGACTGAGTAATGTCTGTTAATTTGTGAATGCGGAAAGAATTTCTTTTTAACAATTCAAAAGTTCCAACTTTTCTTTATTCAAAGCAAAAACGTTATTTAATGACTGTTTTAAAGAAAATCCCGGCATTTCAGCGTGAACATTTTTTATTGTGCTACTGAGCAGTAACTGTCAACATGGTCAAAGCCAATTTTCACAATAACAATTTTCTTTTAATATTTATAAATTATTTTAATAAATGACCTTTGCCAAATAAAATTAATTTCTTACTACACCTTCTTTTAATCTGACATAAAGATAAAGCTGCAGGTGTCACAAGATCAAAGAAGCTTGTGAGGCATAATCCCAACTGTGGCCTCCTATTAATGAATAAAACACTCTAGAACAGGAACTTAATAAGTTTTGTCAGAGTGAGGTGTATATAAAAATAGCTTCAATATTTGTTCATAAATAATCTTACCTTAATATTTAATGAAACTTGACTGAATGAATATCTCTCATTATAAAGAAACAAAATCGTTATAACAAAGATTGAAATAATAAAGCAGTCTTATCAATTATGTGTTTCAATCTGCTTTTGACGTCTCGTTTTCAGCAAGTGTCATATCAGTCTTTATCACCAAAATTATATTTTCTGAAAGTTTACTTATTTAGTGTACCATGGTTTTGAAAAAATAATATTACATACCACGAAATTCTCACAAATTTAAACGCAAACCGTCCATAAATAGTGTATTCTATTTTCGGAAAATAGATACGTAATTTTTCTACTTTCGCTTCGTACTTCTCTCACATTCCCGCCATTGTCATTTTGTCATTTTTAATCCGTTTCCGGTTTGGTGCAAGGATCAAATCCGGGGACCGTTTTGTTCCGGAAAGGTTGAAGAATAAATAAGAAATTATCTATTTAGTGTCGACGAGACAAAGGCTCTCTTGAGTGTTTACAACCGACTACATAGATTAACAGACAAGAGTAACAAGGCAAAAAGCATCCTTCAAAAAGAAACACGGCCGTAGTAGTTAATGCGTTCTTTGGTCATGTGGCCCGAAATGCATATTTCCTTTTTTATGTCATTTTTCAGGGGGTCGGACGTAAACGATGTATCTCGGGGCTTTAAGCGAGAATTCGATGTAGTTCTGGTCAAAATGGCGGAAATTGAATGTTTTTTGGGGGACACGGATAAGAAAATTGGTAAGAAAATGTTTATTTTTAATTTGATCGAACTGTTATCATGTCCTTTGTATAGCCACATGTAATATATGAAATCGTCACACCCGTTTTGGATCGTGGACCTAAAAATAAAAAAAGTTATTGAAGGGATAAATTGGTCGGTAGTGTTTATGTTTGGATTTTCCGACGTTTTCTCTCAATTTTGGACAGTTCAGACCGCTTTATTCGAGCTTATTTGAATGCATTTCGTATAAACGTGATGCGATCCATTGTTATGTAATGTTACACGTTTCCAAAACGAACTATCGCGGATTTTTAAACTTTAAACCGATTTCGATGTATCTCGGGTCGTTTTAAGACGATTTGATGTATCACCGGGTTCCAAAAGCAATTTCGCACTAACCCAAAACTAATAAAACTTGATGAGTTTGTTATTTATGAAACTATTTTCGGTGTACATGCAAAATGAACGACATAATAGGCTGGCGCGACTCATGGATTTGCCGATCCAATTCTATCGTTCATTTCGCATGGACACCTAACAATATCGTTTCTTAAGTACATTATGTGTCACAAGGACAAACAAATTATTTCAAGTGTTATTTTTTTCAGACAGCGATAGGATATATAATGAACACACTGTACTTTGAATATAGATAACATTGCACCTTCTCTTTAGACGTACATATCATGCGAACTGTTTTGACAAAGTATTCTATTTAAACTTGTTCTACCTTGCTTGTTTAGATACAATTTGTGGAGACTAACATTGTGTTGGACTGTATACGGTTCTTACATGCACACTTATTCTGCCATCTAAAAATAAACCTCTAAATTTCAGCTGCCACAATGCCTGTAACTAAAGGATTTCTGTAAAAAAAATGCACGAATAGATAAAAAAATCAGCTACATATAGATCTATTAATTTTGTTTCATTCAGCATAACATGTTGACAGCAAATGTTTGTTGATACAGTTTAATACCATTCCATTTTGTGTTATTTAATTCCATGGTCGAGAAAACACTAGTGTGGGCAGCAGCCGCACTGGTTCGCAATTTACACATCGTACATCATCCATGCTGTCCGTTGGTTTACTGTTTACAGTTGCTTTTGGAACCCGGTGATACATCAAATCGTCTTAAAACGACCCGAGATACATCGAAATTGGTTTAAAGTTTAAAAATCGGCGATAGTTCGTATTCGAAACGTGCACACATTACATAACAATGGATCGCATCATTTTTATACGAAATGCATTCAAATAAGCTCGAGTAACGCGGTCTGAACCGTCCAAACGTGGGAGAAAACGTCGGAAAATCCAAACATAAACACTACCGACCAATTTATCCCTTCAATAACTTTTTTCATTTTTAGGTCCACGATCCAAAACGGGTGTGACGATTTCATATATGACATGTGGCTATACAAAGGGCATGATAACAGTTCGATCAAATTAAAAATAAACATTTCCTTACCAATTTTCTTATCCGTGTCCCCCCAAAAAACATTCAATTTCCGCCATTTTGACCAGAACTACATCAAATTCTCGCTTAAAAACCCGAGATACATCGTTTACGTCCGACCCCCTGTTTTTATAATCCCCACCCTCCGACATTTATCACTTAAACGTGCAATGTTGTTCATCAGTTAAAATGTTTCATTAGCCATTGTTCTTATGCGTCTTATATGTAAAGTTAGCATATTAACTTTCAACAGCAAATAATTATAAAACGATATATAAATCATTGTTCATCTATGTGATAGCTCTCTCTCGTTTTCTAATATTACTTAGGGGAAAAGAATGTCGTACCATGCCGGTAGGACCGACTTTAAACTTAAACAAAACGAAAATATAGAAAAGGGTGAACATGTTCATTTTACACATCTCTTGAGGATATTTAATTTTCCTTGTTGCTTTTTTTTTACAAATATTGCTGAAATTCAAAGTTTAACTGTTAATATTATCAACGCCAAGTAATTTTACAACCTCATCACATGTCACTTTAGCAGGGTATATATCGAGTAATGGATTTTTTGAAATGCCATAATGTTGTCTAATAAAATTAAGTGGTGTATACGGAAAGTAATGTCAGCTTCAACTTGACTAATAAGATTACTGGCTCTGTATATACGATCTCTGCCTTCAATGACTACATATGAGTCAAGATTACTCAGGAAGTTTTTAAATCAAGCTTAGTGTCGATACTTGTGAATTTTGAGTTAGGTTTGTCAACTACTCGGAAAGATCCACAGGCATTTTCCGTAAATCTGGAGATAGTAAAGTCACCCCTATGCTGTTTTTTTACTTGTATTAGCAAATGACATCGATTGCGATCCTGACCATATCGTGTGGACGTCGAGAACTACATGCAAACAATTTCTGGATATTTTGATGAAACTTTGCCGCAAATTTTCCACTTGGACATAGTGAACTACCAGTTACTTGGTCTCAGATTGTAATATGTTGTAACGAATGTGGTATTTGGTACCATAAGTCTAGCGGAGTATAGACTATTTGGAAATGGAGGGGTCGAATGTGTGTTTTTATGTGTGATCACAATTTTACTTTTATTAGTTATTAACTGCAAATCAGTAATATGTTTTGTCCTGTATCAGAGCTAACTACAGAGTCTTTTTACCCATCTAACCCACTTTCACCGGTGCACACCTGCCAGATGTGTAATGAATATCCAATTACATAATGAAACAGGACGGATTGGAAAATAAATCCAGCAAACAATTCTCGAAATTTATAGGGTAAAACGCCAAGATAATGTTGGGACAGCCCCATTTAAGCGTAAGGGAGTCCTGGTGAATGATGGACAAGGTAAACCACGGATCCTTCTTGTTCATTTAAGCTCGGTTTTTACTAAAACAAGTTTCAGTTACTATCCAGAATAATTATGATCCTTCAATTCTACTTATTACAAATTCATAGTGTTGAAAAACTCTTATCTAAATTATACACTTCTAAAGTCATGCGACCTGACAGCATTTCAAATGCTATGTATATGTTCAGTCGGTCAATAATTGTCAACAAGTGAAATACCTAGCGACTGGAGAAATGCAAGTATATCACCAGTGTGTAAAAAAGCGAATGTCCACCTTGCTGAACAAGATAGACATGCGTGGCTAACTTCAGTATCTAGATAAGACCTAGAATCACAGATGCTTGGGGTCTGGACCTCACCCCCTTAGGCTTGACCCTCATCCCTGCTCACTGCAGTACCTTTAAATACATCCTACAACTGCATGTAAGCTAACCAATTACGGATGCAATTCCTTATTCTACTTACCTACAAGATCACATGTTTATGGTGACAATGTATATAAATACAAGATTTGAAACAACCCGATTTCCTCTTTCACATCTCAGGTATACTGTTTATGTCATTTCTAAAAATAGTACCGATACGAAAACAATAGGCACCCGGCTATGCTCTTTATCGATCGTGTTAAAATGGAACCAGTCGTTTTACTGTGCGACACAAAAATGTAAATCTGTTTTCAAATTTACCGCTCTAGTACTCACGCGCTTTAAACGTACTGGTACCCCGCGCACGCTATTTCATATACTGCGATGCGGGAAACCTATTTTTATAACTTCATGTATATACTAGATGTGATTTGTGCAGAAGTTCCTCGAAATTCTCTTAATTCAACCGTATTCGATGTAGTTTGTAGTGGGATTTTATTCAGAAAATTGTTTTGCATTGGAAAAACCAGTTAGTTATTCCTTACTTACACACATGCCTTAAATATGCGATTGGAGTTTTCAGTTGTTTCAAATCTTGTATTTATATACGTTCCGTACAACATGGGACAAGCATAGATTGGGTGGCGAGTCCATACCCCAAGCATCTGTGCCTAGAATATAGCATATGTAAACACTTATTAAACCATGTAGGAATGAAAAAAATAGTAACAAGTCTAAATCATCGTTTCCGTTCAGGCTCCTGATGTGAAACACACCTATTATTACTTTCAATGATGTGGGACACTAGACATGATAGCTTTCGCTCAAATTTTCGACTCTGCCCCACACACTGATTGTGTAGATATGATAGCTATGGTATAAATGGGCATATCTTCACGTGGTTGAAAACATTTTTACCTCTGAGATACATACGGGCAACGGCGGAAGGTGAATGCTTTCAGGAGTTCATTTAGCGACCGTCCAAGGACCTCTACTTTTCCTTTGTCACAAAAATTAGTTGCCAACATCAGTGGAGTAACATGTGTGTCTTTTTGCGGACGATTGCATTTTATATAGACAGACAACTGCAACGTCCTTCAAAATGATCTCGGTGAATTTGAACTTCGGACAAACAAATAGGGTTTGAATTTTAATGCCAAAAGTGTTATGTAATGGGCATCGACAAGAACCCTCATTCTCACTCACTTTGTGGGCATTACTGAAAACCTATATCTCGGTTTAACACTCTCTAATGTTTTTACATGGTCAATGACAAAAGCAAAATTACTAAAAAGGCAATGCCACCATTTCACTTTTTCGGCGTAATCTGAGACACTGTCCAATTGACTTTAGTAAACATCGTATTTGGTATTAGTTAGATCAAATCTGATATGCTTACCATAAAAAAGATATTATGAAATTGGAAAAGGTAAAAAAGACAATCTATCTTTATAACCGGGGATTATAAGTAGGGATTGTTGTGTAACCAACATGCTGTGTACACTCGATCTTCCATCTCTACAAAATCGTTGCATGGTCGGCAGGTTAATCCTTTTCTATAGGGTGGCAGAGGGCTTGGTGCCAGCACTACGACTTACTGAGCTTCTGCATTCAGGAAGACTTTTCACGTTTGAATTGCAACAAATGTCCCTGGTTTGGTTGCAGAACCCTTGGCCCTTCGCATGAAGAGATGTAAGAGTCAATGCTCTCCCGACTGAGTTAACCGGCCACTTTCAAATACTTCCGCAATTGGGGTTCCGTACCGTGACTATGCATCAGGAAATCAGAGTTAATCCTTGTTTTTCTTATTAAATATGTTAATTGAACTATTGGCTGTTATTCACTGACAGAAAAATTATAATTACTCTATACTTAAAATCAACATTAGTTTGGCGGTAGCAGCATTTTATGTTGATACATATGAATTATATACATACTAAACTTATAAAGACATCCAAGAAAGACTGAAAACATAAGAGTATCTTATTGACGTTTTTCATTCAGTATTATCCAATTAAAAGGTGTCTTACAGAGTAAATTTCTCAGTTACAAAAATGTTATAGATTCTTCTTGTCATTTCATTGGCGGTTGAAAAGTAATCAAACTCCGTAAAACAGCTGTACCGAAACACAAATATTTCTTTAAATTTGTTTACCAGAGGCTCAGTGCTAGGGGAACACCACTTTCTGATTCAGGTTTAGATTTATTCTTTCATAGAGTGTGACTTTAGAGATCCAAAATGTCTTAATTCAAGGAATTTTAAGTTTAGGGATAGATTAAAATTTATTAAAAATTGATTTACCTCTGACATTATTATTAACATTTGAGTTTTGCCAATGAATAGAAACTTGTACATGCACTGTTAAAGATTTTTTTTTTCACTTACAAAAGGAAACGCAAAGTATAACTATGATATGATCCTTTTGACATTTTGTACGAAAGAACCATAAGCAATTTCATGCAAATAATTATATATCGCAATATATATATATATATATCTACGTATAAGGCCAAAACAAACCAATATTGTGGTTGTGGTGTATTTTACCCCGACCCCAAATATTATAGGTACAAACTCAGTCTGATAGGTTGCAAACTGAAGCATCCACTTCGTATTTCAGAGAAACGACGTTACTCTATCTGATTTAGAGTATCATAATATTGAATTATGTGTTTACTTGCCTGTCCGATTTTTAGAACATGTTACCAGAGATAACATATATTTCAGCTTGGCCTAATAGACAGTATTTACAATAATATATTTACTTTGCAAAAAATGCTTATATTTCTCATTCGCATAAAGGTCATAGAGTAAATGAACCTGAAAGTCTGACTGAGTCTACGCTTTATATACAGACTTGTTTACTGTCTACGTTCAACGAAATACACTTTCGTTTGAATGTTGTAAATAGCTATGTGTAAAACTAGAGGCAGATCCTGGCGTTCTATCTTGCATTGGATTATTTATGCTCTGTAAGCACAAGCTAACACACATATATCTTGAAATATGAATAAATGAAAACGTTCGTTTTCTGTTTTGTTTCAGCTAGAAGAAACCAACCGCAATGGCAGGTTGGATTGAAGAAATACCAAAGTTTTTCGTCGGTTTAATTGTTGCCATAGTCTTTAGCATTGTGAATGAAATCCGAAAACTCTTTTTAATCGTAATTGTCAGTGTTGTAATTCCAACACTTTTTCATTTACTTGGATTGATCGTGCCCAGCTGGACAAGCAACGAACGATGTCACTTTGGTTTATTTTGGATGTCTTGTGACGAAGTGATTGGAGAATACGGAAATATATCAAGGACAGGTTTGTATGATTATGTAATTTTAAACTATCTCTTTATTCGGAAATAAGTAATCTAGTATAGTACTTAATCGTTAACTGTTCTCATAATACGTTTTAAATCGTATCAAGCAAAATGCAGTCAGAAAATACCAATAAACATGTCACACCAGTTTACTGTATTGCACTTTCTTTTTGTTATAATACTAAGGAAGAAAACGTACAAATATACATATTTCCTACTGTACGTTAGATTGCTAGCGCATAATGTCAATACCCTTTTTGCTTTCAGGATTAGATTGGGATATAACAGCACTAATGGTGGTGTCAACATTTATCCTCGTTTACGGCTGTTATGCTTTCTTTATGTCAATGGTAGAACTAAGAGACAGAAACTCAATCAAGACAAGTTGTTCTCTGTTCGTGAGCGGTAAATAAATTTTCTATTTAAGAAATTCATTTTATTTTTGAGTGATATACCGGATCATATATCCCGATTTAGAGTTCAGATGCATAGTAATTACGAAGGCTAGAGGCATGTGTGATTAATGACAAAGAACTGAAAGGCTGAACTCAAAAGTAACATATGTTTTTATTCTAACACGTTAATTTAAACTAAATTTTTCGAAAGGAGTTGGAACTATCCACTGAACTAACACGAGATCGCTTCAATTGATATACACATATGTTTTCTGTTCGTTTCACTCCCAGTTTTGCCTCAGTTTGTTGTTGTTGTTGTTAAAAGTGCAGATGATACAGAAAGTGTACTTAATTTTACTACGATTTAGGTACATGCACACTAGTAATGTTGTGTGACAAAATAGCGGGAGGGCATTTCAGCACCCGAAAACAGTTCTGGACGTCAAGCATGATATACTTTATTAGATATATAACGATAAAATCCTTCTTTGCATATATTAGAGAAAATGTCATTGGTGCTAGAATGTGCTAAAACAGACATCATGTAGAATTTATATATTAAGTTTGTTGACATTTTTATTTAATTATCTCTATTTCAGATGCCTAAATCAATGCACATTTTTTTACGATATACAATATCACAATATATTGTAGAAAACATTGTATGTCTGTTGTATTTACGTTGAATTAATTTAGCACCAATAAGGATACAAAATGGTAACAGAAACGACGCATACATTTTTAATGAGAATGTGAAAATAAGATATTACATTTACACCTGCCTTACAAAGATTTTTATCTATCAAGTAATTCTATTTTTTCTTTCTCAGTACACAGTATTTAAATTGTGATGAGAAAAATTCTTGAAATGTTTAGAAATAATAGTACGGGAAACTTATATATGTAATTAAAAAGATATCTAATTACATTCTTAACCTTGAAAATAATTTGCGAAATGTCAGAAACGTGATGCAGTACTTGTAGATAAACTTGTAGGAAGTGATAATATAATACTTACGTTATGGATCGTGTCTGCTTTTGGTAAATTATATGTGTAGGTGTTCTGTTTTTTTTTGTATCTTTTAAAATATTTTTAACATTAAGGTTATTAGATACATGTTTAATAGCTATTATTTGAAACAATTGTCGTTTGTTTTTACGGTCACACGTTATCCGTTTGACAACACGTTCGTGTATCTATTTCTGACATGCCCTCAAAACGCTTTCAAATTGCAATGGTACTGACAAGTTAATATGGAACACGGAGTGCTATTTGAAGGTACTGACAAGTTAATATGGAAAACGGAGTGCTATTTGAATCATGCGGTTTTGTATAAGTTTCTGTTCTGTCGTTTTACTACTAACAGAAAAACTGCTCCGAGATAAAATTGTGAACTAAATAACTGATTCAATTACCTCATATATATGTGGTCCAATAAACAGTACGACGCTATTGTAATTTAAGAAATGATATTGTACTGTATATATCTCCTTTGTAGGTGTCCTTGACCTGGGTGCATGCCTGATGGTACGTTCTAGTTGCGAAGATTCGTGTTATCTTGGAATCTCGTACTATCTGACCAGTATGGCTGGATGGATGCTTGTACTTGCTGGAACACTGTTGATGATTGCATTCCTTTACTTCAACAGTAAAGAGAAGGAGAAGCACAAAGGAAAATGCGACTAAGAACTTTTATAGAGAACTCACAATAAAAGGTTGCTTAAAAAGTGAATTTATACCAAACGTGTTGGTACAGCAGTCATGCCACAAGACACTGAATTGTTTCAGGATATTGGATATCTTATGCAAAAGTTATATAACCATTTTATAGGCAATTTTGCCAAGTAGGAAAATGTTAGAAATTATTACCGAGTTATTTATCTAATTAGCTAATAGAAATTGAAGTTAACGTACTAAAATGCTCACTTCATTCAAGAGAAACTAAACGGTTATACAGATTAATAATTATGTCTTCCCTTATATATGGAGAGAGACATATTGATTTGGCAAGTTCCGTTTATCCGAGACAAATTTTGTGTCGCAAGTATCTTCAAAACACTATTTTAAGTTACAGTCGTGCAAGTTTGCAGCAATGTTTTTCTGCATGTGAAGTTGTGCATCTGCGTTTTTTATGCGGACCCGACCAGTTTTGGCGGAGGTATAGCCCATGACTTAATGAAAATTGCGATTTTCAACTTGTTTCGCGCATAAATTAAATGGTATTGGAGATTTACAGCAGAGAAACCTAAAAGGAAAGTTTATCAGCATGTGACGTAACGAATTTTGACGGTTTTTAACTTGTGTTGCGCGTAACTTTTTTTCCAGGTATTGTACGGACAAATTAACCTGGTCCTGACCTTTATGCATTAATATATTATTCAATGATTGCACTGAAAAAATCAATGTTCGTGAGCAAATCGTGCGGTAGTTTTCGTTACAATTACGGAAATTGTCGCACGTTTACAATTTGTTTTGTACCGTTTATAAACGACTTGAAATGTATTGTCCGCCGTAGGTAAGTGGTTACAGTGACGAATCCTTGACTGGAAAGATGATGGATTGAATCACGTAAAATATTTTTTAATATACGGAATACAGTCGAACGCTGCATTCGCGAGCATCTGGAGTTTTTTTTAAAAGATTAGGTATCAAAAATAGAAAATAAGATGAAGAAACTTTATATGCCTAAAATATCAAATGAGAAAAAAACATTTATCACTGACATTGACAGGACTCGAACAGACGAGGTACAGATTAGTAATACCATAAATCAAGATCTCTACCAACTGAGCCATCAGACCAATCGATACAAATATTCGATCTGAAGGATATTTAACATTTATTATATATAGCTTGTCACGTGCATATTCGTAAAATAAAAGCCGAAGATAAATATAGAAAATATATTGACCGTAAAATTATGCTAACAGAGGTCAGGAGGATCAGCTTAAACCAAATAGAAATGTTATTCCGCATTTACAGATGTGCAACTGGGGTTTTGTTTGCGAAATCATCCAATGACCGTTGGATCGTAGAAAATTGGCAATCTCAAAAATAATCTGAGTTAATACCATGAAAATATACAGGAATGTTTATACGCATGTGCATGCATGGTTTTGCATTTGTTTGTTAGTTTGTCTGGCTGTCTGTCTGTCCGTTACATATTTTGTGTCGCGCGCATCTCCAAAATCTTGCAACTCCGATAACATGCAGTGGTGGCAAGGTGTGGGTAGACACATGCTTTTGTCTAAAAGCCTTGAAAGTTCTAGTTATGCACATTTGTGTTGTCATTTTGGTGATAGATTATGAAAATATGTGCCAAATGCTTTTATTAAAATTACGAGGATCCGTTTAAAGATTAAAATCCCTTTATATGCTGACGAAACAGTTACCTGTGAAGGAATTTAAGTTCACGAGTACATGATTGGCATAGATTTGCGTCTTCGGGAGCGCTGTTCAATAAAAAGTAGATACATTTTTTGTATAATATTTGATATGCATTGAAATGCTCATGTTTGGGTAAAATCAGCAACACAAACCTTTGACGCATAATATAACCCGGGGAAAGGTTACGTTTCTATAGAATTGAAAAAGGAAGCTTCGTTTTACTAGAAATGTTAAAAATGTACGTTTTTCTAGAAGTTTAGAGAAAAGATCATACGCATTTGCTGTAATTGTAAAAAAGAAATAATATTTTAGAATAGTAATTTATAAGAAGATATATTTTCTAGAATAGTAAAACAGAAGGTATAATGGAAAATATGCCTTAGAAAAATTGAATGGTTCCTGAATGTAAACGAAGGCAGGGGCGTGGTACCTACCCCTATGTACGGAATACTCTACCCCAGATGATAAATAAAGAAATATTGCCAATCCTCAGGAACAGGCTAAATAACAAGTTTTAAATTGTTAATGCTCATGGTATGTGTTTTTATTCACAATACCAGTACAATGTACTGCATTGCCGTAGATTAAGCCGGGTTTTCATATTTTTTAATTTATCCGCATTAATTTGCCATTTGCAAACGTAGATGCAAGACTCAAGTTAGTATTTAGGTAGATAAAACACAGAGTTTCAATTGAAAAATATCAACCTTTTTAATCTTGCGTATGGCCAAAAGAAATGTAACATAAAGTCATTATTGTTTTTTATCATTTCTATTATCATTATTATTATTTTTAATTATTAATATTGTTATTATTATTATTGTTATTATTATTGTTATTATCCTCGTAATTACGATAGAAATGTGTAATAAAATTGCGTCTCGAGTATCCAAAATGTGTTTTGTTTTATTCGCATAAAACGAAAGTAAATTACTTACTATTTATTATAATTCTTTAACAATTTCGCTGCAAGGTCAAACGTAATCCCTTTACACGGGTAAGTAAACTTGATTTCCAATATGCCGATTTGTATACTACAGTTTATTCAACTTAAACTGTTGTACCCAATACATTTTCAAAATATTGGTCAATAAATAGTAACTATATATATACAGGGTGAGGAATAAAAGCAGGAGTCTACAGTATATGTTGTATGACGGAAGTAATAGCCACTTTTTTCTTTTGGATAACAATGATCCCATGCGATTCTACGAAACAACCATTTTTGGCTAAAGTATATGCATAATAAACTAGGATTTAAGTCTGTTAAAGTTTTCCATTCATGCCACAGTACGTACATGACGCGCAGTATGAACTGGATACAGCGAACACAAGCTCGGTAAGTAATTTGCTGAAGTAGATATTTTCGCTGCAGAAAGAATGTCTGTAAATGAAGATATAACTAGTTCATGAACAAACTCCACAGCGATTTGATTGGGTGAGGTCCGCTCTACTTTTAAAGGGAAGTTATCGCTACGGGGAGTTTGGTATATGAATACTATGGTGACAAAAAAGAAGTGCCTGAAGTATTAGTTTCAGTTTTGTAACATACAGGTATACAAAAGCTTAATACTGAATCTATAGATTTCCTGGTCTAGATATTTTGATGAAGCGGAGGTGTTAAATCACAAAACAAAGTTGTATCAGATATTGTTAGACCCCTTTAAATGCCAAATGTCTGCAAGGTTACAGCACTCTTGAAATGTATTTACTTTTTTCAGCCTTCATAGACTAGTCGCACGTAAACTGATTCCGGAAGCTAAACTAAGATCAGCGATATCATCCGCCTTTCTATTTGCATTACATAAGGCGTTAGTTGCTATTGTAGCTGTTACCATACTTTTGCCACTGACTCTACATATTCTTGGAGTGGTTATATCTAGCTGGATCACCGATGCTGACTGTAACGTCGGTCTATTCTGGACGTCATGTTCTGACATTTCAAATGATGATATACGAGTATCTGAAACGGAACCCACGGGTGTGTATACCTTGTATATGTTTAACTTGCAAGTTACCCAGTATTTAATCTGCCAGTCTATTTGCCATAAACTTCGAACACATAAATATATGTAGTAAATCAAATAAGGCCACACGTGTGGTACAGCAATGCGCATTTGTAAATAGGGCTAAATGTAAGTCAAGCACTAAGTCAGTTCTTGGCCTACGCTCCCTCCCTCTTGATTTCTTACTTTTTTATATTCTCTGGTAATCCTATTACTTCTACGTAATACTATACGGAATTGATAAGGCTGGATCAAGTGTTTTGAGTGACATACTTGCATTAAATGTTTATATCATCATTTTAAGAGTACCAACTTTTCTGCGCTAGGAAACAATCGATACTATCGTTTGTATTTCAGAGTTTGGCTGGTCAGTTGCGGCGCTAATCTTGTCATCAACAGGGTTTATTTGCTATTCCGAAATTATGTTATGGCTCGATTGTTTTGACAGAGAACCAAACATAAAGACCACTGATATTCTTTTACAAACCGAGAGGTCTCTTTTCATCAGTGGTGAGTAAATGTACAGGTACTGAACTCAGTGGGGATGCAATTTCATTACCCAACTTTCTCAAAGGTTGACTCTGGGAAATAGCACGTTAGAGATCCACGTCCTCAGCTGACATTGCCATGGTGGTAAAGCCGGATTTAATCTGTTACACAAATGTATGGCTTTTCTGTAATTTCTGATGTGTGAATAACAAAACTGCAAGCTGCAGCTTTTTAACAGTTGGGGACAAATGTGTAAGTTGGTTGTGCCTTGTTAATTGTATTAATGGATTACGTTATGTATTTTAAATTTATAATGATAAAATAATTCGTCATCGTTTGATGCTCGCAGATCTCAATAAAAATACATTAATCCATCAAACTCGTTTTTAATTTTCATATTTTAACATAAAATGTGGTATTTTTGCCCATTTTGCCGGTGGTTTAACAGGAGAAATAACGTGTGAACGCGCCGTTATAACCCGTTTTCATTTATGCGCAGTACAGGGCCATTGTAAATAAAAGACCTGTCTCCCAAGTCTTACATCATGTACGGCGTCAACAGTGCCGGGCTTAAAACCGCTTGTGACGTCATAAATGTGACATAAACAACACGGACGTTAGTTTATTGTTTATACTAATTTATTTTTTCTCGATTGCGAAACAACGTCTTACAACTTATATTAATCGCTCTTGAGACTCATTCCAGAATGAATCAACCTCGAAGAGAGAGAGAGGCAATGTGGAATTAATTGTGTCTTGCCTAAGGACACTGCCGACATGGTAGGGATCGAACCCGGGACCCTTCGATTCTGAGGCGAACGCACTACCACAGCGCCATGGCAGCAACACGGACGTTGTCCCGCGCATTATAACAGTTTTATTGATATGATATTCAATATATTTTATTTGTTGTATGTTAATTGCCTTTTGTATATTATATGTGTTATGTAAAGCTATAATAAAAATAAGATTAAGCGCATTATTTAACGTCGTACCAGTAAGAGCGTTTCATTCTTATTATTTTGCTATTTATGCTAGTTATGCTATTTATGCCTAACGGGCTCGGGCACATGGTGTTTTTGATGTGAGGAGTCAAACGATACCTTTTGGGACTTCTGTAGATGTATATAAACACATTACGAACAGTTATGCAAAAAAATTTGCCAGCATTATTGTTAAAAAAAACTTATAATTGAAAATTAGGCGGCCGCGCCAGAGATTTCAATATTGCTACCGGTACTTGTTTATAAACAACAATAAGATACAATTCAGAAATCTTGTTAACGCTATCTAGTCAAGTACTTAATACTGACTTGAGGACTATTTTATATGATAGGATTTTAATACTCATCATGAATATTTGATGACATTTTAATGCTTAATTTATGAATAAAAGTATAACTCAGTACAAATCAATATACATTATAAGAATAGGTTGGTTTGGGCCCATTATAATTGCATTGCTTTTTCTCATGTCATTAAGGGATAACCTGAGACGAATGTTTTTAGTCTTAACATATCATGTTAATTTTCATTCTTTTCAGGTATTCTGAACCTGTCAGCATGTTCATCCATGCGATCTAATTGTGTAATAGGATGCCACTTTGGGGTTTCATACTATCTTGTCAATACTGCTGGTTGGCTTATGGTGATATTTAGTATTTTGCCAGTTACTCTTGCTTTTATTTGTACCAAAACTGATGCGAATAATCACTTAACTATACAGAGAACCTCTTGACCTACACAGAGACATATTTCTGTAATTTCAATGTATTTATTCTTAAAAATATGAACCATTGTTCACCGGGATGTCGTTATTAATAGATGAATAGGCTTTCTAGAAGTATTAAGGAATTTTATTTCATAAACTTCATAAAACATTTGATGTTGACGTTAATTGATATGTTAACAACCAAACTTGAAAATGAATACGTTGCAAATAATTGAAAGCTATTTTAGACGTAGCTTTAATACCCGCATGTAAGTGTCTGATTCATCACACTTATGTGTTCACCTCAAATGACGTCATTCTTATTAACATTTTAAACTGTGTCGTTATATCCGTTTCCGTCCTCTTGATAGACAGTAAAAATTTGAAAACACATTTAGTGAACATCTAATGAAATTGACTTCAGAAGATCGGCATAAATCCAGACATAATTATGTTGTTTTGTTTTGAGTGAGCTAAGCAAGACACCCCAACAAACATTGACACTGATTGATTTAGATCGTGTATAAAGTCATCTGTATGATGTGTAATCATGTTTAGGCGGCATAATTGTGTTACTGAAGGAGTAAATTCGTAAAAGATGTTTAGAAGATGATAGGAGGAACTGTAGGCCGTCACATACTGAATGCATCTTCGGCATCCTCTTCGAATATGGATTGTGTAACAAAATCTCCAATGTCTTCATTAGTTGCTAACACTCAAAACGACTGGTTTTAATAATGAACAGGTTAACCGTAACTTTGAATTGCCTCTTTGTAATTCCAAGTACGAAAATACTCGTTAATATCATTTCATTATTGCATAATTCAGTTTTTACAGTATTTTAAGGATATATGTGATTAATTTTGAACAACTTTCCACAAACTGAACTTATCTGTGTTTTATGACTTTGTATATTTCTTTCTAATAAAAACAACAAAACAGATTTGCATTCATTTGGACTTGTTCTGATTTCAATATACTGGTGATATTGAACAACTAGTCTTTCAAAATAAAAAAATCATTTTGAAAAATGATTTATGTTTACATATTCTATGTTATATTGCCAGACATGAACCAAATGGTCGAAGCTTGATATTAATTAACATTAATACAAAGGTTCCTAGCGCTGTAAGTTATTAAACAGAACAATAGGATTCAGCCCAGATTTCTGAAACAGCCTAGCATAGCTCATGGTTTGCAGTTCTAAAGGAGTAAGCTTTAAGTTTAGCGTTCACAATAAAACGAAATATTATCTGTTTTAACAACAAGAAAACAAGGAGTGTACAGAGATCAGGAGATGAGTCAAACAGAGAACAAAGTTTTAGACGACAAAACATCAAACATTTCAGTATTATAAGTATTTACTTATGTTTTTTTCGTGAAATCGGGGCCTTATATCTGCATATCTAACAGCACAAATACTCAAATTCTTGAAACGTATACTAGAATATAATATAGGCTTATACGCATCAACAAGAGTGGACGTAACATTTTTTCTCTTTACAGGTAATCCACAAACATTTAAATTGTATGTGGGTTGTTTGGTTTCAAATTATAATGCAGAAACTTTGAGAAATTGAGCATTACATGTCTTAATGCTGAGGGCATTAATTTTTAAGTTAATATCTCAAATATTCATTTCTACGAAGCGTGACATTTTTTTCTCTACACAAACAGCCAATAAGATTACTTGTAAGTTGTTTTGCTTAAAACATGAAATAATTAAGAGAAAAATAGTAGTACCACATTTGATTTTTAAGTTGATATCTCAACTGTTTCATATGAATACTAATTTGGAGAATTTTTCTGGGCATTTTAACAAAGAAAGTATGACAGTTTTTGGAAATTGGTTATTATCAATAATAACCCTCCATGGTAATTGCTCAAAATCAGCGGCATACTACCTCAACACAAACTTCAATGATTCATACGTAATTTAATGCCTGAAAGCAGTAACTTCCAATCACAATATTATAATCTGAAAAAGTGTCCATAATTTTATCATAAAAACTGCTAAAAGACCAAACTTCCTAACTCGGTTTTAATCGCTTATGAATTCGATATTTTGAAAATTTGCAGTTATTAAGACCGTCGACGCGCGAAAATGTACCTTCGGACATTTGTAACATTATTCGACAATAATTGATAAAAAACCCCATAAAATTTACATTTTTGTCACCCTCTTTAAATGCAAAACCAATGATAAAAACTGATAGCCACTATATTTTCCTCAACGGAAACATACTATAGCTCAAAACCTCCTGACCATTACTATGGCAACAGCGATTTGAAATGATTCTTTTTTTATTTTGGCTATACCCTTAAAAAAGGCATATCGTGGAAAGAAGGCATGAAATAGTTCACCAGATATGATATATCTTGAAAGAGTATATAATATTGCAACCAAAAATAAATGATATTGTTAGGAAATGATTACCGGAATTGTTTACGCCCATGTAAATTGAAGTGAGTTTTGACGTCAAATTGTGGTTGTGACGTCATTTTTAGAGTGAACAAGACGCCTTAGGTACACTTTTTCAAAATGTTGTAGTTTTGTATGTACTGGACGTAGGTAATTGAAATTTTCCAATATTGGTATTGAAATATTATTTGTTCAAAATATGCAAGAAAGCTAGTTTCCAAGTATTTTGTCCGAAGGCCCATTTTCCCGTGTCGCTGGTCAATTTTTACATACAATTTTTGAGAATTGAATTACTTTTTGATGCATGTAAGTTTGTTAGATTTTACTTTTTGTCTGCGTCATTATCATCGTATTATGTACCGATGGATATTTCATCAAAAGAGTCCTCAATTTAGTCGTTCGAGTGTGGGACGCGAGACAAGATATTGCCCATCAATATTTTCCAGGATCGCGTCGAATAGTTTGACTATCCCTTTACAGTAAAGAACAGTTGATTTTTAGAGGAGCTCATTCAGTCTTATGGCTGAGTCTGATGAAAGGAATAGATTATACAATGACAGAAAGAGAAACATAAAAACATAGAGAAGCTCAAAACATAAACATTTTCTGAGTAGGTCCTTCCCCACATAAGTGGCTAAGAACTGCAAACAATGAAACAAGAAATATCATAAAAAACGAAATAGACATATGAAGCAGAACATAATTATGCACATATCAAAAACAGAGATAGCACAAGCTGCAACAAAATATAGCACAAACAGGACAACTAGCTCATTTAAAGAGACAGACAAGCAATTTGTAAGGTAAAAGCAAAATTTTTATGTCTCCACCTGTGTCCTGGAATTCTATAATTTTTATGAAAAACTGAAAAGATCTAAATACTACTGAGTTGTGCTTGGAATGCTATTAAAGTTTTTGTCATTCCAAGATAATGTTAGAGATCTGAACTGATTAAAGTTTGGTCATCGTCTTAGTTCTTCTGGTAGTGAATTCCACAACACAGGAGCAGCATATCTGAAAGAATTCTTACCAAATATTGTGGTGTTCACTCTTGGAAACTGTCAACTATTAGGAAATCAGTATCTGAATTTATATATTTAATAATGTTTGGATATAAAGGATGGTAAAACAGGGGGATGCAATGTTGTTAACCAGTTCAATTGACACAAATTTACACGTATTATCTCTAGGATATTAAACTGAAGCCTTGCTGTTTTTTTAACAAATATTATAGGTTATTGAACTTGTATGGCGATATATTACTTGGAACGAGTTGATTTGGCGGGAACAACGAGCTTGCGAGTTGTTCCCGCCAAATCAACGAGTTCCAAGTAATATTTCGCCATACAAGTTCAATAACCTTTTTATTATATACTTTCATATTGAATATGAACAAAAATGACATTCTGTTAGCAAAAAACAATAAATGAATCTTGAAATTTCTCAGACAACTAGCGTACTATTTCACCATGTACATTTTCTTTTTTGCGTATTAATAGCCTCGATTCAATATTGTTGATTATACGTGACGTCATTCATTAGGAGAACCGTTGACGTCAATTATACGGTTAGAAATTCAGTTGCCGTCCGCCATCTTGTTTTGAAAAACGCAAGACTTTTCCTACGGATGCAGGTTTGTACTTTGAAATGTGAATACATAAACTTGATGTACGTTCCTAAAAATGTTTTCTCTTTCTTATGACTACATGCAAAACATCGTTCATTTTGTTTATCAATACTTGGCTGAAATACGTACCAGTAACTTTCGTAACCAGAACTGGTATTGCGTGCCCTAAAAAATTCGAACCTTCTTAAAAATGAAATTCTTTTACGTCTACTTGAAAACGATTGAAGTTTCTTTTTTATTTTAAGACCGTAGTTTATTTAATTGTAAAAAACGGTCACACTTCGACATATAAACCTCAGTAAAACGATGTTTGCAAACAAATAAAATAGTCCGTACAGCTGATCGCTAGGACCGCCCCCCTTGCCAACGTTCAGTTTCATTCCTTGCCAACGTGCAGTACCGTAGAATACTGAACGAACTCTCTAAGGCAAAGTGAACGGGGCAATATGAAAGTATATAATAAAACAATGTATTGCTGACATGCAAATAATCAATATCAACGCCAAGTAACTTTACAACCTCATCACATGTTAGATTAACAGAACCTATTTGAAATACTGGATTCTTATGAAATGAGGTAATTAGTCTAATGACAATACAGTGGTGTATACAGGAATTAATGTCACCTTCAAGAACTACAAATCACGATTTAAAACCAACTTGTGTCGATACTTGTACATGTTGAGTAAGACATTTCCACAACTGGTATGTCAACCAAACATTGCATTGTAGACAGATACACATATATGTTCCGTTAACCTGGACATAGTAAAGTAACCTAAGCTGTTTCTTTTACGTAGATTAGCAGAAGACATCGAGGCCAATCTTGACCCTAGAAATGCTTCGATTTTTCCACTTGGATATTGTGAACTACATGTACCAGGAACTTGGTCACAGATTGGAATCTGTTGTAACGGATGGGATTTTTCGCATCATAAGTCTTGTGAGGTAAAGCAGAGAGCCCTCTAGATCAATTAAGCTCGATTTTTACTAAAACCAGAAACAGTGAATTTCCAGTTTTCGAAAAGCAGTATAATTATCATCTGTCAACTCTAGTTATCACAACTCCTGGTATTGAAATACTATTATCTAAACTAAACACTTCTTAAGCCACGGGGACAGACAACATTTCAAATCTGCGCCAAACAGTTGGCATCTGATATATATTCAGTCTTTCAATTTTCACAAGTACAAGTGACCTACGACTGGAAAAACGCAAATATTTAACCGGTGTATAAAAAAACGAATGTTCACCTTGCTAAAAACCATAAACCTGTGTTGCTTCTCTTAGTTCTATGTAAGACCTTACAACATATCATATGTAAACACTTATTAAACCATCTAGCAAGACGTAAAATATAAACAAGTCTGAATGATTGTTTCAGACAATTCATGGGAAACACAGATAATAGAAACGTTAAATGATCTTCTTACTTCTAACTTTCATTGACGAGGGACATCAGACAGATATATTTATTCAAGGCCTCTCTAAAACCTTCGACACTGTTCTGCACAAAGAATGATTGTGTAAGTTAGATAGAAATGGTAGAAATGGATCTTCAAGTGGTTGGAAATATTTTTAACTCAGATGTATGCACGTAGTAATGGAAGATGAATACTCTCAAAAGCCACGGTGGATTCAGAAGCTCATAATGGACGATCATATTACCTCTACTTTTCCTTCGTCACAAAACATAAATGATTTGCCATTATCAATGGAGACACAGGTTCGTCTCTTTGCGGATGATTGTCTTTTATATAGAAATATCAGAAACTAGAACGACTACAACATCCTTCAAAATGATCTCGGTGAACTTTAGTGCTAAAATGTATTATGTAATGAGCATCAACAACATAAACCCATATATTTACTCGCTATGTGGACACTGTCTAAAGCAAGTTGCTGAAACCTCTACCTCGGTTTAACACTCTCTTAGGATTTAACATGGTCTACTCCCATAAACAAAATTACTAAAAAGGCTCATTCCACCTTTGCACTTCTTCGGCGTAATCTAAGACACTGTCCAATTGAATGTAGAAAAATTTTATAAGATCGAATCTCGATTACAGATCGGTTATCTGGGACCCATACCATACACAAGATATCATGTAGTTGGAAAAGGCCAAGCAGCCCTCTTTAATACCAGGGATTCATAAGTCTCATAGGGAAGGTTATGTAACCAACACGCTTTTAACGCTGTAGCTTCCTTCTCTACCTGATCGTTGGATGGTCAACAGAGTATTTTTCAACCAGCAAAATTAAAGAGGCAAATAATGGCTAAGATCTTTCATGGATGTGACACTTTTAGTGTTACTGAAAACCAAGGTATAAACAATGACAGATATGGGGTTGTAAGACATTTAAAAATTAAGCATTTATGACATTCTCTCTTTGTTAAAATATGTAAGAATTCCACCTGGATAATAGTGTAGTCCAAGGAGAGACAGTTGAGGGTTTTTGGACAGTTGCCCTCTATTTTTATAAAGCACATCCGCCGGTGTATCTACGCGGAACAGGCCGTAAAAGCAGAAGCAAAAACAATTGCACTGTCAACTGGTCAAACGTCTTAATTTAATCAATAATAAATATATTGAGTAGATGCAGTGGCCAAGTAGTAACGATCATTTTCTTAAGATGGTAATTTCTTAGATTCAAATTCTCATGCCGCGACTGTCAATCCCTGGTCAAGAAACTTTATCACCATGTTGTCCCAGTCTTGCTTTTGAGGTTGACGCACAAAAGCTCTACAGAGCTTATTATATTTGTTATAAAAGTGCGATGTTAAAACAAAGCGTATCTTTACCTCTACCTGTCGACTTACTATAAGTTGAGTGACAAAACATAAGGTTTATAATACAAATTACTTCCGTCCTATGTCAAGTAGATACAAAGTTCTCTGAAGACTGGGCGTTCTATGGTAACACCCGCTGCAAGCAGGCAGGTGGTGTCAACTTGTGTTGTCTCGCTACCTTCAATACTGTTTATCGTATCATCATCAAGTCCGGTCACAGTGTTTATTGGCATAATATCTCGAGTTTGATAAGTAGCTAGATCGCACAAGGCACTGTAGTTATAATTTGCAATGAATAAAAAGAATAGATGTCAACAAAAAACCTCTGCCCTCTTCATAACGTTTAATGCGTCTTATCTGATCATCACCAAACATGGTCGCCAGGTTTATGGAAATAATATTTGTACCAAATTCGATAAGAGGCCAATTCCCATTCGGCACTACGGAGTTACTTCTTTTGGATTGCAGAAACGTCACTACATAAGGGCATTTTGCACTACTGAAAAGGTTTTAAACGATCATCAACAAACCTGGTAAAATGGCCTTTGGCATAATATCTCGGCCAGTGTGAAAGACGCTCTTCTTAAATTTCTACTTTGACTTTTTGTCCAATTGCTTATTTTATAGTTTGATCATTGGTTATGCATCTTTAGTTACTTGATTGTCCTTGTCAAAATTGATGATTCCCCTGTTTTGTAACAGTTATTAGTTTTTCTACGTATTAATAAGATAAATGGACCAGTAAAATTATTTCTCGCATGTTTTCAAAACATTTACACCCTATTACATTATGGCCATTTGAAAGGAAGTATCATGTTAACGATAATCACTCGAAGGATTTTTTGCGCATTCCCGGTACAACTTTGATCAGGAAGTAAATTCTGCATTTGCTAGCTGAAAAACGTCGCATTTGTTTTCATACAAAATTAATAGAATAAAGGTAAATAGTGTTACATTTTGTGTCTTGTTCTACACGAGGTAAATTGTTCGTACTACAGTAATGGGGATATATATGCACTGTTTTTGTGTGTGGAATATGTGGAGTATGTACACGATTTGATTAAACAGAAGTACATGTAACATGGCATATATTGTGGATTATTTTCTCTGTACCAACATTATTTTGATACTAATTTCTAGAACTGCATTTGATGGAAACGACGATTACCAACTTGATATCAGTTAATTTAGTAAAATGTAGAAGTGTTCAATATAATGATGTATTCTAACAGGACTCAACATGTTGTTTCTATATACAAAGAGTAGAAAAAATAGTTTTATCATGCAATGAACAACGAGCCGGTATGACGAAAAATTCACCTTCTGTAATATCTGGTCATGTTATAGAATCTAAAAAATGTCTCTTTTCAACGTCATTTCCGTCTAATAACAGACAGGTGTACAATGTACTTATTCTTGTCGCACGATCATCGGAGTAATTATTGACATACAGATTAAGGCTTTGGTACAATGTAAAGAGATAGAGTAGAATATTTTCATGCACTTTGCGCCATTCTAGGCATTTTCGTACTTCCGAAAGTAATCTTGATTTGTGTTAGTTTGATAACACATTGCCTTTGTTGCAGTTCTTGTACCAAACGCCTGTGGTTTTTGTTATTTTGCTATTCATACTTTTTATTAAAGTTGAGAAAGTCCCTCATTTTATTGTCAAAAGTTTTAAACCAAGCTTCTAGTTATTAAATTCAGAAAAGAGAATTTTATCGTTTTAATGATTTTCTCTATGATTTCTCATAATATTAGCAAAAGGTACTTCACTATGTAACCAAATTGATGTCACTAGAGCAAGTTAAGGTCCCTGGCAGAAATAAGTTATATAGTTACATTGCTGATGAATTCAATTATGTAAAATACATCAATGTTTTTAATAATGCTGTAGTTAAAAAAATCTTTCTATGTTAAGACTTTGTTTTTATTCTATTGAAATTGAAACTAGAGAGTATGCAAACATTCAAAGGGTTAACAGAGTTTATAAATGTTGTAACTTGAGGTGTTATGCGACCTTTCTCCGACTTCAGACGTCAAAAACGAGATTTTCTTTGATTGTTATGAACTTTTGCATAATGGTACACTAACATGTTCTTCGTATTTTGTTCGTTTTAATTTGTCTATTTTACACTTCGTTTCCTAGCAACGCGACGTCGAGTGTCAATGGATTGACTCAATATGCCCCTATTGTAAATAACAAAACACCAATATGCTAGCTTTCTATCTGCAAAAACGCACATATACAAATTTAGATTATTTTGCAGTCACTATCTGGGGTAGCTGGGCAAATACAGTTTGTTAGCACACAGTAAATAAAACCGTTTTACCGTGACAAAAACGACAATAATTATGGTCTTTATTTTTTAATTTCAATTTATTTCGGGTGAGCTTGCCCCCGGAACTGCTTTTGTTTGGGGTTTAAAAATTTAGTATTGCCATTTAAAACATTTGCATAAACATAATCAGTACATTCAAAGATTGAATTACAATAGCTATGACAAAACAGATTGAGAAGGAAAACACGCGGTATCTGATAATTTTAAAAGCGGTGTCTGATAAGAGGTATACGTAGTTTTATAACAAAAAATGTGCAGATCACGGTGCATAGTCGTAAATACCACAGAGTATCTATGTCTGAATATTGACTGCTTTGTTATATGTTTATGCTAGTTTAAAAAGTTCTGAATACTGGATTGTTTGTATAAATGTACATTGTTTTGATGGATAAAGCCTCTTAAATAGGTTAAAAACGTTTTGAATCTGATCAACGAATCGCAAACAAACCTAATGAGTGGCGTCATTCAGCGACCCGCGGTCAAACACTGCTATCTGGCTTACGAAGCTGTAAAACCACTATAATACCATAATAAGATAAGACTAGTTGTTTCCTGAAACTTGCAATATAAGTAACGTGTTAAACACCTAAACCCAAAAATATTATAGCGTTTTATAAGTGAGTTGAATTCCAAAGTAGAACGGAGATACAAATATCAGACACGTAGACCGAAAACGCAGCACAACATATATATTTAGATGCAATGAGAGTGAGATTTAAACAAATAAATGTCACAAAGCCAGAAACGTTGAGACTATTGACACCGAAATACGCAAATGTAGGGCAAACAGGAAACCTCTTGGACAGACCAGACAACAGAAGTTAGGACTAACAATATCAGGAGAAGGAATTTCTTCGGCCGTGTCCCGTGTTTCAAATCATAATTTAGGGATACAACTAGGATAATAAAAACAATAATAATAATAATAATAATAATATAATATAATAGAAATGATATAAAAAGAGTATATTTCTGTTGGTAATACACATGATTAAGAAGGTCGAAAATCTGAGGCTTTTAGATACCTACATACTACTTTGAGTCTTGCATACACGTCTGCAAATGGCAAATTAATGTTGATAAGTTAATAAAAATGTTTTAAAAGAATAATCTACGGTAATTCAGTACTGGTATTGTGAATGAATAGACTCCATGATCAATAACTATTTAAACCCTATTATTAAGCCTGTTGCTGAGGATCAGCAATATTTTTATATTTATCATCAGGGGCATAATTAGCTCACTTCTTGCTTACAATTCTGGAAAAGGGTAGGTACTGGTTGACAATCTTTTTTTTAACAAATCCTTTCATGTTATTTTAGATTAATGCATTAATTAAAACTATGGTATATACATATACGTCAAAGGTTTTGATTCCGGATTATACCCAAAAATGTACATTTAAATATTTCTCAGATGAAATATCGGCTTTTTATGCAACATTATTCTACAAGAAACTATGTAATTGTGTTATTCGTGTACTCAGGTACTAAAATTCCTTCAAAAGTTACTGCTTCCTCAGTACGTAAAGGGATATTAAAAGGACCCTCAGAATGTCAACAAATACACTAAGCACAGATTTACATAATCTATCACCAAACTGACAACAAAAATGAGTATAATTATGAACCTATATAACTGTTTTGTTTCTACTGAATGCAGTGCGTATATTTGTACATTTAACTCTAGTTTCTATTATCTAATTACAGAAGTATTAATTTTTAACATTTTCCTCCTTGGCAATATTGCAGTATGGCCATTTAAAAGGGTAATATAACTTAAATGTGTGTTTGAGGCATGAATTATGTACCGTACACATTTCGTTTATAAGTCTTTAATCATATCTTGCTTTGCGCTAGACTAAGACAGGAAAAGCTTGATCATGCATCTGCTTCTTAGTAGTTTAGAAAATGCACTTCAATATTCTTTATGTTTGATAATTATTATTATATTTTCAGTACATGCCGACAAATATCTTTTATCTAATATGTAAGATGAATGTCTTCACTGCTATAATTCTCTGTCTCATAGATAGATTGTATCTGTGATTGATGAGAGAGTATACTGTCTATACTGTGTATTATTATGAAGGACGGAGTATTCATCGCACTTAAGAGTGCATATAGGTGCTTCCGATCGGTAGTGCAAGTTAAAATACTTTCCAGCCTTGATTCAAAGGACAACAACTTGTTTCTGTTTAGTAAAACTACTTTTAGGATTTAACAGTAAAAAATACCGACAATATTTCTTGAAGTACCAGAAATAAATGAACACCCCTTGTACACCCAAGACAGGCAAAGTATTCCGTTGAAATTCATTTACTTAATAGGGAACACCACAGTCTGATTTAGGTTAAGATTTATTCTAAACTAGAGTTTGACGTTAGAAAGGTTCAAGATATCTTAATTTAAGCAACCATTCAGGGATAGTTAAATTTCTTTTTAAATTGATTAAAAACTGATTTACCTCTAACATTATTTTTAGAATTTAAGTTTTGTCAGAGAATAGAAACTTGTATAGTACCTGCGCTGTTAATGGTAGTTGTGGCCTCCGTTAAATGTAGAAACTAAGATTATCTCGTACATTTCACGTAACGTTCGCAAATTTTTTTCACTTACAAAAGGGAAAGAAAAGTGTAACTATGATATGATTCTTTTGACATTTAGTACGAATGAATCATAAACAATTTCGTGCCAATAATTATCAATCGAAATTAAATAACTTCTACGTATAAGGCAAAAATAAACCAATATAATATAATTGCAGTTGTGGTATATTTTACCCTGACCCTAAATATTATAGGTAGTCGCAAGCTGAGGCATCCACTTCATACTTCAAAGAAACGACGTTGCTCTATTTAGTTTAGAATGAAATAATGTTGAAAGTTTTTTTCTACTTGCCTGTCCGATTTTTAGAACATGTTACCAGAAATAACATATATTTTATCTTGGCCTAATAGACAGTATTTGCAATAATATATTTACTTTGCAAAAAATGCTTATATTTCTCATTCGCATAAAGGTCATAATATTAAATGATCTTGAAAGTCGCTTTTTATACAGACTTCTTTATTTTCTACGTTCAATGATTGGATGTTTTAAAAAGCTGTGACTGTGTACAAATTTAATAGCGACTTACAGAACACAGCAGGTCCTGTTGTGTATCTTGCATTGAATTACTTATGCTCTCTAAGCACGACCAGTTAGCACACACATAATCTTGAAATATGAATAAATGAAAACTGTGTTGTTTTGTTTCAGGTAGAAGAAAGCAACCGCAATGGCAGGATGGATTGAAGAAATACCGAAGTTTTTCGTCGGTTTAATTCTTGCCATAGTCTTTAGCATTGTGACTGAAATCCGAAAAGTCTTTTTAATCGTACTTGTCAGTGTTGTAATCCCAACACTTTTTCATTTACTTGGATTGATCGTGCCCAGCTGGACAAGCAACGAACGATGTCACTTTGGTTTATTTTGGATGTCTTGTGAGAAAGGGATTGGAGAAAATGGAAATATGTCAAGGACAGAATCAACAGGTTTGTATGATTATGTGATTTTAAAATATCCCATTATTTGCAAATAAGAATTCTTATTATAGTACTTCATCGTAAATGGTTCTTATAATCTATTTTTGTTTTTCGCAAAACGCACAAATCAAAATGCAATCAGCAAAAACCTCTAACATGGCACACCAGTTTTCTGTATTGCACTTTTTTTAGTTATAATACTGATCAGTTATAAAACTGAAAAAGAAAATGTACAAATATACATGTTTTCCTACTGTATGTTAGATTACACTTTCATAATGTCAATACGTTGTTGCTTTCAGGATTAGATAGGACGATAACATCACTTATGTTGGCGTCAACATTCATCCTCGTTTACGGCTGTTATGCTTTCTTTATGTCAATGGTAGAACTAAGGGACAGAAACTCAATCATGACAAGTTGTTCTCTGTTCATGAGTGGTAAATAAATATTTTTTCCATTTAGGAAATAGATTTTACTTTTGAGTGATTTACCAGATCATATATCACGAATTGAGTTTAGATGCATAGTAATCTAATCACAAAAGCCGAATGCCTGGGTAATTACGGAGCACATGAACGGCTGCACTCAAAAGTAACATCATTTCTATTCTTACACGTTAAATTATACTAAATTTGAAATTTGGAACTATTTACTGCACTTACATGAAATTGCTGCTCTTGAAATACGCACCTGTTGGCTGTGCGTTTTCACATTTTTGTTTTATTTTGTTTTTGTTGATGCTAATATTGCAGACGACACAGAAATTTTACTTAATTTACTGTCATTTTTGTACATGCGCCCCTGCATGTGTTGTGTGCAAAATAAGTGGGAGAAAATTTCAACACCCGCAAATAGTTCTGGACGTAAAGCGTGATATACAAATGTACTTTATAAGGTATATCACGCCAAATAAGAAAAATCCGTATATAAGAAAAATATCAATGGTGTTAGAATTTGTTATTTGAAAACGAATTCTAGCATAAAATGTGCTATTTTTGCCCATTTTGCCGGTGTTTTAACAGGAGAAAAAACGTGTGTTAACGGGGAGATTCACGCGCCGTTATAACCCGTTTTCATTTATGCGCAGTACAGGGTCATTGTAAACAATGGATCTATCTCCAAAGTCTTACATCATGTACGGCGTCAACAGTGCCGGGCTTAAAAACCGCTGGTGACATCATAAATATGACGTAAACAACACGGACGTTGTCCCGCGCATTATTGAACGTAATACCAGTAAGAGCGTTTCATTTTTATGACCTTTTATGCTATTTATGCTAGAATAGCGTAAAGGGACGTTTTTTCGTGTTATAACACCTGCAGAAACCCTCGGGCTCGAGCACCAACCATCCCTATGGATTCTGCTGATGTTATAACACGAAAAAACGTGCGTTAACCCTACATTATTACAGCGCAACTTGCTAAAACAGACAGCATGTACATGTAGCTGAATATATTTTTGAATACAAAAACTCAAACATGTCAAATGTTTACAGTACGGGGAATGCTATTATATGTATTTCAGCAGATATCTAATTACTTTCTTTACCTTAAATTGCGAAGTGGCAGACCTTATAGATAAACTTGTAGGAAGTGATAGACTAGTTATTATATGGATCGTGTCTATTTGTGTGGGTGTTTTGTATCTTTATATCTTTTAAAGTATTTTGAACATTAAGGTTATTAGATACTAGCTATTATTTGAAACATTCTCTAAGATTTAATTGACATGACGCGAAAGTATCGATCGCTCCGCCTACCGACCATGCGATCGATAGATAACAAAACCTCGGACACGCTTTAGTGTTCAGGCAGTATCTACATGCTGATCTTGAACATTTGGACTGGGATAGAAGCACATTTAAAAGGGATTTTTTGTTTTGTTTATCGTTTTATGTTTCCTTTTTATAAATGAACAAGATCCAATCACGCATTATGTACATACATTTTAAACTTACCCTTCAAGACGGGTGAAATGAGTGTACAAAATGCCGAAAGGATCTCGAAACGGAAAATATTTTAAAAATATTTTAAAAAAACATTTTATATAGTAATGTAAAAAAATGTATTTACGATGCATTTTCACAGGTTGTTTTTTTCACCACCATGGAAAATATGTTCGTTCATATATAGTACTTTTTGCACGCCGTAGTCAGTATTTACATGTATCATTGTATTTTGTTCTCAAGATGTATCAAAATATAAAAGTTTGAAGTTTCAAAGTTAATTGGCAAAGCGGCATTTAATATGGTGATAGCGATGTCAGAGGACAAACAATTATTACCTATTAAATACAAACGAAACATTCAAGTTTTAATTAGATGGATCATACATGTTTATTGTACCAGGAAATCCGACCAGTCAAGCAGGGCGGCATTGAGATACATAACAAACATATCTCGCGGTGATTTACCGAAATAAAGGCAAGATGTCACACTGTATATTATGTATCATCTTTCTTGACACATGTCTGTTTATAGGTCCATGACATAGAAAACAGCCATCGGTTATGCAAGAATAAATGCAGCACGTATGTGTGAAGTCGCAATTTACAAAATATTTGTGTCAGAACATACATAATATGTAATGCGTACAGTAGTGCAGATTTCATTTTTTTTTAAACTTCTTAACAATTGCCCTCTGCCTATCTATATTTAATATTAGTTAAAATCTATAATTATTAATTATAATATTATTCCTAGAAATTAAGGTTTCGTATGATACTCACCGACAAAGCATACTTTTATTCTCCATAGACGAAGTATATGATTATAACTAAACTATACATTCTTTCCGCTGAAAGTTACCGTAAAAACCAAAGCGTTTGTAAAGAGATTTTAATTAATCTAGATATTAATTATTATAGTATGACAAAAGTAACCGAAACATTTAACATGGTTCACGACACGGACCATATATACACATTAGGTCCGTTGTCACGATCTAGTGCCGGTTTCTGTAAGCAAAGTATCATTTAAATTTCTTTCAGTTCTTTGTGTTAACTTGATATAAACCCTTCGTAGTAATTAAATTTACTTTTTCATCATTTTTATATATTTTTTTTACATAAAACATTCAATTATCCACGAAGACAATGACCCTACATACGCAAGCTCCTCTACCACATGTCGGAGGTAAACTCTCGAAAACAGAATTCGTGGAGGTGTGTAAAAATAGTGCCTTTTGATTGGTCAGTCGAACGATTTGATCGACAGTCGGCGTCTTGTCAATTGTCGCCTCTTTTTACGATTACATATTATCCGTTACACGTTTGTGTAATTATTCCAGACATACCGTCAAAACACTTTCAAATTGCTATGGTACTGTTATTTGACCTCGGACACGTTAATATGAAACAGGTACATTTCAAACACGGAGGGCTGTTTGAATCGAGCGTTTTTGTATAAGTGTTCTTTCTTACGTTTTACTACTAACAAAGAACTGCATGGACGAGATAAAATGTCTGTCTACGCTGAAATGAAGAGACATAATAATACAAATGCACTTATAAAGACAATCACTGACTCAATTATCAGTATGTAAATAACTGATGTGCTCTATAGAAATCAAAGGAACGATACTGTACTGTATAAATCTCCTTTGTAGGTGTCCTTGACCTGGGTGCATGCCTGATGGTACGTTCTAATTGCGAAGACGCGTGTAATCTTGGAATTTCGTACTATCTGACCAGAATTGCTGGATGGATGCTTGTACTTGCTGGAACACTGTTGATGATTGCATTCCTTTACTTCAACAGTAAAGAGAAGGAGAAGCGCAAAGGAAAGAAACAGTTACATAAGAAGGAACTTTAGTACATGAGTATATAATTGGCATAGATTTGCGTCTGTTCCATAAAATGTCGACATTTCACCTGATAAACATTTAAATGTACATTTTTGGGTAAAATCAGCAATCAAAAACCTTTGACGCCTATAAATGGTTTAACGTTTTGTAGAATTTCAAAAACATATTTTTTTAAAACCGGGAGCTACACCTTTCTAGAATTAGTCAAGTTAGTATGTAGATAGATGAGAACACACAGTATGAACTGAAAAATATCAACCTTTTTAATCTTGTGTATAACCAAAAGAAATATATCTTAAATTCATTATTGTTTTTTTTATCATTTTCTATTATTATCCTTATTATCATTATACATGTACATGGAAAAAGGTCAAACGTAATGCATTAACACGGGTAAGTAAACTTGATTTCCAATATGCCGATTTGTATACTACAGTTAATTAAACTGAAACTGTTATACTCAATATATTTTCAGAAAAAAGAAAAAATGTGTCAATAAGGTAGTAACTACAGGTTGTGAAATAAAAGCAGGAGTCTACTATATAGACTGTATGACTGAAGTGATACGCACTTTTTGTTTTAGATAACAATGATCCAGTGCGATTCTACGAAATAACCATGTTGTTTGGCTTAAGTATGTGCATAGTGATCTGTTAAAGGCTTCATCACAGGACGCAATACGAACCATGTTCATCAATGTGATCAGATTGTGTAGTGGGATGCAACCTTGGGGTCTCATGCTATCTTGTTAATACTGTTACTATTTAGTATGTTGCCAGTTACTCTTGCTAATTTTTGTACCAAAAACTGAGGCGAACCATAAACACTTAACGCGACAAAGAACCTCTTGACCTACACAGATAATGATTTCTGTATTTAATCTAGAAAGCATAAATAATAATCAACCGGGATGGTGTTATAAATAAATGGATGGGTTTTCTAGTAGTATTAAGGATTTCTTTTGATAAACTTTATAAAAATATTTTATACTGATGTTGTTTGATATATAACCCTTCAAACTTGACAATGACTACATTGGAGATAACATGGAAACCTACTTTAGACGTAGTTTTAATACCCGTATTTATCACACTTTTGTGTTCACTTCAAATGACGTCATTTTTATTAACACTTTAAATTGTGTCGTTGTATCAATTTTCCGTCTTTCAGATAGACGGTTACAAATGAAAGCATGAAAAGTGAACATTATAAGAAAATAATCAGCATAAATTTCCCAACATATTTGTGGTTACTTTTATGTGTGAGCTAAGCCACATGTGTGAACAAACATTAAAACTGATTCAGATCGTGTTTCAAGTCATCTGTTTCATGTGTATTCGTGTTTCAGTATCTTATTGAAGGAGGATATTCGTAGAAGACGTTGAGAAATTCTTGATTCGTTAAAAAATGTCATTTAAAGATGTATAACGATGATGTAAATTGTCATATAAACTGGGTTTCATCTTTGAGACAATGTCTCCAGATACATGGTTTTGGAAATATATGGGCAAACCAGTCTATTAACTATGTTAACAACTGTTTCATATTGTACAAAAATTAAAAGTTATGCTTTTACAGGACTGGCATGAAGCGGTAAATTCAAACAGAAAGCGTTCTAATTACATACTTTTTAAACAAGAATTTACAAACGAATATGATCTGGATACGTTAGATATTAAGACATTTATGTTTGCTTTTGTAAATTTTAGGGCAGGTTTGCATAAACTAGAAATTGAGACAGGTCGGCATCGGATATTTCAAAGCAAAACAGGTTATGTAAGGCATGTAATAAAAATGCAATTGAGGACGAATACCATTTTGTCATGTTGTGAATTTTATTCGGATTTAATGGCAGTGTACTTGAAACTTGAAAATTGAACTTATCCGTATTTCATGGCTATGTAAAATGTATTTCTAATAAAAAAATTAAAACAATTGGCTTTTAATTTAGACTTGTTCTGATATCAACAGGCTTGTGAAATCGAACAATCAGTCTTCAAAACTGAAAAATCAAGACCTCTATTAAAAATAATCTCATTTCATATTCATTTTTTATTCTATTTTCTATTGACAAACATGCTATAAAGGGTCTCAACTTTAAATTAACATCAAACTAAGTTTTATTATGTTGAAAGTTTCTATATTGTACAACAGGATTCGTCCCAGATTTCTGAAGCAGATAGAATTATAGCCTAGTCTGGCTCACGTTTTGTATTTTTTTAGAAAGTATTGGCATTAACTATACAACCAATAATTGTTTTATTTAACAATTACATGTAGCAGATACGAAAGGTCAGGAGATTAGCCAAACGGCGAACCAAATTTTTAACAAAACAACATCAGAAATTCAAGTGTTGACATGTGCCTTTCTTTCGTACGCAAGTTGTAACATCAGAGTGCCAGAGCTGCCAGGTTAGGTTGCAGAAAGCCTTCCGCATTGTTTGAAATATTATTGAAATAAAACTGCGCTATATTTTAACATATTTTCATTGATTTAAAAAGCAAAGTAAGGAATCTTCTTGGTACAATTAAATTTTTTACGCCAGCATGACATTTTTCTTTGTAAAAAAAGAGCTATTTGTAACTGTGCTCTTTGGACTTTTCCCATACTTTACGTATTTTCGTGAAACCGGGGCCTGTTACATAAGGGTGGTGCGGTGGTCGACTGGTTAACGCTCTGCACTGCCAATCTGGAGGTCCCCGGTTAGAATCCCGTCCAGGGGCACTGGGAATTTCAGAAACGCTTTCCAGTGTTTCCCACCCATCTAGAGATGAACTGGTTAGAAACCTAGAGGTAGTCTCACGAGTATCGGTGCTTTACACCGGGCACGTAAACAAGAACCAAGGGGTCTATTCGTAAAAAAGCTAGGGTCCTGGTACCCGTATTCCCTTGTATCTGTATCTGTTTCTCTAAAGGTCGTACCGTATATATACCTTGAAAAAGGATGGTGGACCATAAGCACATCTAACAAACAAATAAACAAAGGGCCCGGTACATTTGTATTTATTAAAATATTGAAAGAAAGATACTATAAGGTTATTTAACAGTGTTCAGTACAATACTGAATTCTATTACACGAGAACACAGCAGTAATAATTCGATATTTGGACTCGGCAAAGATTATAGTCCAATTTAAATCAGTATTGTACTCAAGACTGTTTAATGACCTCTTTATTTCACACCATAATAAATAATGACAAATGACGGGAAAAACTACATATTTCCGCGCATTTACCGGTGATAGATAACCTTATCCTTCACCGCTTAGGGTATGAGACCCCTAAATCGGTGAAAAGCGGAAGCAGGTTATTTTGTCTAGGGAACATGCGGACCTACACTATGTGTTTGATTGCTGATTGGCTGAAACTAAGTGGATGCATACAAGAAAAATTAGTTTGAAATAATCGCTGCATGATAGATCACAAATGAAATATGAAGAGAAAAATCTGGATATAAATTATAATCAAAATATTTGGTATTTGAAAATACTGACATATTTGGTTGGTGACCACTAACACTGCCACAGAATTGGGGGTGGTGTCATTGAGCTCCAAATGACAAAAGCTCTGGCATAAAGTATTGGATCACATGTATAAATTTTGTTATTTTTATGTGGGACTAGGATGATTCTACAAAATAAAGTTCATTTCAGCAGTCGGTGAGATTTTGGGAAGTCGCACCGGAAGAAACCCTTATAATGTAAGTCTATGGAAATGTATTTAGGCGTCTCATACCTAAACTCTCATCGCTGCCGGACTATTTTACGTTAATTGTCAGCAGACATAAAAATCGTAAAATTACTGAAATTGTTTTATTTTGAAATGAACAGGGTTGTGGGTATTCATTTTTTCATCCATATCCTGTATTTACACTAATATCTTCTTACTTGTGTGTATATGCGATTAAAACGGTGGAAAATAAATCTACCATGTCTATTGAGTTGGGGAAAGGGGAGAAACTCCGAACGACTCGGAAGGGTAAAAAATCGTACCAGTTGTCCCATCCAATATGGAAAAATGTGGCTTTTTTGGGACTGGAGTCCAATACGAAAAAAATATTGTTTTCTTGGATTGTAGGTTTCTGGTGATTCTATTATAGTCTTAAGAAACCGTAAATGTATATCAAATCTTACAGTACAATACTGGTTTCTATTTTATCGTCACGTGATGTAAACAAAAGTTTTCAATTTGTTAAAATCATACAGGTGTGAAATAAAACTGCATATCAACCTGCACATATATTCAGCTTCTCGCGATCGAAAGTTTTGCTTACGTTACACAACACAGCTCTTACTTCTTTGCCACAATCAACAGTCTCAGTAAAAAGGTGTATATGTGTATAGGTGAGCCACTTGGTTGATCTTTGAGTCACCCTGTCACCCTGTACAAACCCTTATTGGACAGGTTTTTGATGTGATTGAATGTATGCTTCTTGAGAACCTTCCCAAGAGTACATAAAAGGGAAATAGGACTATAGTCGCTTTCCAGATTTAAAGATTGGAGTAACATTTACAATAGCTTCTTTCCATGCACTAGGAAGTGACTAAATTTAATTAAAAAGGACATGTAAGGGAATAGACCATACTGACAAGAGCTCCCTCAAAACTCTATTGGCTGGATGCCTTGCAAGTGAATAGGTTATCAAAAACATCCTTTATTTCAGAGGATGATTGTTATGATGTATAGTGAGGTGATATCAACACAGATGGAAACGACCATACTGCGAAGGTAGAAATAAACAAAACGTTTTGATATTGACAGACATTATGGGATATATTTCTACAGTTTGAAAGACTTATCAAAACAATTTTTTGCATTTAAAAGAATGAGGCCTAAAAACTGTTCAAAGTAAGTTCTAAATATTTAGCAAGTGTTGCCCAACAAGAATAATTTTTTTAAGTCAAAAGTTAGTTGACGGTTGGCTTAACAGTCGGTTAAATATTCGAACAACTGGAACCTGGTCATCAATTGTTCATACTATAAACAATATTTCTAGTCATGTTGCATGTATGTATTCTAAAGTTGTCATTATTTTGTTTCCATATGGACAAAATTTCAGTAGTAAACTGTGTGTTTAGGACATGAGCCAAATACATCGTCGTTTAACTTTTTCACAAGATCGAGTTTCATTCTTTGTTATTGAATTTGATATCTTATGTTTAAACGATCGTGCAAATGCCAGATTTTTCTTCTTCCGAAGCAGGATTTTCTTTATCAACTGCACTGCCTCGTCGGGGTGCTTCTCGATCAATATAAACCCTTATATCTTCATCAAGAAGGGGGTCTTCGATCAGAAAGACTCGAACCAAATCGGTATCGTCGGCTACAAGAGTTCTTGTCGTGTTGGTACTGAGGTGCCAGTGGTCGCTACACAATGTGTTGACACGCGATAGCTCATCCTCAAAAGAAACAACTGATTTCATAATCTGACCAGATGTTTTTACGAGGTCAACAGTTTTTCGATCACTTCGTGCTAGCAGAATGTTGTCGTGGAATATTGACAAACCGCAAGCTTCGTCTATACGCTTTTCCCAAACAATCTCTCCAGTCTTTGTAACGCATTTCAAGCATTGGTGGATTTTATCAGAGAGGAAAAACAATTGTTTTGATTTTGAAAAGGTCAGATATGCAGGACTGAGCATAGTGGTTGCTCCCTGAGCCACATCAATTTTGTCTATCTCGGCTAATCCCGAGAAAAGCAGGATCCGAACTGGTCTTGTGTTCAGTGTTACTGCAAAGTTGTTAGTATCGCATTCGTCATCTGTGTAACACAGACCGTAACACTCTGCATCTACAACAATCTTTTCATCATGTTCTATCACTCTGTCATATACGCTTAATATTTCCAGGCAGCTATCGTGGGGGCATGTCACAACAATGAAGTAGTCATTGAACGCAAGAACATCATGGCACTGCGTTTTATATGCTGTCACGAACCGATAATGGTCATCATAGAGTTTAACCTTTTCATTTGCCTTGTCGGCAAGAACTACGTAACCGTTCGGTAAAAATGTTGCGCCGGTAACAACGCTTCTTGTTGTGTCGACTGTATTTCCATGTGTTTTCTTGCTAGTTTTTACATGTGTATCTCGAATACTCGAGTTAAATACCAGTTCAAGGCCGGATCGTAAAAGGGGATCAGTTTTAAGTGCAACCAAATCTTCTATCAACCATACCCTATGATCTTTAGACCTTCGAAGTAACCAGTGTTGATTTCCGCATTCAGTACAGAAATATTCGTGACACGCTTTGCAATATTTTGTTGCTTCGGTTGCTTTCCATTTGGACAGACAAAAAACGCAATTATCTTTCTTTTTCTCTTTTTCTAAAGCTCTAATTTTCTCAAGGCGTTTATCTATGTCGTGATTTGTAGAAATAGTGTCGACCCATTCAGTAATTGGTTGATTTGTGTCTTTGATTTTCACCTGTGCTCGACATTTTGGGCATGGGAATCCGACATCCGTGGCATTGGTAAGACAGAATTGTTGTAGACAAGTTCTGCAGTAACTGTGTTTACATGGTAGATCTTTTGGTGTGTCCAAGTATTGCTCACATATGCAACATAGCAGTGTTGATTCGTCTACTGCGCCTAAAGAAATAAATATTTCAAATCTATTTACATAATATTGCTCAAGAATGAGATAAAGTGTCAGATACAATGGTTTGTCAAAATCAGACAACTGGTAATAACTCAGATTATCTTGGTGAATAAACAATGACAGTGACTTCCGTAATCCGACTAAAATCAGAGGCTATAGTTACTAGAACTAAGAGACTGGTGCTGGACATATGTACATGTTAAACATTGGAACCTTCATCTGATCATGGCACTCAGTCTGGGCTGCAATTATAAAAAGGTTCAATCGCAATATTCAATCTTATTTCAAGCTGGCTATCTTGAGTTACGCTCTGGCTTGCAACACATTACTGACCACTGAAATTAATGTTATGGAAGCTCTGGAGAACCCTTTTAACAGCATTAGAGTATTACCTCACATGAATAGTTTTTGATACATTATCACCAATATAATGTGGTTTATAACAAACTATTGGGTGCACATTTTATATCAAAACCAGTCAGTGATTACTTTCGATACCTGACTCAAGAAAACTGTATAGTTAATATCTACAAAGAAATAATTTCTTGATCAATATTTTTTGAAACATGAAAAGCTAATCAAAATGCTAAACACAATATCTTGATGTTGTCTGAACTTATCTCAGTTGATTAATTCAGTAACCCTCGAGTTGCTTTTATTAGATTTCAGGGCAAATGCGACATCAGCATAGATCTAAATGAAACTGGGTTTTTGAACGTGAATTTTCATTGTTTTTTATTGTGACTGACCGCACACGATTATTTGTCGTAGTAGACTATAAAAGTATATCGGCGGGTGCTTTGAGTAATTCATTTCGTATAGACCGTCACTTCCTAGAGTATGTTTTCTTTCATTTTGTGACAGAGTAAGGCCCCTCTCAAGTATATTAAATCTCACCATTTATGGAGAAAAATGGACATTCTTCTAACAGTTTCTATTTATAAAACAGAATTCCACATCATGCCCTGTCACGTTGTTTACCTGCGTTTATAACTCGCAGTGATTTTGTCAAACATTGGATATACATGATATATTTAACTTGGCTTTATTCGTGCGTTCAATTTGCAGCGATTATACATGTATTAAGTTCTTCAGTAAAACACTAATTTCTTTATTCGATTTTTCTTGATTTTACTATAATTTCCCATTGCGATATCTGTAACACGATGCCCCTTACAAGTGACTGCTGTTTATGTGACTTGCAACAAGCATTGCTTACCTTCTGTACTTTTACCATTAGGCATTTCTCCTGCAATAAACTAAATCCAATTAGTTTGTATTGAATAAACTATTTCCAATTATGTTTTTTTTTTCAATAAACTATTTCCAATTATGTTTTTTTTTCAATTATTTTTTGCTATTTACAACTGTTTATAAAATCTATCAGTATATTAAGAAGCCAGCCCAATGCATCGATTGATACTCCCATAACTTTATTTATTCAATTTATAAAAGCAGCAATATGAAGATATTGAAATAAATAAGCTAAATTCACGCTAACATTTGTTTACACAGGGATATCCGTTATTGATTAGGGGTATATTTTGTAATTCTTATTATATAAAAATGTCGAGACGAAATATTATACACTAATATGGAAGCCAAATAGATGATTAACTAAGGATAAATATCACATCATTGACTGGTTTTCATATTCCTAACAATTAGGTAAAGCCGATAATTGCTTTTAAACCGATAAAGCTAAGGTTATGTAAATAAAAGCATAAGAATATCAAATGTTAAACTCTGATTATAGTGTAATACGATTACAGGACAAATATTATCATTGCGTGAAACGAAAACAAATACAATATCAATTTATCAATCGGGTAACCTGGGACTATCTAGCGAAGGCAATTTTCTAATATTATTAATAATAATAATAACAATCATCATCATAATAGTCATGATAGTCATAAAAATAATAATCATTATCATCATAATGATAATAATAACAATGATAATAATAATAATGATGATGATGATATTCATAATAATAGTTATAATAATAACAATTATGATAACAATAATAATAATAATAATAATAATAATAATAATAATAATAATTCTTTATTTGAAGAAAGTAACTGGTATCTCATTAATCACATGTACCACAAATTAATCTTACCCACAATGCGCCCTTCTGTTTACAATCAGTATGCAATACAATAAAATAAATCACACTTCAACTTAATAAACAAACATAAACTCACACATACATACGCATGTGTATACACACATGCGATAAAATATATTGAGCAGAACGTCACTGTCACACATTCTGTTTTAACTTGATATTATAAACCCTTAATACCTTTTTTACACTTTATACTACCTAAGTATGAAACACAAACCCTAAACTGGTTTCGAACCCGCAACCACTAGACTGAGCGGCTGACACCTTAACCGTTACATTACCGCCCCCTTTAATAGCAATACTGTAAGTGACAATATTTGTCTTGCCTGCACTATATGAGTATATAATCTTCGTCTTTCTAATTATGTTGTATCGGAGCGCACTGACTGATTCAAATACACACTCAGTCTGTTATAACTGAAAACAGTTGCTGTGTTATCCCTTATGCCATATTGTGATATTAATTTAAAGTATCTAAAAATATCTCTCTGGAAAAAGTGGGAAAACGAAACCATGTATAGAAGCAACCTCGTTAGAGCGATTTGATTGGGTGATTACAACATTTTTAACGAAATCACCGAAAATGAGAACATGCTCATATTTATAATTTTTATTAAATACAAAGTAAGTATATGATGATATACGGTATACGGTCTAAACCTCAGCCTCAAACATGGGTTTTAGAAGCTGGGAATATTTGGAAATATGCTTACAACCTGTTTTCCCTAAAAAGTAAGTGCACTACTAGGGATATCCTTGCAAATGCTGGGCGCAAGATACGACTTTCATCTAAATCGTAAAAAAGTAATGGTTTCTATTCTAGGGATCTTAATACAAGCCTTCATGTGTACATCAGCCAAACTGTAATAGATGTTGGTTGCTGGTTAGAACCAGACAAACTGAGACCAAAAGAATGACATTCTGACACAGTTTCATTAACCGAACTGAAGTTATGCACTAACCTCTTCCCAATTGAACTAAACATTAGCTGGTGTAAAATGTTGCATTATCCGAACTGAAATCACCTTTAGTATGCATTCACCACTTCCGGTATGAAAAAAAAACATCGGCTCAGATAAATTTCTATCCGACGTATTTAAAAAATTAACTTGTTATGAGTAAGCATACTCAATTATTGTTTGTGTAACGTCTGTGTTCATGATTTAACTGAAATTATACAATAACAACTAATAGTTACTAGATTCTTCAAACTAAACTCTTTAGTAATGAATTATTGCAAGTTCTTTTACAACTTTGCGATCTAAAACACAAGTTTTCGTGAATTGCAAATCAGTTTTGATTTCTTTGATATTGACCTACATCGTCTGAATTTTTAACGTCTTGAATGTGAGCAGTTAAGTCCCGTTTAATTGAGCATTCCAAATTCTACTTAGAAGTTGAACAGAACTTCACAGAATAAGTGAGTGAGTCTTGGATTTTTGGGTGATCGTTTTTACGTCTTTAAGTGGACATTTCAGTATATCGCTTTAATATGAACATTTTAGTATTGCTTGCCTAAACTTACTTTACACATGCCAGCACAACAGTCCCATCAGTACCTTCAGTGCTTTGAATTTGGACCGCGCTCACACTTATTAGCGAGTTTTTGCCCAGCGTCATCTTAATCTTAACTTTGATTCTCGTGTTTTCGCACGGCGGGGTCACGGTCAAAAAGGCATAAATCAGCCAACATAATTAAGTGATAAGTTCTATTCTATTCTGTTCTGTTATGTTCCCACTTGACGGCCTGTCCTTCGACAACCGTCCCAAAATTATTCATGCAAAATTCTTAGATACCACGCAGTTTGGAAACTACATTGTAGAACCTTAAGTTTAAACACTATAGAAATTACTCTCACTCATTTTGGCTTTTATGTAGAAAAGAGTAAGTTTTAGAGTTGCTGAATCGGTGAAATATACACTTTATATGCTACATTCATGAACACATCATGACGTTGATCGGCGTAATATATTTAGAAAAACGGGATTTGGGACAAAACAATAAGGACAGCTTAACTTTGGTTACTGAAAATCGAGATTGTCGCCAACTTTTAAACGTTGTAGCGACTACAGTATTTGGTATTTTGTTTCGATATTTTATGCAAACAGTGAGACTCAACATTTTTACTGGTAACTACATTCCCCGATTTTTTAGTTTTCTTCAATAAAATAGCTTAAAAGAAAAATAACAAAACTCTAACTCACATTTCTAGTTTTATTTTGTAGAACCCGTCCACCAACAGTTTTCTTCACCACATTTTATGATGGTGGGGAGAGTTAACCACCCCTGAATAACAAATCTACAAAAACACAAAAAAATCCCACAGAAACTATTCCTCTAAATAGTAGAAGTTTGGATGACTATGCCTCATATGTGTATTTCGATTGCACTTGTTTAAAGTTAACTGGTTTCTCCGATCACTTTTCTCGCAGAAATAAGTCTTGCATATGTTCAGACAAGGATTGCCGGTTTTGAACAAGATCTTTAAATTAGAAAAATAAAAGGGGTATAAATGTATCACTTTTATATCTTCAGTAGTGAAAAAAGTGCTATAAATGTTAAACAAATTCCTTTCGTCATGCTAGAAAGTGTTACTACTGCGTAACAACTTACGTACTACAATAAACACCCTTTGATTCTTGAATTGATTACTCTGATTATAACTCGAAGAGGTCAAAGATGTTCCCTGCACTCTTAATCTGCTCAACTGCTAAAAGTTACAAACGTATGTGAAACTGCAAAGAAGATGTGCAAATCTATGATGTTGTCATAAACAAGGCTGTTCTATTTAGGCTGAGCCAGCCTCGCCATTTTGTAAATCGCCTTTGATAACCCAATGACCTCTTCCCCTCAAATTTTCATTTCCAGAGATATTTTCAGCCTGTGAAGTCTCACTCTCTGAGACCCTCTTTTGAAACAGTGGGGGCTAGATTCACTACACACGGCATCGACATGCTGCATGACACGTGTATGCATTTACGCATATACTTCACACGTGCGACTTCGGCGATGCTGACACCCTATTTATACCTTCTACTTTCGCTTTATTGCCAGAGATATACGTTGCACATCATTGGGAAGTAAAGTTCTTTTTTTTTAAATTCTTTATAGTTCCGGCCGACTGTGGGATTTCTCTCCTGGTGAACTCGCCAAGACCCCAGTATGGCTCCCATGCATACTGTTACCAAACAAACTGATTTGAAAATCTAGGGAGATTTGCTAAGCCCAGTCAGTTTGATTATTTAGCAAAATTATGTAAAAATGCCTCGTGGTTTCTTTTTTTGGTGTTGAAGTAAAGTTCTTTAAACTATATATCGAATTAGGCATGCTAAATCATGTAAAATGTATTTACAGTCTCTTTCTATAAAATTTCTGTAAATTTACTAAGATATTTGAGAACTGGAAAACCTACTTTCGTTTTTGAAAAGGCAAAATATAACTAAATTTATTTGTTGAGCTAAAATTTTCAACACAGTATGGTTACATTCGATGCAGTATGTTATATTTTTCCTTCTTAGAAGGCGCCCATTACAAATTCCAGTTTTCAAATGAAATAGTAGTGGATCTTTAAACAGCATGTACATCGATGACCAGTCTATTACATCCTGTTGTTTACACCCGTGAATCATACGGAAAATATGAGTTCACAGAGAGGCTGCAAACATTCTGAAAAACCCCTCTCATTAAAAAACACATGACTTTTTAAAAATAAAATTTGAAATTATCCTGATAAAGGCGTCAGCCGAAACGTTTATGATCATGTAAAGCATAAAGAAGAACCCTGTTGAAGTTGGAAGATCATTGGAAAATAAAATAAATTTGCCAGTATCACCGCATCTGTAAAACTAAACATATCCTAAACTTTTAGTGATCGTTATATTTAGATGCACATTTTCAACATTTCCATAGACGCGAACGCTCCTGATCATTTTGAACTTGCTCGAATAGAATTACAATCTGACTAAAGTGAACGATCTTCATAGCGAAGCGTTTTTGATGAGATGATGGTTGAATTATCTATGTGTTCTATTCTATTTATTCTTAAACCATGTTGATGTTTACTTTTCGTGCATAGTCATGTCGTTTGCTCACAAAAAAATGTTTCGGAAAGCGTTTTAATTCTCGTACTTGTAACACATATTTATTTCATTTACTTTCGATTTCATATCTTCTCCTACTAAAAATAAAACATTCAAGTGCGTGTTATAAGATGAGTATGATTTGGATCTAAATATAAAGTGGTTTTAGAAATTTCGATTCGGGTTTCCACATAGTAATTACCAATGCATGAAGAAGCCATTCTTTTCAGACGCAACTGAGAGAATTGTTCGGAATATAAGAAAATGTAAGATTAGATTTTAACTCAATTTCTCTCTTAGATTAAGTGGATTAGATGACAATATCATTTAAGTAACACACTCTTTATTTATGTATGTAATTATAAACAGTTTTGTATATTAATTGATAAACAAATGCAAACCTTATATATACTCTTCTTATTTATCTAAATGCAATAACAAATGATTTATTTATCGTTCAAAATGATTGCGCAATATTTGTGTGAGGTTTCGTTAATGTCTAAATGATCTAACAAAGTAACTATATATGACAGCACCCAACAGATTCTGACAAATTATGAGGTAAACACAACACATTTAAATACTTGTTTTGGAAATTTTCATAAATAAGATCAACAACTATATTCAGTAAATGAAAAACCAATTTGCGAGTATCAAAATAGTTTGCGAAACGCAGAAAAGTGATAAACGTACGGTGGCACAGAGATGACATGTGTATGTTTTCATTTATTTTGTGCGCACGACATACTAAGTCGTGCGCACGACATACTAAGTCGTGCGCACGAGATACTATGTCGTGCGCACGAGATAATTAAGTCGTGCACACGAGTTACTATGTCGTGCGCACGAGATAATTAAGTCTTGCGCACGAGTAACTAAGTCGTGCGCACGAGATACTATGTCGTGCGCACGAGTTACTAAGTCGTGCGCACGAGATACTATGTCGTGCGCACGAGATAATTTAGTCGTGCGCACGAGTTACTAAGTCGTGCGCACGAAATACTCTGTCGTGCGCACGAGATAATTAAGTTGTGTTATTGATTTGATGTTAACAATGTAGGGAACTGATCTGCGCCACCGTATTTCCGCTATCAGCAATTCTCAAACAATATTCATGTATGTAAAGTGTATTCTGATTGGCTAATTATGTCGTGCGCACGACTTAGTAACTCGTGCGCACGACATAGTAACTCGTGCGCACGACATAGTTTCTCGTGCGCACGACATAGTAACTCGTGCGCACGACTTAATTATCTCGTGCGCACGACATAGTATCTCGTGCGCACGAATTAGTAACTCGTGCGCACGACATAGTAACTCGTGCGCACGACTTAATTATCACGTGCGCACGACATAGTATCTCGTGTGCACGACTTAGTAACTCGTGCGCACGACTTAGTATGTCGTGCGCACGAGATAAATAAAAACATACACATGTCATCTCTGTGCCACCGTATAAACGTTCATTTACATAACAAACCGCGGTAAATAAAACATGTCGTGTCGTGTGCAAAGATCGATAAGAGGTGATATTTAGGGATGGAAACTCCTATAACAAATATCTGCTTTTACTTTTTGTTTACATATATGCATGTCCGTTCAGTTTGGTCTAGTTTACTATTGATGCCCCGCAGACTGTCGAAAATAGGACATTTTCTGAATTTACCGGCGGTTAGGGCGTACAGTAAATATACATATTTACTGTTTCATGTCCATTACAAATGTCCATTTACGAAACAGATGTTTTAGTGCTTTACTGCAATATGATACATGTACTACGGCGAATAAATTTAGCGGCTATATGAACACAAACGCTAATTGACTTGCGCTATCAGTAAGGCGACTTTCCGGCTGTAAAAATGGGAATCTTGACACCCAGTATAACAAGGTGCGTTATATATCAAAATGTTAGTAACATATTGTAATTTATGAAATTGCCGGTATAAATTGGCATAAATGGTGGGATTCAGGAAGATCCAAGATTGCGTCAAAGATATCCAGTTTTTAAAGTTCTGTTGGTTTAGAGTGTTTTGGTTTAAAACAAAGATGTATAAATACACACTTAGTTTATACTAATTTATTTTAGGTCGATTGTGAAACAAGTTATCCTACTTATATCAATCACTCTCAACACCTCATTCCTGATGGTATCCATCGCCGTGAGGGTATGAGAGAAGAGAAGCCAGTTTCCCTTTTAATGCTGAGCGCCAAGCAAGGGAGCTACTCTTTGGTATGACGCGGCCAGGGAGCGAACCCACGACCTCCCGCACTTGAAGCGGATGCTCTACCACTAGGCTATAGGCGGTTAAATACACACTTAAGACGCGATGTTATGATGTTTTAACATGCTTTTCAGTTGAATTTATGAACATTGACATTTTACCCTTGAGAGTGAACACTCATAGGTTTTGGCGATGTTTATAATTTTTACCAATTTAAATTACCTATGTGACAAGAAATGAAGTATGACTTACGGCTAATCAAAATAGTTACGGTATTTCAGCACTAGAAAGAGAAGAAATGTGAATGCACAAGTATTTAGAAGTAGATGGGCTAATTTCACATGTATTTTCGTTCTAAATATGCTTAGTTTATTTGAACTTTTTATCAATTTTCCCTTCAAGTGTGTTGTACTTCAGACAGCTTTTTTATATTTGCGCCTCCAAGCCTTTGCAGTTTATTTCTGTCACAAGGGGGGAAATAAAACCGTACAACAACATATGGATTGAACATGTCTGGCATGGGCATGCCAGACGGGTCTATTTTAAATCAAAGTGTAAAAATATAAAACTTATATATGACTAGAAAATAGTATAATGGTATTGAAACAGAAAGTTGGACGACAAAAAGTCCGTCCACAAAAATGAACTACAATCGTACAAGACTAAGAACTCGTCATAAACAAGGCGGGTGGTGGGGAGGAAAGCGGAGAGAGAAATTAAGAAAATTAAAACTTCTCTGCAAATTGTAACAAAAGTAAATCTGTGGTCCGAAAAGAGGCTAGTTATGAAGAAGCTAAAGGACACTTAATACCGCTAAGAATCAAGTAGCGGAAAGAGCAACTCCACTCCCCACGACCCCCTGAGGGCTAACTACAAAAACTATCAATTCAATAATATATGAGTGCAAATATAAACTGCTTTATATGTTTACACTAAATAAAGCGTGCATTTTGCACTACTTAGCAGATTTTAATGTGCAAATCATTTATGTAATGTAAGATGGCTTTAAAATGGCCGCTACTTTGACTAAAATATTTTTCTAGACTTACGTACGTGGATCTTGCCGGATAGACTCTCGGTGCTGCTTTAAATGTTGCATCTCACTTCTTTAATAGATTCAATTTTTATTCTGCATAGCGTTGGGTCAACTTTGGTTATTCTAAGAAAAAAAGCACCTCATAGATCTTTAAATATGGAAGGAAGACAGATCTGCTTACACTAAATGTGATATAGAAAGTGTTTTTGACAAAATAGTATGTACATGTCATAACACATATTGCTATATCTTTTTTAAAGGTCCCATTGATTCAAAATTTCACCTGTTAATATTTTGTAAGCCATTTGTTAATTAAGTTCCCTAAACCCAGTTGGGCGGAAATTTTCGACAAGAAACGTGTTTATTGGGATATAAATCACCAATTCAAATTGGCCGGTATTTCACCGAAACGCAAATATTACGATCCTCGGCGACTTCCGTAAAATATCGGAAAAGTTTCCGTGTGACGTCACTTGCAGTACTCGAGAAAGATCCGTTACATAGGTTATAGTAAACGAGCACACTAAACTTCTTGTAAAAACACGATTAACTTACTATTTATATTATTTTTTGTAAATGGGAGGCGCTTGGTGTGTTCTGGGTGGATGCAGCAACAAATGGAGTGAGAGAATAAGCCTACACCAGTAACCTTGGGACTCTAATTTAAAAAATCAGTGACTAAGACAATAGGGACGAACCGCAGTCGCATGAAGTTTGGGCCCTGGAAAGTCATTCTTATAAAACACCCCGGCCCGACTATCAAGCATATATAATACGAATTATATATGTTTTATGGTCGGCCTGGGGTGTTTAATATATATCTTGTCGGGTCCGAACTTCATGTGACATGTGACTGTATGACGAACGTTTCAAAATTCTAGAGTAGCAACTGCGTGAAACGGTCCAAGCGTTGAAAGTCCGCCCAGTCGCTCATGCACGACAAGAAAAGACAGAAAATGTATTTTAAATTCGGCCTTTGTAAAATGATCTCGATCTATTCAATTTGATTATTTTCTTTAGGAATAAGTTTAAGACTTTGTTTGTTACAAACTTTTCCAATCTAGATTTTCCCAAATGCAACTTTACTTGTATAACTTAAATCATGCCCAATTACATCATATACTAGGATGTTAGGTTGTTAAACTTTTGTTACAAAATGTATTTTATTACAGAATATTATGATATTATTTAAGACACATGATTTTAAGATCTAGTCTTTATGAAAAAGCTGGCATTTATATTCAAGATCATTAAAAAGAAAATGTAGAACAAAGGCCCTATATAGAATATAACAGTTACTCTACTAGAAGTTTAACTTACATGGTGCGGAACACTCCAGTAATCCATAAAAGTTTCAAATCCTTAACAATACCTCGTTTTAACAACGTTGCTAAATAATCAGCGTAGATCTAACCATTGAAGGAATTACAGTTAATCTAGCCCAAGGGCATAAGTCAAAACAAAGAATGCGATATGATTTGTTGTTAATTGGCGCCCCCTGCCAGCAATCTAACTGGTCACACATAATTGCATATTGCACACTGGTCAATTGCAATTGATAATTACACAACAATACAAAACAACAAAAAAACAACAACAATATAGTTTTTCAACATGCAAAGTGCCCAATTAAAATTATGAAACCTTATTTATGTTTTCAAGTTTCAATCTTGAAAAACATAAATGTATGCAACTTGGTAAAAAGCAATTCAGCAAAAGAAAGTTTCCAGCAACCCTATAAATGTTCAGAAAGTATATCTTTTTGGTTGCCGATGATACATTATGTAGTCGATTGAAATATTTTTCTTAAAGTGAAATTTGACACGTATTTAGGTAGATAACGTTATTTTAATATTTTATAATGAGTTTTCAAATGCGTCAGAATTGTATTTTTTTTAAAAAACCAACAAAATCGTGTAAACTATTTTGAATTACATGCTAAATTCAAATGTAAATCTAATTCTTTAAACTACCCACAAGAAAACGTGTCATGAAAAATCAAGCTCATCATTTTAGATATTGTAATTACATCGAGCATTTGTGTTCTCATTTTCATCATCAACGTGCATGCGTACATTTAGATCGTTTCGATACATTTACATGGTACTTTTCTTACACATTTAAGAATGAAACCTAGATTTCATTTTGATAGAAACAAAAAGAAACAGAAGTTGGTGTCATTTGCATAAAAAAAAACTCGACAAAATGCTGTATTTTTATACTTTAATCAAATATTTTTATAACATTACACGGACTTCGTTCTATAAGTTACTGGCTCAAAATATCCTCATCTCTACTCTCTGAAGATGCCTTATAAGATGAAAGTATCGCTTTCGCTGTTGTTAGAGTACCTGTTATCGGGGACGATTGTACTGCCTATGACGTCACTCCAGGCTAGCGATTCCGAAACTGCCGCTCGTAGGTTTCCGGAAATATTATCGTCACTTTCCGTACAGGTGTGTTTTTTGATAACTTTATCGGCTTACGGACAGGTAACCACTCGGTATTTTTCGTTAAAAATTATCAAATTTGCATTTGCTGAGGAATAATATTCAAATGTTAAAAAGAAATTTTTTTCAATCAATGGGACCTTTAAATAATATAGTATGTTGTGCATAAAATGTTATTAATTGTTTTAACATTTGAATAGTTTATGAAATTTATAAAAATCATTGACACGATGATTATTTATTAAATCATATTTTATCACATATCCCCTCTTCAGTTTCTATTAAATATTCTTTAAATTTAGTGCAATAAATCAGTTATCAGTTTGAAGCACGCTAATGTAGCAGTCCCAGTTAAGCGCTAGCTTACTTTATCGATTTTTGCTGATTAAGTGATTTATGCCCTATCATTATACGGAAGCTTCCGATTGGCCACGATCAATATTATAACGTTATTAATCAGGTGATGTTACTTGTCCGAGGGTATTGGCCCAAGGCCGACTGCCCGAGGACAAATAACAATGTCAATATGAAAACACTTGATTAATAATATATTTGCTAAAAAACCAAGACTGTAAATGTTCTTGAAACAATCACAATTTTATTTGTATTTAACCTAGTAAAATAAGATATCAGCAGGAATTTTCAAACTAATGTTAATTGTTTGATTGAAAAAATGGCGTCGTTTAAAAATCTAACGGAAGTGACTTCTCCGTATTGGCCCTCTCTTTTAAACCAATCAGAATGCTTGAATTCCATATTGGCCCTGTTTTCTCGTACTAGCTCTACCTGTTTCATATCACGTGCGCAGTTGATCTAATACAGTGTGTAATATTGTAAAGTTGAATAATAATAATAGTTTCTGTCATGATCGAAATATCTATCACAGCGGAGAGCCTCGAGCCGAGTTCCCGCAAAACAGTAACATAAACAGTTACCCGAGGTGACGGATATATCCATCTAAACCAAACGTCTCATTACAGAAACTTTTTCTTGCATACCGTCTTGCACTTAACGTATTTCTAAATGCAAACTTATAGAAATAATACATTATGTTATAAAAACAAGCGATATTTAGATGCTTTGTTTGGGGAAGTGAAGTTGCAATATTTATAACGTTACGTCACAAGTAACTCACGCGAGTCATATCACATGGGGGTATGTAATATAGGATTTTCCGGCACTGGTGAAAACTGCAGATACCCCGATCCGGTATACAAGAATGATGTAGACAGTATTTTCTTGCGGGATATCTGCAGTTTTTACCAGTGCTAGAAAATCTCGCCTTATACCCCCTGGTATAAGATGACTTTATGTCGTCAATACGTCAGAAAGAACTACTTTTATTAATGAATGTGTAAATTTATACATTACTACAAGAAAGTCTCGTTACCGCCCAAACGGTTATCCTCGAGCCAGATATTCCCATCTGCACGTGCAACCAGTGAACAATTCTTATAGGATTATCGATTTTCTTGAAGAAGCTCGCGGTTTCGTGATGGTACAATAAGTTTATTATGTCAAACATACAGGGTACTGGGCACCTGGCTCCAAATATAGCTGAAACCTTTTTCATTTAATAATTGCTTTATTCCAATTGCATAGGTTGTTTTTCCCATTTCATCGTAAACTAATATAATCTTGTAATACTTGTTGTTTTGGATTTCTAATATTCTTAACCAGTATTTGGTGCTTCTCTCGGACGCTACAATATGCATAGAATAACGACCACAATCACCTAGAGTACTGCTGAATTAGTTTTGTTTTGTTTAACACACATAGATAAATGTAAGCAGAAATAAAAACAAATTCAGACTTGAAGATGCAAAACTAAAGAAAATAGGACGTAGGAGGCGTACAAAACTATTAAAATTAAAGAAAAACAATCCACCTGTTTCTTATTTTATAATAATAAAGAATTAAATATTATCATTACACTATTATTATTATTTGCATCTGAGAAAGGCGTTTAAAATGCCTTGAAGTAATATAAGTATTTTACATTCAACCGGTTTAAAAACGCAAAAGTGGCAAAACATTATTTTAACATCGTGTTTCAAATATATTCAAATTTCATACACAACAAAAACAATATAAATTTGTTGGAAAGGTTTCAATAATTCATCGCAACAATGAAATTAAAACAATACCGTCATTCAAATAAAAATGTTCAAAAGGGGAAATCTTTGCGTTTCTAAATCGGTTAAGTGTATGAATAGGAAAGAAAGTAAAGTTGTTTCCTCCAGCCACTATTTGTGCTCGTTTCATATTTCAATTGTAACTTAATATTCCGATAGATGAGAGTAAGTGAAAATGCAGTACATAAGAACTGTAACTCGATCTATATAATGCTTCATAATTTGGATTAACTTCCCTTAGATAATTTTTATTGTTCTTAGCATAACTTGAAAAGTATTGAAGGGAATCTGAAACTAGGACAGAGAGATAAAGTGAAAGTACGCAAAACCAGTAACACTGTAGTCCACTTCCCTTAGTTGCATGTTTTTGTGTTGAATATAACCCCAAAGTATTGTTGGTAACCAATCGATTAGTCAAGTATTAATAGAGGACAATGAGAGAATGAACATGTTACTACACAGTAAAAATATAATTTTTATGGAAGGTTGTCTTTACTAAACAAATGTCTATGTTTCCCTTTCGTTTAGATAAGGAAGTCATAGCAGAATTTTCATGTTTTTCAGCATAATCATGGACCCCTCGGATATTGCGACACTGTGGATTATGGCTGCACTCACGAACATTTTTGCGTCTGAATGTAATTTACAAACAAACATGCTGGCGCAATTTTCAAGATCCAACGTTGGACTGCTGACTAGTTTGTTTATGCTAGTTATCACAAGCGTCCCCATGATTCTTCATCTTTTCGCTATCCTGCAGTCTAGCTGGATAAGTAACAGGTATTGTGAAGTTGGACTTTTATGGACATCATGCAGGGAAACATCCGATGAAGAATATATAGGTTTGTTTAGAATCATTTTGCCGTCCTAATTTGGTATTTCATATTTCGGACAACCAATAAAACCTAACTGAAAGTGTAATAGGTGCAGAACTCTAAAACAATTAACCAATTAGAAATAGCGTAATTGAAAAACGTCAGGATGCATTGAAATAGTATGAACATGAAAATAATACATGCAATGTATACATTTGCCTTTACAGTCCAATCTCTCTACAACAACACCAAAGGAAACATCATTTTTTGTTGTTGAGGAGAGGTTGTTGCTCTAGGGAGGTTAATTTGTTCATATATGACTGCTTTGAGAATTAAAACACCTGTCTTTGTAGAGAGGCTTTGCTCTTCAAAGGTGTTGTTTAGAGAGGTTGAACTGTACATGATGGCGGCCTGAGTATTCAACAATAACGTTATCGCTTACTTAGTATCTGACTTCCAGTGGGTGGGTGCTCTCCGTACTGTGTTGTCTGTAGCTCCGCCTTACTGACGCTTGCGTCATTCAGTACATGTACATCTATTTAATCGATACGATACAAGCGGTATTTTGAAATCTGCAGTATGTAGTTAACACATTAATATCTAAATAAGATGTTAAAACTGATAAGCTGTGTAAGTACGTGCGAATACATGACGTAAAACTTTGACGTCATTGGAATATTGGAATGGTGTCCGGTATGTGATTGACGTCGATAAATGGATGATACATATAATTTAGTTAGAAACTAGTTTGATTTAAACAAATAATTACTGTTTGGTGTCAAATATATTTTGTCCAACTTTGATATATGAATTCAGGAAAATCTATTCAATGATTAGTGTTACGTAAATATTGAAAAAAAAATCTTCGAATTTGCATGTTATCAATAACCAAAGTTAATACTTGTATCATGCTAAATATATATCTTAAATGTCTATTGAGTTTTTATATGCTGTGCCAAATCTTGCATAACAAAACAGCCATGTGACTTCTGGCCCAAATTTTATGACTTCATATGTTTGTTAGGGTTTGGATGGAGCGTTACATTATTGGTCTTGTCGTCAACTATTGTTCTTTTGTATGGCTGCCTGTTTTTGATTCGAAGTTTTCAATCTGCAAACATAGATGAGGATCATATCGTGTTTCTTGGCTGTTTATTAGCTACAGGTAAGTACTTTATATCGATATTGTCTTAATTTCGAAATATGCTTTGATTGAAAATATTGATTGTATAACCATATAGAAAATATTTAGTGCACACCATGCGATTTATAGTGGTTACATTTAAAGCACATACTTGTATTGCATTTTCAAACTAAATCTAGCCTGTTGCACTATCAGATATCTTTGTGAGTGTCAGCTACGCTCGTATATGTATTTTATTGTTTCACCATAGATCAAGGAATCAGCACATGCAAAGTTTCTCTTTTTAAATGCGATACCTGTTTGTACAAAATAGCATGTGTTGATATCTATGGCAAAGACTATTGATTTCATGAATTCGTAACTCACAAATACAATTGAAAAGGCCAAAAAAAAGCTCAAATGCCCACACTCCGTAGAATTATGAGCTTTGTTTTCAAGCCGCTGTCAACGCATGTTGACTGAGAATTAAATCTGAAAAAGATATGTGAAATAAAATAATATATCATCGGCCTTGATTTTTAATTATCTGCCCTTTAAAATCAGAAAGAAATAACAAAATGCTTGTTCAATGGCAGATAATTCAAAATCAATGCCGATGAGCAATTGTTTACAAAAAGTATGGTGTTTGCGTTCGATTATGTTTTGTTATCGTGTTGGTAACATTTACCTCAAGGTTCTATCCTTTACTTGCTTC
>JAFMSR010000017.1:16453442-16471885 GCA_022818135.1 Saxidomus purpurata
TTAGTCATTGTGAGCTTTTAGGATCGTTGAATGTCCGTTGTGTGCCGTCCATCCACAGTAAGTTTGTTTATTCTCTAACATCTACATTAAATTTTTTTTTGAAACAATCATAATGAAACTTAAACACAATGTATATGGCCACAAGACCTGGGATGAGTTCAATTATCGATTTGATTAGATCAGTACTTCCTGAATTATGGCCCCTGATTTAACAATCATGATCCCCAAACATGGGCAGGAGAAGGTAATTCTGTCAAGGATTTTATTTGAATTATGGCCCTTTTTGACTTAGAAACTCAGTTAAAATTTTCATTCTTGTCCACTTGTTGACTTAACCATTTGAGATATTACTTTGAAAGTTGGAGTTGGTGTACCATCATGAGACCTGTCTTTAAGCAAGAGAAGATAACTCTGTGAAAATGTTTCTTGATTTGTGCTTAGAAATTCCTAGTCTTGTGTGCCCTTAACTGTCAAAGTTTTGTTTTTTTTGTTTTATTGGCAAGCACTAAAAAAGTCGAGCAAACTGTCTTACTGACAGCTCTTGTTAAGAATCATCTTGCCACCAGTGACTTCCTCAGAAAACAATTAATTTCCTTAGCAACTAGCAACAGTTGTGTTTGGCAATCACTGACTTTCCAGTACTGACAAGTGATTTCCTTAGCAACCAGTGACTTCCCCTAGCAACCAGTGACTTCCAATAGCAAAAAGTGACTTCCTAAGCAACCAGTGACTTCCCGTAGCAACAAGTGACTTTCTTTGCAATCATTGACTTTCTTGGCAATAATTTTGCAACAAGAGGCTATCTTATCTGCGCTGAAGAACACTTTAAGTCTTTTTTTGCAGTGAACTGAAGATGTTTGTGTATGCTCTGTAAGTGTTATTTATTATTTGTGCAGGGTCATTGGTGGAATGCAAAAGTGCTGCTTACAATGGGGTCAATACATGGTGCCTTTTTAGCTTATATGGATGGCTTCATAAAGTCAGAAGTGCCGGGTGATCTCAAGAACAATTTCCTCATGGAAGCTCTTGTACTTCTAAAAAACATTCCAAGTAAGGCAAAGCTCCGTTTATAAGATGTACTTTTCGCTAAAATGTAATAATAATAACTTCAGTTGATAGTTGACCACAAAACTGTCGTAAGTTCTTTATTTCATATAAGTTACAACAGTTTTGCAGTCTATTCTCTTTATTCAAGGTATCTAATTTATTTTTAAGAAATTGTGAAAATCTTTTGAAAAACGAGAAACACCTGATTTAGTGGTCACCTTAAGTAAGCATTTTCTGTCTTCTTAGTAACTTTATATAAACACACCTATATCTAATATTTACCTGCTTCAGTTAGCCCCTTTTGATATATCCCTTGGCTGGCTGTTTTGACTTAATAGTCAAACCTGTGTAAGGCGACTAGACATAGTACTGTTAATCATGAAATATTAGGAAGAACTTTATTTTCGTGTTTTTTTTTTCGCAAGAGTGCTCCTTCACAAATTTATCATTTTGCTAATTCAAAGTTCTCTTGAAATGATCAATATTGTTTCCACAGTTTGAACCAGCAGGATTGCTTGTTTGCTTATTCATGGTCTAGTGAATTGACCTGGAGATCAAAATTTGGGTTCAAATTAATTTACAATATACAAGTGAGGGGTCTTTATAAACTTAAGCAGGTGCATAAATTAGCACTGGCATAAATTACTTTAGATGTATTCACTTCAGAACTAGTAGCGAGAGCTGAAACATTTCCTGCTGCTAATTTGCAAATGAATGCTAAATCAGGATGATCCTGTAAAAGGGGCTGACTTTGTATCATTGGGCATGCAAAAGGAATGAAATTTGTAAAACTATATTTTAGATTTATCAAAAAAACATTCAATATTGATTTTATTATGTTGCATTCCTTCTAATGTAGTACTTTGACATATACTTTTAACTGAAATGCTGTTTATTTTTCAAGCTATTTTCTGTCCAAGAGATTTTGGAAAAGAAAGCTCATGAAGCAATGCCTGCTGGGATAGCCAACATGCTTTCAACCTTTGACCTCATTTCCAGGAATCAGTACATGTGACCTTTTATGGTCATGTGATTATTATTTTCAAAATACCTCTAGAGCTATTTTTGGACACTTTATCTATTTATAAAAACATACACATGTAACAAGAGCTGGCGGGCCAAAATAAAATTTGAATATAGTTAAAATCTATATTCTGTTTTATTTTTCAGGTGAACATTTCATTCACTGCTACAACCAACTCAGGTTTTTAGATCGTGACATCTGGCCTCAGGTTCTAGTACGTCTCAGTAAAAGTGTTGAATGGAAATGTATTGCCTACCTCATACTTGGACCAAACTTAGAGAAACAAAGATTTGGCAAGAAAGTGAATGGTGAGTTGTTTTCCGGTGGTAGGTGTGGGAGACTTGTGTGTTGACTCTAGCTTGTGTAGAATTTGATCTAAGGGCATCTTAATAAATTAAGGTGAAAGTTTTGAAGTACTGTACATGCATTTTGTATGTAATAGTTTCATATAACCATGGTTAGCATCAATGTGTGTAAACTTCCACTTTGACCTGCAGTTGTTCAGCATTTTGACTTGCTCAAAAATTATATTTATGTGTTAAGTACAGAAAAATTTACATTTCTGGTTTCTGCAAGCCACATACTGGGCTTTATTTAGCTCTGGCAATTTGCCAAAAACTAATTTTTAACATTGCCTGATCAATGCCTCAATTATTAGATTACTTCTGGATAGATATCAAAGATTATTGTCGGATACCCAATGCTTTAAAGGCATGAAAAGTTTTGATTAGGAGGGTATAAGATCATCTTGCAAGTCTTCACTTTAGTCCCTGCTTTGGTAAGGAGTGGATCAGTGGTCTAGTGGTTAATGTGCTAGACTTGTAATCCAGGGATCACAGGTTCAATCCCCCATACCTCCACTTACATATCTAACAGTTATTTGGATATGACCTAAAACCGAGGTCTGATGTATTGGTGCTGTATACCGGGCATGTTAAAGAACCAGGGGAAGTCTCTGAAACAGGACGAGCTCTGTATCTTGCAACAACTAAACTCTTCTAGGGGTGTAGGTCATATGGATTATCCAGCACCAACGATAAAATACATACCTCCTCTGGTAAGGAAAAGGCTTGGAACATAATTGTAACAAAAATACAATGTATCAATATTAGAAAACTTGCAAACAATAACTACAGGTACATTTATGATTTCTTTTTTGTAGTGGACAGTATGGAAGAGCTTTGTACAGGTGCTGCGGGTAAGGCATCCACAGTTGACGTGCAGACTTACACAATATTCCAGTACCTGGACAGGTGTGACCCAAAGAAAGAAGGCCCATGGCTGGATGCCATCTTGTTTGCTGTATATTACCACGGGAAATCACAGACATTAAAATGTCTGGTAGTAGATGAGGATGATTGCCCTTTACATGCAGCTGTTAGATTTGCCTTAAGAACAGGTTGGTATCCATGGTTACAGTAGATACTATGTAAGGACCAGAAGAGCTTAGCTAACAATAGTCCAAATTTAAGCTTTGTATCCAGTAAGCTCTAATTTGCAAGCATATTTTGATAGGTAAGTGATTAGGCATAATTAATCTTAAATTTAGAAAATTAAGTACAATGTACATTTAGTAAATACATTGTACATTGTACTTTTAGAATGGTGTGCACAGATAGATATTGTATTTGATGCAGCAGCATTTGAAAAGTCCTTTATTGTTGCAAAGGCTGCCCTGTTTGAGTAAATCTGTTTCAGGAGCTTAACTTTATATTTTACATTTGTCAGTGTAATCATTTAGACTTGTCAGACTTGGTTAATTAATCAGGTTTTTAAAAAAAAAATGCTTATTAGAATGCTGATGTCGGGCTGGAGGGCTGGCGTCAAACATTGGTTTCCACTTAATAACTTTAGTTAGCCAGTGACCAATTGCAATGAAACTTGTTATGTAGGTAGTTTGCATGGAGACGCAGCTTGGGTCAAGGTCACTGTTACTAAAAATAGAAAAACGGTTTCCACTCAATATCTCAGGAGTGACCAATTGCAGTAAAACTTGGTGTGTAGGTAGCATGTGTGGAGAGGAAGCTTGGGATTGCATTTAGGGTCAATAGGATCAAGGTCACTGTTACTAAAAATAAAAAAATGGTTTCCGCTCAATAACTCGAGTTAGAAGTGACCAATTGCAATGAAACTTGGTGTGTAGGTAGCATGCATGGAAATGAAGCTTGGGATTGCATTTGGGGTCATTAGGATTAAGGTCAAGGGCACTGTTACTAAAAATAGAAAAATGGTTTTCGCTTAATAACTGAAGTTAGGAGTGACCAATTCCAATGAAACTCAGTGTGGAGGTAGCTTGCATGGAGAGGAAGCTTGGGATTGCATTCCGGGTCACTAGGGTCAAGGTTTAGGGCACTGTTACAAAAAATAGAAAAATGGTTTCAGCTCAATAACATGAGTTAGGAGTGACCAATTGTAATGAAACCTGGGGTGAAGGTAGCTTGTGTGGAGAGGAAGCTTGGGATTGCATCAAGGTCACTGTTACTAAAAATAGATTTTTTGGGATTTTTTTTTAGTTTTTAAATTGTTTTAAGTTAAAAAAAAAAAATTCAGGTTGAGGTCACTAAAGTTAGATTTTGTTGTTTTATGTTTTTCAGTGGTTTATCGAAATATAACGGTGAAATATCCCGATAAACTCACTGGCCACTAAGTGAAATTTATCAAAATCTGTTGCCCGGATTAATGTCAAAAAGTATACCGAGCATACTGAATGCCGGAAACTATATGATGATGACGTCGTTAAAATGACGTCATCTTTGCGATGCTTTCTGATGACTTTTCCTGCAATTTTTTGACATTTTTTTTAGATAAACTCAACAAAAGTAAAGTTTTAGACATAAAATAAACAGAAAAATTGTTACTATCGATGTAATATAATGATAATTTCACTCATGAACACCAAAAGTTGTTATTTTTACTCGTGGCTGTACCACTGGTGAAAATATCACTTTTGGTGCCCACTTGGTGAAATTATAACGTTATATTACACGCTTACAACAAATGTCCTCAAATTTTTTTTTTTTAATTGTTTTAAGCCAAAAAAAAAAATAGAGGATATTTGTGGGGGGGGAGGTTAAGATGACTGTTTTTTTTTTTTAATTCTACAATTTCTACAGGCGCCGTTTAAACCTGCTTTGGCGGCATTGCCACGTCTTCTTGTTTCTTTATTTTCCTCATTTTTTGCTTACAGGGAGAACATCTTTCGTAGAGACATTTCCAGGAAAGGATCATCACATATATGGTATGGATGAAAATAGCAAAGGGGATTCTGTCTTCCATTGTATCACAAAACTCCGTCCACCCCCTGCGGCAGACATTCTCTGTAAAGTGACGGAGATAATGATGAAAAAAAGGTTTAAGGTAGTGTATCAGAAAAAGTGCTAAATTGCATGCTTGGAATCTGGAGGCTGGCACCTAGAAACAGTTGATAGCATGTTTACAATGCCAGCTGAGTGGTTCCACAATGGTTGTCACTTGCACAGGATTTTCAAAATGTTTTGACAATGACAATTTATTTATTGATATTGGCCACCGGCCCTTTACAGCATGTTTGATACAGTACATACGTATTTACAAACACTGGTACCCGAAGACATTCGAAAATGCAATATCTTATATCATTACACTTTTTTACAATATCAAAAAGCATTTTTGGAATTAACAAAGAGATATATGACAGGGCACTAGACTACTTTTGGGGACAGGTACCCATACCCTCTGGAAGGGGAATTTTTCGTCGTTTTAAGACTAATAGGGGAATTTTTAGCCATATAAATATTACTACTATTCACACTTATTTATACTGTTTTCAATCATTTCCAACAGATGTAGCTACATAATAGTTTTCTGACAAATACAACAAATGATTATGCAAGTTGTTCTACTATATTTATACTTTTCTTTCATGAATTAAAACATCTCAGTGACACATGCAAACTTGTTGAGTAAGATGTCTATTTTTTAATAATTATCTGCTGTTTTAGATGTTATTTTTCGTCTGTACTGTTTTGATTATGTTACATTTTTCACCTGCTAAGGGCAATATCCGAAAAATCCGAATGAACAGAGTTCCCGCTGGGTCAATTTTAGTTTGCATATCATAATTTTCTGTTGGTGTTCTGCAGCACCATGAATTCAAAAATGAAAGCAACTGTATGCATTCCCCGTTTGACACATATTTTCGCGACCTCGCATGTCCGTGAACTTATTTTCGTACATTAATGTTTCTTCGATTTTGGCGATTTAAACACTTTTAAATAGAACACAATTTGTCCAAAGTATGTTTAAAGGTTTAAAATAAGTATTGATAAGTATCAACTAATACAGAAGGTTTTGAAGGCGCCGAGTATTGCCAATAGATATATTCATGTAGGGGAAAAATTTACGTCCAGCACAATTGGCAACTTGAAAATGCACAATGTAAGTCAATAATTTAATTACTGACCCTAAAAAACAATGCCGAAATTATAAGTCTGTTATGACACGTGATTATCGGAAAAACGGGTATACATGAATTGTGTCATGATCGCCCGAAGCGCAATCTGTGAATTACATAGTAACAATACACAGAGTCGTGTTAACCAAGCATCGCTAATTAAATCCGTGTTACAAACAACGTATTATAAATTCGCCGAGATCTAATATATTTCGTTTTATGATTGTTTATCAATTAACACCTCTGATAACGACCGAGACGGCCACGTGCGCGTTATCAGATAGCGTCGTATTAGCTCCGCCTTCTTCCGTAAACTAGCCAACAGACGACGATCGATTTTTGATTGACACGTCAGAATTGCCGAGATTATTTTGTTGGCGCCACTAAAATTCGCCAACTGAAAGAATTTAGCGACATATTTTATATCCTGTCGCATTTTGGCGCCATTGGCGACCAACATCGGGAACCCGTAATGAATATATACTGTAATATATTGTTACGAGAAAATTCATTGGACAGTTAATCAAAGGAGAAGGCTCATGAATCTTTAATTGGATTCGTACTCAAAACTATTCGTTCTTATGTCCGGCCGACGAGTAACCCGTGATTTTCCTTCCGATTTTATTTTTGTCTTCGAGGGGATTTTTTTTCTTAGAAAGGGGAAAAAACATATTATTTTAGGAGGGGAATGGGGCCGATATTCGGCCCCAAAATCGGCCAAACGAGTGCCCTGTATGAATATAACACATTTTTTCAAAAATGGCAGTTTTATCTCTTAACATACATAAAAGGCACAACTCTATAAATTTGTATTCAGATTAGCTAAAATCTCACTTCTCTCTTTAAAAGCGAAGTATGCATAATTTGCTAAATTTTGGATAAATTTTCTGAAATGGAACTCATTAAAACATTGATTTGTGAACATTTGGATTGATATAAAATTTGCTAGGGATATATTTTTCTCTAATTGCCATAAGATTTCTACAAACCGGAACAAAATGATATTCGTTCTCAACAGCCATGTTGCACAACTTACAAATTCGTTCTTCTCTTATAACATTTCAGTATCTTCCTGTTTCAACCTCAAGATCATGGGAAGAAGTTCTTAAGATTGAAAGAGCTCGTCTAAATTTCCTCTCCCTTTCAGTATTCAAATATTGTTCATGTGTGAGGGTATTTCTAAACTGGCAAAACCTCAGCAATTTCTGACTATCTTGTACCTGTGCAACCCATTGCTGTTGGTATTGGTCTTTTAGTCTTTGTACAAAACAGTTTACAAAAAAAATTTCATTATAAACCCATTGATCTGTCCAAGCATAACCAAAGCCATTAGAAAATAATAGGTTTCTTATACCTGAACACCAATTTGTTTGTCCACAATCATCAAGATACTTCAACATAAGATAACTTTTCTTAACCAGTCTAATATTGTTATACCCGGGTTTTCACTAAACCTGTTATAAAGTTATTTATGTCTAATTTGACTTTAAGTACAGTCAACTGTCATTTACGTAAGTCTGCTATTCAGTGAAAGTTATAATTAGAAATTACCTGGATGTATTTTACAGGATTTTATCTCAAGGTCTCTGTGTTAGTCGTGTGAAGCATGTGGCAACTCACCATACATAAAATATGCATTCTGACCTGAGTTATTTAGCAAGCCAGCCTACACATAAAACAAATAGTGGTCGCCATTTATCTACTTTTGGTGCATCTGTTGATTTTCCGTATTATTTCATTCCTGGCTTCAGGTCAAAGTCACATGATTCCGCGATTCTTAAGTGTTCTTTGTGTTTACATTTATCCCTTCGAAATTCTTTAGTGTCTGTTGAAATCATTACTGTCATCATAAACTATGGCATTTTTGCTACACTTCAGCGAAGTCTGAATGTATAAATCCATTTGTAAATCGCTTTAAATTGTAAAAGTTTGTTATTGATTTTTGTAATTTCCCTCCATGTAACTCCATTTTTCCGTTGCATTGTGGGATATTTTTAGCAGAGACAACTGACTCAGCAAATATCCAATAATTCAGTCACTGTTGTCAACCTTCTAGAACTTAACTTAAGGGTTTTTACTTTATTTGTTATAGAAGTTTATTGTTAAACGTAGGCAGTCCGATTTTTCATAAAATGTCAATAGCCATTTTTGTTATTTAGTTGATGGTGTTTGGTACCAATTTTTGGTAGCTACCATGGTAGTCACCATTTTTGGGTAGTGGTCGCTCTACCAATATTTGGTAGCTTCTACCAGAAATGGGTAGATCTACCAATTTTGGGTAGCTGCTACTGCTGCATAGTATATAAGCAACGCATTTTTGTCACACAAGGATTCTAGTTCTCGAAATACTTTGGGACAGTCCACGCTAATTTTTGTCAGAATATTGTAAACAATACTGTAAAGAATTTTAACGTAAGCTGAATAAAATATCTTCAGAGTTTTAATTAAAGTACTATAAATTCACATAGCCGAGATGGAACTAGATCTATATCTTTTTTAGACTTTTTATAACATTTTGGTATTTTAAAAGATTTTCTCTGGTTCTTCCTAATTCCATAGATATTGAATCTGGTACCTGTATGTCACAGTGGATTGATTTGACGTGAGGCAAATTTGATAAAGTTTCGTCATATCGGAGGTATACGCGCGTTGATACAACATAACACGGAGACCTTACATTTTGTTAGCGTAACCTAACACTAAAACTTAGTAAAACTATTTATGAAGTCATTCAAGCCCTAATATTGATTGGGCAATATTTAATACTGTTAATAAAGTTAAATTTAAATAGTTAAATGGGTGTTGTTCGATTTCTGAGGGCATATAGATCAAATAGCCCTGGTTGGTTTATGAAGAAAACAATTGAGTATTGTTTTCACACCACTGCGATCCCTTGACGTCTGGAAGCTGACATACGTCCTTAAGCAGCAGGGTATGCCAAATCCATTGTATATTTTCCTGATGCTACTGCAGCACCTTTACTTAGAGGGCACCGCTAGTGTATGTAAATGAATGCAACACTTACCTGATACTAACCACAGCACCTTCACTTAATGGGCATCGCTAGAACATGCGCAAGTTTGCAATACTCACCTGACAGTAACTGCAGCACCTTCACTTATAGGTCGCCGGTAGTATATGCACCATTCTGCAATATTTACCTGATCCCAACTGTATATACAGTACCCATATTATAAGGAGTCGACCGTATTTTACAATCTTTATAGACGTTTTTACCCCTGGTACAAAGCCAGCTACCATTATACTTATTATACCGGTAAGTAAACGTGCTAGAACAGTCGATTATTAAGTGCAGAGGTTTAGGGACCCCTGACCCTCTGGAACGTAACAATATCACCCATTTTCAAGATTTTACACCAGTATCTTAAACATCTCTTGGCAGAGTTAATATATAGTGGGAATCTTCCACAATCACCTAAAACAGCATTGTTTTTTGGTTTACACACTGTATCTTGTACACGCATAATTGTGTACTGATTCAATGGTTGGGTGCTTATCTAAACCCCAAATTTCAGATCCATATAATAAAAGTGGACTTACTTTAGTGTCAAATATGTTAAAGAACACTTTCTGAGGAAGTTGGCCATATTCATGCAATTGAGACAGGACAGAATTTAAAACACGTTTCGCTTTTAGTGCTTGTTCACTAGCCATTCTAGAAAGCGATAGTTGTTGTGACAATGTAACACTTACATAGCTAAAACTCTTAACAGCTTCAATAGCTTTGCCGTCATAGACCCATTTTTCATGTTTGGATAGCCTACCTCCCTTTTTAAAAACCGTTATTTTAGATTTCTGTGGATTTACTTTGATCTTCCTTTCATCACAAAAGGATTTTAACACATTTAACAACAGGGATCAGGAAATTTTGAAATCTCAATCGGTCCGGAAAAGTCGAGGCTACATCGTCAAAATGTTTCAAAAAAAGAAAATGTTTATCTTCTTTCATTATTGATTAGTAAATCTCACGAGTCGATAAAATAAATGCGCCGTTCACGTGGAGCGTTCCATTTTCTAAGGGATAAACTTTACATAATTCTCGCCATAAAAGAATAAGAAACGGAATTTCTAAGTAATAAGAAAAATGTCGAGCCAGTTTTCATAAATAAATATAATAATTTCCATGTGATTTTATCATTGAAAGTGTGTTCAGTTTCGATCAGAACTGATTATGTTCAAAGTCACCCCCACAAAGTTTTGTAATAATCCATGTGTCAGGTATAGGCTATTAAATTTTTGTCGTCGGGTTTCGTTTTGAATAATTTTTTTATGCCTCTCGGGTTGCCAGGCCGATTAACATTATCTGTCGGCTTGCCCTTCCGACTTTCGGAAGCATTTACTACCGGTTGCCGGTCAGGTTATTTGTTTCGTTATTATTCTCCCGATTATCATAAACCGGTTTGCCATTTCGGTCATTTGATTTTTTGAACATCGCAAATATGTTGCGTTGTGCCATTTCAACAATAAATCGAAAGGCATTGAATGCCCGAACATGATACATTATATAGCCGGCACTATTTGAGTAATAAAAATTCACTCTTGAGTTTTATTTTTAATTTTTTTTTAATTTTTTTTTTACAAGTTCCTAAAAAAATATTTTTTAAATTAAAACATTAAAACACATTATGACAAGTAATGTTGGCAAAGTGTAGGTAATGATTAGCGGCCTGCAGACAATCGGTCTGGCATAGAGTCAATTGGAGCTGCAAACACATTAATAAAATCCTTAGCGGCGCCCAAGACCAATTAAGTAAAGACCGCCGCTGGTTATTAACATGACACGTTTATTAGGTATTGGATAGGTGCTAATAACACAGATGCTATGTGTGATTACACAAGCAACTCCTTTGTCATATTTGAGCGATTTTATTACTTTTTAAAAAAATCTGGGACTGATTTTTAAGCAACTTTGGTGATGTGAATCGGTCCAGCAAGTTGAAAATCGGTCCAGATTGGCAAATTTTACGGTTTTCTGATCCCTGTTTAACAACTTTTGTAAATAACAACTGTATCTGCTGTCAAAGCAAGGTCATCAGCGAATAATAATGCTAACAGTTCAGTTATATTTCTGGGAAAAGTTGAATACCTCTTATACAACTGTTTTCTATTAATTTAACCAATTCATCAATTAAAATGAGGAATAAAATTGGAGATGCCAAACAGCCTTGTTTCAGACCTACTAGACAGTTAAATTAATCTGTCAAACCTTCATCTGTTCTAACACAGGCTTCTGACAGAACGATACATGCCCAGTTATTAGCTATGTAATTTCCTTTGAAACCTGAACGTCTCAATGCACCCCAAAGTTTTTTCTTTTTATTAAATCAAAACATTTCATAAAATCGACGGAAGGCTATATATGGTTTACCACCGGGTTTAGCCAGTTGTATTAATCACTGCTTGTAAAATAAACACATCAGTAGTGGAGTAACCTACAGCGAACCTGGCTTGAGGTTCTCCAAGTCTTATCAAACATATTAATATGGAAATTCAACCGCCTTGGTAGTATACTGGTAAAAATCTTGCTAAATATATTCAATAGAGAAATGTCTGTAATTATCGGGAGTTAACATTACTTTCTTGTGGTCAGGAACTTAGTTTTATATAGGCTTATAAGAAACTTTGAAATCTTCTCTGAAACCACAAGTCCTAGAGCCTTGGGATATTTGGCATGTAGCATTGCCTAGGAGACTTCTTCAAAGTTTGTTCAAATCATACCCCTGGAGTCAATATTGGCCCCAAGACGTATATAGGAAAACCTATTTGGTATGTGACATTGTCTTGTGGTCTTCCACCAAATTTGTTCAAATCATGCCTCTGGGTCCAAGTTGACTACATCCATTAGAATATTCAGGTGAGTAACAAGGGCCATCATGGCCCTCTTATTTTATCCCCGCCAAAGGCGAAGGGGGATATTAGAAATGGTCTTCGTCCGTCCGTCCGTCACGTCCCAATTTTGTCCGGAGCATAACTCCAAAAGTACTTGAGGGATTTACTTCAAACTTCATACACTGACAGAGCACATTGGGAGGAAGTGCAGTGTGTAAGAACAATAACTCTACCTTGCCTACTTTTAGAGTTATTCCCTTTATCAGATTTACTTGAAAAACTTTGTCCGGAGCATAACTCCAAAAGTACTTGAGGGATTTTCTTCAAACTTAATACACTGACATAGCACATTGGTAGGAAGTGCAGTGTGCAAGAACAATAACTCTACCTTGCCTACTTTTAGAGTTATTCCCTTTATCAGATTTACTTTTAAAAGTTTTGTCCGGAGCATAACTCCAAAAGTACATGAGGGATTTTCTTCAAACTTCATACACTGACAGAGCACATTGGGAGGAAGTGCAGTGTGTAAGAACAATAACTCTACCTTGCCTACTTTTAGAGTTATTCCCCTTTATCAGATTTACTTGTCCGAAGCATAACTCCAAAAGTACTTGAGGGATTTTCTTCAAACTTAATACACTGACAGAGCACATTGGTAGGAAGTGCAGTGTGCAAGAACAATAACTCTACCTTGCCTACTTTTAGAGTTATTCCCCTTTATCAGATTTACTTTAAAAGTTTTGTCCAGAGCATAACTCCAAAAGTACTTGAGGGATTTACTTCAAACTTAATACACTGACAAAGCACATTGGTAGGAAGTGCAGTGTGCAAGAACAATAACTCTACCTTGCCTACTTTTAGAGTTATTCCCCTTTATCAGATTTACTTGTCCGAAGCACAACTCCAAAAGTACTTGAGGGATTTTCTTCAAACTTAATACACTGACATAGCACATTGGTAGGAAGTGCAGTGTGCAAGAACAATAACTCTACCTTGCCTACTTTTAGAGTTATTCCCCTTTATCAGATTTACTTGTCCAGAGCATAACTCCAAAAGTACTTGAGGGATTTTCTTCAAACTTAATACACTGACAGAGCACATTGGTAGGAAGTGCAGTGTGCAAGAACAATAACTCTACCTTGCCTACTTTTAGAGTTATTCCCCTTTATCAGATTTACTTGAAAACAAATTACGGAGCATAACTCCAAAAGTACTTGAGGGATTTTCTTCAAACTTAATACACTGACATAGCACATTGGTAGGAAGTGCAGTGTGCAAGAACAATAACTCTGCCTTGCCTACTTTTAGTCAAATAGAAAAATATCATACCTATACTGATAATGAACATTAATATAATTTTGCAAACCTTCTCTTCATTGCCTTATTCTTTTTCCACTTACTTGAAAACTGTACTCAGCATGACCATAACTATACAGCTTTTTAAGGATTTCCTCTCACCAAGTAAAATGTACGAAAGTACAACCTTCAGGAAACTTCTTCCCGGGCGGGGGGATTAACCATGTGTAACATGGCTCTTGTTTTAAACCTTTAAACATACTTTGGACAAATTGTGTTCTATTTAAAAGTGTTTAAATCGCCAAAATCGAAGAAACATTAATGTACAAAAATAAGTTAACGGACATGCGAGGTCGCGAAAATATGTGTCAAATGCATACAATTACTTTCATTTTTGAATTCATGGTGCTGCAGAACACAAACAGAAAATTATGATTTTTCGGATATTGCCCTTAGCAGGTGAAAAATGCCACACAATCAAATACATTATCAGCGAAAAATAACATCGAAAACAGCAGGTAATTGTTAAAAAATAGACTTCTCATTCAACAAAAAGTTTGCATGTGTCATTGAGATGTTTTAATTCATGAAAGAAAAAAATAAATATAGTAGAACAACTTGCATAATCATTTGTTGTATTTGTCAGAAAACTATTATGTAGCTACATCTGTTGGAAATGATTGAAAACAGTATTAAAGTGACTTTATGCGCATCTTACTGCACATAGTGTATATTTGGTGACAATTTTATAAATGCAATTTTTGGTTGCTGTGCATTTAAATGTGTTAAATTAATGATTATGCCGCATTAGTATATGAAATTATATATTGGTGCTTTAGATATAAAAAAAATCGGACTGATAAAATGATAGTTGATTGTGTCGTTGTTGATGTTGGTAGAGATTTCAGCAGTGGAAGGGAAACAACTCCTGCATGCAGTTGTTCTTTTCTTAAATTGACTCTCCCAGTCAAATAAGAAAATCAATATTTGGAAAGTTATTTTTTCATACTGGTAGCGGGAAAGGTTTGGTGTATTGGGTTAAAAGCTATTATTTCCTCTACGCTTTTGTACACACACCATTTTCAGCTGGATTGTTACTTGAAAAAAATGCGCATAATGTCACTTTAATAAATGTGAATAGTAGTAATATTTATATGGCTAAAAATTCCCCTATTAGTCTTAAAACAACGAAAAATTCCCCTTCCAGAGGGTATGGGTACCTGTCCCCAAAAGTTGTCTAGTGCCCTGCTAGAAGAAATAATTAAACAGAATAATAACAGCTGAACATTTTGTAAAGAGTATGGCTGAGTATTGGTATTGCTCACAGAAATGGACCTTTATTGGTTAGAAACTGGTTCAGGGACTTGGGGTTTGCTCTGTTCTGTCAGACTGGTACCACTTTTGTGTCCACTCTGATTTCTGCCATAGAAACCAAACTTTAAATAGTACCACCTCAATGGTGGAGTGGTTAGAACCTCAATGGTGGAGTGGTTAGAGTGGCTGACTTGAAATCTCTGTTTACTCTCATAGATTTTATATATTATTACATTATATATTTATACATAAATTTTATACAACTGTTCATCACAGAGGTTGATGTAGTCACGCTATGATAGATGATTCTGAGTGAGTAAATAAATCCAGCCACGATTCTGGTTACATCACAACCCCACAAAATGATAAAAGTGTGAGGTATAATGTGACCATCATTGCATCATGCTTATCATATTATCTCAGAATTACATCATGTTAATTATGTAATCATCTTGCATCATGTCTGTGCTGTAATCCTAAAAGGAAGTAATGTTTCACAAGATTTACTATAACCAATAAGTGCAAAGAGAAATGTTGTTGTTTTTTTCATTTGACAGGTCAAGTATGCCAACGCCCAGCTGCAGGATCGACTGGTAGAGATGGGGGAGATTCAGCAGCAGTTAGATACAACACTGACCAGTATAGACAAAATACATGCCGATGGTAAATGTTTGTACTTGCATGTATTTAAATGAAAAGGATATTGCGGATTTGAGTCAGACAGGATTAACAATATATTTATCATACAGTGCAGTTTAAAATAAGGTGCAGCATGTCTGTAATGACACTTAATGTAACAACATTCATGATGCAACTACATATTTCCATGGTCCCTTTGTGTTTTTGCTTATATTTTACGTGTAATTTGGACCAGACTGTAACCACATCTGCATGATCATCGTGTTTTCGGCCCTGATGCACTTAATTGCACTTTTTGACTCCGCCATCTTTATATGTTTTAATTTTTTTTTTTTTTTTTTTTTTTTTTTTTTTTTAATATATTTTTTTTTTTTTTTTTTTTTAATAAATAAAAAAAAAAAAATTATTTTTTTTTTTTTTTTTATTATATATTTATTTTTTTTTTTTTTTTTTTTTTTTTTTTTTAATTTATAATAAAAGGTGTGTTTGTTTTTTTTTTTTTTTTTTTTTTTTTTTTTTTTTTTTTTATAATTTTTTTTTTTTTTTTTTTTAAAAAACTTAAAAAGGTTTTTTAAAAAATTTTTTTTTTTTTTTTTTTTTTTTTTTGTTCAGAGGTCACAGTAACCCAAACTTTGAACTTCAATATCTTGAAATCTATATCACCCAAGGTCTTCAAACTTCAAAGGATGATTTGTTTTACTGAGTAAATGGTTCTTACTGTTTCTGGGGTCAAGGTCACAGTGACCTGTTTCCTTTTCTTTGATACCATTCCAAAAGATTTTCACAAAACTTACTCAGAACAGTCCAGTCAGTCCAGTAGAGCGGTACTGGCCTGTTTTGGTCTCTTGTTTTTTACATATTTTCAGCTGGCATAAAATGAAAGGTAATTAGCAAAACTTAGGTTTTCCTTAATAAATGGCGTGGCTTTCATTAATAAATGGTGTTTTACTATAATAACAATATTAAAGAAATTTTGTTAAACCCACGAAACAGACTGTGCTTGTCATCTTTGTCCACTTTCTTAAAACATAACTTGTCACAACAGTACAGTGTACATGAAATGTCTGGATAATTGACGTAAATAATTGCGTGAAGAATTGTACTTGTTTTCTATGAACAACTTGTTTGTTAAACATTAAACACGGTTGTTTATTTCCTTCAACCTTCATTGTAACATACCTGATACATGAAATATATCATGACAAACTTCAGTCTAATGTAAGTAAACAATAAAACTTTTATTGCTGTACTTGTCTGTCTAGGTGTGGTAGAGTTATTTCTCTTTGACTGAGATAGATGTGTGTACAGTCAAAATGTGTGTGTTGGGGTCATCTTCACTAAACAGCTTTAATTTCTTAAACAATAAAAGCATGCAGTTCAGTTCTTTGTAGTGAAATAATGTACATTAGATTTCCTTTGTTCATTGCCAACTTCTGTTAATATTCTAAGTTATGAAAAAAACTTCAAAATAATTATGTGTAAGCTCACAGACTGGTTATATAGTAGAGTGATGATCAACCAATAGAGAAATGTGCCCAATGGACACAGTCTAAAGTTATATAATTGTTCAAAATGACCATAACTATTACAAAAAAGATTTTCAAATGTCTTTCTTATAGATTTAATGGGCACTTTGAATAGTTATGTTCCTTTAAAGATTTACTTGCATGTACACATTTATTTGAAATAGCTTCGATTTTATTTCAGTTGCAACACAAGCACAAGAAATGTTGAGTACAGTGAACAGTTTCCAACATGTGACAGCCTTGATGGACAGATGTAGCTTGTATCCAGACCAATGAATGGGGTGGGTTTTTTTTTTTTAAATTATGGGGGGGGGGGGGCCCCCTCTGTGGGGGAGAAAAAAAGGGAAAAAAAAAAAAAGAAAAAAAAAAAAAAAAAAAAATTTTAAAGGGGGTCCTCCTAAATAATATTCAGATTTTTTCCAGCAATAGTTAGGTGTTTTGTTATCGTCAGTGTACATGTAATTTGTCACTTGTTAAACAATTTCATTGTATATTGTACTCACTGTAGTTTTTGGTTTGCTTTTTAGCTCACCTGGCACAAAGTGCCAGAGTGAGCTATTAGGATCACTCACCGTCCGGGGTCTGCCGTCCGTCGTCCACCATTTCCTTCAAACAACATCTCCTCTGAAACCACTGGGCCAGTGTTGATGAGACTTTGCAGGAATGTTCCTTGCATGTAGCTTTATCAAACTTGTTCAAAGAATTCCATTCCATGCAGAACTCTGGTTGCTATGGCAACAAATAGGAAAAACTTAAAAAATCTTCTTCTCTGAAACCACAAGGCCTAGAGCTTAGATATTTAGCATGTGGCATTGTCTAGTGGACCTCTACCAAGAGTGTTCAAATTATGAACCCCGGGTCAAAATTGACCCCGCCCGGGGGTCACATGGTTTTACATAGGCTTATATAGGAAAAACTTAAAAAATCTTCTTCTCTGAAACCACAAGGTCTAGAGATTAGATATTTGGCATGTAGAATTGCCTAGTGGACCTCTACTAAGATTGTTCAAATTATGAACCCCGGGTCAAAATTGACCCCGCCCGGGGGTCACATGGTTTTACATAGCCTTATATATGAAAAACTTAAAAAATCTTCTTCTCCGAAACCAAAAGGTCTAGAGATTAGATATTTGGCATGTAGAATTGCCTAGTGGACCTCTTTCAAAGATTGTTAAAATATGCCCCCCCCTGGGGTCAAAATTGACCTTGCCTGGGGAGTCATTTGTTTTACAAATATGCATATGAGGAAACTTATTTTGGTATATAACATTACCCTTCAGTGATCTTCCACCAGGCAAGTGGACTTGTACCAAGGT
>JAFMSR010000017.1:16472385-16575904 GCA_022818135.1 Saxidomus purpurata
CATGTATGTTCCAGGTTCCGTCTTTAACATTCCAATATCAATATGGCTAAGCAAAAGACACCCACATAGGGCACCAATGGTATTTGTGACACCAACATAAATATGCATAGAACACGTAAAGTTACACAAGCTCTGTTTTGAAGCTTTTAAATAATGTTGCCTGTCGATAAAATGATTTAAAGCTGTTCGCTCTCAAGCTGTTGTGAAAAAAACAAGTTTCTTCAAACTGAATGAAATTAACATATTATCAAACGAATAACCAGATAAAAAGGCCTGTCATATATTAATTAATTTTGAAATTATACGCTACCAGATTATAAAACGTTACAAAAGCCTTTGAAATTCCATATAGTGTAGCCGTGCCGTCAAACCAAGATCACCAACATGTGCAACATATTTTCTCAAATTGCTATGTAGATCTTTTTTTTTGTTTCCGGTTTTAGCAATAACTTTTACATTTTATGTCTTAGCATATCATTTTGATGATTTTTGTTAAACCGGAAACTGAGAACGAGCTTTAAAGTTCCATACAAGATTCTAAAATAAATTATCCTCATGCTCGATGTCATTGGAAAGTTTTACTGACCGCCCCAATTGTCTTCAGTTAATCTCGGATGGGTGCGTCAGGCTTACTAAAGGAATGAAATTTAAAGACGTGTTACAAATGTATCATACCTGCTTATTTGATCACATATGGAAAAATAGAGTAAGATCACACAAAGCATTATCAAAAGTTTACTTTCCTTCTCCTGCTTAGTCATAATCCAATATTGTGACTTTTTCAGCCAAGCTCGGACCTGCTTAGTTTAATTCAGGTTTTAGCTACAGTTTTTACTGAGGAACCACCCGTGCGTAGCATGGCGTTGTCACAGTCTAGTGATACATTTCAAACATCAGTTGCTTCTTCGATTCCGGTAAGAGATCTTCATCAGGTACGATAAAGTTTCAGATGTTCTTAGTTTCAAGTAGTTTGTATCAATATTACATTTTTGTGTGTACATGTTTGTATATACAAATACATCGATTATAGAAAATGTGTTAACAAAACATTAGATCAAGGTCACCAAAATTTCAAGATAGATGTAATACATCATTGACCTTAATCATGATGTTATATATTATAGTCTTCGTAAAACACTAAATACAAGCTCATAGAAATATTTCAGAAAACTATAATTCATACTCGAATTTATTTACAAAGATAAACTTATACCATGTTAGTAACGTGCTTATTTAAAATAAACTATTATGTAAATATACCTGTTGCACTAAATTCTATACTACAGCTTTTTGGAACATATGTGTTCGCCCACACTCCAATGACTCGTATGATTTACCCCAAAGATAGGTGCATTTTCAGGCAGTATGGGTTTCTCACTTAATGATATTCACTAAGATGCTGTTGCACCTTATCCTGTTTATTATAAGCATATTACCATTCTGTTAATAATTTTCTGTGTCAAGTAATACACGTCGAAAAAAAAACTGTGTAACAGACGCAAGTCTTTCAACGAAAGTGATATCGTGTTTATGAATTTAATTTGTTTTGTTTTTGTATCGTGTTTATGAATTTAATTTGTTTTGTTTTTGTCTACTCATTTGTTTTATTGCAGTACCAGAACCTAAATTCTACTGTGGGGGACTTTGTTTATAGCGGATTCTGTAAGTATTTTGTAAATTGTCTTCTTTGACAACTTCTAAGCATTTAGGTTAGCAATTATGTCGCTTTAGAGAAGGGATGTTTTTTCCAGTAGTCTACGAACAGTTTTGTCTCTTTAAAATCGTCGGTTACCATTACATTATCGTTAGAATACCCTAGTTCGTATATAAATGATTGAATTGTTAATACATTTTAACAGATGATGGTTCCGATTACTCACATGGGGACAATCGAACTGCAGCGATTGGTGGTGCGGCTGGAAGTGTACATGGTAATGCAGCATTTCAAACTATATGCATATAACTATGAAAGAGGGTGCGATAATGCTGTGATTGCACTTGTTATATTCAGGCCTAATATCAATTTAAAGACCTAAGTGTCAAATTTGACGAATAAAAATGATGTTTACTGTATTTTGTTATCAACATAATTATTATTATACACATGATGGCACAATTTAGTGAGACACATGTCTGGGTATAACTTAGTTTTTCCATTTGTTAAAAGTATTTAGATGATAGTTTTTTTTTTTCAAAAACCATTTACAGGAAACGGCAAAACAATCTAAACTGCATAACACCTTTAAGTGTACCTTAATCTGGCCCTTGAGATTTTTGCTACGCTATATACATGTACTTCTGAATTACAACGAGTTATTTTTCGATCGACGTTTGTAAATTTGACTGTATAAAGTACAATCTGGATTACCTAATAATCATAGTCACGCGTTTATGCATGTTGTACTTGATTGAATTTCGAGCAGCATGTTTTCTCCCAGTTTTGTAGAATTTTATACATGTATGGTACATACTAGTATATTAAATTGTATTGATTTTATTGCAAGCGTAACAAAGCTGCATGATTAGTAGTTATGCAATTTTATTATGTTAAATACTTTACTTCAGAGATAAACAGTTCATTGTATTAACTATTTTAGAACTGAGTCTGGTGTATGCAGTGACGGCGAAGGATTGTTCACTACAGAAAGGACCCATGGTTCTGAAAGGTTGAACAGGACCATGTCGGAGCAAGATTCAGACCATTTAGATGCCACATGTGACACATGTCGTGCTGATAATATTGTCCAGGAAGCCGAGGCATTCTGTGCAAGTTGTAAAGAATATTTCTGTCGAGATTGTTTGAAATATCATCGCAGATCGACTGCTACCAAGAATCACAAAATATTTAAAATAGACTAACGCCAGTTTGCTTTGAATGCATCACGTTGATTATCAATGCATCACTTTGATTATCAATGCATCACTTTGATTATCAATGCATCACTTTGCTTTTTAATGCATCACTTTGCTAACCAATGCATCACTTTGCTTATCAGTACATCACTTTGCTTATCAATACATCACTTTGCTTATCAATGCATCACTTTGCTTATCAGTACATCACTTTGCGTATAAATGCATCACTATACTTATTTGTGCATCACTTTGCTTATAAATGCATCACTTTTCTTATCAATGCATCACTTTGCTTATCAATACATCACCTTGCTTATCAATGCATCACTTTGCTTATCAATGCATCACTTTGCTTATCAATGCATCACTTTGCTTATCAATGCATCACTTTGCTTATCAATGCATCGCTTTGCTTATCAATGCATCACTTTCCTTGTCAATGCATCACTATACTTATTTGTGCATCACTTTGTTTATCAATGCATCACTTTTCTTATCAATGCATCACTTTGCTGATCAATGCATCATTTTGCTTATCAATGCATCACTTTGCTTATCAATGCATCACTTTGCTTATCAATGCATCACTTTGCTTATCAATGCATCACTTTGCTTATCAATGCGTCAATGCTTTCGATACAGTCGGATGAGTCGTTATCTGTTCGACAATGATAGAAATTATTTTTGATTCGATCAATGTTATAGTTCTGATGATTTTGTTAGCGCATGCATTACAAGTGGACATGAATTTTGTGCAAATAATAAATACTGAGTGCGAATATGTGCCTTGAATATCAGTCAGGTTTTAGACATGGGTTTTCAACTGATACATGCCTTATTCACCTCACAGACTATATTCGTTTTCAGATGGATAGAGGTCATTTTGTGGGTATGGTTCTATTAGATCTCCAAAAAGCATTTGATACCGTCAATCACTCAATTCTTTTAATGAAACTAAGAGCATTGGGTCTCACAGAATCCTCTATCAGATGGTTCTCTTCCTATTTGTCTGATAGACGCCAGTTGGTTGAAATAGCATGTACTTTGTCTTCATCTGCCAATATAACATGTGGTGTGCCCCAGGGATCTATATTAGGTCCTCTGCTTTTTCTTATTTATGTGAATGACATGTCAGCTGTTGTAAAAAACAAACTGCTTCTCTATGCCGATGACTCAGCAATTCTTGTGTCTGCCAAAAACAAGTATGATATTGAAAATTTCTTAAGTCGGGAACTGAATATTGTCAGTCAATGGCTCATATGTAATAAACTATCTCTTCATCTTGGTAAGACTGAATCTATTTTATTTGGGTCAATGCAAAGGTTAAAAAAACAAGCAAATCTTGAAATAAATTGCAATGGTCGATCCATTGAATCTAAGTCTTCAGTTAAATATCTTGGTGCAACCATTGATCAAAGTTTGTCTTTTGAGTCTATGGCTAGGTCTGTAATTAAGAAATCCAATGCTCGGTTAAAATTCCTGTATCGTAAAAGTGAATTTCTCACTCTGCATACAAAAAAACTGTTAGTTACATCACTTATACAATGTCATTTTGACTATGCCTCTTCTACCTGGTTTAATAGTTTAACACAGGAATTAAAACACAAGTTACAGGTCACACAAAATAAACTTATACGTTTTGTGTTGAATTTACATCCAATGTCACACATTGGAATTGAGCATTTTTTACGTCTGAACTGGTTACCAGTTTCAAGTAGAGTTAATCAGATAACTCTCTGTCATGTTTATAAAATTAATTCTAATGTTGCCCCTTCATATTTAAGTGAACACTTTACCCCTATCAATACTGTTCATGATTATCCCACAAGGTTTAGAGCAAAGGCATATTCCTCCTTTGATGGTACAGATTTTTCTATGTCAGATAGTAAGAGATATGCTCTCCTAGTGGTCAAAAGTTTTGGTAAAAAATCATTTGCAACGGTTGTTGTCTGTGGAACAGTCTGCCACAAAATGTGAGGGATGCAACTACTATGTATTCATTTAAATGTAAGGTTAAGGAACATTTTTTAAGCTTAATTTGACTTTTAGTTAGATTACATTAGATTGAATATAGATTCCTGAAATGTTGTGTGCTGTGATTTTCAACTGTGATAAATTGTATCTTCCTATGTCATACAATACTATATCTTAAGGACCACAATGGAAATAAGAGTTTGTTTTTGGTACGTGGCATTCCCTGTTTGATATTGTTTTTGTTTTTTTTTTGTTTTAGCTCTTTTTTGTGTTATCCTTAACATATAATGTTGATTGACATGGCTATATTAATTCATACATGTTTGTTTATTGTTTTATTGTATGTTTTAATTATAAGTTGCCATGTAAATTGTACATTTTATGTTGAAATAAATCTATCTATCTATCTATCTATCTGTGCTCAAGATAACTGGTATATGTATTTGCTTTAAATTTGTATATCATCAACAAAAATACTGTCGAACATTGTAACAAAAAAATTGTTAATTCATTAATTGCTTTGACATGTTTGTAACCTTGTATTTTAGTTTAACAAAAAGAAAATAATTTCTCATAGAAATATCTTAAGCTGTCTTAGAAGATTCTAAGAAGATGTTGACTTACTAGTAGCATTATGATCTTGATCGAATGATTTAAAATTGCAATCATAATAAAAAATATATATTCTACTTAAATATAAATTGCCAATAATGGAAGCAACTTGCCTTATGCGATACACATGTGGAAAATCTTTCAAAGAATTGAAAATCTTCACATCTAAAATTATTGGTAACAATGTCAACAAAAGCCATTTACAAGAATTACTGTTATATGACCCTCAAATAAAAATTGTTTAAACTAGTTTAAGAATCCTGACCTACTTGTTTTTGTACTCTAATGAACTATTCAGTGCACTTTCGACATGCATGATGTCAACTTTCTTGGTTTTGAAGCTACAACAATGAATATCGATTTTTGGGACAGTTTTGTATTCATTTTCAACTTTTTACTTCGTGTACGTTGAACGTGACCTACTGACCTCATTTCTGTTTTGAAGCAACAAGATTTTTCCCTCGCTAGTTCTGCGCACTCTATCTTGCCAGTAGGTTACCTGATGAAATGTAGTGGTCAGACATTTTTATCCTTGACCATGAGGTTATTTCGATTTACATTGGAATAAGACGCTGTGGTAAGGAAATTATATCAAATAGTTAATATAATTTAATGACAATTTTTATTGAAATCGTTCGCAAGGTACAATGAAGTTTTGTATGCTATGAGGTTTTCTATACTTTAATTTTATGGTCACAACTTAAAGTAAAAATTGTATAGATAAGGTTTTCTGTCCAGATTGTACAAAATGGAATAAAATAACTCATCGAACCTACGCCAAATGGTTGTTTCACTATATATTCCAACCTGTGACATATACATGATATAAGAGATTGAACTTGTGATTGATCATACAGGAACACGAAATCGTGGAACTTGTAATCGACTGTGATCTAATGACGTCATTGATGACGTCAAAACTGGCACATAACGGCAAAATAGGCGAAATTACGTTAGTAAGCGCTAATCGGATATCCGCATAGATTAAACTTCAGATTTCTTCCATGGCATATAAGTTCAATATCTTAGCTTTTTTATAAAAACCAAGAATATGAAGTTTAACCTTTAAAAGCCGGTGGTTGTTTCAGTGAAATACCGGTCGGCAAGCAATTAAGCATATTAGGAGTGTAAGGAGGAACTGTACTACCTAGCAGAGGGTAAACAATACTTTGTAATTTGATAATGTAAACACAGAAGTCGTCTGCTTGATGTTTGGCAGTGCAATTTCGGAATAAATAACATAACTTACTGTCCACTTGTGTGAGCTTTAGGGGAAAGTCACTTCAATAAATTTAAATTTAACATTCAGTTATTGCAATGTTTTATTGAAGGATTAAACATTGAGTTAATGTATGTTTCTCATGTACATTTTCTTTATGTATATGAGTGCTTAAAAAAGATTTTCTTCTTTCGAAAGTGAGACAATAGCCAGTTAACTATATATCAGGGAGATATCATTCATCCAGATACACACCAGAAAGAAATGTCACTTAGTTCTGATAAATGCCAGTAATTTCGATAAACATTCAAGGTTAATATTATATGAAGAGCATGTCTGAGTATAAATATTGTGGAAAACCATACCTAGGTCATTTATGGGACTATTAATTTATACCAGGTAACATTTTATTATGAGATGAAACGTATTACAGCTAATTATGCATAAAACTTATATAATATAGAAGTGTTCTGTACAAAACATTACATGTGGAATTTTCCAACCTTGTGTCAATGTGTGTGACTCATACAAAGGCTGTGATATTATTAGCTCTCAGCAAATGGAGAAGCTGCCAATCATTGTAGAGGAAAATTCAAATCTTGAAGCAGACAACACAAGTTTTTTTCCTGGAAGTCACACTATTTGACAACCAATGAACTTTATTTTTTCAGACTTTATGAAATTTATGATAAAGAACATTTGTGCTAAAATTCAAACAAATCTATACCTTAATTTCTTTATTATTTTGATTTAAATATCTGATGTTGTTAGATCAATGTATGCAAAGCAAGTGGCCATTTCTCTATTTGGGCCCTTTTTATAGTTCTTTCCCGGCCTTTAAGCATGCTCTGTATTTTTCACTAGAAATAAACAGCTGTTCGCTGTTTACCTTAATTTGATAAGGCTTCGAGTCTAAAGAAGACATAATTGATATTAACTGGAGAATATGTTTTACGTTATATATCGGTATGAATTTAATTCCCTCATATCTCTGAAAGCAACTATCGGGACATATTCCATATAACTAGGTCTATTTAATGACAATACATGCTAGTCGTGTATCGAGGCATACGCACGTGCGCAACTGCGTACTTTGTATCCATAAAAGTTTTAAAAATGACAAATAGACACTATAAACTGATGTCTTGTGTTGGACTATTTTGTTCCGAATATATCCTTTGAACACGGGAACTTTCTCCCAAATTACGTTACGGTAGATCTGTCGGAATGACGTTTAGAACGAGTTAGTTTTTATGAACACGCCGAAAATGCAACTACGCCGCTATTACGACCATTATTTTAAAGAACAAAGAATTATTTTTGAACAATCTTGGTAGAGTTTAACTAGGCCACTCTACATGTCGAATACCAACATGTTAGCATAGAGTCTTGTGGTTTCAGAGAAGGTGTTTCCCAAAGATACGAATGTAAATAAAGTAACCCCATGGCAGCGTCAGTTTTGACCAGGGCTTATAATTTGAACAATATTTTAAGTTAGTATTGGTCCACTAGGTAATGCATATGTTTGAGAAGAAGATTGATAAAGCTTTACCTTTCCGTTGCTTTGGCAACCATAGTTCTTCATGGAATACATTTCTCTTCACAATTTTGGTAGCGGACCATCCAAAGATAATTCAAGTGAAGTTTGAATAAAATTTACCAAATTGTTTAGGTTGAGTAGTTGTTTTGTACTATTTTTTTCCAATATCAAGGCGGCAATGGTTGCTGTACATACATGTAGCTAACCTAAAGAAATCCCTTGCTGCTAAAGGAAGGCAGTAGTTGCTAGGAAAGTCACTTGTTGCTAGGGGACTAAGCTGTTGCTAATGAGGTCAATGGTTGCTATGGAAGTCACTTGTTTTTATGGAGAAATCACTAGTTGATAAGGAATTCAGTGGTTGATAAAGAAATCACTTGTCACTTATTTCAAGGGGATGTCACTGATAGCTAAGAACGTCATTGTTGCTAAAGAAGTCACTGGTTGTTTGGTAAGTCGCTGGTTGCAATAGACACTCATTAGAAGCAAGGTTTTTCCCCTCTACTCTATAAACAGACAAGAATGCTTCCGGCGGGCGTGGTCAATTTTGATCACAAGGGCAGATTATTTTGTAGCTGACCTCTAGACAATGCTACATTCAAACTGTCTAGACAATATGCCTTAGGGTTTGGGGCAAGAAGTCAATGTAAAACACGTGACCCCTTGCAGAGCAAATATTGACCCATGGTGCATCCCTGCCAAGTTTTATCAACATTGGCCTAGTAGTTTCAGAGGAGATGTTGTTTGTAGCAAAATGAAGACGGACGACGGACGGACAATCATCGGACCTAAAAGCTGGCTCTAGGTGAGCAAAATAGCGTTATATATTTCCATTGATGCTGATGAATTGTTTCCAAAGAGAACATGTTATTTTCGGCCAATCAAACAACAGAGGAAAATGAAAAAGTTTACTCAGATTCTCGTATAAATGACACATGATGGCACAAGTAACATAAAGGTAAAAACACAAAGTCATCATTTTTGCTGTGTACTGTAAGCCACCTGGTTACCGAATGAGCTGACACGCAGATGCATATCAATTAACGCTGATTGCAAGTATAATTTTGTTCTATGTCTTTATTTCAGCCAGTTCTTGCTTTAAGCGAATGATTTAATCGTATTTTCAGCCGTTCTAACACGTTATCATAATGTAAATAGTTTTCTTTGCAGAACATAACGCAATACAGCCATCAAACACATGCGTTGTTCATCTATTTTTCTAATTATCCTTTCACAAGTTTTGATGAAATGTTTTAATGTTCCAGTTTCCAAGTTCGTTTTGCTCTACGTTTGTCGTCACTTTCTTCTTATGCTTTGTTTGCCTTCCCGTTGCAAACGATAGCAGACTCCCATTTATCTAAATGGCCTGTTTATGATTTGTTTTTTTTTCAATTTCTTATCTAGTACACTGTCTGCAACTACGTTTCCCTCTGTTTACTTAAATATAGCTTTTCACAGTGCGAAATCGTACAGTACTTTCTGTTGTTTGTTTTACAAAAGTTGGAGGTGTGCATAATTTAAGTTATTAATCTACGTAAAGTATTAAAAGCTTTTGTCATATAATTATCCAAATCAGATATGACAGGACAGACAAACAGACGGACAGACACCTCAGAAGATATGACCGAATGATTTTCCATTCTTTAAAACAGTTGCATATAAATACTGTGCCAACTTGTGACACATCAATATCACATGGAAATAACCGTCTCGTTTCTTTGTACTTTGCTTTGATATCTCCATCGAAGTCAGAAGTAGTTATATTACATTCATGGCTGTATGGATTGATTGTTACACTCAACTACCAAGTCTGATTCCACTCTCTACACTATCGGCTATCATTACATTCACGATAGTGAGTGTAAGGAACGGTAACTCTGCAAAGGAGATTGGTCTGATTCGTGAGAAAAAGCGACCTTTTGTAAATTAGGACTTCATAATCTGATAAACATCCCTATAAACCTTCAGGTAACTAATTCAAATACTTTTGGAGATACTATAGTACGCGCGACACAACATTTGTGACAGACGGCCATACGGACAGACAAGAAAAACCTACATGCATGACATCATATTCTAAACAACTGTAGTTTTCTATGTATTTTTATTGCACTAGCTAAAAATAATTTGGGATACATGTGACACTAGTTTAAAATTGTCAGTTTCCCTAAGTAAAGGGCATTAACTCTACCCTTACTGGTTGAATCCGCTTGTCTATAGTCGGTTAGCTGATATACTTTTTTGAATTTGTAATAAGTTACTGGTAACTTATTACTTATTTAAACTCGAATAAGACACAGAAGAAACAACAGCGATCAAAAGGAAAAGATCGTCAATCATCATGCCCTCTTGTTAAATTTAAGCTATAAAGGTAGATGTACATGTTAAAGTTAAGTAGTTATCCCAGTTACTTAGAAAAATATACATGTATCTCAGTGTGCATAAAAGAAATACGTGTATCTCAAATATGTATCTCTTTCTGAATAGTATAATATGACCATTGTTAAATTTGCAAAATATTATAAAGCCAATTAACATCACGACACAACATCATTTTATTTTTGACAGAACATTAACAATTAACATCAGATCTAAAACATACAATTAATTTTCTAAAGCTACACGCTCTCAGATTTTGGTGAAAAATAAACTCTTCGAACTGTCTAAAATTAAAAAGTTTGATTTATAACGAATCATCCAGTAAAAGGGTTTCATTATAATTTCCTGTAAAGTATTTAAGTATTTTTTTTTAATTAAACTCTGCCAAATTATAAAGCTTTACAAACGCCTTTGGAATTCCAATATAAAGATGTATATTTTTACTTGTGTTGTTGAGTATGCCATTACTTTTATATTTTATGTTTTAGCATATCGTTATGGGGAAATTAATTTTTTCACCAGGACCTGTGACCAAGCATCTTTTAATTTTCGAATTCTGGCAGAAATGAATAAGGACAATTAAAATTGAAACTCTTTTTCTCTCTAAAAACATGAGTCGGCAGAACCCATGCGACGATAGGTTAGACAATACATCTTAAAGTCATGCTTATACACATACATAGAGGATATTTGATGTTTTGAATGGATATGGAATGTATCTCACCGAGAAGTGATACAATTGTAATATTTTCACGAGTGTGAGTTAAAATGTGAAAATTGTATCACTTTGACTTGAGATGTATTCCATATCCACTCAAAACAAACAAATTTTCTTTTTATTTTATCCTAACTATTCAAACAAAAGCAAAATTATGTATATGCACTACTTAAAAAGTAGTTCCGGCAGACCTATATCACCCACACTGTGACTGATATGACATCTATATGATCACTCTATATTTCACTGATATAACACAGTATTCCATTAGTACGCATAAAATAAATAGAAATATCTTGATGCAAACAGAAACATTAAGAAAAAATTTCTCAAACTTTTCTTTATACACATAAAGAATGTACATGTACAACGTTATTTTCTTAGACAAAAGGGTATATACTCTGTTATATAAACTACGTTCCAATTAATCTTATACATGTATTATACATAAAAATATATATTTTTTCCAATGCAAAAAGAGACATACAAAAAAATTTAATTTGCTAATAACTCAATACGAGAAAGTGATATTACCGTCAAAGTGACCATAAGTTTAAACAAAATATTGATACGACGAAATTATATGAATTTGTGAAGCAGTTTCATTCCCGTTGAATAAAGTGAGAGTCTGAAAAAGACTTTTTTGAATTACACTTTAATAGTCAAAAAGAAAAACAATATAGCCAAGTTAGTATTTGTATTTTTATTTCTAGCTTGCTATATACAAAAAAATACCTCCAGTGTAACCTATTTCTTTCATGTTTTCAGAGTATTTATTGTGTGTTTTCAGCATCTTATCAATATTTACTCAGTTTGGTCATTTTAAGTCCGTCAAAACGATTGCAGCACATTGCAATCTTATATATAAAAGTCAATAATACACCAATTATTCACTCGCAGTTACTTCTCTGAGTACACAAGACTCTGCATATAATGTGAACTTACAAATAACGTAAATTTCAAAGTTTCACACTAACAATTATCCGGTGTAGTAGGGTACAAGATCCATTACTACATATTACATAAAGTTCATGTGATCACTATCAGTAAATAAGCACTACCATCTGCAAATAAAATGAGCCTGTTATTTTCCTTTTTATATTCTGGTAACCACCGAGCTCGGAGTGAACAAACAAAAAAAACATGATGATGTAGAAATATAAGTTTTCGAAAATGTTTAACAGGGAATTAGTTTTAAAAAATGGTGTACCCATATAAAACGGAACTTGATAAATATTCATTGCCTGTATATATTACTGTTTCAAAATAATTGAAAAGTGTATGTAGAGTATTAGTAAGCCGGTTCTACCACAATGAACGTAATGAAAGGTGTTAATAGATAGTTATCACAAGAAATGTCTTCTTAAGACTTTATGTAAGTCACGTGATGAATTTAATGTCAAGAAAAAGTTATTTCAAATCTTAAAGATAGGATCCGGTGCTCTAAGTGTTGATTTTAACTTTAAGACAAATCATAACATAATCAAAACCCCACAAATGACTATCCAATCGTATCATAAATAAAACCAACACCTTCTTATTTTTCATGAGAATCGCCCACTAAAATCAATTTTTCATTTTGACCCACGTGGTCAAAATGGACGTAAACAGTGCTATTTATGGTGTACTTGAATATAATATTTTAAGAATAATCATTATATCTGCAACGTTACATAAATGTCATTTATCAGCATACATGTACAAGTTTTGCTAATCGACGACTGATTAGTTTGGTTCATCGGTCTTCAAAGTTGTATACACAAGAAATCAGAACGATAGTAAACGTTTTACGTTGACTGTTTACTGTTTTGTCGGAAGTACCAGTGACGTCATTCAAAACATTTATTTGATTAAACAAATCAATGGTGAAACAGATATCGCAGATTACTGAACGTGTTTCGGTGTATATCATTGTCTTTCGTTCGGTCTTATAACTGGCATTAGTGTTTGATTAAGTCCCTAAGTTTTTTTATCTATCCCTATCTTGCACCATTCTGTCATCATGTTCTCTGGTAGCACTTCTTCACATTCAAAATTTGGTTCCATAGCAACTACATCAGCATCTGGCCTTTGACGGTGATTTGGCTCATTAATCCTAGAAGGTCATAAATTAACCACAATTATTTAAATAATTCACGTTTAGTCACTAGCGAGTCATTCAATAGTGACTTTATTATCTTCATGAAAGACAGGAAACTGGTTATATAGTACAAGCGCATGCCCAACACTTAAGTGCTTTTATCGATTTGTTTTTCATTCGTAACACAGTGAGTTTTGTTTGTGCTCCAGGGTCTCAAACTAAAAAGGCTTGCAGGAAGATATTTCTGTTGTTGGTGTTAGAGTTAGGGCTAGGTTCTTCATAATCGTTGCAATCAGTAATATAGTGCACACGTACCTCAAAATATTATAGTCTTGAAACTTTATGTCTGTAGTGAACAGTCTGAAATGGTCGGATCTGAAAGCAAGAAGAATCTTGTAACGTCAGGATGCAAACTAATCATCAAAAGTACTTTCTCAATATCATGCGAGACTTGTGGGACTGAAATCGTCTTAATATAGCCGTAAAGTCATTCAGTTGTGGTCGAATACTCATTAAGCACTCACATAAGCTCGGGGTAGTTCGTGTTTGCTCACAACTGCAGTCGTATACAATTGTATGGGGGTAGTTGCGGAGTCTTTGTTCACAGGTCGGTGGGGGGATGTTATGCACTTTGATACCAACATATGCAATCTTTCTCATAACCATCTTTTCTTCTATTCGTTAATTATTTTACTTTACTGTTGTTGTTGTAGTTCCAGTTCTTTTCGCAGCTCTCGTCTACTTCTCAGTTCATCACTAGTTAGTGAGAGATGATCATATCTCCGTGTTACTTAGCAGCGTTTTGATCGTTGTCGTATGTAAAACTTCAGTCCTGATAATTGATGTATCCATCATAGTATTCATTCATGTTTTGTTATAGGCCAATTCATTCTATTTCCAAAAACGATTCTAAGTTTACTCTCCTCCTGCACATGAATAGTCACTACGTTCGTCAAAGATACTGGAAGTGGGATTGAATGTTTCTGACTTTCTGTGTTCATAGGTCCTGACAGTAGATATCTAATTCTAGTCTGTATGACTATAGTTCCGTTCCTTCTGATGACCTATGTCCAAGTAGTGATCAAACCAACTAATACTTCGACTCAACATATTTATCTTCAGAGATGCTTGTGTGCAAGTTTGAACAGTGCCGTGTAACTGCACATTTGTGATATTACCGGATAACGTGTAGATTAGATGCCATAGATTGATTGGTATTAGTCATGGCACAAAACTATCCACACGACATGAAATGAATCAGAACGACAGTAAACGTTCTAAGTTGACTGTTCACTGACTGGTATGCCGGAGGTATTAGAAATCATAATACAATAGGGCGCTTCGTGTTAATGTTAATAATGGTGCGTCTTTACACGTAAACACAACTTTACACAAGAAAAACGGGCCTAGAAACAAAACTTTCATGTAAATATTTTGAAATGGGAGATGCAAATAAACTTTACAGACTTTATAACATAGACAGAATAAATGTATATTTTAGGTTCGTGTAAAGCAAATACTTGACTATCTGGCTTGTGCATTTGCAATTTAGTATTAACTCTTTCTCATTTCCAGTGTATCATTTTTGATTTAAAATAAAACAAAATCATATTCATGAAAAACCTTTAAATAGTATTACGCTCTTTCCGTTTTTTCATCAGATTATATAAACGAGTCCTATTTTCATTCAGCGTTAGTTAAAACAAAGTTAACGCAGCAATATCATAATATGTTCTACGCTATGTTCCATTAAGGTGATTCGCAGAATATACAATACTATTCCTGCCTCTATCTTCACAAAATCGTTTGCAGTCAAAAAGTTTGTAAACAGAACAACGCACATTTTTACGATTACTAAAAGTCTCGTTACCGGCCAATTAGTTAACTTCGGCTACCTGTCAGTTTATCGCTGTAGAGCAGTCTAATAACACGAAATGTAAGCCAGTCTGATAAAAATAGAAAGTGCATCCCGACCAGTTAGTAAACTTTGGCTACCTTTCACTTTATTTCTCTAACATGAAATGTCTGATTTAAATGGACTATCAGTGATTGTACAATGATACTTCCATTCAAAACTAAATGAAGTGTGATTGTAAAGTTTAAACTATAAAAATCGAGTCATAGTAACGTAATGGACCCACTTTACCCGATACCGGAAGATACCGGCATGTTTGACCGATATCGGTTTTTATTCTGGCCGAACAATAAAAACTTTTCACTTATTAGACGTTACATAAGCATATAAAATAATTTGACGCGTTATATGGATAAAAGATAGAAATATCAGTGTTTTGACAATTTTAAAGCTACACAATGAGCAGTAATTTAACCCATTCTTTATCGTAACTTCCTAGGCGATTTTCATAACATTTTTGTTCAAAGAACTATACACTACTTCACCTGCATGTTACATTTTCCAACCACGTATTAAATATAGCGGGCCGCTGCTGCGGCCCGCAATGACTGTTTCGTTTACCTGTGCCACGATACTTTTTGTACACAAAAAAGAAATCCGATTTTAGTGCTTACAATAGACCTCGGTCAAAAAAAAAGGAAATGTTTTTTTATGACATAAATAAATCAAACCATGCAAAAACAAATTGTTTTAGTACCAGCACCGGATTACATCTTTAAATTGCATATTAATGTTATCACTTACAACAAATTCACACAGCACAATATCACTGAAAATATTTCTTAACACAATCAAAAGCCAGTCTTAAATTGCAAAATTAAGGACAACATACATGTATTAGCTTTTACAAAAGCATATCGTTCATCTAAATCTCATACAAAAATAATTAAAACAAACCACATGTATTACGAAATATGAGTATAGACAACGTTCAACATACTTATACAACCATATTCGAAAATCTATAGTTTACACATATGTATATTTAGTATCAAATAAAAGGTTAATTTATCGTTCGAATGATGGCATTCATGTTATCATGTGTTTTGCAGATAAACGTCAATGTTATCAATGATTTATAAGGTAGGGATGAATTTTAAATTTCGCAAATTTGAAAGAAAGTACCCAGAACGCTGTAGAATAGGTTTTATGCAGCGCTTTTCTCCTAATAAGTGCTAATATCTAGTGTGACCATCACTTCGACGTATAACTGCCAATAAACGAGATCACATTGACCTGACGTAACGTTTGATGCTGTCATTTTTAGCCTGTCCCATTCAAACATCTAAAAAATTCTACCTGACCTGGGCCTGTCAGAAAAGTCTACGGTTTGTCCAAATAGATTATTGAGACGTGAAATTGAATTCGTATGACGGTTTAACTGCCATGCAACGTCACCAACGAAAGTTCCAGACAACAGCAATACTCCAACATGGAGTCTCACATGTTTGCTAAGGCGTAGTATCATTATTCGTAATATATTTTGCAATATTATGTGTTTTTTTGATCGGACAAACGTCCTAGTTACTGATACGACATTGAAATCGCACGAAAAGAATGAAGCATTATGTTCACGTGCAAAATATTGCATCAGAGCTTACGTCAAAATTTAGGACAATGGAAATGTCAACATGACCTTAACTGAGTGCAACTGGGTGCTATAAGTGTACTTATTCTGTGCTGAAAATTTTACAAATTTTGGTCGTCTGGTTACAAAGTTACACGAGAAAGGGGTCATTCACACTTTTTTGACTGAGAATACATGTATATTGATATCTAATGTGCAGTTTACCATAAGTTAAAAAAACCTTTGAACATAATTATACGACATCAACAAAACATAAATTAAACGAACCTGACTTACATGTAAGATTATTTTTACATAAGCAAGGAACACATTATTTTTTTTCGACAATCCCCTTTAGCTTGAAATCACGTCCCGTAACGTTTTTTAATTGTTTAAGACCGTTATCTACCAGGAATGCCATGTATTGCCTCTTAGAAGGTCTGTCACCAGTACCGTTTATTTCAGGAAGCGTACCACTGTCACCAGTATTACTACTCGCATTTTGTGGAGTAACGGGATCTGCATCGGTTTTAAGAGGGCAATCTTGATGGTCATCGATAAAGATTGCAGCAAAAGAATTCACACTTGCGTCAGTTTCTCTTTTATAAAGAATATGTTCACTGTCAGCAGGGTCGCAATTTTCAAAGGCTTCTTCCGTGACATTTGTATCCATGTTCGAAGGTGTATTTTCATTCCCAAGACCACTTCTTGTACCGGGTTCTTTTTCATCGCCAGTTCTGTCGTAACTCTCACCCATCAGCATAGATATAATATAAATTTTGTCATTATCAAGATCTTCTAAACAAATGGAAGCTCCACTATCTCCTTCAGTGGCCATATATTTCAACTCTTCACTACTCAATGGACTTCTGTCTTCTAATTGCATGTACGTCTCAGTCGCATCCCGATAGATAACTTCTGGGATTCTTATTATACCCAATCCAAGTTTTGTTTCTGCTCCCCACAGATGGACGTATTGGTCCTGAAAATGAAGTAATATGATTATTAACAAAAAGCAATAGGTTTAACTGCTGATAAATTAATCTAAAGTTCACGCTTTTTTAACAGTAATGATCACTTGTATATCATTTTAAGAGACAATTTATCTGTGCTTTTATTACTATACAATGTAATTTATTTCGACCGGACGTTTTACTACAAGCATGAAATGGCCTGTCATCTGCAAAACAAATAGAGTTTACACATTCAAACTAATTTTGTTAAACTCATTTAATCGTCTTCAAAACTTTTGACACAATCCTGCCTTCTCTACTAAGACGAATGCTACTGGTATTTTTTCCTACGAGCAGATTCATATCATTGTATCTGTTCTGCTTATTTAATGTTCAAGAACTTAAAATGTAGATAGCAAAACACAGATACATGCAAATTCTAGAGTTATTGGCGCACAAGGACTACAACCCTCTTTGAAAAGTTACAGAAATAGTGTTAAATTCATGCTCTTAAGGTTATCAGAATTACAAAAGCTGCATGAAGTATTGTTTATTCTGAAACATACAGTGTTTACCAATACGAAGGAATGTAAATTTAAAGCTATATCGCGCTTGTTAAAGATCAGTGTTCATCAAAAAGACTATAAAGGCTTCGTCATAAAGCGATTTTCAATTATTTTTTCTTTCATATTCTGTTTCAGACTATGTTTTCATAGATATGACAAATAAACACCAATAGTCTAGTAACATTCAGGGAAAAATCATAATTCCCTTTAAGGCCGCCTAATAAAATATGTCTTGGTTTCCGCTAACCAAATCTACTCTTATATCTAGCCACAGTCATAAAGGGTTTTGTGAGAAAACCAAACAAGTCCTATGTAAGTCTGGATCTTCTGACTGAACAAACAACTTAGTATGCATTTTTCATAAAATAAATAAGGTGTCCCTACATACATGTAACTACATTACTAACTAACTACTTAGTTTTGGCATTGTTAGTGGAAACGAACAGGGTTTTTAAGCCTGATTTTAGTTGTTTTTTTGGGGTTTTTTTTTTGTCTTTACCAAAATATAAAATGTCAACACAGTCAGTTGTATCTAAAAAGCTATGATAACGTTTCAGTAGTCAAAGAGCTGTGAGCGCTGAAGGCCCGGGGGCTATAGGTTAACTCCCCGAAAAACAACTTTTGACCTACGTGTTTTGCGCTGAATCTTACCTAAAGCGCGGGTCGAAATGTGCAGAGGACGAAATTCAATATATGACACAGAATGAATGATTCACAAATATATGGGTGGCAGGGAAGTTTGTTTTATTATAAAACGTACGTTAAATGAAAAATAATCACATAGTCAACATTATAAAATGTTTAAACCAATAAAAATAATTCGATCTGCGCTTTGTACAACTTCAAGCGATATGATCTGATGTGGATCGAAAATTATTGTGTACAGTACCAAGGACAAGACCGTGAAACAGAAATAAACAAAGCAATACCAGCAATGAAATATAAATACAGTACTGTACAATGTGTATAACAGAGAAAACCAAAAATGAATCTGGGTTACCTTGTAGTTGTAATCGGTGAAACCGTTCACTGGGCCTTGACATGCAGCGTCCTCGATAAATGGCGGGTGATTTTGATCACGTGAGTTCCTTCTCGGGAATGTACGTAAATTATATCTTATTTAGAGACATTTATTTTTAGATAAATATATATGTAATCGTTCGTAAATAACAAATTTGTCAATGAAATAACATCGGAAATTTGAAAATCAAACTACAAACACTTATATATGGAGCTTCGTACGTTTTCGTAAATTTCGTAAATATCCGTACTTTTCCGTGATATGCATATGATTATCTTCCGTAATCAGCTAACAGCGCATTAATTTCTAAAACAGAAAAAAATGTGTAATGCAGCCCGTAAGCTATATACCTTCCTGCAGTCGTTTGAAGTTTTATGTACTGTTTTTATTTGTAATATGTTCTTATCATATGCGACATTCAAACAGAAGATTGATCTGGTCTGTCTTGCACTACTTTCGCATAGCGCATGTTTACAGTTGTTATTCGCACATAGCACAGTTAAATTTCTTGCAGTGTTTGAAATGTGATATACTAACTTAAATGAAAACAGTTTGCTCTACATACTAACCCATTTAAAAGAAACATGTTTTGAGAACATCCATACGATTAAAACATGGTACGTATCAGTTTTTGCATCAGGATAAATGTCTTATGTTTAATAATCATTTCCTAACAATTTACCTGTAAATCAATATCAAGGTCGCTTGTATAGATAATTGCTGGTTTGGGTTCATTGTCCTCATTCTTAAATCGAACGTCACACTGTTCCATATAAGTTTCGTGTATTGTCGCAGCGGCGATATCATAGCCTCCGTCACAGACTGATTCTTGTAAAATGTCACCGATTTCTATCGGTGTTTTGTCGTCATCTGCGTAAGCCATTAATTTCCCATCGGATGAACATTTTGCATGATCAAGTTTGTATGGTTGTAAACCGATTTCAGAGCCCACGAATTTGTATTCGGAAACCGACTGTGTAACGAAATTAAATTTGACATCATTATTTCATGTTTCCACAAAAGTTTCTTGATGCGTTCCATTATTTCTTTTTCATCGTCACTATGAACAATATTGACGTTGAAGGTACTGTAACGATAGCCACATCCACGAATTTTGTCATCAAGATTGAACAAGCCCTTGTGTACCTTTAAAAAGGAGAATAAAAAGATGTTTGAAAATCAGCACAACGACAGCTTTCTATTGATGATGACTGTTATGAAGATTTGTTCTACCTTATTCCATCCCTAAAAAATATTCCATAGCGTTCAACTTGATGTTTTCTGTTTCGATAAACATTGTGCAATTGCCTATGTATGCTGCTGGAGCACATTTCTTCATGTACCTTCTTTTTCAAACATTGCAGTACAATGTAACACTACTACCTAAGCATAAAGTGTTGTGTTTAGAATTTTAAGAAATTGTGGTTATAAAAGCGCTAAATAAGTATTCGTAAAAAGATCTGCGCGAACAAAAACGAAACGATGTATAGAATTTGGGGTTGCAAATGAATCTTGCAGGATTTGCAAATCAACTAAAACAAGACACTAACACGAAGTCATGACTGTAGAACAATGTAGTTGAAGGATGTATGTACATGTGCAAGGTAATTTATAAAAAAAAAAATATGGTAAACTAACGAGGTTGTAAACAAACTATCTCAACTAAGTCTTACAGAATATTTATTAACCAATTCGTTCCTAGTGTCTACTAAAACATATACAATGTAGTTTCAAGCAGCTACGTTCCGAAGCAGACGACTTTTGTCGTCTGGTCAGAATTTAGTTCGTCAGTCTGTTGGATCACCATTACGAATAATGCCTTTGTTTAGATAAACAGAAAGGCATAAATTGGAAATCAAAAGATCCCATTTTAAAAATACATGTATATGTATAAACGGATTAATTGCTGTCGGCGCAACACTCATGATCAGTAAACTTACTAACTGTAAAATATTATTTCTTTCAATTATCTATTTTTCAGGTAAATGAACAGCATAATATGAGCCCAGGAAAGTATACGCTCGATAGGTTTATAGGGTTAGGTGGAAAGCGTGAACGCCGGCGGACAAAACAAGAAACTGGACAATTCAAGAAACGACGCCTTCAGTTGAAGGAAAAAAAACGGCAAGGCCAGGAATTTCGCGAGAACCTTGTGTTTAAGGCGTTGCCTCCGGAACGGGAGGTCCTGTGTTCGAATCGCATCCGGAGCACGAGGTGTACCCTTAAATAATGACACTAATGTCACACGTGCCTCAGCCCGTCCAGCTGCAAATGGGTACCTACGATGACATTTTTTAAATGCCTAGATGTTTTAAAGTACATTCCATGTGGCTTATGTTTCCTCTCATGATCAGCGATAACATATTAACATAAGATCAGTGTTGCTTTAATATAAAACTTATATTATTAAATAGATTTATGACTTTAAAAATGTTTTTTTGTTTGTTTAGACAGCGTCCGGTTGTAAAGAAATAAACCATTGCCTGATATTGCAGTTGAAATAACGACGTTGACGTTACATTTTGACGCACAAAAATAACGCATAACCGTAACTAAATTTCAAAATTACAAAAAATCTACTTAGATGACCTATTGATTTTCTTTGATATTTTGAACCATCTACACTATGGTAATAATATATTTGAAAAATCAGATTGGGTCACCGGACAAACTTTTTCGTAAGACGGCAAAACGTGTTCAGAGGTAGCTGATAAATACTACGTTATTTACGTCAAAATTGGCGCAATATCATTCGAATTACCAATAAATATATTCAATATTTCAAAAATATGCAATAAAAAGTTAGGCTTAAATGTTTCCGGAGAAATAAAAATTTTAATCTTCAAAATCTGTTCATAAATACCAGAGAAACGAACGTTTGTATGAAAGCGCCTAAAGAAAATGGGTAGACTGCTTGACGACGTCATGACGTCAACGTCTCGTGAGCGTGTTCCTATCAAATAGTAACACAATAAAGTACATACATCGTAGACTGCATATGCAAAATAGGACCGTTTTCTGAGGAGGTTGAAAAATTCAGACGTAAGGTGTGGACCTACCTTAAGACCAAGTTTTACCAGAAAAACTTGCTTTTAGACTAAGGATAAGAAGACAACTAGTCAAAGAATAGTATCGTAGCATGTTTATATTGATTATTTAAGTCGTTGTTATGTTTATCGAGTGGCTGTTTCGTAAATAGCATTAAATGTAAATATAAAAACAATGAACACAGGAATTAGAGAAATGTTCCTACAGCTAACACTTTGAAACGTATTCAATAGAATAAAATTAAAAATTCATCATAACAGCTTTTTATAATAGTCTTTGATCAAGAAAAAGAACACTGCATTAAACTTGGAAAGTGATTGATAAACTTAACACCTTATCACAGTCCAATTGACCGCATCATTAAAAGAACTTTTTAAGAAGTTTACTGAACAAATTGTTCGTAGTTTGTTTATCACTAAAGTTACCTCTTCACTAACTTGTTTCTTTTCATATCCTTCGAGTACCGGATGTACGTCTTTCGGTAATTTGCTCCGTTTAAAGAGTGCAACCATTTCTCCAAGAAGATCGTCAATTGCGTCTTTGTACTCATTTTTCGTGTCGTCAACATGTGGCGCGTAGTTTTCATTTTCATCTTCTTGATCTTGAATAGATAAAATAGTTTACAAATTACCAAAAACAAAAACATGTTTTCTTGGTCATTCATTCCGGAGAGTATTTTTTTGTTTAATTAAATTACGTAAATATTTGTTTAATTTTTTCATCTATATTTAGAAATACATCAATTATAAAAATAATATACATTATATGATAACGCAAGACAATATACGTTCATAATAAATGACAATATTATACAGCTTGTATCAATAACATGGGATATTCTATATGTCTGTTCTAAACTTAAAACATATAAGTGAAAAACTGAACAATATGCAATACCAGTACAGCACTCGGGATTTTTAGACATCCGGAGACCATTTAGAACTTCACATTTCATGCTCAGTTTCTCAAAAACAATCATCTTTTAGAAGGGAAGATATCTGTTTTTTATGGCATTAAAATCCGCAAACTGTTTTGATTCCAATTCCGGCAAACTCCTAACGATTATTTCTGTGTTTGAAATCGTTTCGACCAATTTAGCTCCATTTGTGTCCACGAAAATTCCACCAAATCGCTTGCTTAACAACTCTTGTTTTCGGTCTGTAGTTGTCTCTGAAAGCTCTAAGACCAGCCTCGCTCTCTCTGTAATTGCATTTTGTCGTACAAGAAAGCTTTCTGGACTCTGTTTCACACTACTGTGTATGTAAATATCTATTTGGGATATTTCATTGATCGTATCACCTTGTTGATTCTGAAGGCCTAACATGTTCTCCAGATGAGAAGATCTGTCTATCATGCCCTTGATTATTTGCTGAGATTTATACACTCTAGGCCAACTCTTTAGAGGAGCAGTGTAATGTATGACTTGTACACTCTTCGGTAGTTTTTTTTCCACTAGAAAATGAATCACGTCTGTTTAGATTTTGTGTATTCTAATACCGGCTTAAATTATCGATGAATGACAATTTAACCTAAGGATTTCGTTGATAATTTTGGTTTAAACTGAATCCAATTAAATAGATATCATCTTGTTTGTTTGATTTGCGTCAGTGTAGTGACATCATATCTATGCGAAATGATTTAAATAAGTCCTAACAAACTAAGGTTTAGGAGTTGAATATGAAAACTAGTAAACATATTCATTCTATTAACAGGTATCAAAAATAAGATAGTAGAAAGGTAATGTTAAACGTGATTGAAAAGTCTTACCTTTCTATATCATTGTGACAGTCGTTGATTTGGACAAATCTGGCATCTTTGAAATGTCTTGAAGGTTCTAAAAAATCAAATGTGAACCATGTGCTTGTGATATATTATCTAAATCAAGTAATTCAAGTGTAACTGTATTTTTGGTTTACTTCATTGCACTTAACTTTGTAAAATAGATTACCAAAATATGACGAATATTGATATGAATAAACTATAGCCAAGAATACCCACGGGATCTATATATTCTCTTTATTTCCACCGAAGTGATTAGCAAATACATTTTATGCAATGTGTATATACAATAGAGTGAAAGGAGAGAAAATCAAAAACATACAAGTGAATTGACAAATAAATTACATGTGAACGTATACAAACAACATATAAACAAACGCATACATAGCAGCAAAAAGACACAGTAGTATACATCGGAGCTTGACAAGCATTTTTAAATGAATACACTGAAAGCGTACAGTATAGCTATTGAATTCTAATCTAATAATTAATAGATTTATGCATTATTTGTTTTTAAACTAATGCATTCTGTGACAAATTTAATTGCAATGCGCAGAAAATATTTGTGCATTGCTCTGTTTTCTAATGCAAGAATACGTCTTCCTATTAGTTTCTGAAATTTTGTTTCATTATCCTGGTTTGTTATTTCGTAAGTAACATTTTGGCCAAAAATGTCTGTTACTTATTGCAAAAAATATTTCCTTTTAGCATTACTAATAGGTTTTAGCATTCTAAGGTTAAGTGTTTTTCAACTTCTGTTGTTGAAATTCCACAGTGTTGACAAAGTTAAGGTACATTCTGACCACAGTATGGTTTATTTATCCAAAGTTTACTTATGCTTGATATATAGTTTTTGTATTATCTGCACATTCCCACAGAATACAACGTTCAATATTTGTATGAAGAAATTTAAATCTTTCGAAGTCATTATCACTTATAATTCGCTCGGTCCATCTGTGAGTTTCGAAACTTGAAACACACCTTTTACATATATTTTTCCAAATGATTCTGTTTAGGAATATCCCAGTGTAAATATACTGTACGAGATATCGCGACAAATTATATTTACATAGTATTCTGACAATTTCCGGTACAAAACCAAGTTGTACTTTATCAGCGGAGCAGACGTACATTGAAAGTCGTGCATTAAATATATTATTTGACAGTATGGTGTGTGGCATAGTGCAAAGCCTACAAAGGAACATAAGTTTTCTATAATCAATTTCATATTCAATGTTTCGCCAGCCTAGCATGCTAAGGCACATATCGGTCCTTGTTTTGAAATGAAATTTTTGAATTTTGTTGGCCGCTAATCTTTGAAACTTGTCAAGACGTTCATAATCTGACTTGTTTAAATTGGACCATAGTTCACACCCATAAAGTAATCGTGGGATACATATTTTACTTACTAAAGAGGATGCTGTGATTGGATTGAGACAATTGTTCTCAATTTTATTTGAGAGAAGATTAAAAAATGAAGATTTTGCTCGCTGTACAGTATGTTCCACTTTATCTGTGTCGGACATGCGGTCATTTAGGTATATGCCGAGATGTTTTGCCTTTTTGACCTGGGAAATGCGTTCCGGTCCTAAGTTGAAATCTAGGTTCGGTAATGTTCGTGAACGATTGCCGAATAAAATGACCATACTTTTACTTGGGTTGATAACTTGGGATAATTCATCATTGAATAGTATTGCTGAATTAAATGGTGAGTACATGTTTATATATATCTTCGTTTTTAAAGGTTCGAGCTAATTTATGCAAATAATCACATGTGGTATATTTAAAGCTTTCCTGTTAATGTATATTTCACACCTAGTTACATTTGCAACCAAATGACGAACTTGACCATGACCTCATAAATTATTGTCATTTGACGTGAAAATTATCCAACAATTTCTACAGTGTTGACAATGCTTTTTATGATATGTCCTTTAACCTAGATGTCTTTATCTTACCGTATTCGTTTCGTACTTCTTCTAAGGAATCGTATCTTGTATCCAATCTGGACCGGTCTAATTGACTGTCACACCCTGAAGATGACGGACTTTTCGATTCCGCTAAAATAGTGAATTACAAGATTTAAGAGAATGATTTGTATAATTATATTAAAAATAATCCTTTATTCCTGAATTGCATCCTGTGTCACAATTGCAATATTGTCATAAACTGACATGTACAGTGTTTTGAAGGTGATAAACGATACGATACTTCTAAAATAATACAATAAAATAAACTACACACTAATTTGTACTATTTCAGTATATATTTGATACACTGAAGCAAAACATTTGCATTCCTTAATACCTACATTCCTTAATACCTACAAACTCATTATGTCGGGTCAACGACTTTCTGTTTAAATCAAAGCTTCTATTATTATTTGTTATGTCCTCGCGTTTTGTATTGAAACAACTAAAATGATTCTGTTGACACCTTTCCGCTGATATAAAAGCGTACATAATTACATGTAATTAATATATTGTTTTGTCATATGATTAATATATAGAAATTTTTGTTTGTTTTGATTGGATATGGAATATATCTAAGCGAGAAGTTTTTTACAATTGTACTATTTTCACGAGCGCAGAGCGCTTATTAAAATGTGAAAACTGTATCACTTTGAGTTGTGATATTCCATAGCCACCCAAGCAAACAAATTTTCTATTTTCTATTTTATGCAAACTTTTAAAACAAAAGCTAAATTTTGTAGATGCACAGCTGAAAAAGTAGTTCCGGCAGACATATATCCCTCAGACACTGTGACTGATATGATACACATTGTATATATCATCACTCGGTATTTCACTGATATAAAACAGTAGTTCAATAGTCAGCATGAAATATATGACTACATTTGTGCTGTACGTGTGGCTATATGCTTTACATTTGTAATATTGTCATTTAGTGACAACTAAAATATGATTCCATTAACACTTCAAATTTCTGTTTACATAAATTCAAAGCGTCTATTTTTCATTCAAATCCTGTTCTGTCATATCTTTATCTTACCGTTTTCGTATGTTTGTAATGGTTGTGGAAGATCGCATATTGAATCCAATCTGGACTGGTGTAATGGGCTGTCATATTCTGAAGGTGACGGGCTATTTGATTCTGCTAAAACAAGTCAATTACATCTTTTTAAGAGAATGATTTGTATAATTCTATTATGCCTTGATGATGACAAACTTTTTGATCCCCTTGAAAAGGTAAATCATAACATTATGATTTTCTAGTAGAATATAATATACAATCAGCATGTACAAAAGTAATCATTTTATGGCAACAAACAATATGTTTCCAATGGCTCTCAATCGTTATACACAGTACAACATAAGGAACAACTTCTTAAAACATCTTAATCAAACATTTTCTACAAAGCTTTTCTAAAACGTTGTGAAATAGAAACACATTAATTGTAATTTAACATAAATACATGTACAAAAATAGCGCACTGAAAGCTTAAATGTTTTTAATTAAAAAAGATTTGCCGACATTTTTTATCATGTTTTCAAATCACTCCCTTAAATGATCAATGCATTTCGGTGATATCTTTATCATCTCTACATTAAGTTAATATTTGATTCAGTTAAGCAAACGTTTGCATTCGTTAATACCAACAATATGATTCCGATTCATCTTCTTCTAAGTAATCGCATATTGAATCCAATCTAGACCTGTGTAATGGACTGCTATACACTGAAGATGTCGGGATATTCGATTCGATAAGAGTAAAGTTACTACTAGGGTACGATTAATATTATAATCATATGGTTTGCAAGCTTTAGCTGTCGCGCATGTCAAACACAGCAGGAATTGTAGGTCAGATCTTTTAACTTGTGTCTTCACAATTGTTCAGAAGTATCAGGGCCATAAACAAGAACAAAATGAGTCATATACCAATATTCTTGAGAGACTGAGCGGAATAAAATGAAAAATGTTAGTGTGGACTGAGAAATCAAAGATTCTGTCAACATTTTTGCACAAATCTCCCATCATCTCAAAATTAAAGATAAATTGACTAATGTACACGCTAGCATCTGTAGTGATATCGGCAAATAAGATCTGCGGTCACATTGGAATAATCTACCCCACCTAAATAAATACAAATTAATTTTAATTACTTTTCTACCTGAATTAGAACTAGATTACAAAAGGGCCATGCTCGTTATGTATTGTAGCACCATTCAGAAGTCAGTTATAAGTATCATGGGATTTTGTGAATTGGAAGCGATGGTATGAAACAAAGGTAAAGAAAAGAAAAGATGCAAATTATACGTGCAAAAGTATCTGTTCTAAGACATAACGTAAACTATGGTCATGCATTCATATCCTTTTCCAACACAAAGTTACAGCACTTTTTAATCATAATCGGTCATTATCAATGCCATAGTTCGGATCATATTGGTTTATCATACAGTTTATCAATGTGTGCCTGTTGTAAAACTGGCATTCCTTTTTTATTTGTGAAGAAATTTAATTCCTAAATTATTATTTCATTGTAACATGAATAGCATATAAATCATGATTACCATAAATGTAGTTCCCAATGCAGCTAAGACATTTAAACAATTGGGAAACCATGCCTCAGCTTAAACAGAGGTCACAGCTGTGAATGTTTTTGTAATGTGTTCATCACAGATGTTTAATACAGTTAATCAGTATATGAGTGCAAAGTGTTACCAAAATATAGGGGAAGTGGTATTCTAAATGTTGTGGAAACTGACTGTTCATAGGCACCAAGGCAGATATATTGCTTACTTTTCATCTTACAAAAAGCTTTGCCTTAATACAGTAACTATTTTAGCTGCAGTGTGAACCATGTCTCTTAGTTGCAGATTTATTTTTGTTATATAGATCTTGCTATTGTCGTGTGCTGTGTTTAATGGTATGAAGGAATTACTTTCCTTATTAAATCATTTGAGGTTTCGATATCAGTTTCAAAATAAAACTATCGCATTTCCTTAAAAGCGGAGTAGTTTTCTTAACAGGTCAAATCTTTTGGTTAAATTTACCCCATACGGTTAATCAGATAGTAATTTAACTTCCCCCGATAAGATCAAATTGCTCTGATCTATTGTATTAACCTTGTAACAAGGAATCATGTAAGCTATAAATGGTTGTGATTTTTTCTTTAAGACCATTAAAACCTTCTTCATAAGGGACACCCCCCTCCTTCAAATCACAGGAGGTCCAATCCCTTAATTGATTTATGACCCCGTATCAGATAAGACACGGTCGGATTAAGTATCGTTAGTATGACATTTAGTCCAACAAACAGGCTATATAATTGTATTGACATGTAGAGATAATTGGTTTATTACTTATGTCCTGTTGTTTTTATTTTCTGAAGAAATTAGTTTATTATCCAACAATAAAAATGATTTTTTGACACAAAAAGCATTTAATTCAATAGTTCTTATTTGATTGATTTCTTATGCATATTTAAGAAGGTTTGATAACTTGATCACATTTTATTTGCAGAAAACTAATTTAAAATGAAATGCAGCTATTCTTTAGTAATTATTCTTATATGACCACAAACTATTTGTCAGTAAAACTTAAGCTTAAGCAAATTTGCTTTTTGAATAAAGTATAGTCCGTCTCTTTGACTAAAATGAATAATTTGTTAATGGAACAGACACATTGTACACTTTTCTATGGCAAAAGTGACTTATTTCAGTAAATTATGTACATAGCAATTTACTCAGTGCATACCTATATGGTATTACAGTGACAATACTAAACACCATATGTGTTTTGCCTAGATTCTATTGAAAAGAATAGGTAAAATACTTTTTGTCTTCATTATTATTCGTCATTTGTTTTCAAATAAGAAGGCGAAACGTCCTCCGGGTGAAAGCTGTTCTGTTACGACTGTCGTAATTTGTCTGTAATTCCTTTTATATTCCCTGGCTCTGTGCGATCTATCATGTTTCTTTTTTGCTAAGGAATGCCTCTATTCAGACACAGATTTTATTCGTCGGCGTTTTCTTTTGCAATAAAAAGCAAACTTAAACATCTGTTTCGTTAATGGGCAGACGCTGTTGGACAAGAAAATGGCGAACATGTGTATTTTCTGTACGTCCTATCCGCCGGGAAATAAAAAAAAAATCATTTTCGATCAGTCGTTGGGGCATCATCAATATCAAACCAGACCAAAGTCAACGGACAAATATACGTGTACACAAAGAGCAAATAACAACCTTTCTTTGGGGTATCCATGGTACGAAATATAATTCAAAGAAAACTGATTTACGCAAAAACGAATTTTGCTTGTCGACAAAGCAACCGTACTGTCCTTTTAAAACGGCAACACCCAATCGCTTGCTTTAAACAGTTTCGTTGACTAGATTTACATGAGTTTTTTTTTCCCATATAATATGTTGTGATAAGAGTTTTTATCGTGCTTAAAGTATAATTTTTAGTGTTTGGTTTCGGTTTTCGTTTCTCATTACCATGTAACTTGGTGAAAAACTCTTTTTGACCTATCATTTTAAATATACATATTTTATTGAGAACGACAACTGTACCTCCAAAACAACTTTTACCCGAGAAATTGATCGTTTGATAAATTTGGATATCATTTTCTTCTGAAATTATGTAATTTGGATCAAGATACTGACCACCATTAATATCAAGTAACTAGCAAACGTTGTCATGCAAACTTCAAATTACTGTTCATCATTAATTATATAATCCATCTGGATAGGTATTATGTTTTGTACAGAAATCTGAAATAACAATCATAGGTCACCGGCCTTGATTTTGAATAATCTGTCCTTGAATACAGCATTTTGTTCTATTTTCTGATTTTCAAGGGCAGATCATTCAAAAGCAAGGTTAAGAAATGAAACCTACTTATATGTAGCCGTGCTAAAATCCTAAAGCACAAATCAAAACGAATTTGAAATCAATACCATAACTCGAAGATGTTTGCTGCAGCCTGTTAAAGATGAAGACACCCAATGTAGTCCATTTACTGTACATTTACAGATCATGTATTGTATCCAGATGTTTTTTTTTTCTATGAGAAAACGCTACTAGCTACAATATCTGGTTAGGAGGCATATTTTCTGTAAAAAAGGGAAACATTGCCCCTATCCAGATTTCCCGACCCTGACAAAATAAATACAATGTGCAAACGACGATACATGAAGGACGAAACGAACGGACAATAAGGGGCGTAAACATAATGCGCAGGGACGATCACACGATTTAAAGACGATATTCATATCGCATTTTCGCATTGTCCAATCGCGTGTTCGCATCGTTCCATCGTGTCATCGTATCGTATTAACGCACATTCGCATCGTGACCCTTACGTAACAGGTAAGATCTACATGTGTATGGAAGCGGATTTTGTCAAAACAGCAGTTAATAGGGATGTGTACCTACACACGAGGAAGGAACGTGCATATCGAACAGCTGATCTCTTAAAAGCGTATAAATTCTACGCGCTCCGAAAAAAAGGTGTGTGTTCTGCACTTGTTGTGCCACGCTTTAAAAATACTGTATTCTTTACTGTACAATTATGATTACGTAGAACATCTATTAGATTCTATTGTATTACTTATCTTAATTTTATTTTGCTGCCATTACGCATAAGGGGATGTGCTTAAAGTGCACGCTCCCACGTCGGATCCACTCGTGTCGCGTATATTTGTCACTCATACTACGTCATCAAATTAAAACGTCACGAGCAAGTTTCGGAGAATTGTAATATATTTTGTCGTTTTAAAGATCAATAGATCGAGGCCATTACTGTGTAAAGGAAAATAAAGTTTTAGAATGGATTTAGGGTTTGTTCAGGATTATACTGTAACATACATGCTGGGCCACTGTTTAAATAAATGCGTGTTTCACTAGCATGATGCTATTACACCTGAAATTCAACAACTGCTAAAGATTTTTTTCAAAATGTTTAGTGTTGTCATGGACTGAAGTAAATCTGAAATGTGTGACGGACTGTCAGTGCGACATTAGGCTAGGAATCATATGAAAGCGGGAATTATAGAGTATCTAATTAGATCTTATTAGATTTTCAACATCTTTTTTATGAATTTTGCGTAACTTTTGTTATTATATCTACTTTATTATTACGTCTGATTGTAATATTGAAATGTCCCCCGAACATTTTAGTGAACTTTGGCGTAATTTCTATGTAACGTAAGAGTAAACGTCAATGGCGTCCAATGTAGACAATGGCAAGACTCTATAGAAACAACAAAAATCGACATTTTTACAAAATGACGTGATTGTTTCAAAAACGCTTAAAATTTCCTAGAGTGACTTTTTTGTAGATCACAAAACGGATAAAATCTATACTAAAACTGCTCATGATTTTTCAGTTCAGATCAAAGTTGGATGTTCACAAAATGTAGATGTAAACAAAAGTTTCATGTGACAAAATCTAGATAACTGCATTTTATGCAGCCATAATTCATGTTCTGTTACTTATACATGGAGTTAATAGTGTCCGTTTGTTCTTACATTCGTCAAGCAGTTACTTCGTTCGAAGTGTGAATTCTCTTTAACTTCGTACAAAGTAGCTATTTGTTAAATTTGAATCATACTTCAAAGAATTGTTGAACACCACAATAGTGTGCATCATGCGCATACTGGCTTTTATATGGTTGTTATTAATAAAATATTATTTGAAAAAACAAAAAAAGCAAAAAATGATCAATTGCCAATGCAACTACACTTCGCTATTGCTTAGTTATCCGCTTATCTTTGAAGAACTTTGCTCAGCATATAACTATCCTTTTTTAAACGATAAAGTTGCCAGAATTGCGAAAATGCAGTAAAATGTGAGACCGGACAGGATACCACATACCTACTTAGTACGCTTCATAACTTTCACAAGGTGTGTTTGAAATATCTAGATGCATAAAATGTTAAAGACCGGATACAAAAATAATAAGACTGCTGTTACATAAGAAATGTCTTCTATGTTCATGTATCATGTACATTTGGCTCGTATGATACATATTTACACAGTATTATTCAAAGTCCTTATAAAAATAAGTAAGTTATAATTAAAGAAAAGCAATCGGCCGCCGATAAACAATCAGTCGGACCCACAATGACCAAGATAGTGTCTCCTTTATATCTACAATTCAAGGATAATTTTCTACAATATCAGGAGTGTCAGAGGATCTGACTCATTATCTCAAATGGCCAATACATTTTGCACATATAGGTCGGCCAAACGCTATACATAGCTTTAAGAAATTAGTTGAAAGTAGGTCCACACCTTACGTCTGAATTTTCAACCTCCTCAGAAAACGGTCATATTTTGCATATGCAGTCTACGATGTATATTCTTTAATGTTTTGCTATTTAAAAGGAACACGCTCGCGAGACGTTGACGTCATGACGTCGTCAAGCAGTCTAACCATTTTCTTTGGGCGTTTTCATACAAACGTTCGTATCATTGTTATTTATGAACGGATTTTGAAGAATAAAGTTTTATTTCTCTAGGAACATTTAAGCCTAACGTTTTATTGCATAGTTTTGAAATTACGAATATATTTATTGTTACATGTAATTCGAATGATATGGAGCCAATTTTGACGTAAATAACGTAGTATTTATCAGCTACCTCTGAACACGTTTTGCCGTTTTACGAACAAGTTTGTAGGGTGACCCAGTCTGATTTTTTAAATTTATTACTACTATAGTGTAGATGGATCAAATTATAAAAAATAATCAATAGTTCATCTAAGTAGATCTTTTAAAATTTTGAAATTTAGTTAAGGTTATTCGTTATTTTTGTGCGTCAAAGTGTAACGTCAACGTCGTCATTTCATCTGCAATATCAGGCAATTGTTTATTTCTTTACAACCGGACGCTGTTTAAACAAACGAAATAACATTTTTTAAAGTCATAAATCTATTTAATAAAATAAGTTTAATATTATAGCAACATTGATGTTATGTTAATATGTTATCGCTGATCATGAGAGAAAACATAAGCCACATGGAATGTACTTTAAAACATCTGGGCATTTAAAAGAATTGTCATCGTAGGTACCCATTTGCAGTTGGACGGGCTGAAGCACGTGTGACATCACTCAAGGGCACACCTCGTACCCTGGATGCGATTCGAACACAGGACCTCTCGTTCCGGAGGCCACGCCCTAAACACAAGGTTCTCGTGAAACCTATACTTTCCTGGGCTCATATTATGTTGTTCATTTACCTAAAAAATAGATAATTGAAAGAATTAATATTTTACGGTTACTCGGTTATTAAGTTTAATTTTTCTAAAGATCTTCTGATTTCCAATTTAAGCAATTCTGTTTATCTAATCAAAAGTATTATTCGTAATGATGATCCAACAGACTGATAAACTAAATTCTGACCAGACGATATCCAAAGTGTCGTCCGCTTCGCAACGTAGCTGCTTGAAACCATATGTTTTAGTAGACACTAGGAACGAATTGGTGAATAAATATTCTGTAAGTTGAGATAATTTTATTACAACTTCGTAATTTTACCATAAATTTTTGATAAATTACGTTGCACGTGAACATACATCCTTAATTTACATTCTTCTACAATCATGTCTTCGTGTAAGAGACTTGTTTTTAGTTGATCTTGCAAGATTTCATAGCATTCCCAAATTCTATACATCGTTTGGTTTTTGTTCAAACCCCAAAATGCGTGACAATGCACATAATGTATGCATACATGTAGATTATAGACACAGATATTATAATTATCATATATTCAGGATCAGAGGGTCACGGGTTCGATCCCCACCATTGATACGACGTTTCTTTCCTTTCCGTTTCAACACTGCCCCCGCTCGCTCTGTCTGTCTGCCTGTCCGTCTGTCTCCGTCTCTCGCTGTATCACAAAATTTACGGTTAGTATCTCGGTTTTTTTCGAGTAAATATTTATTATTGCAAGTGTTTAGTGTATCGAACAAATATACTGAAGCGGAAAAGAAACGCAAGGTAACAAAATATGTGTAGAAATATGAAAATCGGTCAGAGAGTTATCTCGGTCACTGTGCTCATCGACCTCAAATCACTCAAACCCAGTTTAAATAATAAGTGCATGTTATCCCTACTTCTACACATAGCTATTTTGATATTATTACAAATTTTGTTAGCGTGCGTTTCTTTTCCGCTTCAGTATATATTATAGGTTATTGAACATGTATGGTGAAATATTACTTGGAACGAGTTGATTTGGCGGGAACAACGAGCTTGCGAGCATTCTGTTACCAAAAATCAATAAATGAATCTTGAAACTTCTCAGACAACTAGCGTACTAGTTTACTATGTTGATTTACTTTATTGCGTATTTATAGGTTCGATTCAATAGTGTTGTTTATACGTGACGTCATTTAGTAGGAGAAACGTTGACGTCAATTTTACGGTAAGAAATTTCAGTTGCCGTCCGCCATCTTGTTTTGTCTGTTCCTACGGATGCAGGTTTGTACTTTGAATCGTGAATAAATTAACTTAATATGCATTCCTAAAATTGTTTTCTCTTTCTCATCACTACATGCAAAACATCATTCCTTTTCTTTACCAATACTTGGCTGATATACGTACCAGTAACTTTCGTTAGCAGAACTTGTATTACGTGCCCTGAAAAAAAAATCATTTAAAAATGAAACTCTTTCACATCTATTTGAAATTTCATTTTAACATCATAGTTTATTCAATTGTAAAAATATGTCAAATTTCCACATATAAACCTCCTTAAAACGATGTTTGCAAACAAATAAAATAGTCCGTACAACTGATCGCTAAGACCGCCCCCCTTGCCAATGTTCAGTATCATTCCATGCCAACGCGCAGTGCCGTGGAATACTGAACGAACTCTCTAAGGCAAAGTGAACGGGGCAATATGAAAGTACATAATAAATAAAAATACGAAACGAAGTTCATGCCACTTCTATAATAACTGATAGATGTAACTGTTGTATTGAGAAACACTGATTTAAAAACTCCTTTTAGATAACTGATACAATTTGAATATTTTCATGAGCGCGACGCTATTATCACAAAACCTAACATGTATATTCATCACTGAAGTTCCAGCAGACCTAAATCACTATCACTGTGAATAATTTGAATTCTAAATCATCACTTTTTATTAAAATGATACATCATGTAGTATTTCATTAGTAAGCATAAAATAATATTCAATTATGGACTTGTAAGGCATTGGATATGATGTGTCATTAACTAGCATGCATGGGGAGATCCTTAACGGCTGTCAGTCTTATCAAATAGCGCTGCTGATTATAATGTAAACATGGAGGCAACACGAAACAATAAAATTATATTCTAAGTCATTTCTCGTGTTCCTGCGTGATTGGCAGTTTCTTACGGAGAATAGGGATCGAGTTCTCGTTCTTCCAATGAACGAGGGTTAGATAAACTGGCAGTCTACAGAAATGACAGGAATACGGTTGACACTGGCGTTAATATTTCCTACAATACAAAAAAGTAACCGCCTATCGGTGCGTAACAGACAATAAATGACTGCCAATGCCTTAATAATTTCCTTTAAAGTATTGACATCAACGCGAATTAGTATGCTGACTCCATAAGGACAGCTCTTTTTCCTCCGCTAGAACATCAGAAGAAGACTGTTGAGCAACTGTATAAATTGTAGATTCAATTTCACGTTCGCGCTTCTTTATTGTTGTTGCACTAGGCAGTGATATGTTGAGCTACGTTTGAAATCTGAGTTTCACCAACACCAGCGTTCAGCATGGCTGAAATATTTGTTCATAATAGTCCAAATAGTACCAGAGCTACAGAGATGTCTAATATCACTTTTTGCGGCATTTTCCGTGGACAAAATGGCAGTAGGGGAGCTCGATACCAATGACAAACTTAATTAGCGGGAGGTTTAGTTTTTACAAGTAAGATATCTCACCCAAACGACTATGCAGCTCAGTGAACTTATCTACTGCGCACAAATGATAACGGTTATACATATGTTAAACGGAGTGGGGTAGTTTCAACCCATATAAAATTATCTGTATCTGTATAACATGTAGCATAAACTCGGGACATAGGACTATCTAAGGATGTTGTCGTCGTAGTACATATTATTTCATATACTAGCAATACTTTTGTTTCACATGTGTGTGTTATGGAGAAAGAACGAAAAGCCTGAAATCGGGTTTTACCATTTTGCATAAAAAGAAGGAAAGACAAAATGCGCTACCCTTTATCTGTAAATTTTAAAAAGATATTCTGAAGTCTAAATTTTAATGTTAATATCTGGTAAAAATGATTTTTAATGAACAGGTTACATGTAAAAATGTATGTTTACCTGCTGCCATCTTTGTAGTGATATCGAAGCAGTGACAACCATCGTCTTCGGTTACTTTATGCCGCTTGCCGCTTGTGACTGCTGTAGTGAAACTGCACTGCCGGCTCTTGACAACAAAGAACGATGCTAGCCGATATTTGGTTTAATTTATAATGTCTGCCAAATGTAACGACGAATTAATGTTCTCACATATTCTGATCCGCGAAATACCCGAGCTCTATTATTCGACGCCCGTTCCTCCATGAAGATTGATTGTTTTTTACAATCACCTGAAGCATCGACTTCACTTTGGACAGGCACTAGATTGGACTCACTCTTTAAAGATTATACGGAACGGCCTCTCTTTCGAAAAGCCGTCACGTTTATTTAAATTAACTTCCGGAACGGTATGTGAAGTCACTAAACGTCGTGCATATACTTTTGCGCCTTTTTACAAGTAAAACTGGGACAACAATTTGATTGTTTTACACTGTGAACATTGATCGTATCTCATTTTTTTGTTTTACGTCATATATGACAAAGTATAGTCATATTTTCTCTTCTACAACCTTTTGCAAAAGGATTGACTTCGATTACCTTACGATTTTATTTGATAATTTGAGTAAACTACTATGTGGTGGCAATATATCAAAATTTAAGGTCAGAACAACGCACATTCGAGCAGATATACAATTTGTACTTCTAAATTAGATTTTTAACTGTTTGGTTTAACCTAATATGATATCATACATTTTCACGTCTTATTGTTTTTGCCTAAAAATGAAAAAATAGTCAATAGATTATGTTTCCCGACATTAATTTCACTGTTTAACTTGAACCAACGTTTTTTATGACGGAAGAGAAAGTTGGTGACTATTATATCTTTGATATTTTAATGGAAAGGGACACATTACATTCCCTCCAACAAGCGAACAAGCAGTTTCATTCATGATAAAATATCTCTTTTAATCTAAAGTTATTTCCGTAAAGTTCAATACAAAGCGTATTTTACAAAATACAATTGTTGTTTCCCTACTGTTGTAAGGCGACACTACCTGAATTCAAAAGCAGCACCTTACCTAATTGGTGTTTATTCCACGAATCGGGTTCTGAAAATATTCGACGCAGTTTATCTGAAAGAAAATATATGATAACCTTAATGCTTCATTTAGTAGGCAATTACCTGTAACAAATGTAAGCGTAGAGGAGTATTCACCTAGAGGTTCACATTTTACGTAATTGTCTGAAACAAGAGACGTTTACTATCATACGGAGACTAAACAGCATTACTTCTTTAATTGTATAGGTTATTGAACGAGCTTTCGAGTTGTTCCCGCCTAATCAACGAGTTCAAAGTAATATTTCGCCATACAATTTCAAGAGCCTTTTTATTATATACTTTCATATACTTTCAGATACTTGAATATGAACAAAATGACATTCTGTGAGCAAAAAAACAATAAATGAGTCTTGAAACTTCTCAGACAATTAGCGTACTATTTTTCTATGTACAATTTCTTTATTGCGTATTAATAGACTCCATTCAATAGTGTTGTTTGTTCGTGGCGTCATTTAGTAGAAGAAACGCTGACGTCAATTATACGGTAAGAAATTTCAGTTGCCGTCCGCCAACTTGTTTTGAAAAAACGCAAGACTTTTCCTACCGATGCAGGTTTGTACTTTGAAATGTGAATAAGTCAACTTGATGTACATTCCTAAAATGCTTTTTCTTTCTTCTGACTACATGCAAAACATCATTCCTTTTCTTTATCAATATTTGGCTGATATGCGTACCAGTAACTTTCGTAAGCAGAACTTGTATTGCGTGCCCTAGAAAATTCGAACCTTTTTAAAAATGAATCTCTTTTACGTCTGCTCTTGAAAATGATTAAAGAATTTTTCTTTAGACCGAAGTTTATTCAATTGTAAAAAATATCAAACTGCGACAAATAAACCTCATTAAAACGATATTTGCAAACAAATAAAATAGTCCGTGCAGCTGACCGCTAGGACCGCCCGCCCTTGCAAACGTTCAGTATCATTCCTTGCCAACGTACAGTACCGTAGCATACTAAACGAACTCTCCAAGGCAACGTGAACTGGGTAATATGAAAGTATTTAATAAATAGTAATACTATATAAGAAATTAGTATTTAATTTAAACGAGTTTTAACGATATGAAAATATCTTCAGATCGAAGACGCATTCGTTGATAACACAATGTATGAAAAGCTAAAGGTAATTGGCCCCAAACAACCAAATTTCGTATAACTTACAATTAATCGCTGCTAATTTTTCAATGCAAAATATACTTATATACATATGATGGAAAAATTTTAAACAATTAAAATAGTTTTAACTTTGTTTGATCAGTGCACATTAGACATTTCTTTTTGTCTTCTATATCTGCTATTGCCAATAACACGGTATATAAAAAAGGTACGCGTAAGTTTATGTCAAAAGCTAAAATCAACTTGTTTCATTGCAGCAATAACATTGCTTTCAACCTTTCAAATTATTTAGTAGACTAAATGAAATAACATAGTGTTCCTACTGAATGTAACGCCTTTAATGGCTTGTGTAAATTGTTTAATCGATCTACATTAAAAAAATAGAAAAGGATGTAGAAAGTAAAGCAAATACTGATATCAACAGCCAATAATCAAACAATTTCAGACTTAGCAATGTACATACATTTTGTATACTATGCCTTTAAACTAAGTTGAAGTATTCTATAAGTATAAATATGATCTACTCTATTCATCAGTATTGGTTGGCTATTACTCTCCTGATGTTCTTGCTTTTCGCATGGACAAGATACATGAAAAAGGAGAAATTAATGTATATCATGTATATAGTAAAGCATAACTTTAATCTGTAATTATTATAAACATGGGTATCTATTCATTTATTTGCATCGAATTATTTGCATAGTTATATTTGTAACTACTGTACCCATTGTTTTATTATGTATAGATGTATAATATGTTCATGGGTATTGGCTGGAGGCCTGAATCATAATAATAAATGATTTCGATTTCGTTTATGCCGATTTCGGATGGCTTCAACAGCTATAGGGATCAGGGAGTTTATAAAACTTTCCAAATGTTTGACGCCTACATGTTTACGTTTTATATCCATTTTTCTAAACGTTTTATAGCTACAAAAACGCACGGCTAATAGGCCTTATAATTTAACACAATATACTCTTTACCTCTATAATACTCGAGTTCCAATTCCTCTAGCTCATGATTAAGTTCGGTATGGTAACGCTCTGAAAATGCAAAAACAAAATCGGAGAAAAATGATATTTGTTTAAATCTGCTTTTAACCATAACCGTACACGTGACATTCAATAACATCTTATTATACCCCACACATCGCTGAATAAACCTTGATAAGCACATGTATACAAAAGAAGCTTATGCCTTTCTATTTTATGAAACATCAGCATAAATGTCGGTCCATGAAGCTTATCTTAAATTGACATAGATCCCATTGCAAAACAACAATTTGACAAATTGTTAGAAAACTGACCAAACATGTCTTATTTGAAATGATAAGTATGTTACATGTATTAAATGATCAAAATAGCTTTTCTCGTTTATTACATGTACAAATCATTATGACCTTAGTTATAATAAGATCCATAGCGCTATACGAATTACTGGAATGTTTCTTTCACTTTCTAATGATTTAAAGCTCATGATAACTCATCGTAATAACTATGTGCTAATCGGGTTATACCTTTTACAGAGGGTCGGACGTTAACGATGTATCTCGGGGCTTTAAGAGAGACTTTGATGTAGTTCTAGTCCAAATGGCAGAAATTTAATTTTTTTTTCGGGGGGAGACAGATAAGAAAATTGGTAAGGAAATGTTTATTTTTAATTTTAATCGAACTTTTATCATGTCCTTCGTATAGCCACATGAAATATATGAAATCGTCACACCCGTTTTGGATCGTGGACCTAAAAATAAAAAAGTTATTGAAGGGATTAACTGGTCGGTAGTGTTTATGTTTGGATTTTCCGCCGTTTTAATCGAGCTAATTTGAATGCATTTCGTATAAACATGATGCGATCCATTGTTATGTAATGTGTGCACGTTTCCAATACGAACTGTCGCCGATTTTTAAACTTTAAACCGATTTCGATGTAGATCTATCTCGGGCCGTTTTAAGACGATTTGATGTATTACCGAATCATCAAATTCTCGCTTAAAGCCCCGAGATACATCGTTTACGTCCGACCCCCTGTTTTATCTGCTTCAAAGTGCCGCATTTCTCGATAGTATAGTTTCATACAGGGACGTGTTACACTAGCTAAAATCCGATACAACTTTTAAGTGGAAGATTCTATTATAAATAACCGTTCAAAATAGGGGTGTACCATATACCTAAGTAGCCAGGTATCGATCGATAAATACAGCGTGTACTACCCGACCTGTTTTGTGAGTTGCATTGTTTTAAAAAAACGTAATACATCTCAATGCTGTTTAATAACAATATAGGTACTTTCCGTGACTGAATAGAATACGATCGCACATCTTGAAAATTTAGAATCTAACTTCAAACATTATTTTAAAACGATAATATTAAAATCCCATCCTTACAGTGTCAATGTAAAATAGACATATTTAAATAGATCTGTACTGTACAGGTATTTTAAAAGTATGGTGTGAACAGGTATCCCTTATACAAAAAGAGTGGCATCAGAATGTGATCGAAAGAGTACAAAAGTTATTCTTTCACGGTTTTGTTTGTACTCGTGTATACAAGTTATTACATACATGAAGTAAATTCCGTGAATGTCTTGTGATTACACCAACTTGCGCGCAGCTAGTGAGTTGATAAGTCATAGAACTGTTACACAAAATATTGTCATAATAATGTAGTGTGTAGCCAATGACACTGAAAAAAAATTTGCACGCGAGAGTAAATATAGCGGTCACACTGACGACATGTACTTTGTAACGTTCTAGCTGGAGTCGAAAGCATTCAGTTTTTAATCACAAATAGTTTGTCGTTTTCCCGTCGTTTTATTGTAATGAAATTCGTTAGCATATGTTTTCTTTAGCATTGATTGTATGTTTTACATCAAAACGTAAAGTAAAAATATATAGTGAGTTAAAACGTGATAACATGGTCTCGCTGCACAACATGATGCTGTCAAGTTTGGTCGATGAACATTCACAAATTTCCATATTTTCATCACGTATAATACGTGTTCATATTAATGAAATGAGCAAATTGTATATGAGATGAAATTACTCGTCTGCCATGTCTGTCGTTTCATTTTCATGTCCATATTTTGTTGATTTGAATTTTTTTCTGAGACTCATTAACCCTAACTCTTTCCCAAAAATAAAAGGATATGAGAAGCCAAAGGCTTTCAAAGTAAAACGAAAAGTTTCGTGTTCACTGTCGGGCTGGCACTACAGGAAGACTGGAAATATTGATTTCACAGAAAAGAAATTTCAATATAGAACAAGTAAAGATTTCGGCAGTCAGGTAAATTTGTCAGAAGCCGAGTACGACATAAGTGTTTGAATAGATAAAAAGTGCTGCGAATCAAATTATCAATTTCGGAAAAACATTTTCTTCTCATTTTGGCAAACATGGACAAGACGATGTGAAAAAGGCATTTTATGAAAGAAGTATCATATGATCGTTGAATATGTAGGACGGCGTACTGCACTTTTAACGAAAATTAAACAGCTAATACTATTCGTTATATCTTAAAGCACAGAATTGTATAAATATTGTCATTCGCATAAAGACAATCCAAACAAGGCTTAAGAATATGCACCCAAAACTGTTCTTTTCGGTTTTATATTTTAAAAAAAGTGTATCATGACTTTGTTAGATACTAGTTCTAGCATAAAGTTCCGGGAACATAATGCATTTATAATAATTCATGGATTTACGGTAGCGATTTAGATTATCAGCAAGAGATATCATTGAATCATTCACAACGAAATGACCCCTGCCCCTGAATCACCGCAGGAATACTACAAATGTAAAATTATATATATATTTTTATTATATATAGTTGAGTATTACGGATATTTCATACTGAACTTGAATTGGAACAAGCTACGCTTTTCTGATCTCACGGGATAAACTGAGGTGTAACCTCACGACTTTGTGTATCACGGGTTTGAGAAGCTATCGTTTGGTAATAAATGACCCCAACGCCAATGATCTGTTGCTTCAAAACTTTCTGAACTCTATGCCGCTACGCCAATTATACAGAAAACATTTATGTCAAATTTAGGTAAAAGTATCGTTTTGTTCTCATTCATGCAGATCGTTTTCTGGTTCTGTCACTTTCGAGTATCAGAATATTCGGACGTAGCCAACGGACTGGTGATTGGACAGTGCATAAACTGCCACATGTAGTTACTTTCCGGGCCATGTACAGTACATGCAAACTGGCTGAAATAGAGATTAAAGATAGCACTTGTTCAGGTATTTTTGAATCATGAATTCTTGACAAGTCCACTAAAATAGTCCAGTGGTTAAGATTGCTTGTCAGAGTTTTTTTATGTCACGCTAATAACGTGAATAGTTGAGAAAGACCACACTGTCTTTCGGAGGATAAAGTATTTTACTAAATTGTCAATCACTAGCGATTTTGAATCCGCTGAAATCTTTTTACCTTGTACATACGATCTGTTACATTTTCTTGTCTTCATTTTGTAATAAATGACGTAAAGAAATGTTTAAATCTAAGCACATGTACTAACGGTGTGAATGTACTAACGACACCCCTATTTTATGCGGTCATTTTATAATGGATTCTCCCACTTTATGAATCGACAGATGTATCGGTTTTTTGTCAGAAAGAATACTCCCCACCACCACAAAATGAGGTGAAAAGAAATTGTGGGGAGCACACTTCCGAGGTGGTGGGGTTCTACAAAATAAACAAGAAATGTGAGTATGACTTTTGTAAATTTTGTTTTAAATTATTTTGTTGAAGAACTTTCAAAAATCGGGCAATGTAGTTAACAATAGAAATGTTGAGACTACCGTTTGCACGAACTGTGGAAACCAAATTCCATCAATTGTAGTCTCTTAAACGTTTATAAGTTGGCGAAAATCTCGATTTTCAGTAACCAAAGTTAAACTATCCTTATTTTTTTGTGTCCCAAATCCCGTTTTCCGAATAAATGTTACAAAAGTCATTCTCACATTTCTTGTTTATTTTGTAGAACCCCACCATCACGGAAGTGTGCTCCCCACAATTTATTTTCACCTCATTTTGTGGTGGTGGGGAGAGTTAACCACCCGTGGTATAAGCGTAGTTAAACTTATATGAAATGCTGCAGATCAATGGCCACGGCTGTATATCAAGTATTAGTACACCTTTAGGCCATGGTCAAGATCAGCACCATTCACTCAGTGTTTACCGTGTATATTCATGTACCATACTTTTAACGTAAATGTGCTGCATTGATAATTAAATATAATGTGCTTTTTATTCTAACAGGTTCTCATTCATATGATGTTATCATAATTTAAAATCTTAAAATCACCATGCAGAATTTTATTGAAATAGACTTTACTTATCCAAAAAGTTGATACGAACAACATAATGAATATTGGAAAACGGTAAATAGAAAAGGCGGAAAGAGTTTTATTCCATTGGAAGGAGGTATGGGAACCAACAGCACCTGCAACGATACGTTTCAGCACAAAAATAAATATTTTAATATTATTAATGTAGTAAGAATTGCATCACATATATCTCAGTCCCAATGTTTGAATCATGCCGCCACAGTAGTGATTTCGTGTTAAGAGGTTATATTTCCTTTGCTTATAAGAAAGTGACGTTTGTTTTCGTGCAAGCGAGATAAAAACGAGCATGAAATTCAAACAAAAACCTAATTGTTGACAATGCGGGACTAGTAACTTTCGCAATGATGGGACTATTTAACTATTTAAAGATACAATATCCAAAAGAAAGACGTGTTATGTTTTTTAAAAGCCTTAAAATACGTCGTTAAATATGATGATTGGCAAGCAATGTGTTCTCAAATTTCCAGCGACCATTGTAAAATATTTAACAAAGGTACATGTATATAGAAACTTAAAAAGACCTGCCAGCGGGTGGTCTATTTCCTGATTTGCCGAAAACATCCAAACGTTTAAGTTTATATCTCTGCAGTCTTGCAAAAGTGGCAGTTCATTCTTGCCAAAGTCTGAATTACACTTTAGCTAGAAATTATACACAGTGCATATGTGCAGAACATGTTATCATTCGATATATTTCGCAAAACTATATCCTATTGTTGACTAAATCTAAACAAAGTTTGGCCATATTTCTCTAACGCTGGCATGAGAAAACAACATTATAACAGGAAATATATCACACAATCATTGTATAAAACAAGTTCTGTATAGAAAAGTAATTCGTTGTAATGAAATAATTGATGCTCATAGCCGAAGCTGAACCACCAGCTCAGATAAATTGACAAGTTCTCCAGAAAGAACAAATAAGGACTCAAATATGCTAAAACAAACTGTTAAAGTTGACTGTAATTTGTTACACGCTAACGTATTTTTATTACAAACGGCCCGCTTTGCTGGATTTGAAAGTAACCTCAGTAAACTGATTTTTTTTTCAGACACTGATACTTTATAAGAGATAACTGTAATATATATACGAAAGTTTTCAACAAACTGTTACCTATATCTCTGCGTGGCCCCTTCCAAACTGTAGAAGAAAGCATTTTCCCTTCAACAAGTAGTTAAATGCTCAAAAACGTCGTACGAAATGGCAAGTTTTGTCGTTTTCAAACTTGCTCAATGGCAATCTCAGCTTCCGGGTTCACATATTCCATCTGACAATGTATATTTTCCATTAATTACGCCGTAGACAAATTCGTAGTTTCTGTATTTATCAACAAACAAGTCTTCAGCAGATATATTAGAAAGATTTTAAATTCAGTCGATTACACTTTGACACTGGCACAATATAAATTTGTTTTACGTATTAACTTTATTTAAAGACATTTGCCTATTGTAATTTACCATGACCTCAAGTAAATTTGAAAGAACGCATAAAGAAATTAACGACCGTTAGATTCTTTTGGACTCTCCTGTTTGATTGACAAATACGAAGTGAACTGTAAAACAATCCTGACTACATTGTTTTGTTTTCTTTTGTTTTTATTTTTTCATTTCTTTTTTTATTTCATTATATGCATATATGTACACGTAATGTCTTTTAACAATTATTCAATTATATTCTTTTAGAATGCAGCACTGTGTCGTGACATTGCATCACAACTACATGTATATTAAATCATTTCGTTTAATCTTATAACATGACGCCATATGACATCATGATTTCATTTCAACAATTTCCATAATGTTTTTCAATACATTTTTTTCATCACATCACTTCTGTATCTTAACATAAACAATCACAATTCCATCAAATATCATCACAACAATAAAACAAGTAGGTGAATAACTGGAATGAAGTTTTCATCGGTTTTGACCTATATTTACGTAATTTATGCAGCAGCATTACAAGGAATCTAAATGTGCATTGTCTTAAAAACGTCGAAAGCGAAAAAAACACGCCAAGTCGGCGATACTTTCTGTTGTGGTTTTATGTTTGGTTTAAGATATTCTTTGCTAAGAAGATGGAAAATAAGAACGACTTCCTGACTACATTGTTGATCAATCCAATTTTAATGTCTATAGTCAGGATAGCTTCAGACTTTAATACCGAAAGTCTGGATTCTGATTCAAATGCCCTGATAACAAATGTGTTGACGTTATAATACAATGCGATTTTTAAAACAAAATTAATTGCATGTACTTTGATAACTTCGAAAGGTTACTCTGTCAGATGTTCGAATTTATTTTTAAAGTGGTGTGATCATTGATGCTTCAGTGGAACGCATCATTAAATTTTTTTTTAAAAATGTGCGCGACAATTGCTACTTTCTTTCTTATGATCTTTTTGTATTGTTATTCTTTGAAAAAGAAAAGTAGCAATTTAAATCAATATTTATTATCTTTTAGAAATATATTCACACGATATGAGTTTGATACCATTTTCCTATACTTTTTCAAAATATTTCGAATCTGTTCAGTACTTCATCTACATGTATCCAAATTTTGTCAAGAATATATTCCTACAAGACTCCTGGCGGTGTCTAGAATTAGCTGTTTTCTCTTGCAAATTGCAATAACCTCAAATAAGGTATGCAAGAAAATGGATCTTACATGGCCTACTGTGGAAGACTTGATTGTCCCTACCTTAGGGCAAGTGGGGGAAAGTCGCAGCCTCGTTTCGCTTGGTTCCTTTCATCCCCACACTTTCCTTGTGGTCAGAACAATCCAGTCCTCCATAGAAGGCCATGACAGATCCTTGTAACCATTTGAGTAACATTGCTTTTGTATATAGAACACAGTCTTGTGGGTTAACAGGTCACCAGCATGTTTCTTTCGTGACAAAATAATTGCAAATCTACATCTAGTCCCACTTTGGGAGTGGCAGGCATATAGAGAACATCAGACAAGTCCGAACAGGCGGGATTTTGACAGGCCCGTTGAAACCACCACCCGAGGAATAGTCTAAGCTTAGAAGGAATTTTCGTCTAAATATTACTTACGTCTGATAGTCCTCCGTCTCTTGGGTTTTGTATGGAGCTACAAGCTTCAATGTTGGGTTTAAGACCTGTTATTTAATTGCAAAAAGTGTAAAGCTTTTACGAAGCGAGCAAATACGATGCGGTCGTTTAACTCAATGCTTCGGATGTGCTAGGATCAAAGATTCATCCGTTCAGAGTTTCAACTTGACACTCTAGCAGCCACATTACTCAACCAGTCTCACTCCAGCTTGAAACAACATTTAGACAAGAATCGCTGTTTCTGCGTTGTAGTTGGTAAACTACTTTTTTTATTTATCAACACGCAAGGATTCCACTTGGTGCTGATGTTTTGAAACTGTTCTTGTAATGTTCAATATACCATACAATTTCGGTTACTATGAAAACGCTGAAATTTGTCATTTATTTTAAACTTGTACGAAATATCAAAGTTTGTATGAAAGAAAAATAAAATTGAAATATTAAGTAAGCAAAGAAATATAGCAACAATCCGTTTAATTCTGGATCACCGTTCATAAATGGTAGCATTTCAATAACATGTTTATGGGCACTGATTGACACTGTAGCGGTTGACTAGTAAAACTGACAACGATTTTTAAAACGCATTGTTTAAAATTTCGTTTTATCTAGCCTTTTCATTGTTGTTACTAATTTAGTGTGAACTTCAGGGTTTTGATTTCAAAACCAAAGCCGACTGGAATTTCAGTGAAGTAGTAAAGTATGAGTTTGCTTTTTGTGTTTTAAATTAAGTCTTTTTATCTTCGATGTAACCTTGTCAGTGGAGAGTACACACCTGTAGGAAATAGATATGAATACGTATGAATAAAGCGAAACGTCTACGCACTATATATCAGATCATTGGGTTTAATTGTGTCCGACACAACAGACAAAGCGACTGGCGTTCAGGTGAATGTAGATTGCAGTGATCAAATGTCATGAAACCAACCCTGCTCAGTGTTTCTTTTTTTTTGTAAGTTCTGCACTTACCAGTTGAAAGTCACATTCAATTGCGACTTTGGATGTAAAATTACGTGTAGTCCTTATATTAACGAAATGTATACGTCAACAGTGTTTAAGACTAATAGTATAAAATGGAACGTAAGTCTATCAGTATTCTATCTGTAAACTTAGTGTATATTTGTTTAGTATTTAAAGAGCTCATGGGTATTATATACCAGTACTAGTAAGTCCTAAACTCTAAAAGTATCAGTTCAATATACTCCAAATATATTGACCACAGTATAGCACTATATTGGAGCAATTAAACAAGAGACTGAATATTTTTCAAAGACTGACTATCTTAAGAATGTTAATGACCTCTGGGACATGAACTTTTATATGTACACACTTCAAGAACAGATACTAAATTAAAACCATGTCCGCAAACTAAACTCCTTGATAAGTACAAATAAAATAGGAACATGTAAACGACATGATGAAAATCATTTGAATTCAGTACCAGTTACCGTACAGTACATATTTTTTATTATTATAATTATTATTTTTATTTTTTTAATTATTATTATTATTATTATTATTATTATTATAAACGTATTTCATCTGAATAATGATGCATATAATAAGATTGATTAAATTTCTTACAATGGCTGTATGCGCTATATTAATGTATAATGGTAATACTGAAGGTTTCTTTTTTATTTGCCGTAAGTCGTACTCGGTAAAGGCCAGCACTGCCACAGTGCTCTAATCATAAATGTAAATATACAAACAGATCGGTTTATCTTAGTATGTTATACGCTCATTGAAGCCAGTCTGAGCAAATATGGAAGGAAAACGTGTTACAAAATTATAACTACAACATATTTACCAGTAAAGTATTTACACCACAGGATGTTCAAGACAATATTTTAATTACGCAAGTTTGCACAGAAGTTACTCGGATTTGCATGTTTAAATTATTTAATAAATCTTATTACAATTAATTAAAATTAATCCCTGTATAAATCATGTAAAGATAAACCTCACTTGATTTTGTTTTCATTCGGTGGTGGATTTATACACCTTTAGTTTAAGGGGAAATTAAACTGTTATTCTGTTCCTACATTTAGTTTTCTTTGATTATCTGCCCACTTACTTATATGTGAGATGATCGAGGCCTGTTAGGAAGAAAATGGCTTAAACTATTTTGCTCAGAGGGGTCAATCTATAAATTACTTTTAAGTAAAGAGTGCTTCGAGAATACATACACGTGCTAGACTGCATTTGATGTCGGCCACGGGCCAAGACATACTTCACACAACACCAGGTTATACTTGGGTATATATGTCCGTAAATACACATGTACATACATGTATATTGCATTGTATGACTGTGTTTAATTTAAAAGCGACTTTAAATATAGTCAACTTTCTGTTACGTGAATCTGTTATTAAATAAAATTTACAATTACATTCAAAGTATTTTACTGGACTTTATCTCATGGTCTCCGTGTTAGTCGAGTGAAGCATGTGCCAACTCACCATACATAAAATATGTATTTTAACCTGACTTATTTAGCAAGCCAGCCTACATATGGACCTAATATTGGTTGCCAGAAGGCCGCGACAAGTATATGGTATGAAAAATATTTTTGAGCTAAGGACGCGAGTGTATGAATAGCGTCGTGAAATATTAAATTCGATCACGTATTTTTTTCTACTTTTAGGATCCTTGAACTGTTATATGTACACGCTTCAAGAATAGATACGTAAATTAAAACTATGTCCGCAAACTAAACTCCTTAATAAATACAATAAAATAGGAAAATGTAAATAACATTATGAAAATCACACTTTACCGTTCTAATAAAAAAGTTAAACATAACTTTCGTTTATTTAGGTATAACTCCGCTAAATGTTTTCCTTAGACTTACTGTATATCATTTAAGCTCTAGCCTCATACCAAAACATTATTGTGTATTGACACCCCAATAAATCTGTAGAACCGCCTTAGCCACACTGTAAAATGGCTCTTTTATAGACATAATGTCTTACTTTATATTCAAATGTCTGTTGGTTTGTCTGTATTTGTTGAAGACAGGTCTCCACTTGTGGCACAAGTTTCCAACAAGCGTTGATCACGTCGGACATCCGGGCATTTACCGTTGCGCGCACCTGCTCAGGCATAGCAACGTTGTCCGAGGTGAAAACAATATTAACATATTATAAAAAAACTTTACAACTTTAACAACTTTATATTTTATTTAAGTGTCACATATCAACAGTTCATATAAAATTATACAAACAGTAACTAAAAGCAATAGTTCGACATCCAGTCAATAATAACTTATGAGACACTATTACATGTACTATTTTGACATCTTTATATATATATTTATAGTGTCTTATAATTAAATATACCACATTGTTACCTTGAACGTCATCAAAAAAATATTTTCAAGATTTTTTAATGAAAAACCTTGACATAAACATCGCTAAGGCATTGAAATAAGGAACAGTATATACGAAAAGACTTGTTTTACGTTTCAAATTTGTCCGGGCCGAAAAATAAGACTATCTTAAATCTAACTCCCTATTTGCACTATGCTGTTGCCAGCTGCTTGTCTTCACCTCACCAATATGGCGGATAATTGGTAACTACGGAAGTGACGTCACATCGACCTGTCCAATTCTGTCCAAAAATGCAATATATTCAGATAGCCGTAGGGCACCTTAATTTTAATCAGAAAATTCATAAAATATTTCTTGCTATGCTCAACTATTGTACTTTCGATTTTTATTATATAAGACTTTAGTGCTACAAATTATTATGAACCAATCAAAGACCACAAATATCTGTAAGGTCTATACAGAAATTGACTGGTTCCAAGTCCCACCGATTAAGTGGAGTCTTACCTAAATAGAATTGTCGAACATGCGGCCCAAATTACGGTCTTATTGCGGTCCTATAATGGAAAGTGCAGCCCAGTGGTAATGTTTTATTTTTTGTTGATAGATTGCTATAGCTTATAATAGTGTAATGTTATTGTGAGGTATAGCTAGATTTTATGAAGTAATGTAGTTAAAACTGCTTCTGTGCGTTATGACGGGATAATAGTTAATATGTTGTTTTTTCCCTATCCACATGTTTTAAATTTCAAATGATCATAAACGAACCCGTCTAAGAAACTCCTGTAAAACATTTTTATACTACATTCACACATTTCAAGTAAATAACTATGTATATATGAATGTATGAAAAACTATCCCACACTGATGGACGCTGAATCACTAAGAGTGCTATTAAAATGGAAAAGAAATCTTTGGCGGCGTCGTTTATGTCTGCATTACTATTTCGTCTTGTCTATCTCTTATTTATCTGTTAATTTTCCTCTATCTCACATCCCAGATATCAGGTCTAAGCCACATTATTCTGCAATCGATGAGCGTACCAAATGTTTACACACATTTCTTCACTGTTAAATTTGTTAATGTTATTAAAAACTATTGGATTTTGGTTACATTTAAGCCAAGTGTGAATGTTAAATCACTTTAAACCGTAAAAGTGCATTATTTAGTTTTACAATGTACTCATGTTACTCACGGTATAGTAAAGGTTATTTATTGTCTTAATCTGCTAAATAATCCTTTGTTAAACTTAAGCAGTTCAATTATTTATATTAGAATCTCGATAGCCATTTTATCATTAAAGGTACCAAATTTTGGATTATCATTGTACTTACCAGTTTTGGGTAGATGCTACAAGTACTTAGTATATAAGGAGCGCATTTTAGGGCACAAGTCAGTCTAGTTCACGAAATTCTTTGGCACAGTATATATGCTGAATTTTTCATAAATTGTTAAGAAATTAAACGTAAGCCAAATACATTCACAAAGAGTTCTAGCCAAAAGGCTTCTGCAGAAATACATTGAGATATAGTCAAGATATATTTTAATAGTCTCTTTTTAGACTTTTATAACATCTTGATATTCTAAATTATTGTTTGAATCTGTTACCTGTTATATCACAACGGAAACGCATTATAAATACGTACACATTCTAAATTACTGTTTGAATCTGTTACCTGTTATATCACAACGGAAACGCGTTATAAATACGTACATATTCTAAATTACTGTTTGAATCTGTTACCTGTTATATCACAACGGAAACGCATTATAAATACGTACATATTCTAAATTACTGTTTGAATCTGTTACCTGTTAAATCACAACGGAAAACGCATTATAAATACGTAACTATTCTAAATTACTGTTTGAATTTGTTACCTGTTATGTCACAACGGAAACGCATTATAAATACGTAACTATTCTAAATTACTGTTTGAATCTGTTACCTGTTATATCACAACGGAAACGCATTATAAATACGTACATATTCTAAATTACTGTTTGAATCTGTTACCTGTTATGTCACAACGGAAACGCATTATAAATACGTAACTTATGATATTGGTAGTTAGCGATTTAAAAAACATGATAAAATTATAGAGATTTTCTTGTTAAGTATTGCATAAACATTTAATGTTTGGCATACCTGCTTAAAATTTGTATACCAACTCTGCATATATTTTACATCTTCAAAAGAAAATTAAAAAGTAACAAAAACGTTTTATTCATAGTTTCTATGTAAAATATTGACATTCTATGCACAAGAATTACGTAGGTTTCTTCAAGTATTGGGGCGCATGAAAAGTTATAAAATATTCTGAGACAAATAATCGGTTGTTATAATTAAACACATGACGTAATGAAACCACATGTTAAAGGAAGATATTTTAGAGAACTAAACAAATTTAATTCAGTAAGCGATTTAGCAGACGTCACGTATTTAAGAAGAAAATATTTGTATTATTTCAACACTTATTAACGACTTTCAGAGGTACATGTATATGTTTCACATATACTAGTAGATCTACGCTCAGAGGACTTAACCATGGCATGCAAGGTTAAAATTAATGTGCCAAAGTTTTGAATGTCGAACGAGTGTTATCCAAATGCAAATTACCTCTATCTTCTGGCCATTGGTACCTTTTAAAATTTAAATTGTTTCTATTGTTGGAAATTAAATATTAGAAACAAAGATACTTATACAATATGAACATTTATCTGCATTAAAGCATACTAGCTAAAAGAATTACCATGTACATGTATATTGTAATCTTAAACATTAAAACATTATTGCATCAATGGCCATTTTGTTTTAAATGTCTTTTCAATTTATGTGACAATGGTAACAGCACGACATCTTCCTCGACAGTTATTTCAAGACATATCACATTTATTCCACATATACCGCTCAGTCCCGAAAGAGTTTTGTGATATCCTTTACAATGAATAAAACGTTAAGTATGCATTTACCAATCAAATTCTGTTAACGTTTGTTCTTTTCTTAAGAAACAAAGACAGTGAATTTAATGATGTTAAAATGTGTTTAAAGATAATGTGATGTATGCTGAAGAGTGTACATTACACATGTACGTTATTTATTTCAGTTTATGGTTGATCTCCAGAATCCCTTATCAGAGTGATAAGTACCGTGCTCGTGCTTAGTTGTGCATGGTCCATGTTTCGGGTCACTAAGTCAAAGGTCACGGTCACAGGGGCTCGACATAGTAAAATATTGTTGAAGCTTAATCTCCAAAACCCCTGGTCAGAATTTATTGGTATTTCACAGGAGTGATAAGTACCATGCCTATATCTGCATGGTTTATGTTTCGGGACACTAGATCAAGGTCACAGGTGCTCGACATAATAAAATAGTGTGCGCTCTCAATCTCCAAAAGCCCTGGTCAGAATTTAATGATACTTCACAGACGTGTTAAGTACATAGTTGTGCATGATCCAATAACCAAAGCATAAAATGTTGCATAAATTTTATATAATATGTCGGTGCGATGTTTGGGGGGTATTCATTTCCTTCAGTGAGTGTTATAGTAAACAGTTATCTCAAAACGTCTTTTATAGAGTGCGTAGCATATCTTATGGCAAATAGCAGAATATTTATAATATTACTTTATTCTTCTAGGTCAGCCTGATAGCGGAAGTGGGGATTAAGAAGAAGATTGTATATGCCTTGTCAGAAAACATGGTTGTTTTTTGCAATACCGTAACTGTAGAGAGCATATGTTTTGGGTTTGAACAAGTTAATGTGCGCAAATGTGGTCAGAGTCAAAGTCTGTCAAATACACAATAGGAAAAGGCCCCTTAGTGGGTGCGTCTGCAAAGTAAAGACAGATCGTGATTGAACAAAAGCAAACACAATTGTCCAACGCGTATAGTTTCGACACATCTTAAAAGCACGACCTATATAAAGGTGTACTTTGTTTCAATTAAAATAGCCATGATCGATATCATAGATAAGGCTAACAGTTCGAAATAGGGTCATTGAAAGATATCGTTTATGCCAAACCATGCTCTGAGAGTCAAGTGATGGGATACCTGTACAAGTTTGATTGTAAACCAGTGTATGGTAATGTAACGAAATATTCAAGATTCCAGTCAGTATATAATGAACATCAGGTACGAACATGTTATTTTGTGTTGTCCATGAATAAAAAGTAAGCGGTTGGTAGACACAAGTTATTGATATCAAGTATAACTGGTTTTAACCTTAGTGGCAAATGATTCTGCCTTGCAATCTGGTCACAATTTGCACTGTCCGCTAATGAGTAAATAAATTTAGTTTGACATACCTTTTAACAAAAATTAGTAGCATCAAAAGTCCATTACAGGGTTCAATTAAACAGAATATAAATACAACTTGCATGACCAGTATCGGGACCTTTCTTTATCACGAGCTGATTCTTGTTGCTAGAAAAATGGTTCACAAACCTACCTCACGACAAATTGAATACAAGTTATATAGTTTGAAATACTCTTTGAGCCGTCGCATCGCTTGCTTTCTGTGAGTCGTCCTTGCTGCAACTATTGTAAATACAAATAAGTAGACATTGTTATCATTTGGACGTGGCTGAAAGATTTCCACATGTACTCGTACATTACCGCCCACATAATGTAATATATGCAGCCTTGAGGTGCGTTTTACTAAATGATTCCGCCTTTTAAGCTTTATACACCATGATATTTGAAAGTAAATGAGAAACATTTTGAAAGATCTTACTCAAAACAAGAAGAGTTCTTAATTTTCTAATTCCACAACATTTTTCACTCAGGTCACTGAAATCAGCAGCTACGTTCAGATTATTTGCCGAGTAACAGTCCCAGATAACGACATGGGTAAGTACAATACAGGTCAATAAACAAAATGTACATCCGGTAACTATAAAGCTGAATATATCATTATCATTCTTAGCTACTAGTATTAGTTATTATTAATTTTGAACAATAACTTAACTCTATAGATACAATTACAAGTAAATCATTAAATTTGAACAGAGAAATAATTATACACAAACAAATGTTCACATGAACATCGCAGCTGGAAGTCGAACCAGAACGAATGAACATTGCAACTCGGCGTTGAACATGTAAAACTTGATAGCTGAATGTTGAGCGAGAAAGAATGTTCCGCTGAACATTGCAGCTCTACATTGAGATTGTCTGACTTATTAACTGAATGTAGAGCTAGAATGAATGTTCAGCTGAACATTGCAGCTCGACACTGAAAAGTGCAATTGTAATATTTATGTTCAGCTAATTGTTTTTTCAGCTAGCGATAGCAGCTGAACATAAGATTTTGGCTATTCAAATATGAATGTCGAGATGCAATTAGTGTCGAGCTAGGCATTCCAGATAAACAGTCATTTTCACTATATAAGTCAAATGTTCAGCTGAACAAAACTTCGAGGTGAACATAATAGCTAAACATTCGTAATACACCATATAAATATGAACGTCGATGGCCGATTGCCGATATCCAAGCTAAGTTCACACACATTAAAGTCTGATGCCCCCCACCGATGTAACTTTTAAACTGGTCATCATTTCTAGAGATTGCATTGACGCAGCACTACCATTAAGATCATAGTTTTTCCTTGTGGTCAACCTATTTGTATAAGGAAGTTGTCATTTAGTACCGATAAATCACGGTTAGAATTATAGCCGATCCCTCAGTAAATTGTTTAAAAACTGCTGCAATAACAAATTCCAAACAAACAATCCAGAAACAGGTAAGTACTTCAAACAACAGTTCCAAAATTAAAGATATTCAGAAAAGTATTTCTACATTAATGTATATCAATGTATTTGCTCTCGATTGCAAAACAAGTTCTTGCAACTTAGATTAATCTCCCGAGATTCATTCCAGATTTAATTAACCTCGAAGAGACAGAGACAATGTGGAATTATCTGTGTCTTACCTAAGGACACTACCATTACTCGGGCACTGTTAGGGATCGAACCCGGGACCCCCTGATACCAAGGCGAACGCGCTACCACTGCACCAATGTGGCTAGATCTGGTGGTTTATCTTCTTCATGATAATTCGACATTGAAAACACAAATATTTGGCGTTGCCACAAACTGTCTACAGATGAAAACGAGCTTTGAGCTCCGCTATGGTCATTTCCACTGCACTCCCTTATGTTATGTGTCATATGATTTCCTGTTTTCTGGCCAGAAGTGAATGTGTATGAATCATAACAGCGTTTCTGACATTGTAGATGTTGTCCATTCATAAAAGTGAGCTGTTTGCGGGACCATATCATTTCTAGAATTTATTCATAGATGCAGCTGAGCAAATTCGAAATAGATATTTCTGGATGATATTAAATGCCACTTATGTTGATCATAGTATGGCAAAGACTAATATAATTCACGAAAGAATATTATTCATTCAGTGAATTAAATAAGATAAATGGCTGGCCAGTTTAGAACAGTTTTTCCTGTCATACAGATGAACGACGAAACTTTGAACCTTATCAGTCTCATTACTGCCTCGCCTGCTATAAGCTTGGGTATAGTGTTTATAGTAGTGATGTCACGATGATCGAAAATTAATCAAATAATTGATCGGAAAACATTCATAATCGACTAAATCGATTATGAGTTTGAATAATCGATTATTACTTCTTTTTTTCTTCAATAAATAATGTATTGCAATTGAAATAAGGACCTATTGCAGGGCTTTTGTTTGACTTTTAGACTTCTGTCATTATCTGAAGTATGACTTTGAGTTTGACTCATCAAACGTACTTGTTAATGGCCAGAATAATTTTTTTTAAAAATATGTACATGTAGCACGTGTAGGGCACCAAGTTCTAGATTATTATTCTATGAGTTTTTGCAAGAACAATAAAGCTTGTAATCTTTTTTGTAACCATTTGTATGGACAGATATGATTTCGATTATTTTCCGATTGATGATCGAGTTTGATTGTTCTGTTTGATTCGATGATCGATTATGAAATTTCTCCGATTGTCCAACACTAGTTTATAGCCCATCGGAATAAATATTTTCAGGGTGAGCTATTGTGATCTTCCTTTTTTATGCACGAAATAATGGCAACCAGATGCAGCCAGAATGAAAGACCTTAACAAATCTTCTTTCCACGTCCGGCGAGGCCCAAAGCCTTCGTAGTCTACATGTATTTTAAATATGATACTGTCTTTCGGTCCACTACCAAGTTTGCTTATATAATTGGCCCACACTGAAGGTCACTTATTTTATATGAACTATATAGTACAATCTATAAAGATTTAAAACAGTTTTGCTTTTTTGATTTCAATATAACATCGCTGAACTCATTGAATTATACCTCAAGCGACTAGTTACCATCATGTTTCAACACGTTTTCTTTCAGTAAAAGGACATGGCCACCAGAGGCTATAATAGTTTCATGTCCGTGTCTATTCAAACATTTCTGTTTGAATTTTCCAATCTTTACTGTTTATAGATTTTTCGTCATAATTCAAACATAAAGGGAGATAACTTGAGTATGTTTTACTTATACACAATAAACCAAACTCAGTCTGCAGCGGTTTCTGTCCTTTAAAGTGCTTACACAAAGCATTTTAGTGTATTATTCATGAGAGACAACTTATGCCATACAGTATGGAGAAATGTTTCAATTCCCTTCAATATGTTCTCAGAACATTCTTATTGAAAAGTAGTATATGAAATGAGAAAATGAAGACGCTCTATTAAAGCGGTATAGAAGAGACCGGTGGTTACATTCATTTTACTGTTTTAATAAATCTTTTTTTTCTGAGACGTAATTAATTTGATATATTTTTTAAGTTAAAAGCTCTACCCGTTGTTTTAGTATCCAAGAGATGAAAAATGATAGGAATATTATAATTATGCTCTGCTATCAAACATACATTTGTAGATAGATTGTCAAAAACATTGGCGATAATCTGCAAGGGAGACACTCAAAATCCCCTTAGTCATAATCCCCTTGGTCCAAAAATGGCATAGTAGTCAGAATCCCCTTGATGAATTTTACAAGGTATTCATAATCCCCTTGATGAAATTTACAAGGTGTTCAAAATACCCTTGATCAATTTGACAGAGTAGTCATAATCCCCTCAATTGGGATTTTAAGATTTTATTGTTTATTTCAGTCTCATCATTGTACATTACATGATAATATCACATTGCATATAAAATCATATACAGAGTATCACAGTTATTTTGCATTAGTACATGTACAATGCCACTCATATTTGAGTTATAAGAGACTACGATAAAATAGTCATTATACATTTCAAAATCAGATCAATATTCTATTTTACATGTGTACAGATAAAAACCTAAAACTCCCTTGCTAATCTTTATATTAAAATCTGCCTTAAAAAGAGAAGAACTTAAGACACTGAAAAGGAATACTGCGCAAATGCATTATTCAAAAATGGGTGTAAAATAATGGGACTACACTTGATCAGATCAAATGTAGTTTGATTAGCAAAAGGGTTTTAGATGACTTTTTTTTTAAAGTGGGTGGCTATAATCCCCTTACTCAATTTCTTTTTTACTTCACTTTGATTACTGTGGTCTTTGTTATTATGAGACAGCAATGGTGTTGAGTAGGGAAATTAGCACATTTTTATGAGAAAGAAGTGTGAATAATTTTAGTTATTTTCAATGATTTACCATTGTGAAGTTAATGTAGAGACAAATAAAACATTTAAGTAATACTTCACTTTGATTACTGTGGTCTTTGTTATTATAAGACAGCAAATGTGTTGAGTAGGGAAATTAGCACATTTTTATGAGTAAAGTAAAACTAGAGACAATAAAGCTTTTCCTCTTAAAAATTGCAACAATGATTTCAAAAGTTGTTTACATATGCAAGTAAGATAGGCTTCACAAGTAATTAGGCGGCACACAATTTGTTAAAATCACAATATTTTATTACATACTTTTTAGCACAATATTCTGTCATATGACAATCTACACAATTTTTTAGCTGATACCAATGAGTTATATTCTCATTTTGCCACTCTGTTTTCAATAATTGTATATAACTGCAAGTGGGAAATGGTTGATATTCCCTCCAAAAAATGTAAACATGCAGCACACAGTTTGTTGAAATTACAATATGTACATATCATACTGTTTTTAGCACATTTTCAAACACATTCTACTCACTGGAAATAATTGAGTTTATTTAATTCTTATAACACGTCCAATCACTGACAAAAAAATCTTCAAGTGACTTAACTCCTGTGTTATATTGAAGGCATAGGGCTTTCAATTTTTGTTGATGTGCCTTCGTGACCTTCTTCATCCGTTTCTGCGGCGGTTCACCAAGTTCGCATCGCAGAATGTCAGCTGCCACCATAGTTGCATCCTTTCAATCTGCAACCGTATTTCTAAAAAACTGTAAAGGTTTTTGTTCAATTTTATCATAAATTAAGGCATTTGCTCTTACTTGATTGGAAAGAGTTTGAATGCATTGCTAATATCCGTTTTGCACCCTTTGTTGCTTTGGTGGCTTGAATGGCGTCGTCAAATTTTAAATAACGTAAATAACACATTTCTTTGTCAATTAAATTGTTGATACAGCTGTGTATATGATTATCATGAGGTTATGACAAATCTACTATAAGTCTTTCCTTTAACGAGTATTTCCCTGTTGCAATACCAACACGAGGACGCGATAATTGGTTCATTGAATGGTCCCTGTAAAAAGTTTTGTTTTTTTTTCTACTTTTTATTACTTTTTCTATTTCACCTGGTTGATTTAAAGCCGATTACAATGTTTACATTTCGTATTTTCTAAAGGGAAAGCCTCTATCATAGTATCAAACCCTTTTTGATGCTGTCACAAACATGTGGCTCATCATCCTGACAGAATGTGACGACTTCAAACTTTTTAACATTATTGAGGAACGTTAAAACTGGTTGTCATTTAATCTTGGGAACAAGTTCTGTTTTTGTCTTCTTTAGGCTCTTAGGTTTTAAATGGTTCAGGGTCAAATATGTCACACACGCATGATAATACGTGCAAGCACGTCTAGGGCAGCCGTTAACAGAGTTCAGATTACACACTTCAACTCCTTGGTGATGAACGCTGTCTCGCCCAAATATGTCCATTTCCTTCTGGTTGTTAGACGATCTCACCATATTTATGTACATGTAGCTTGAGCTGGTTATTGCATATTACTGGCGTATCTGACCCCTGTTGCATGTTCGGACAAATATCTTGACTCTTGAGGGGTTTATGTAAAATGTGAACATTGTCGTGCTCGGGTACCTCCTAGAATAAGCTGAATTAACTCCGAATTTCTTTAAGACCAGTCGGTAGGGATAAGAAGCTTAACCGCTTCATTTGTCTTGCTTGACAAAACTATGTGATAATGTTAAAATATGTCTCCGTAAGAAAGAATGAATCTTTGCTATATCCATATCATATTCTCCCAACTATTGATGTCGATGTGGCTATTTCGAAACCTTAATATGACGAAATTTCCAAAAGGCATCACGGAACTTTTCAGTTGTCAACCTTTTTTTCTTAAGCCGATTATCAGCAATTGCTATACTGCTGGGGTCAAAGTCAGGAATTAACAGGGCGGCAAGATTTACAGATCTTCAGTCAAATATCTGCTTCTTGAAGGATTCACTTACAATGTTGATGTTTGACAACATACTCAAAGGTACACGCCTGTCTATTCTTTACAGCTAAATGACGTAAATTATCAGTTTCGTCAAAGACATTTTTTCTACATTGTCTTAATTATGTGTCTTAAGCACTTTACGAAATAATTTAATATCAATAATAGGATAAAACATATGAGAGCATGAAAAGGCGTTATTAGTTTCCCAACATGTACAAGAGAACAACTGAGTATGAAGCTCGTTGTGTTACTTACCAGGTACGAAATCTGAAAACTGTACGAAAACACTTATGGGAGATACGGAAATTCCTAATGGTCCCATTGTCCAAGGTCTTACATGTATGTGATGTTGTAGGTCCCTTATCCCTCTCGCTGTCAAACAATACGTCTATTCTCTCATTCATAATACAATGGTTGGGTAGAATTTTTATTGTAATGTTATTCCAGTGATACTATTTGTACAATTTTGATAAATGATATTATACATGTACCTCGTCATATCATCATGTTGTTTCTTCTTGCCGACGACGGAACCGATGGAGCCCTATTGTTGTCAAAACCTCTTTTCACTCACCAAATTCGACTGAATCATGTGAACGTAGCCACGGGATATAAGTGCCAGATCGCTTTATACTTCTACTAGTAGTTTATGTATTGATATTTGTTCCGCATATGTATGTATGTACTGTGTTTTTTTGTGCATCATGTTTTCATAAACTAACATTAAACTATCATTTTCACTTAAGTGGTAATGAATTTAATTTGTAAAGGCCAGTATATCTCTCGATTAAGTCGATTTGTTGACTAAACTTTGATTAAAATTTTATTACACGGATTTTATACCGCAATTACCTCCCTTTGAAAACGTAAAGAGGCTACTTCCATTTGCTTTCATATTGGCGGTGCCTTATAACTGCGGTGCTTTATAATAGCGGTGTTTAGAATTGGCGCAACCAGTGGTGACCGCCAATATCGCCAAAATAAAAACCCCACCAAAATTAGCATTTATACAGTAGATATATGGACATAAAATGTGAAAGTCAATGTCAATTTGTCAGTCTATCCAGTCTCATCCGGTCCTTAAGTGCGAGCGATACATAAATACAAGATAGATCCTGTATGTTCATTGACTCTACGGGCATTGCACCTGTTTATTTACTCGCCTTGAATTTTATTAACGTAGTGACGTCAGCAATTACGCAATATGTACACAGTAAATTATGGTCGCCATTTTTATGTATAGATGAATGTAAAGACAATCATTTTGGAATGTTGTAATTCAATGGGATGTGATCGGATACCAGTTTCAACTGTCAGAGTTCCTGTGTACTAGGATTTAGATAATTCGACGCATGTTTATGAAGAATCTCTCTTTGCCCAGTTTTCGTTGATCCGTTACCTTTATACAGAAGAATCGGCGCATGCGCACTTCGAGTAAATACTTATGGAATTACTTTTAAGAAACAACTGAAAACCTTTCTAAAATGTTTAAAAGCCATCAAAAACTTGTAAACAACTCTAATATTTTACTGTTTCATCATTTATGTGACGACCTTTCACCTCTGTAACAACAGACGCTTTGTCATTCATCCGTTACCTGTGATTGGTCGTCTATCTTTAGCCTAACCCGAATAGTTTCTTTATCAATTCTACATCACCATTTTAGCTGGGTGTCTACTGTCTTACTATGTCCGTATCAAGTTTAATTGAAAAGTAAAACTAATAAAAAATCCCAAAGCAGTTTCAAAACTCCACTGTCAAGATTTTAAAGTTGTTTTCCTGTTGTTTTAAGAAACAAAATCCTAGCAAAAACGGAAAAACTCCTTAGAAATAACCTTGTTAATGAACAAATTATTGTGGCAAAGTTTTTCCTACAGGTCATGCACTGTCTGTAGAATAGGTTAAACGTAAAAAATGTTTGCAGATTTCTGTAAATATGACAAAATGGAGGTTATAAATATTGACACTGACGAGGCTAATTGGGATTTAATTGAAATATTCCTTTAAATTCTCTAGGTTCTTTAACTTTCGGGAACAGTATATTGACTAATTCTAACTAAACATGTGACACGGAGTGCCAAATTGCATCCCGAGTAGTGACGCTACAAAAAAATATTTCTAAGATTTAAATGGTTTGTCATGCCTTTTTAATGACTTTGCAGGTAAACAAGAGATGGATGTTTTGATAATACTATCTCCATTTTATTTTTAATTGGACCTATTCTGCGTCACATAAAAGTCGGATACGCTCGTGATCAGCACGAGCGTATTTTCGACAAGAAACGGATCAATAAGAACAACGGATTAATTAGAAACGGGCATACTTGAAAAGATACTATTTTGATAAGTTAGTGATGCTTCTGAATGACCAGGAGTATGTGGACAAGCCGAAAGACTAGTTATTAATATTTTGAACGAAAAACATACATTACCGTAAGTATATTTTTTTTTTTTTTCATTTCGCAATTCGTCAAAATTATTTTTCAATCAGCATTTACAATTTAAGGACGTTCCTAAAGATTTTAGGAATAAGAACACGTGCAGTTTCTTGTACAACATCCAAAACAAAAATGGCGTCGAAAATACACGATGAACAGCTGCCATAGAGAAACTTTCTTTGAGGATAGCAAAACAACAAGGGAGTCGGTCGAAAATCCTTTAAATTTGGCAGGGTGACTTTTACATAGATTATCAAACAGGTATTTATTTTAGCTGGTTTGTCAAAAAGTACCTTTTCTAGGCCAAAGTTGAGTTTCCGATTGGGATGGGACAGACAGTAGTATTTTTTATTTTTGTAAAGATGATTGGTTGGTTATTCACAAAAGTACATGACGTCTGAAAAATAACAATAAATGTACAAATGTATATAACAATAATATATTTCTTGATTAATTATTAGCAAACACATGTATGAATAATACAGAAGAAGTTGATTTCTGACATTTTTGAAACATAAATGAATTTAATGTTATTTAGCACGGGTTTGGAAAATGTTTATGAAAGTGAAGTAGTGAATGGTTTTTATTGCGGGCCGCCTCGGCACATTTACTAACTATAACGATAGCCGACGTATTTAATAAAATGGCCACTTATAAAGGGTTCAATTCTACATTTAAGGGTCTTCAAAAGTAAAAGTTGGTGATACAGTCAAATTCACAATGATACTAGGATGAGTTCTAAGCATTAGTAATATTTCTTTTTGTAAAGATATTGATTTGTTATTAACTAAACTACTAATGGCATCAAAACAATTACAATTTATCACAATAATATATTTACTGCTTAATAATTAGCAACATGTACAAATGACAGCAGAAAAGTTTGATTTCTTGATATAAATATTGTTTTTCGTTCAGAAAAATAAAAATTGCATCCAGACAATGCGTAACACATATATATTTTCTGCTTCATAATTAGCAAACATATGTACAATAAATATAGAAGAGTTTGATTTCTTAACTTAGTGAACGTTGAACACTATATTTATTATAATATAGATAGTCTGTGTACAGTGATTCCCTATTTACAGTGACGTTTTTACTATCTCCCTTGGAAGGTCACTGTATACAATCTTTACTGTAAAAGCATAACTACAAGAAATAAATGTATATGACACTTGCAGCTTTACATAAGATCATTTGCGGTACGCTATATTTAGCACGGCTTTGGGAAATGTTTATAAAAGTGAATTAGTAAATAGTTCTTTGCACATGTTTAGAAAGTAGTAAACAGTCTTTATTGTACACCAACTTCGGTGAAACGGTTTTGTAAGGATTCAGTGGATAGTTCTTTCCGCGCCTATGAAATAAATGAAAATCGCCTACGAAAGTAGCTTATGATACAATTAACCTACATTTTATTCACTCGATTGCTTTGTGTAGCGTAAAGAGTTGCATACATTACCTATAACTGCATTCATCAACCATTACACCCGTTTTGATGCCCGGCATCAACATTCTATTTCAACAAAAAATTGAGTGTTGGTATCATTAATTAAAGTAATGTGGAACATCTTTGCTCATGTTACAAAAAATGTAGAAAGCTTTCTCTCGAATTGGGACTTGGCAATAACTTATCAAGTTAGGACATTTTCTAAGGCCCGCTGTGATACTTAAGTATCACAATTTTCTTGTTTCAGTTTAAAGCAACAACAAAGGAAAAGCTAGCAAAATTAATTCCTCTATATAAAATCAATATTTTTGTTAAAAATACCAAGTACAACTTTTGACACACCACACATACATGGAAAAAAAACAAATACATTTCAGTCTTCAAACAAAAGATATACTGTGACATAATAAAATCTAATTATAATGAACACTATCTTATATACAGTTTTTACTAATACTGTTGAGCAAAAAAGTAGTGAGCAAACAAAGCTTGCATTCTGTTGTTATTATATACTGTATAAGCGATTAAGTGCCATACAGTAGTTTGTTGAGCAAAATAGTAGTGAGCAAAATATGCTTGCATTCTGTTGTTATTATATACTGTATAAGCGATTAAGCGCCATACAGTAGTTTGTTGAGCAAAATAGTAGTGAGCAAAATATGCTTGCATTCTGTTATTTTTATGTACTGTATAAGCGATTAAGCGCCATACAGTAGTTTGTGAAGTTGGAGTTCCTTTTCAAAGCAAACAGTAGGGACTGACTTTTGGCTTGACAAACCGATCTATTTTGTCCGAACTGAAAAATAAATGCAAGATACAACTAACAGACATAAGCTGCTTATATCATCACTTGCATAATTAAAGACTAGTTACTAGTCTGATAAAATTTATGTTTTTTCTATATGCTATATTTCATGCACTATTTCCGGTCTATTTTATATGATTTTGCTTTGGACACTGTGGCAGTTTCTGTGGTCCTGAAATCGACGCTGGATAGTAGACTGGCTCTAGAACAAAACTGATAGATATTTATTAGTAAAAGAGATATTTCAGGGCCTGGTGACCAGGCTAGCATAATTAGAGCATGAAACATAACAGGAATTGTCCAACAGTTGCCTAGATCTGACTCGCCTCAAATTGGCTGATAAGAAACTCCCACCTTCCTCATATAAACAAACATGTTCGATATTGGATTAAATTATACGCTGGATTAAAAATCAGATTGTAGCCCTGGCCTTATCCAGTCATAAACCCCAATGATCCTATCGATGACAGTGCCATGCAGCAAACATCGGGAGAAAATAAACTAACCTTCCTAAAACATCTAAAGAAATATAACCAATATAAACCCTGACTTTAAAATATAAATCTCATAAAGACTTAATACAAAAAGTATTTGAACGCTATTCATTTTAGACTAAACCATGATGTGAGTGTTACAATACGTCAATAGTGAGAACAAGTTAGTTAGGTGTCAACATACAATCGAATTTGGTTGATGATACCGTTTCTTAGTGGTTTAAATTGTACAAGTTTGTGTAAATTTTATCTGTACTAGCAGAGTATTAAACAAAATACTTACAAACATTTAGCAAAGATCAAAAACGTGTCCAGTTCTTTTTTGTAGCTCCTTCATACCGCTTGGCAATGGTACTGTAAGATATTTTCCCCTCATTTTTCGCACTTTGTTTTTGTCGTCCTTCTCGACGTCTTCATAGTTCATACATCCCATATTCATAGAAACTGGATGCACACAATCTTGATCGGGATCGTCAGCGCAAATAACTGCCCCACTATCTCCTGACTGTGCAAATCTATCAATAATATTTTGGTCCCCATCAACGATATCTTCCACTTGAATCAGAGAGTTGTCCATGCCCTTACACTTGTAATCAGGGACTGTTATTATGCCTTTGCCTGGCTTAGACTTTGCGCCCCAAATATGAACCTTGTGTCCTCTTAATTCATCCGCAGAATTAAATCTATTTCTTCCAGTTTTTCGAGGTCTTCCTCTTGATGATTTAAATTTTGCTTCACAGGTGTTTTGCTTGATATGCAATTTTGCTGCGGCTATATCCAGACCCTCATCTGTAACGGTTTCTGGTAAGACTTCTCCAACAGACAACACCTGATCGCCATCTGTAACGCATACTTCACCTAATCCAACGGCAACATGTTTTGACAAAAGCCCGCAAAGCGTTGGTCCTTTATCTTCGTGCATGTTGGCAAAACAGCCAAAACTTCCCCGGGCTCTCCCAACACATATTTCATCTCCAGCTGTCAAGTACTTTTTCAACGACATACGTACTATATCGAATTCTTCTGTTTTATTTTGGTCAAGAACTTCCCGAATCTTATTTCTAATGTACCTTTCCTTTCGTCTGGTTCCTTCTTGAACGACGATCTGTAGCTTTCCACAGCGATATCCTACACCAGTTATTGCTGGATCCACAGCAAAAATATCATTTTTAACCTGAAAAAAGAAAGAACGCTAATCAAACTGCGTATACAGAAACGGACACACATCAATTCAAATACAGATGAAACCGAATTGAAATGGTACTGTATTAGACATTCGCATGAAAAATAATTAATAAAAACTCATCAAAACGTTGTACGAACGCTTGACGTTAATAGATATAAATAAACTTTATTAATATCTAATAATACAATAATGCCATTCATAATTTGCTACCTCTTGTCGTCTATCTTGCAAATAGAACGGTAATGACTGGATTTGTATAATGATGAGGAGAGTAAAATGATTTATGTTTTCATTCTCAAACCATTTATTTCATTGTAACAGGTTTTTTTTATCATTTATGGTGTACACATATAAGTACTATAATCCTGGTACCAATTTATACCTGGTAACATTGATTTCCTATTTAAAAGACAGCGGTTAACAAGACAGCGATTCTGTGCCCTTTTGATTGATATTTAAATTGAAAGTGATAGTGTCTGATAGCTTTTATTACTAAAATACAAATTAATTATTTGAATGTTTCGTTGAATGCTATTGATGACGTTTTATGTACACAATGTACTTATAATTGTCTTGTTCAAGACAAATGTAGATCTGATAAATATTTGACAAACCGCATCTAAGTCCAGCCGTTTTCTACTATCTGGAATTCTTGGCCTCTCGATGTCAGGTACATCACTCATATTGTACAATCCAAGCAGTTCTTCAAGAAGACATTCCTTCGTCTTGTCATCGAGGCTTTTGAGATTGTTTTCATTCACCCCTAACCAGGGCGGAAATTGCTGACGGTTGTCTGCCATAATGAAAATAAAGTGTACAAAAGTGACTTTAGTAAAGGTTTTTATTGCAGTACTCCTGATATTTATTCAATAACTAAACTTGCTAATTTGACCAAACAAAACCTGTAAATCATAGAACCATATGAATAGACTGCTTTCATTTATCAGATTTATGTACTGTGCATAACAAAAACAATAAATTGGTTGTTAGTATTGGAAATAAGAGACATGTTGCATTCAAAGCATACATTCTTTGCATTTTCTGTTTTCAGATTCAAATGAAACGATTTTCCCGAATTCTCATTTGTTTGACAAATAATTTCAAAGTACTTAAATAGCTTCTGCAAGCTACTTGGATATTTAAAGACGATCGCCACAGTTTAATTCTTGGCTATAGTCACACGATGGGGAATCACATGATCAAGAAAATCTCTAAACAAAAGTATATATAAAAAGAAAGCTGTTCAGCTGTGAATATAAAAAGTAGCCTATCTTATGACAGCATTAATGTTTTCTAGAACTACTTAGGTCTCGATTACAATCACCTTCTGATTGTGCTGAACACTTCAAAAATGAATTAGTTCAGTGTCCTGAAGTGTTTATCACAATCAGTAGGAGACTATGATTGAGACCCATGTAGTTCTAGAATACGATATATGTTGCCATATGATAGGCTACATTTCATATATATATCATATATCTATATCTATATATATATATATATATCAAGAAAATTTATTACCTCCCCTTAAAAGCACCTAAAAAATTTTACTATGCACATTTTGTCCAGTTACAGTTTCATATAGCTATCTATATTACGTCAGTGGCAATAAGCACATAGCCTCCCCTCCAACACCACCCTCCCAACAATTCTTCTGCAAAAAACTATCTTCAACGTAAAGGTTCTTAATCTTCCAACTCTTTGAAATCAAACCATGATAGTATACTTTGAAATAAAAGACACCGATTAATAAAATTTAAAACATGACATACCATTTCTCAAGTATTTAGTCTTATTTGAATGCTAACTGTGCGTGTTAAGTGAACACTATTGTTTTTTTAAACAGAAAAGTGACGGAATAGAAAAATAGTTTACTGACTGTCATAATCAAACAGTTTTGAACAAAGCGTACACTTTTTAGAAAATTCAGTTTTCGTACAGTTTGCAATTTTGGGACTTGTATACACGTTTGTTCTTTTTCGACCACTTCGTCTCTCGACTGGTTTGTCATCTTGTTCATCTGTATGGACTTCATCGTCAGACAATATATTATCGTGTCTTTTCTGAAATGGTGATGTTTTGTGAGTGTCATTATGTCTACGTTTCTCTTTCTTCGATACCTTATATGGTACTTTGTTGGTGACTGGCATTCTTCGGCGCTTTCTGTGTCTTTCGGGTCCCTTTTTGGAACGTGTGTATTCCAGATACTGAAAAAGGGTTTCACAAAGTGGCGTGAGCGTATGAAACATTGCCCGTTCTAACAGCATGTTTAACTGTTTTCCGGCAGTCTTTCGCCTAATTATCAACATAAACTTCTTCGAACGATAACTATACCGCCGCGACATAGCGTTGGCCTCTCGCCTAGTCCGAGCCACTATTGCAACTAATGCATTGCCTTGTCTTGCACGTGAACTTATTTCCTTCGTATGTTCAGTAACTACGAAAACAGGAAATATAGAACTGTTCTCAGTTGGCAAGTAGCCGTTTTTAAAATGAATTATGTCTTCCGAAATCAACTCTGTGCACGAATCTGTAGAAACTAAGTCATGAACATTTAGCGGGAAGTCGCTTTCGTTGTCGCTTTTACAAAAGTAAAAGGCAACATTTCCGAGTGGAAGTTTTCGTCTTTGTGGTGGACAGAAGACATTACTGTACCTTCGTTGTATGTCTCTGAAATTTTCCAAAGCGTACTCGTATCTTGGAAAGAAGCTGGCCGGAACAACTGAACGTTTGATAACACATGTAGGTACCTGCAGTACAAAGCACAAGGCACTTAGTCATATTGATTTACAAAAATAGCTCAAATATCTTCCGACCTGTAGACACGGTCCATAGGTGACACTGATACTATTTTCTTTGTGTTTAAATGTTTTCAAGAAGGTTAACCTTAAGGACTTATTTCAATTTTAGCACTCAACACCAATGTTCAAATATTTACGTAAATAATATATAACAATTGCCCTTTAAAGGGACATGCCCTATAACTGATGTGGAACTAAGTAACCCTTAAAACATAAAAAACAGAATCTTTGGAAGTGTTATAACTTTATCTAAATGTTTCAGCGAAGCATTCCAGTCATTATCGGTAAAATCAGCGGTTTAAGATATGCTGCAGTACCGTAAACATTCATAAATCTATGTAGAATTATTGTTGAACAATTAATGGGTGGATGCGGTTAATTACAAAAAGGCCTCTATATTGATTAATTGTGGTAACATGAGGCCACATTATCTATGTTTCGAGCATATAATCAGCTATTAGTAAATGTAGCATAATTGAACATTGAAAGAAACATGCATCGATCGACAAAAAAATCGTGCCTAACCGTTAAACTAATTTCTTTCTTTGATCTTGGATTTATCAGTCTTACTTTGTGAAATATAAATATTATTTTGGAAATGCTCTCAAGGATATCTATGAAGTTTTCAGTTTCGCGTTTACATAATCCAATTGTGTTGTCAAGAAAGAAAATCTTGCTTTGTCAATTAGATTTAATCCTCGTAATAAAGCTGTATTACTGAGAAGGCACTATACTTACAGTTTTCGGTCTTTTCAGATGTAAGGAATCGTCAAGACTAGTATCTAAAAAACAAAATAATTAAAATGATTGCATAAAACGCATGATTTTTATGTACAAAGATCTACATGTAAGAATCAATACCATGGCACATTTCTGACTAAAGATATAGAACTTGCATTTTCTAGATATATTATTGCTTAACCTTTGACATGCATGGTAAAGAGAATGATTATATTACTTCTGATATCCCTTTAAAGACGTTCGCCCCCTATTCGATAGTGTCAACCTACCATAATAGAGTGTTTTATAAACTGATAAATATTATAATTGTATAACATTTGCTAAATACTGGACATTTGTAATAACTTCAATGGCAAGTTCAACAACGTGTAAGTTATAAAAGATGCACGTGTAACCAAAACCTATTCATTAACTATCAAGTCTTTACAACAATTAGTCTAGGATCATGAACACTCGATGCTGTTAAAACATATCTCTAGTGAAATAATCGGATAAAATATCTACGCAGCTAATGATGAGATTGCTTTCTCGGGCATTTTTATAGTGCATTATTTCAGGTCAGCATGACGTAAGTCACTTGCATACTATGGTTTTACCAAACATGTTTTCAAATTTATGCTATTAATTGTTTAAACGAACATATTAACGCACTTATAAAGGCATCATGATATATGGTTCCGAGTGAGTAAGAGTTCAGTGCACAACACTCTGCAACTGAATGCAAGCACAGCAAACAATGTTTTGACACCCGTTCGTATCTATTGTTTGGGTTTAGTAAAACAATCAGCTATATTGAAGAATTTCAATATTTCAAAGATATTTGTTGTAAACCTGTGATAATGAAGTATTAGCATACTGATTATCACTGAAATAAAGTCAAATGCAGTACACTTTACCTAACAACACCTCATCTCATGTTGTAAGTAGCAGAGCTATTTATTGGGTATGCAAAACATAATTTGCGAGAGGAAACCCTGTTATCAACTAATAGTTATTTCTCGGATTGCCACAAAGCTGGTATTTATACTATCTAAGACAGAGTGGATCAGTTTTGCGATGAAAATGAGAAAAAGATATTAAGAGATCAAAGCAGTCCGTGTGGGTAACTGCATTGTGAGAGGAAAATAGAAATAAAAATTGGACGGGTACTAAAAAAGTACAAGTGATTTGGCAAATGTTGTTCACTGTGAAAACTACTGGGTTTTGTAATAAATTTCCAAGAGACTGAATCAAAAGCCGTTTCAAAGTACAATAACAATAATAGACCCGGAATATTGTATTTCCTCCATAAAACATGATAAATAAATCTCACATTATCACCAATGAAGCGACCAGGTACGAAGCTATTCTGGTCTTCACTTAATATTGTATTTAACATTTTCTTCATTCTATTGGCGTTACACGCAGATGTTTTTTATTGCCCATATTTATAATAGAGTTAAGACGCCAGATTTTTAAGAAAAACTTTATCTTTATCCCCTTCGGGATACAAATAAAAGCCCCTTGTTTCTGACAGACAAAGATTGCGCCGACATTAAACCCATAGTTGTTTGATCGGCTTAAAATTACCGATGGCTAAACAAAACATCTTAGAATGCTACTGTACAACCAGAGTTACCCGAGGAAGAATAATAACGCATTTTCTTTTAAATGAATAAAGGGTTCCTAGTGGCCAAACGACACTCTTGGTTCTGAAGACTTACTGTAAAGATGTTCATTAATTTCAAAACAAAATTACTATTTTCAAGATTACAGAAATATCTGCTAGGTTTTTCTATTTCTAGTATCTGCTTTTTTGAGTATCTCGAGATCTTATTAATGACCCTTTTAATTTAGTTTTTCAAAGCTCGTGTAATTCTACTCTTTTTGTTCAATCAAATTTCATCGACATTGTATTAACACTGCAACATTTATATCTCTATACAACAACACCAAAGGGAATATCAATTTTTGTTTGGTGTGGAGAGTTGTTGTTCTAGAGAGGTTAATTTGTTCAGATATAACTGCTTTGGGAAATGAAATATCTGTCTTTGTAGAGAAGTGTTTGCTTCTCAGAGGAGTTGTTTAGAGAGGTTGGACTGTACTTCAAATCTTTATCTTAAATAGTTTCATAAGATTGATCCACTTCCTGAATGATAGAAAGGCACTGTAGTTTTATCCGAGTTACAAGCTGCTTACATGTAACTTGAAAATAACAGACTCTATTTAAGAGAGAAGTATTGAATTTTCAGTAGCCCCTGCTTTTTTAATTAAAAACTCACTACAATGAACGATTGATCTGTCCGATACTTGGGAAATATAACGCATTTATTAACACCCATGAAAAGGCTACTCGACATTAAAAAGACATCTAGTCGAGCTTTTTTCACTGGAATTTTCATAAAACAAGTGTATTGCTTGGATTCTAAATGTTACTAACGTCATCAGTCTATACATCACATTCTTACAGCAGTTACAGCCCTTTGCTTTTTAGCTTTTGGAGTATCCATATGGAGCGTATTATAACAATCTAGCTCTGGGTCAATTACCAAGTTAAAGTCACCCTCAACCACACAATAAATGTAGGGTGAAACACTGATTTTGGGTTATGAATCTATCAAACTCAGGTTCATATTTGTTTTCAACATACAGACGAAAAAGATGGAAATAGTTTACTAGTAATCTTGCAATGTAAGACAAGTCAGTTTCCGCTGAATATTTCTTAATCTTTAAATATTGAAACTCAAAATTGATATTTATAAAAAGTAGTAACACACCCTGAACTACTATTATGATTTTAAAAGAAAAATTCAAATCCCCACTGACTTTTGATGTTGTTACTTTCTTTGTCTGTAAAATGAGTATCCTGTAAGAAGTATACACAATACATTTTTGCTTTCAGATCATTTAAAGCATCTTTTATTCTTTGTTTGTCAACCTACATATTCATTTAAGCGAAATATATCATTTCAACCATTTAGCAAAAGCAATTAATAACCAAATGAAGTGCTTGCCAGTTCCCCGTAGTGTGTATTACAGAGAAAGTGCGCATCAAACTATCCATGAAACAAGAGGGACAACATGGCCCTAGTGATCTCACATGAGACCTACTAATTACCTAATTTGACCAAATTGCAACCGTAAACTATATATCATAAACATAAACATTCTGTTTGACCTAGACATGACAACAATCTGACCAATTCGCATGACGAGTGGCTATAAAGTGTGACTTTTGAGTATCAAAAACGTTTGTTTTCATTTGCATTGGCCTAATGACCTAGTCACTCTGTAATTTAGACCCACATTTGCCAGGAATTCCCTAGTATTCTTTTATTACCAAAAACAACGCATAATCAAACTCGAGCTAGATTTTATTAAGACAGCCATTCTGACCTAACTTCATCTCGTGCCGGTGTAAAATGCAGACTCCATTGCATACACATGGGTTTTCTATGCATTGATCGGGTGACCTAGTTTTTGACCTTAGATAACCCATATTAAAACTGACATAGATTGTATCAAAACAATCATTCTGATCAAGTTTCTCGAAGATCCAATGAAAAGGTCGACCTAGATTCAGCGAAGTTGTTATTGTGACTAAATTTCATGAAGATGCAATGAAAAATGCAGCCTCTTTTGAATACACAAGGTTCAGTGTGGACAGACGACATACAGACAGGCGACGGACACTTGGCGACCACAAAAATTCACCAGTGACAAATGCAGACTCCTTTGCATACATTAGGTTTATCTATTATTTGACTGGATGACCTAGCTCTTTACCTCAGATAACCCAAATTTAAACTCACCCTCGATTTTATCAAGATTAACATTCTGATTAAGTGTTATAAAGATCCAATGAAAAATATAAAAAGAACAAAGATAAAGTAGAAAAGTATAACCAGCATTTATATGCGTTATCTGCTTAAAGCTGTTCGCTCTCAGATTTTGGTGAAAACTAGGTTCTTTGAACTATATGAAATTGACATGTTTTACAACTAATAATGTAATAAAAAGGTTTCGGTATATATTCCTTTAAAGTACTGCTGTATTTTTTTTTTTTAAATTATATGCTACCAAATCATGAAGCAATACAAACGCTTTTGAAATACCAATATAAACATATAGTGTAGCGGTGCCGCAAAACCAAGCTTACCAACATTTTCAACAGATTTTCTCAAATTGCTTTGTAGGTTTTGCCTCTTGTTGTTGATTCTAGCCATTACTTTTACATTCTATGGTATATTCTAACACTACTGAAAATTTCTCCTATATAGGCAAAGAAGAATTTGAGCGTGATATACCTACCAAGTATATCACTCTAGGCGTCCGGAACTATTTTTGACTGCTGAAATTCCCTCCCGCGTAATTTTCACACAACATCTATGAGTGTGCATGCGCTAATACGCTTGGATTTGTATTGTTGTGAATGAATTCACGTGATGTAAAACAAATCGTAGTAAAATTTTCTACACTTCCGGTATCGCCAGCAATATCAGCAACAACAAAAATAAGACGAATAGCGTTTTATTTGAGGAGTAAAAAAGAACAGCGAACATTTCATGAAATGCAATGAATGCACGGAATACTACAAGTTCAAGGCAGCGAATTCGCGTAAACGCATCAAATAGTACCCCGTGGAGCATTTTTATGTTTAAATTAACGTGTTAGAATGGAAATAGATTTTACTTTTGAGTGATATACCGGTTAGTATATCACTGTGTGTCTTTTAGATGCTTCGTAATTAATCACTCAGGCATTCGGCCTTCGTGATTAGATTACTGAGCGGTATATCACTCAAATGTGAAATCTATTTCCTAAATACATCATTTTGGAGATATTCTATTTTTTCACTGAAAACTGTAAACGATCAGCTTTAAAAAGGAAAAATAAAGTAAACATGGAAGTTTAAAAGACAGCTATATCCCCGCCGCATATAGGGACATGAAAGGAATTATTGTGAGTGTAGTTTTCTCAAATTCAAGACTTAAACCTTTGACCTTAAGTTGAGTCTTCAATATTGAAACATTGTGACCGAATCATTGGTTCTACACATTGTCTCGATGAGGTGATCATTTGACTGAAGCTTCATCGAAATCCTTCAAAAATGTCAGGAGATCAAATATTTTATCTTAAGTTGTGACCTTGATATTGAGTCGGCGTAGGTCATGAGTCCTGTACATAAAGAAGGTAAACATTTGAACACAGTTTTATCAAAATCCTTCAAAGTGTAAAATAGATATGGATCGTATAGGAAATTCAAGGCTCAACCTTTGACCTTAAATTATGACCTTGACCTTGACCCAACATGATCAGATTATCGTCTTTGAATTTTTTTATTTCATCAAATCTTTCAAGGGGTTAATGGGAAAGGCAAGTCAGAAAATAATTTGATTTTAAATTGAAGAATTTGTTAAAAGCAACACAATGTTGAAAAATATCTAAAATCGGAGTATCAAATGAAAAGATATTGCTAATTTGAAATTTCAAAAATGAAGGATTATGGAGGCGGCCATTTCGAATTTGTAATGTCATAGTGCTGTAATTTAGTATCCATGCAGGTATTACTGCCTTATTCAAGTCCCAGGATCACAATCACAAGTAGCTTTCATTTTATCAATAAAGATGTCTTACTAACCGAATGGACCTTTATTTGTACCAAAAGCATTCCTAACTTTGCTTTTTGAATCGATAAGTACATAAAACACATGGTGCAGAATTTTTTTTTCTATGATATTGCAAAAAATAAGATACCCTTATTGGCAACTCTTTGTCTTGAAGAAACAACTAGAAAACGAAAGAAAGGCATATGTCAACATTGTTTTAGAGTAAGAGAACATGGCTCTATCATTATCCTATCAAAAAAGATCCAGTTAGACAACAGCTTTAAATGTATATTCAAACATCGTAACCTATACGACAATTAATTTATGTAACCAACTTCAGATGAAAAAAACAACCATGAAAAAAATAGTAAATGGGGTTCAGAATTAAGTTTTAAAAAAGGGGCATGTCTAAACGTATGCCTAATTTGCGTGTCTAAACGTATGCCAAATTTGCAGGTATTTACAAATTTACTAAATCTTAGATTTTCATATCTCTTCTATTTTTGTGATGTACATTGTCTTGATGAGGTGAACATCTGACCTGGTTTTCATCAAAATTCTTAATTGGGTTAAGGAGATATGGAGCGGACAGGAAATGTTGACGGACGGAAGGAATGACGGAAGGATGGAGACCATTCCTATGACCCCCTTCCGCTACGCGACGGGGGGTAAAAACATTTAAGCAAGAAAGAGTGTTACCTTCACGAATCTGCAACATAAAATACTGAAAGGATATCTATGGATATAAATGCATGTAGTATTCAACTTCGTGTTTACATATGTTAGCAAATATACTACCCTACTCCAATTTAGCGGACAAGAAAGAACATGATGCCGTGTCATTTTCTTGTAAATAAACTTTTATTACGGAGAAGTCACAACAATACTTACAGCTTTCGGTCTTTTCAGATGTAATGAATCGACAAGACTAGTAGCTGAAAAACATACTTGTTTGAAATAATTGCATAAAATGCATTTTTTGTACGAATGATATACATGTAAGAACCAATTTGAGTAAAGATGTAGAATTGACATATTAGATAGTGTCAACCTACCATGTTGCTTTAAGGAAATGTTTTGGCACTTAAACTTCAGAGAAGTCATGTTGTAGATTGATTAGATAATTGTATATCTACGAAATAACATCCGTTCTAGCTCTGTTCATCGTCTTATAAACCATTATTTTGAGTCTTGTGCGACAAATAGGTGTTTATTAGACGATAACAACGATAGAAATGATGTTTTGTTGATTTTAACATGCCGAGATAGTACATGACGTCATATAGTTTATGGCATAGCAAAACATAATTGTTTGACTCTTTGTATATGGAGACATAATCAAGAGTCATGTTAGAATGTTAAGTAAATATTTGGACATATTGTAATTACATAAATGGCATGTTCAACAACGTGTAGGTTAAAACAGGTTGCACATGAAACCAAAACCTATTCATTAACTAGCAAGGCTTTCCTAAAATAAGTCGAGGATAATGCAGTCGATGCTCTTAAAACATTTCTCTAATAAAATCCAGTAACCCATCGTTCTAGTGTCGGGTCCAAATTGTAATACAGATTTCACGCTCGGCCATAACATGTGATCTGAATTATGTTGCAATAAGACCTAAACTTCAAGTTCAGTATTTCAAACTGTTGCTTGAATTATACATGTTTCTAGTGACACGTAGCACACATCTGTTTTACATCTTTTGGAGCTTTTCGCTCATCATTAACATTGTACGGAGATTTAGCGATGAAAACGTAAAACGCTATTTGCTTCTTGTATCTGACAATCAATTTTTCAAGTATTATTTTATAACTGCAATACGTTCATCCATTAGTTGATATAACATGTCAACATGAAATTATACGATGAGCATTAGGCAAAGCTATGGTTTACAAGGGTTTAACAAAGATCATAAGGCGACCAAAATTTGAAGTAAACTCGCAAACACTATTTCTAGTCTTAAAAACTGCTGAAAAGTTTCAGACATCTTTAAGAATGTATGTCACTAATTACATTCTGAGGTTAAAATGTAACTGTTCATTTGCCCTTCTCAACGGCTTTAAAAATGGTCAATTTGAAAAAGACGCTTAAGTCCGAACAATTGCGCATCATTAACAAATGGTAGTTTCAAATGTACATGTAAATGATTTGTGACAAAGCATAATTAATACTAACAAAAAGTTATAACAAAATGATACCTTCTCCGTTCCTTGTACGATGGTTGACCGGGTATCTGTTTTTATGCCGCATACCTCTACACACTACAAGGTTGGTACTCTGATGGCTTCAAGTAACGCAACAGTAAGATTACTCATGAGGAGACACTATAATTAATTATATTTAAATAATGCAATAATCACTTTACATTGTACATAAAACACGGCAAATAGTTTTTAATTCATTCTGAAAGTCATTAGCGACATTTTACTAGTCGACCCATGAGGTCATCACTGTGGGACTTTAACGGATACAACTATTCAAATATAATGTAAAATACATAATGGCGAACATGCAGATGCGAAGACGGGGTTTTCACATACTTGGCGCATGCGTGGTATTAATGATTAATCTGAGGGAGTTGAGGAAAGGACAGTTACACGGCATTATTTAAGTGGTATATTGATGTTCTGATCTAGCATTTATATTTGTTTTATAAAATACTTTGACGAGATTAATAAAAAAATCATTTACAGATGCATTCACTTGATTTACATACACTTATATACGAAAAAAAATCTTCTCCCGCAAAACCGCCAGTGGTCTTCGTTTGTTCAAATCATGTCCCTAGTGTAAAAAGACCCTGCCCGGGGGTCACTTGTTTATAGAGATTGATACAGGAAAACATTTAAATTTCTTCTTCTGCAAAACCACAAGGTGTGGAGCTTATACATTTAGTATGTAGCATTGTATACTTTACTGTATACTTTACTACCCAAACAGTGAAAATTATGTGTTTGGTTGCTAAAAATGGAAAAATCCCGTTTCTTGTATAACAACTAGGGATGGGAACGAATATTCGAATATTCGAATATTCGAAAATCGGCCGAATATTCGAATGCGAAAATCAAATTCGAATATTCGTAAATTATAATTTTTTTAAAAAAATAGGTAGCAATATAAATTATTATGCCGAATAAAACCGTTTGTTCTGTATTGTTTGTTTAGAGCGTGTCAAAAATTTCCCAATTAACACGAAAATTGCAATGCATAATTGACGGGGCATCGTTACGGATTAACAGTTTGCATTAGGTGTTATTGTGGTGACTTTTTATCTTTCGTTCATTTTAATTGTCGCCTGTTTTATGTAACAAATTTTAAAAGATGTATAAATATAAAAACCGGTTGAAATATTATCGAAACTTTTACTTGCGAAAATTATTTTTCATTCCATATATATACAGTTAGACATTCATAGTTTATAGAAAAGGGAGGTAATCTCTTTTACTTTAATTCCATTTTAACGGCTATTCTGAAAGAATAAAAATTTGTTTTTTTTACATCTTTATACATACAAATATTTTACGTAATACAAAGATAAAATCGTGAAATGTTAGCCAAACTTCTCCTTGTTGAAAATTAATAATTTGTTTCTTTATTATACTGTTTTAAAGTAAACACTTTCATACTAAACATACTGTAGTGGCGTACCCGTCGTGTTAAGAAAATATACATGGACACCACAAAACGAATATTCGAATATATTCGAATATGCCAAACCGAATATTCGAATATTGATTTTAGTATTCGTTCCCATCCCTAATAACAACAGGTTTGTCTTAAGTTTCACGGTGGTGGGCTTCAATTTCGTATATCTTTTTTATTGAACAGTAAATCTCCTTCATAATTTGTATTTTAATCAAATGAAACGATATAGTCAAAGAAAATAAATACTATTTGGGCGTTTGAAACATTGCTTACTATTGGTCTAATGCCTTAATCAAGAATATAGTGGTTTACCTATAAACTCGACTCTTCATTTAGTACAATATAAAAATTAATCTTGATAAATGCAGTATGATATTATTTTGACAATCGACATGCCGTTATGTACACTCCTTGTTTGTTATACTGTGTATTGAATCGTTCATTATTTTTGAACATTAATATTCATCATAATTGGTTAGTGCTTTTTCAAGTTTTTAACCAAAATAGCATTAATTTAGTTTTATATCGAACTTATTTGTCTTAATCTTAAGATAATTATACTGAGCAGTACCCAATCAACTCGTTAGTAAAACAAGGAAAAATAATTTTTAACTTTTTCTTACTTTAATGACTGAACGTTTCCTTAACGAAGCCCCTATTTCTCAGTAGTGTGTGCACTCAGTCGCGGAAATAATAGTCTGGTTTTACTGCAGTAAGTCCTTGATGCCAATACTTGATTTTCAACGCAAACACTTTCTAGCAACTCATCTGTCAAGTTATATACTGACTTACTGTATTGACACTTGAGGTAAAGGAATCCAATCACTAACGTGGATTTAAACATATATATGGATATCTTAAATGATGATATAAGAGTAATAAATTACCCCCTTAAATGAAATTGCGTTTTCTTAAAACAAATACATTGTTATTTGAACAACTTCAACAAGATATTTAGATAGGTAAATTATTTTGCTTGAACAAGATGTTATGAGGATTTGCAATCCTTTAGCAAACACAAGAATCGTAAAATGGGTCTCCTTCCAGTACAATCTTCAGATTTATTCTTCTTACTGATGTTGCTGGGATAGATCTATCTCACGCAAGCATTTTAGTGCACGTAGAAACTCTTAACCCTCGTTGAACTTTTTCAACGCTGCTTTTAATCAAACATGCCATGGTTGTTCACCTCCGTAATTTATACCAATTTACATGTATCTATTCTCGATTAAGAAACAAGTTCTTAAAACTTTTAATTTACAAGTTGACATAGCATATTTAGAACGGAGAGCGTTTTTAGATAAATTATAAATGATATTTATACCTACTTGCTGACAATGAGTGCTTCAAAACATATATGATTAAATACGATTATTTGAATAAAACTGGCACATTTACGACTGATCTTATTTCATTCTATTTTCAAGTGCTGAAAAACTATCTTGTTGATAGTTCTTTTTATATATTTGTGCTTTGTCATGATTTCATCAATTGCGTATTTTGCTATCTGTTATTTGTATTCTATATTATGTTTTAGTGAAGAAATAGTAAATTAATATCGTTTTATTCATTACCAATAAAACCGGGTCTTCTTTTTAAGAATCCTGCACTCCTAAACTGTGAAATTAAATAACGATCTCAGTAGAATGTAACCTTCACGGGGACAATGAAATTCTTATATGGAGAGTATATCTGATTTTTATGGAAGCTAAAGAGTTGCAGTTAATTTTGCAGTTCTAGTTTTATTTTTGCAATATTGTATTCTACTGTAGCTTTGAAAACGAGGGAACGTGCTCTATTGGGACGTGTGCTACTCAACCAACTTCTAGGATAAAGTTTCTGATTTCAAACTGTTTCACTGATTTCCAAGAAACCTCTTTGAACTGCACTTTATGTTTTATTCAAAATATGTCGGGTAGTGAAAATGCTCTGTTATGAATGGTTATTGGCTCGGGCTTACATAGTTAAAGAAAAGACACCCGCGATAAACTTATGGGCAAATTTATCGCTGTTACGGATGCTTTTGCGACAGTAGCCTTGTTAAACACAATCATTTATCTGTAACACAGTAATTTGTGTCAGATACACGGCGTCGATACACAGTACAAGGACAAAACATGATGATAGGGCATTGAAAAAGATTAGATAGCGCCGCCATAGTTCATTTGTAATACTTAAAATGTAAACGGAAACCTTCGACAAATGATTTGTTTTGTTATGATAATTAAACACTTGACGGAATTAAATCACACCTTGAAGAAATATATCTAGGAGAACGAAACAAGTAAAGTCACTAAGTAAATGATTCAAGAGTCTCTAGAAAAAGACGAATACCCATATTCTAGCGGAATGCATACTACACTATACCAAGAAATTTGCGAGCCAACAGAAGCCAAAACAGATAAACTTGAGCCTTTAAATTCAACCGAATCCCAAGACAAAATGGAGCATAAAAGCAGGTCAAGGCAAAAAGATAATCAAAGAGGCAATAACAAACAAAACACAAATCGACAAATTCATGAAAAGTTCAGAGGTTAATATAACCCCTAACCGTAGAAGAAGCATATCTGTAGTAAGATACTTCTACAGAAGACTTGCACGACAATACGAAGAAAGCTCGTGGTCGTTATAAAGACAATACGAAATTGTAACTGTATCTGATATGAGGCAAATGGCAGTACGGTATCAATACCAGGAACTGATATACGGATTACGAGATAGAATATGCAAAACTACTGTTACACTCGGTTTTTATATGAACACAATGGCAATTCGGTTGTGCATTGATGGTCATCACTTAAAGTTTGAATATCAAAGGTATATATTTTTATGCGAACGGTTTATAGTCGGACTATTCATTATAGTCTTTTTCTTATAAAGAAATGTTAACTATCTTCATTCATATTCTTCATGAACTTCATGCTTTTTTACATGAAACTATGCATGTTATATAGTTACCACGACAAAACGGTAATACCGTATTGTTTGTCATCACAGTTAAAATTGTGCTTTCGCAAATCTTTACTTTCAGCAAATGTTGTGTTCAAATAGCTTTACTTTTTATTGTGAAACTGTTTCGGCTATACTTTGCATATTGTATTTTGACACAGCTTTACATAGACATGCATTACAAGGCATTCTTTGTGTGTATACGCTCATTACAATGGTATTATGTAAAATGAACATGTTCATTTAATTATTTTCAACTAGAAAAAATAACATAAGATGCTTACATCCCATTTTCATATACTATCACTGAATACTCAGGGATTAAGAAATATCAATAAAAGAAGTAGATTGAAAGAATATATTAGACAGCAAAGGGTTGATATATTATTTATACAAGAATCTCACTTTACTGTAGATGTAGTTGACAAAATAAGAAACGAATATATTGACTGGGAAATATATCATTCGTTTGGAATCTCTGGAGGCTGTTCTATCTTACTTAGTAAAAAGCTAAAGTTTGAAGTATTAAACAACTCAATATGTGAAAACGGTCGTTATGTTATGATAAATATACTAATAGAGGGTAATACATATACACTACTAAATTTATACGCTTATAATGATAAGAATACTAGAAATCGTTTCTTCAAATCTATTACTGATCTAATAATTGAAAAAGCTGAAGGCCTACTCATAATCGGAGGCGATATGAACGATACATTAGACACCTTAGATAGACAGACAAAAGTACAAACGGCCAGAAATACATGTGAATTCTCTTTTACAACTTATCGAAACATGTAAACTCTGTGACATATGGAGAAGTCTCTATGAAAATATAAAACAATTTACGTAGAAAAGAATAAACGGAAACGAACGTAGCAGAATAGATTTCTGGCTAGTAGATGAAAACATAATTCCCCTTATACATACCTCAGATATAAGACCCGCCGTAATTAATTATACGGATCATCAAGCTATTTCAATTAAAATACAATTTCCGTTAAAGAGAGGTCCGGGATATTGGAAGTTCAATAACTCGCTGCTAAACGATAATGAATACCTAAACTACATAACGAATGTTATAAATACTTACAAAAATCAAAGTGCTGAAATCACTTCACCACAAATACAATGGGAACTATGCAAAGCCGAAATTAAAGAAAAATCGATTGCCTTCGCTAAAAGAAAAGCAAGGTATCAAATAGAAAGAGTAACCGTTCTAGAAAATAGACTTTCCGAACTTTACATTTTACAAAACAGAGATCAAACCATAGAAAACGAAATAAATGAGATTGAATTAGAGCTTAGACAAAATTACGAAATGAAGACAAAAGGTGCACAGATACGTGCTAAAGTAAATCACGTTGAATATGGCGAAAAAATACATCCTATTTCTGAAACTTAGAAAAATCACGTCAGTCAAGAAAAGTTCTAAATAAGCTTAAAATAGGAAATAAAGAAATAACCGATATTTTTGCCATTTTAGCTGAAGAAGTAAGATTCTATGAAAATTTATACTCTTCACGAAACATAAACGATGATGATATTCAAATATATCTTGAAAACACAGCACCAGATTACACTTTAAACGATTCCGAAGCCAATGATTGTGAAGGATTAATAAGTCTAGATGAATGTCAGAAAGCCATTTATTCAATGAAAAATAATAAAAGCCCAGGTTCAGATGGATTGACTGTTGAATTTTATAAAGCTTTCTGGAACCTAATTGGAAACATGGTCACTAACTGTTTAAATGACGGATATATTAAACACAAGCTTTCGCCCTCTCAAACTCTCGGTATTCTGTCGTTAATATATAAAAAAGGTGACTCGACTTACCTAGAAAATTGGCGACCTATCTCATTACTCAATAATGATTACAAAATTGCAGCCAGAGTATTAGCTACTAGAATACAAAAAGTAATATACAAAATCGTTAGTACAGACCAGCAAGGCTACATTAAGAAAAGATTTTTGGGTTACAACATTTGTCAAATTCAAGATATCATAGACTATGCTGAAGATAATCAAATAGACGGCGCGATATTGTTTTTAGATTTTAGAAAAGCATTCGATACCATAGAATGGAATTTTCTGTTCAAAGTTTTAAAATATTTCGGTTTCAGTGATACCTTTATCAACTGGATACAAACATTTTACAACAATAGTAGAATACAAATTATAAATAACGGATGGCAGTCAGAAATTTTCAAAGTACATCGTGGAATTCGCCAAGGATGTCCATTATCCGCTCTGCTATTTATTCTTGTTGCAGAAATAATGTCAATAAATGTCAGAAATTCTGACATCAAAGGAATAAATATGTCTGAAGTAGACAGAAAATTGAAAATTTCACAACTCGCCGACGATACAACTATATTTGTAAATGATGAAAAAGACATCAACATTGCACTTACTGTAATCGAAACATTTGGTAAATTCTCTGGCTTAAAATTAAATAAAAGTAAAACGGATGGTCTTTGGATTGGAGCACTCAAAGCAAGCGCTTCACATCCGGGAGGGATTAACTGGCCCAACACATCAATTAAAGCACTTGGAGTCTATTTTAGCAATAATACAGCCAAATGTCTTCAGTTAAATTGGAATAATAAGCTTGACACTTGTAAACAGCTGATTGAACAATGGAATAAACGAAAACTAACAATGTATGGTAGAATACAAGTAATAAAGTCAATACTGCTTCCAAAGTTCACATATTTGTTTCATTCACTATACGTTCCTGACAAATTAATTAAGAAGATTGAATCGATGTTTTACAAGTTTTTATGGAATAACAAGAGAGAAAAGATTAAACGAAAAACTCTAATAGGTAATAAATTAGATGGGGGAGTTGAAATGATCGATATAACATCTTATATAACATCCATCAAAGCTAAATGGGTTCAAAGTTTAACCGACGGTGACTCAAAACCTAATTGGAAGATACTACCTCAAGTGCATTTAAATCAATTTGGAAAAGACTTCCTAATTTTTCATATGAATCTTGATAAAATAGAGAATCTACCACATCATAAAAAAACTGTCTGAGTTTTATAAAGACATCTTACAAAAATGGTTTCTTCTTCAAAATCTAAATAAAAAAGAAGTAACAAACTTTGCCGATATGCGTAAACAGATACTCTGGGAAAACAGACATGTTAAGTTCAGGGGTAAATGTTTGATTTTTAAACATTGGATTAGTTCAAACATAGTATTCGTTGATGATATATTGGACGAAAAGGGGAATGTAACTATTGATAAAGTTAAGGGGCAACTGCAAAATACTAAAAACTGGATATCCGAAATTAGCAAGATAATTCGCTCAATTCCCAATACCTGGAAGAGCACCATGAGATCTGAAATATCAGTGAAAACAAGGGTTAAGACAGAACTAAAACTTACAATAAATAATATCATCATTCATGCAACGTGCAGCAAAACAACGTATAAATACGCGATATCAAAGAAATTCATTAAACCTTATATACATAGATACTGGGATAATGTTTTTAACCATAAAATTGATTGGAACGCTTTCTACGAATTTTTAAATCTAATACCTGATAATAGGGTTAAGCAAAATAAATACAGACTAATACACAAAATATTAACCACAAACGCGGTAAGACATGTCTGGAAAATATCTGACTCACCAAACTGTAATATTTGTAACACAAAAGAATCATACGAACACATGTATAACGAATGTCCCGCTCTTGATAAAATCTGGTGTGAAATAAATAATTTATTCTCAAAATGCGGTATAAATAAAGACATTAGAAGCCTCAAAACAATTATCATCGGTTATAAATCTTCACAAAAAGAATACCTATACATTAATCTGATACTAGCCTATGTTGGTTTCTCCATAAATAAAGCATACTTCTTAAGTAATAATTGGAAATCGGCAATTAACGTGTATCAAGTCTTCAAATATGAATATAGAACTCTTTCGGAATACTTGAAAAGAAAGCATATTAATGATAAAGTCATAAACATATTTAACAAACACCTGCTTGTATACTGAAATAATCGATTATATTAAGTATAGATGCATCTGGAATTTCTAATATTTTTTTTTTTAGAATAATACCCAAAAGATGCGCCAATATACATTGAGTAGATAGAAATGCATAGCGTCAGTCTAGCACCTTTCGTTTTCTTATTGGCTAGCCTGACCATACATGCATTGCTTCATTGTTGCCGCTATATTTTTGCTCTAAATGTGCTTTAAAGCATGAATGATAATAAGCATGAATGATAATTAGCCTTAGATTGGAAATGTTATAGAATACATATGTATCTTCATATAGCAAGTTTATTGTCAATTCTAATACTATGACTTCATAGCTAGATCCAACTTAATTACATTGTTTTAAATATTTGAAAAATACGGAATATTAAATGTCATACACATGTACTGAATTGTTCTAAAACAATTTAGTCTATCATGTGCCTTATGCTATACACTTGTAGTTATTTACTTTTGTTTTTATTGTGATTATGTACATGCTGGAAAAAAAAAGAAATATATAATAAAAAATAAAATAGAAAATGTGAATCAGTGAAATGAAAGCTTTTCTTTTCTTTGAAACAATATTTCATTCTGTATGAGGAAGTTTATGGCTATGAATGGTCACTATAAGAAGAAAAATGACAAGAAACTGATAACAAAAACCTGTTTGGATTTTCATGGTATTCTTTATCATTCTATGTCTCACCTAGTTTCAGGGCAGAATTAAAACGTTTCTTTGTACTTTTACAGTATGATTCATTTAGTTTATGTGACACCTGATTCCATGTTGTGCATGGTCCATGTTTCGTGTCACTAATTCAAAGGTCAAGGTCTCAGGGGTTCGACATAGTAAATTCTTGTCTACATCTAATCTCCAAAACCCCTGATCAGAATTTAATAGTATTTCACATGAGTGATAAGAACAATGCCTAGATCTGCACGGTTTATGTTTCGGGACACTAGGGCAAGGTCACAGGGGCTCGACATAATAAAATCATGTGCGCTCTAAATCTCCAAAAGCCGTGGTCAGAATTTAATGATACTTCACAGAAGTGATCAGTACTATGCCAACTTGTGCATGATCCAATAATAAAAGCACAAAATGTTGCAAAATTTTTATTAAATATGTCGATGCGATGTTTGGGGGGATATTCATTTCCTTCAGTGATAGTTATATTATTTTGTTATCTCAATACTTCTTTTATTTAGTTCTTAGTGTGTAGTATATCTTATGGCAAATATCAGAATATTTATAACATTACTTTATTCTTCTAGGTCAGCCTGATGGCGGAAGTGGGGATTAAGAAGAAGACTGTATACGTCTTGTCGGTAACCATGGTTACTTTTTTGTAATACCATAACTGTAAAGAGCATATGTTCTGGGTTTGCGTTATAACGTATGTATATGATATCTTTACTTAATATTTTGTATTTCCTTCTTGATTATTGTCCTTCTCCACATTTAACTTTTGTTTAAACTATGCTAAGACTAATGACATAAAAGCGCCTATATTTTTGTAAATATCTTAGCTGCAAAATTATTTTTATGCACTCTTTTTTATACAGTTTTGCTGACTTTAAAATATGTATTGTATTTCAGGGGCAATTAGAGTGGAAATGTCGTCGGTAAAGGTAGCAAATATAATTTGTACATGATTTGAGTAATATCACTTGTATATGATATGGTAAACATAGCTTTATATGATTTGGTAAACATAGCTTTATATGACTTGGTGAACATAGCTTGTATATGATTTTGTTAATATAAATTGTATGTGATTTGGTGACTGAGAAAATACATGCATTTGTAGAATGACAACAAAAGAAATAACATTGTGTCGTATTTTCAATGTTGTAAATGTTTATTGAATATTAATTTTCACGCGTTTGATAAACTTTTACTGCATGCTATAGATTATGTTTAAAGGAAAAAACCTTTAACGCATGACCTGAAAATTTGTACATGAGATTGTGTGCGCAAAATGTTGGGCCTCTGTCCGAGTGAACAACTTAATGTGTGCAAATATGTTCAGAAAGGTTTGTCAAATACACAACAGGAAAAGGTACCTTAGTGGGTGCATCTGCAAAGCAACGACAGATCGTAATTGAACAAAAGCAAACACAACGGTCCAAAGCATATAGTTTCGATACATCTTAAAAGCACGATCTATAATTATAAAGGTGTACTTTGTTTCACTTAAATTAGCCATGGCCGATATCATAGATAAGGCTAACAGTTCGAAATAGGGTCATTTACGGATATTGTTTAGTCTGATGTTGTCCCGACAGCATTCTTACAATGTGCATAACAATGTCTAGATTTCTGATATCCGTCGCGGTTTTAAGCATTTTTCAAGTTGCATGTGTTCTCGCGGATTATCAGTGGTTATGTAATAACTACAATGTAGAGTTGACGGTTTATGCCAAACCGAATTCGGGCAGTCAAGTGATGGGATACCTGTAAAAGTTTGATTGTAAACCAGTGTATGGTAATGTAGCGAAAGAATCAAGATTCCAGTCAGTAAATTATGAACATCAGGTACGAACATCTTATCTTATGTTGTCCATGAATAAAAGGTAAGCGGTTAGTAGACACTAGTTATTGATATTAAGTATAACTGGTTTTAACCTTGGTGGCAAATTGCTCTGCCTTGCAATCTGGTCATAATATGCATTGTCCGTTATTGGGTAAATGAATTTAATTTGGCATAGCTTTGAACAAAATTTGGTAGCATCTAAGTAGAAAGATAGAAAAGTCCATTACAGGGTTCAATTTAACAGAATATAAAAACAACATGCATGACCACTGTCAGGGCTTTTCTAAATCACGAGCTGATCCTTGTTGCTAGGAAAATGGTACACGAACCTACCTCGCGACAAATTGAATACTAGTTATATAGTTTGAAATATTCGTGATGCCTTCGCTTCGCTTTATTCTGTGCTGCAACAATTGTAAATACAAATATATTTAGTAGATATCATTTGGACGTGGCTAAAAGATTTTCACAAACATGTACTCGAACATTATCGCCCACATAATGTAATATATGCCCACTTTGTGGAGCGTTTTACTAAGAGAATGAGAAACATTTTAAAAGATTGCTGATTTGAAACTTACTTAATGCAAGAAAAGTTCTTAAGTCTCTAATTCCATAACATTTTTCACTCAGGTCGGATATGCTGAAATCAGCAGCTACGTTCAGATTCAAATTTGCCGAGGAACAGTCCCAGATGACGACATGGGTAAGTACAATTCAGTTTAATAGACGAAATACACATCTGGTTTCTATAAAGCTAAACATATCATTATTATTCTTAGATAGTAGTATTAGTTATCATTAATTTTGAACCGAAACTTAACTATATAGATACTAGTACATGTATATCATCAAATTTGAATATAAAAGTTCTACTAGCTAATTATTACGTTTGATCAGATGATTAACTACTAGTATCTGTTTACTAGTAAATCATTATGATTGATAAAAATTAACAATATAACTACTAGTAATTCATTAAGTTTGAGCATAAAAGTAACAATATGTATATAGGTACTTGTAAGTCATTACTTTTGAACAGAGAAGTAACTATATAGCTATTAATTATACATTACATTGTAACCAACAAGTAACATAACGCACGATGAATTTAAACTTACTAATGCAAATAAATATTATTGTCAAGAAAATACTTATTTTTGAAATTGCCTCCTTTATATTTAATATTTTAACAACATTCATGACAGTGACAACAACAACACAGTCTATGTCGACCTCCACGCCCCAGCCAGCACTAACAGGCCGTTCAACTCTTCCTACGATGACAACTTCGCCGATTACAACGCCAACAACAACAACAACAACATCAGCGCCAACAACGACCACAACAACAGCAACAGCGCCAACAACGACCACAACAATGCAAGCCCAGAAATAATGTTTGTATTCAATCAAACTTTACATATTCACAACAGTTCAGTTTATACTTAAAACGTAACTACGAAAATAATGTTTTTTCTGTTGCGTGTGCATTTATTTACTTAAATCTTAGTACTTTTAACTAAATTATAAAATCTCAGATTTAGAATGATAACGTTAAATGTTTTGTGATTTTTTCTTTTGTGTGATAAACTATACATTAAAAGGCACGTTCCTCATTCATTTGAAACCTTTCACTATTTTTTATGAAACTGCTAAATTCCATCGTCATTTTAATTTGTAATAAAATAGAATTTAACATGTTCATGTAGCTTGTCCAGCTGGTTGGGTTATGCATAGCATGTCATGTTACCTGTTTCAAACAAGTCATCGTAGACACTGGAATGAAGCAAATGTAAGTCTGACCATTTCTTTGATATACCCTAAAATCTTTATAATCAGTCGACCTTGAAATAAGCCGGTCTGGAAAATAAGCCACCCAATCCTTTCAAAAACATAAAACAGGCCACGGCTTATTATCGAGATTTTAGAGTATCGTTATACTTTTACTTATTGTTCGTTTCGACCGGCTTGCTATCTATGTAAATACTCCATCTTCAACACTCCACCTTTTCTTACCTATACCGCATGTTTTATTTGTGACAACCTTCAAATCGTTAAATAAGAAACATGAGTCAAACTATGGTTAATATGGTGTTAGGTGGAATAATCTATTAACGAAGACAGTCATCGGTGACAATCAGAGCCAGTAGATCGAGTAATGTAATACGCTCCATAAACTGAATGTGCAAAGTTTGACAAAGCCAGAGCCAGAATACTAACCTTCTTGACAATCTGAGCCAGTAGACTGGGTAAAAAGCCCGATTCATTAAATTGAATGTACAAATTTTGTTATTCAGTTACGGCCTATGTGTTTCCAAGCCCCCTTTTTACATACATAGATAAGGATTCAAAGCAGGGTGAGGAATCAAAGTGATGGGTTTTGATTTGTATTACTGTTTAAAAAATGTCTGAAGAGGCCAAGTACCTGCATCTCATTCTCGGCAGATAACTTCCAACTTTCTCACACAGCGTCAGGACGGTCGATAGCGGGCCCTCGAATGATAGGGATTTGGTAATTACCATGTCAACAACAAAGGAAAGTAAATATTCTTTAAAAGTTGATGCAAGTAAAAAGCAATAACAAATCGAATATTTTGCTATAACCTTCAAAAGTTTAATTTTGAGTCACTTTTAATAAGTCAATAGACTACATCTTAAAAAGTACTAAACTAATTGTGAAGTTAGAGCCCTGAGAAAACAGAGGATTGGTAATAAGGATAAAAGAAATAACAGTCAGTGATAACCAGCAAGTTTTATAATTTATATGACATTTAGTTACATTTTATTTGCACTTACCTAAGATTCATACTATCGCTTATGCACGTGTATATGTGTTTGTTCGATATTTTATGTTGTGTCTAAATTATGCATGTGTTGTCATTAGCTCGACTTTTCCAAGAATAAGGAGGCTATTGCACTCGCCCCGGCGTCGGCGTCGCCGTCTGTCAAAGCGTTGTTTATATCAATGCTAATATCTTCTATACCATCAGAAATATTTAATTCAAACTTGACATACTTATTTCTAATGGCAATATAGACAACTGCAGCATGGCACATAATTCCGGTAACCATATTTGCATAGTTATGCCCCTTTTGTTCTTAGATATTGTCACAAAAACTTGACCTTAGCTTTTACTTTGCCATTTCTAATTATTTCTTTATCAAACTTTCGAATTATTTTTTATAGACATGTGATGCAGCCAAAATCTTTTGGGTCAATGTCAAATTTGCTAAAGCTTTCCACCTTTTTGTACTTATATTTTGTCAAGATAACTTAAAGTTGACAATAATTTGCCATTTTTTAATATTTCTTCATATTTTTTTCAAATTATATTGCTTTTGACAACATGGTAATGATGTACCTTTCCTCCCCATCCCTTCATTTACCCCAACCCATCCACCCCGAAAGAAATTTCGATTTTAAAATTAATAAGTTTGACCATAATTCTTACACAATTACAAAATATACCCCTCGAACGTTGACAATTTCAGAAATTCAGTGTTTTTTCTCAAACAACATTGGTTTTATCACCATGGTTTGTAATATATATGATAAGAAATTACTAGCAGAGTGTTTTAGAGGGTATTTTGTTAGAGACACAACAGTCTTACGGGTATGTATAACGTTCAAAAAATAGTTTCTTCTACAAGAAACCCCGTCTTATTTCTATGTGTAGGATGTTAAATTGACACGTAGATAATAAATGATATGCCTTTCAGGGGGATTGTGTAAATAGAAATTCTCATCTGGCCATCATTGAAACAGAAGATGAACAAAATTTCCTAAAGCAAGAATTAGGTCACCGAATAGATACAGGTAAGTAAGTGTGCATATTTCACACAGTGAAACGTAGTCAACATCTTGAATCTGATACAACGAATATTAATAGAAATGTAAGAAATGTACTGTGTTTTGTTTTCATTATATAGTTTAGAGTTATGATGCAATTTTGAATGTTCTGAGACTTAACCTAGAGTTTATGATGGCATACTGGTGATACTCTAACCCACTTTCAGGGTGATTTGGAGCAAACATTTGTCTTTAAAAATGTTCACAAGTTTTTCTATTATTTGCCATGGTGTCCTAGTTTTTGCCCCGCGTGACCCAGATTAAAACCCTACCTAGAGTGTATCTAGACAATCAAGACAAACATTCTGACCAATTGCCAAGATGATTTGGTAAAAAGATTGGATTCTACAATGACCATTTTCAAATGTGTGACCATTTACACATTTTGCAGGTCCTACAAGTATCATTCAAGACAAACGTTTGATGATTCGGCTCTATCTGTAATTAGTTTTGTGCCATGAATGGTTAAAAAAACAATTGTCAGTTGGAATGAGTTGACACTTGTGAAATATATTTAAGACGTAGACGACGTTTCTGACACATCAGCATGGGTGTCAGGTAGAGACAATAACAGAGAAGGCACATGGGAATGGTACAATGGCTTCTCAAACACATACAAACCATTTACATACACACACTGGAGTCATGATGAACCTAATGCAGGTTTGATTTTATTATCGTAACAATGCCCTCTTAGAGTTAATCCTAAGCCCGTAAGAATTGATACTTAATGTAAATTATGTTACTTGTATAATTCACATCACCTTCTTTATTTCAAGAATCGAACTGCCAGGTATATAAAATGAATTTCTCTCAATATAATTGTATTCTAGTAAACATAATTTCTTGGAATAGTATCCCAGCTTCTATGATTATGTCTTAAGAGTAATGTCTGATATCGTTCAATCAATTTGGTGTGACTCGTTTGTCGTAAATACTATGTATAATTACGCTTTAAACCTCAAGTTCTTTCAATAAAATTCATTTTTGTTGATCTTTTCATAACTCTTCTTCATATGAATCAAAACATGTACAATCGAAGAATAAATACATTTGTCATACTGTGCGAAAATCAAAGTTTATTTTGATAAAATTAACATTATGTCAGTATGGTAATGTATTGACGAATAACACAAAATTAAAAAATGCATGTCCATATCAAATTAAAGCATATTACTTAAGAAATAATAAATTTTTCCCTGTACTTTGTCGTTGAACAAAATGCAGTCAGCAGTTCGGATGCGTCGTAATGAAATCACGAGTGGGTAGCATGAGTGAATTGTTCACATCCGAACGACTTGCTGTATCTTATTCAACTATAAAATATGCCAACACAATTTTTATTTTTATTCTAAAGCGCTATGTCCCTGTACTTCATTGAATTAAATGGATGCGTAATAATTAAAACACGTGTGTTGCAGGGGTGGTTTAATTCATTACGAACTCAAAAGACTGACAGTATATTATTTAATGATACAATATACGAAAACATTTATTATTTCAATTCACAAAAACACGTCAGTTTTGTTTAAAACGAGATGTCTCCCAAAATTTGTTGAATACGTATTACTATCATTGTATCTTCAAAATGCGAAATGCGATCGGAGGCGCTTGTTTTCATATGTCACGTCGTTGCGTCACTTATTGCACGTCGTCATTGGAGAAATGTTCTGTACAGATTTTTCCTATATGATCATATTTAAGAGAACGCAGTCATTTGTGTTAGAATATTGAATAAGTCATTTAATAACTGAATAAGACAATGTGCATTAGAATATGGCATATCACTGGACGCTTACTTTATACATTGAACATTGTATCGTTTTTTTCAGGTGACCATGAACATGAAGAGGACTGCGTGACTATGGTTGTAAATTTAAATTTAAATGGGCTGATTATGGCTGTAACGAAAACATGTACTATGTGTGTGAACATTCGGCTTTGTAAGTTGTTTAGTCTGGTTTACATTCTCTGTACCAACTTGACACTAGATACAATGTATCAGTACCATTAATATAATTTGTAATGTTACTTTCATTGTTAACTTGACACTGCAGTATTGTTTGTGAAGTATAAATTAACACGTAAGAAGCAAAAGAAGTCATTTCTCAACATTTGCAAAGTGAGAACACAATGTTTTTCATTTTTGTCTTACTCTGTTACTTAGCCGTACAAGGATCTAGAATTGTCTGAATCACCTTGGTTGTCAGTCATCTTGTGCTGGTACCGACAATTTGTATTTTTGGAGATTTGAATTTATTTATGTCATGGTAAAAGATCTGTCTTTTATTTGACCGAACTGTCTGTTGTAAACGCCAAAATTCCGATTTCTTTTTGTTTACAAATGTGTTGCTGCATCGATAAATCAAACTAACCAGTCGTCAATCAGCAAAACATGTACATGTATGTAAAGTTTATCGGTGATTAATGGCATTTATGTAAAGTTTCCAAAAATTATGTTTATTGTCAGTCCTTTATAGCTCAGTGGTCTGTTCACTTGACGCTAGAGCAGAAGGTCATTGGTTCAAACCCCGCCAGAAGCTGGACTCTCCACTTCATTTTATTTCATCTCTTGTCACTGGTCATTTCTCATCATCTTTCGGCAGAAACTGCCTTGTCAAATTTCAAAGTTTCTCCATAAGTGCCGAGTACGCTTCTGCTATCTTGTGACAAAGTCCAAAAATAAGGACGCTGGTAATAGGAAATTTTAAGGGCATACACTGGCGTGTCCGAAGTATACAGTGACTGAGTGTCTGTGTATTAGCCCAGTAACAGCGAGGTAAATTGTGAAAGAGTACCGTAGAGTACCATAGGAAAACTGTCCTATGTCATTAAGCGCACGAAATGAGTCTAGTGAAGTGTTCAATGTTCGGCAAGGACTAGGTGAAAACAGAAAGTTCGGTTAAATAAAAGGCAAATGTTTTATTACGACATAATTATGTAAATCCAAATCTGCAAAACATACAGTGCTATCCACTCCAAAAGTAAAACAACTACAAAGTCAAGATTTATCGGCACTAAACTGAAATGTGTATCTCGTTAATATGAAAAAAATTATAAATTGTCTTGTAATAAAGTGTTGATGATTTAATTGAAATATTTCTGTTAGAAATATATGTTTAGTAATGCAGCCCGTGTAAAAGACACGTTTACATGTATTTTTATAATACATCTACCTACTGCTGGACCACCAAGTATGGAAGAAGTTTCATGAATGATATGACAAAAGTTACCACCACGTACGCAGTATTGAATTTTGAATTAAACGGTGGTCAATTTGCAGGACATTAATTGGTGAGATTTACAATTCAGGTTTGTTGTAAGTTAGATATCTTGTCATAGCATAAAGACAATGACCTAAGAACTTAGATAAGTGTAGATTCCCTTTTTGTTATTACTTCTGTTTCTCTTTGTTGTTTTGTTCTTGTTTGTTTGTGTTTGATTGAATCTTAATTATTTCAGTTAAGGTTTTACTCAAAGATTTCAAGTAATTTCAAAAGTCTTCAAGTTTATTGGTGTGCCTCTTTTAAGAAAATAATATTTATCAATTTAAGTTTCGCCTACATATTTATTTGATACTACCTGTGTTATATATTGGTGTTTAGTAAGACTTAGTTTAAAATTAGTTTGGAAACCGCGGTGTTAAACCTAAGGAAAGTAGATCTCCCATAATAAAACAACAAAGCGCTTAACGTGATATTGTTGTTTAAAGTGACCATCATTACTTTAAGAAATACTTTATTCACTGATTTATACTCCTTTAAAAATGAACATAGTCATAGTCATAAATCATATCCAATTTTAATACCTTTAATCCCATTGAAAGATAGATCTGAGTGAATATGAAAATTTGTCATATTCATATTCTATTATTAGGCATATTTTCATTCAAGCGTGTTTATGAGAGTAATCACACTGAGTCAGAAAACTTATATCTTACATCTTTTCAAAACATTTTAGCAATTTTCTTGACCATAATCAAAAATGACCATTTTGAAATGTAACTTCAAGGTTTCATAAAACTATCATACTAAATCTTTATAATGTCCTTATTGCAGCGTATGAATAAGCTAAAACTATTTGACAATGTCGTGGTCATGATGTGAGACTGCCTGTTCAATGTAATAGTACCTTTCAAAATGATCACTCTGATTTTTAAAAAAAGACTTTAAGCATTGGTTTTTACTCTACAGAAATACATGTATATCCAACATGATGGCTGGCATAAGAGTTCATAACATTGTTTAGTAATTTAGATATGTCATCTGTAAGTCAGAGAAATAAGTTATTTCTAACATATTAGGGATGTTTTTCGGTTTTCTTTCTGCAAGTTAGAGAAATAAGTTATTTTTGACATGCAATAGAGGTTGCATTTTTCATTGGATCTTTATGAAACGTTGTCAGTATAATTGCATTGATGTAATCTGATCAATTTGGAATATGGGTCATCTTGGGTCAAAAACTAGGTCATGGTTTCAAATCATTGAAAAACCTCGTGTATGCCAAACGGGTTGCATTTTGCATTTGATCTCCGTGAAACTTGATCAGAATGACAGCCTTGATAAAATCTAGATCAATTTCGAATATGGGTCATCTGGGGTCAAATCGTAGAAAAAAACCTTGAGTATGCAATAGAGGTTGCATTTTTCATTGAATCTTCATGACACTTAGTCTGAATGATTATCTTGATGAAATCTAGATATAGTTCGAAAATGGATTATCTCGGGTCAAAAACTAAGTCACTGGGATATATCATGGGAAAATCTTGTGTATGCAATATAGCTTAAATGTTTCATTGGGTCTTGGTCAGTATACTTGATTTGATAAAATATAGATTTTAAATTTTAACTTACAGTTGTTTCTTTCTAAGATTTTCTATCTGCAAGTTAGAGAAATTAATTATTACTAACATTTATTCAAAGCAATCATTGTTTTTAAGCAACATTCTAGACCATAAGGCAGTACGGACATTCCAAAGGCTAACAAGATTAACACGTACTTGAACTTTCACTTAAAAAATAAATGAATGGCCTTGACATAACCCATAATTTATGACGTGGTGGCAATCCTTTAAGGAACCTGAATAAAAATTTCTATTTCGAATTAATAAATACTGTAGGAATCTGTTTGTTCTAATATTTATCTTCTATGCTGATGGTTTTAGATTTTTGAGCTACAGTTCGAAAATTAGGACAGAAACAATGCTTGAGTACATTAAACTCTTATATTTTGAGTGTATTTTACAGGCATGGAAATCCTGTGACACAGAACCCGTCGAAAATTTCAAATGCAAGTAAGTATTGTACCACTCAGTGATCTGTTTGTAGTAGGATGGATAATGTAGTTACTAGACTTTTCAATAACTAACAGTAATAAGTTCGTAGGAGCTTTTTTCTTCTTAAGTTGGTCGTGGCAACTATCACCTTAAAGTAGCTTAAGGTATAAGATATCGAATAAGATTTCTTGTTTCAATATATATCCCAGCATGCATTACTAGCTAGTCCTCAAACTTACATAACTTTACATTGAAATTTTGGTTATTCCATCGTGGTGCAGTTGATATGATGTATATGACAATATCTACTAGTATCTTAATTGACAGAAAATTTCTCTTAAATTTTGTAAGTTAGTCCAGATAAAGATGTACATTATGAAAATAAAAAGTTTTGAAAGGTTAGAAAAAAGTGAGTATTAGGAGTCTTATACCTTAACTCCAAATGCAAACTGAAGAGGGGAATAAGTATGTCCAACACTTAAGACACATGTGAACGGCAACACTCGCGTCCATACGTTGTAAACATATCACTTCTTAAGATATTACGTGTACGTTATCATTTCAAGAATAATCGGAAATATGGGAAATCCGTTTAAAGATAAGTACACATAGTATTTTTTTGTATATTTAAGCACAAAGTAACATGTTCACCAACGAAATGCATGCAAACGTTACAATTAGTTTAGGCTAATGCGATTTATTTCTTTCAAAGTGACCATAATGCATTACAATCAACTAAGATGCGTTTAACTATACTGATAGTTTTGAAGTCGTGTATGAAGTAACGTATATGTATATTGATTATTTCTCTCACTTACAGATAGAAATGAAACACTTTCCATGTAGGTGGATTATCACCTTTTAACTAGGACATTCTAGATGCTTTTTCACTATATTCAATACAAAAAAAATTCAATACAGAACTTAACTATTTATAAATATAATTTTTTTCTATGAGATTGTATCACTTTCAGATGATATGTTCCACTTATTTTTTATCTGACAAGGGAGTCATGTTATTTCAGATTGTCCTTCTGGTTGGGTTATGAACCATTGGTCTTGCTACTTCTTCCACACAAATGATCGGACAACATGGTCTCATGCTAACGTATGTAGCATCTCTAACCTTTCCAGTATATCTGCATAGCTGCAAAATATTATTCATGAACAAGCTTTATGAAAACTTTTCAGAATGTCTTTGTTAAGACTTGGTACACACAACATTTATGGAGCCTAGCTATGTAAAAAAGCAACTTCACCTACAAAAGATCATGCATTCCGTTTCACAATAACTACACATTTGAAACACCTTCTTTGTTATTTCAGTCATTATGTTCGTCTCAACACGCGCATTTAGCGATAATAGAATCAGTGGAAGAGGATCGTTTCATTGGGCAACAGTCCTCACAGCGAATAGATACTCGTGTGTACGGCTTTTACAATGTAGATTGAATACTAGTAGACAGATTCCCTTATAGGCAATAGTTAGCTAAATTTCTTTCATTTAACTGATATTCAAAACTGGTAAATATAAATAAGAAATATTCACTGATAATGAAGGCTGAAACACGGAATATGGTAACAAATATTAGTATTATTAATACTATATTGAAGCTGGTGAATATATTGTCTTTATCAGCTTCATTAACTCCATGCTCGAGTTGTAAGAGTCGCTCACTTGAAATCATTGTAGCTTCTCTTATATTGAGGGCCATGGCTCCGAGCCCTGCTACTAAACTTTATGTGAGAAAGTTGGCAGTTTCTTATTAAGGATGTAGATCTTTAGCTTCTACTGATTTTTCCAAGGAACGATGGTAAAGTAAAAAAAGAGAACTAATTACGGTTAAAACAACAACAATATCAGCTTCGTGTGTTTGTTTTCTTTATAAAGCAAATTGCTGATTTTTACTCTAATAACATTAGAACATTTGTGTTAATGGAATTTAATATGCATATGGTAAGTATATATGTATTCTTGACAGCTGAACTATTCCTTTTATTTTACTGTGCACTAACATTTAAACTTTTAACATGTAACAAAATCCTATAAACTCGTTTGTCTTAAGCCTGACCACAAGCGTAAATAGTCAGTTTTTATATTCATCTACATGATTTCATTGATTCAAATACTGGTATTTGGGTAGCTGGCACTGATGATGACAATGAAAGTCGCTGGGAGTGGGCGGATGGTTCGAGTAACGTACCGATTCAAGGATATACAAACTGGCATAAAGGCGAACCAGACTCAGGTCAATAATGTTTCTTCGATTTTGCTCGCCCGATGCTTGATTGAAAACAAGGGAATGACTTGAATTATGAGTCATTTGCTTGATACATGTAATTATAATATGTCACGAGTCATCAAAACTTGAAATTACGACTGTTTTCGGAAAGAAATAGTAAATTACTAGCACTTCCATATATATTAGGTTTTTGTATATTCTCTAGGTGATCATGATCACGATGAGGACTGTATGAGCTTGATAGGAACAAAGGTTTCGAATGGCAGGATTATAGTTGTAACGAGCATATGTAATTTGTTTTCGAAATATCAGCGTACGTTCCAGGTATTCTATCCTTTTCTGTTAAATTCCAAGACTCAACAATCAATGAAAGCTAACGTTCCAGCTGGCGTCATTACTGCACGTGAGTCATTCGTATATTACCACTCAATCAGTAGGCATTTACAATAAATTGTGTCTTTTGTTAAATGTTATGCCGTACGTCCACATTACCATCACAGGCACGTCCAATATCTGATTGTTTAACTGATTTTAATTTGCATAGTATAGTAATGTATGATATCTCGAGTGGTGCAACACATGAAGGGACTGATTTCCATCAGCAATATTTTAGTCCGATAATGTGTTCCCTTAAAACTTTTAAAAGGTTGGTAGTAGTTATGCCAGTTATCATAAAGTTGGTTAGAGCGCTTTATCGAAAATCTCCTGTCGGATGTGTGCTGGTGAAATAATTCACTTTGGATACACGTTTGCAAACTATCCAGTCCTCCATAGCCTCCACCTCCGGTGAATGTTTAAATGTTCGGTTTAGCATAACAATCCATAGATTATATTTTAATTGGTAGTAAGAACATTGTTGATGGTGTCATATTAGCTGTTATAGAGTTTGTTTCTAGCTATTTGACATGACGCCCATTATGTTTACAAGTATACATGCGCGCTCAGTTATTCCACTTTCTTAATACGGTCGTATTCTCGCCCCTTGGATTGCGATTACCTCCCATGTATAAATTGATTTTGAATTATTAATATCTTTTATCGGATCTGTATGCACTAAATACAAATTAAACCCATATAGGCGTTGACACAACACTTTCCTGTTGTCCTAATTCCTTGAAAAACTTATAACTGTGTCCTGGCCTTGTCTTCCTATGGTAAGGTTTTTGTAAATCAGAAGATTCGACCCTCGCGTCTGCTACTTTGATTCCAAGTTTGTTCGGAATATTCATGTGTTTCAGACACTGGTTTAAGATGTAAACTTTCGAGTATATTTACATTATAATCTGTTTGACTTCCATGGTTTTCCAAATTTCGTCATCTTTCGTCACATTTCTTTGGCTTGCATGAATCAATATCA
>JAFMSR010000017.1:16576404-16756404 GCA_022818135.1 Saxidomus purpurata
TAACTGGCACCTCAAATGTAAATCTATTCAAAATCATTAATGAACTCTCGTTGAATAACCAAATAATTTTTTTACGCTTCGGTACTTTTGCTGCGTGCTAAACTCCAACATTTACTAGTACATTGTTTCATTTATGTACATCTTCTTACCCAACTGTGGGGCGGGACGGATGATGAAGAGGAGGGATCATGGGTATGATACGGAGTCAATCAACCAATCATTGAGTATACAAACTGGTACCGAGGTACGAGCTGTAACCGCGCATTTGTGTTGCATTTCAGTATATTGCCTGATATAAGCAAAGTTGAAAATGTAGGTCCGGTGTGTCTGACAAAGATAATGTACTTGCCGTGTTTGACCTACATTGGAATATCAGTTAAACAAAAGAACGTGTGTCAGTAAAAGAGAGAAAAGTATATGCTCTTCTATTGAAATATTTAATCGAAATATATGGTAACCTTGGTTAAAATACTTCGCAGTCTTCTTTATGTGTCATCCTGTTCATTTTATTTGCTAGGATATTTTATGTTTGGTATTGTTGCTGTGGTTATTTTCTGTCTCAGTATGCAGGGGCTAGAACTTGTACGTTTGCTTTTGGCATACTCATTCTTTATAGATATTTGTTCCCTCAAATGGGATCCCTCCGAAAATTTGATTCAACGTTCCACTTCCCCGAAAATAACGTCTCATCGCGATAAAAGATGTCGAGCACAATGACTGTCGATGGTCAAGAATGCCAATGACTTGTTGGGTCTTGGTTAATAGTTCCTGTATAAATCTTTTAAATTTCGCAAGACTTCTTTTTACTGTGTGCTCAGTATATCTTATAGCAAATATCAGCATATTTGTCGTATAACTGTTTTCTTCTAGGTCAGCCTTATAGAGGAAGTGAGGATCACGAGGAAGACTGTATCTGTCTCGTAGGTAATCATGGTTATCTGTGGCAAGACCATAACTGTATTGAGCATATGTTCTGGGTTTGCGAAGAGACGTATATATATATCTTCACTTAATGATTTGCATTTCCTTTTGGTTTTTTTGACTTTCTTTCCATTGAAGTTTTGTTCTTAATTTGCTAACACTAGGGACCAAAAAACGCGCATATTTTCGTAATTCTCTTCATTGCGAATTAATTACCGTATCGGTTCTTTTTTCTGCAGAGACACTATTTCTGCGTTTTCTGTGCCGCAGAAATAAAAACCGCAGACTATTTCACGTGATTTTATATAGTATGCTAATGCAATAGGGCATAGTGTAGAATAGTATAATTTAAAGTATAACCTTAAAAGTTTTACATCTGATTCTGTGCACAAAACGTAGGACCGTGTTCGAAACAAATATTATTATCCGCAAATGTGTTCAGAAAGGTTTGCCAAATTTACACAAATCTCCGAGATTGCGGGTGTCTGCAAAGCAAAGATAAACATGATTAAATAAACAATACAGTGGACTGAACAAATACAACAATACAAGTTTCTACGCAATCCTAGAAAAATGGTTTATTTAAATGTGTAGTGTGTTCCACTTAAATTAGCCATGACCGATATCATAGATTAGGAACATAGATCGAAATAGGGTCATTTAAAGATATCAGTTAGTCTGATGTTGTTCCGACTGCATTCTAACAATTTGCATAAAGATGTCTAGGTTTCTGATATCCGTCGCCGTTTTAAGCATTTTTCAGGTTGCATGTGTTCTCGCGGATTATAAATGTTTATGTAACTACGATGTAGAGTTGACGGTTTTTGCTAAACCGAGCTCTGGGAGTCAAGTAGTGGGATACTTGTATGAGTTTGATTGTAAATCAGTATATGGTAAAACAGCGAAAGATTCAAAATTTCAGTCAGTACAATACGAACATCAGGTACGAACATTTTTTTTGTGTTGTCCATAAAATAAATGTAAGCAGGTTATTAATATTAAGTAATGGTTTTAACCTTAGTGGTGAAGAGCCGGTCATGCAGTCTGGTCAAAATTTACACTGTCCACTCTTCTGTTAATGATTTTTTTCATAGCTGAAAAACTGGTAGCGTCTAAGTGCATTTAAGGGCTTAATTAGCATGGCATGTCAGGATTTTTCTACATCACGAGCTGATCCTTGGCTCATGGAAGATGGTACACGCACCTACCTCACGACCAATTGAAAAATGCAAATTGTAATATTCTCGATGCCGTCGCATTGCTAGCTTTCAGCGAATCCTCCTTGCTGCAATGTTTGTGAATATGAATTAAATGATATCGATATAAATCAGTCGACAGTAAAGAAACATCTTTACACCAAAAACATTTCTAATATAGTTTTTGAAAGCTGCTCGCTCTCAGATTTTGGGGAAAAAACTTCTTCAAACTGTATGAAAATAATATTATTTAAAACATATAGTCTTATAAAAGGTTCCAGTATAAATTCCTGTCACGTGTATCTGTTGATTTGAACTAATACGCTACCAAATTATAAATCGTTGCAAACGCTTTTGAAATTCCAATATGAACATATAGTGTAGCGGTGCCGTATTACCAGCATTTTCAATCGATTTTGCAATTCCTACCTAGGTTTTTACTTCTACTGTTGAGTCTAGCCTTTAGTTTTATATGTACATGTATTAGTATGTGATTTTTTGAGAAGCGAGCGAGCAGCCTTTAAGTTTATGTAGTTTTCTTTTACAATGATATTGCAAAATATAAATAATGCTTTCTTGCAACTCATTTTCATGAAGATATGGCTTGAACACAAAAGAAAGGTGTAATTGTGTTTACATAGTTTTAGAATGAGGAGAACATTGTTATATCCTCATCTTATCAGTAAATTTATTTTTATATCATTAAATTCAAAGTGATCCTGTGACTTTAAAATTTACATACCATAATATTTTAACGTAAATGAGAAACATTATAAAAGACTGCGGCATTGACACTTACTCAAAGCAACAAGAACTCTCATGTCTCTTATTTCATTACATTCTTCACTCAGGTCGGATATGTCGAAATCAGCAGTAACATTCAGATTCAAATTTGCCAAGGAACAGTCCCAGGTGACGACATGGGTAAGTATAATACAGTTCAATAGAGAGAAAACACCTCCAACAACGATACAGTTTTACCAATCAATATTATTCTTACCTTTTAGTTTATCATTACTCCTTTACCGAAAAATAACAATATAGATACTATTACATGTAATTCATTCACTTTGAATAGAAAATAATTATAAAGTTACTAGTAATCATTACGTTTGCGCATAAAAGTAGCAACATGTATATAGCTTCTAATAAGTCAATACATTTAAACAGAGAAGTGTTACTATATAGGTACTAGTTACTTATTACATTTTAACCGACAAGTAACATAACACACGATGAATTTGAACTAACTAATTCAAGTTAATACTAGTGTCAAGAACATATTCGTTTTGAAAGTGCCTCCTTTACAATAAATGTTATAACAACAACATATGACAGTGACAACAACAACAACGACAACAACACAGTCTATGTCGTCCTCCACGCCTCAGCCAGCACAGACAGACCGTTCAACTCTTTTTACAATCACTGATCGCCTAACATCTTCGACCAAAGCATCGAGTCAACAGAACATCTCTGGACACCCAGTATCTCATGGGTTATCACCCTCTGCTGTCAGTCTTTCAACGCCAACAACAACATCAGCAACAACTACGCCAACAACAACGTCAACAACAACAACGCAAACTACAACAACTACGCCAACAACAACATCAACAACAACTACGCCAACAACAATGTCAACACAAACGCAAACAACGACAACAATGCCAACAACAACATCAACATCAACAACTACGCCAACAACAACGTCAACAACTACAACGCAAACTACAACAACTACGCCAACAACAACATCAACAACAACTACGCCAACAACAATGTCAACACAAACGCAAACAACGACAACAATGCCAACAACAACATCAACAACTACGCCAACAACAACGTCAACAACAACTACGCCAAAAACAACATCAACAACTACGCCAACAACAACGTCAACAACAACAACATCAACAACTACGCCAACAACAACGTCAACAACAACTACGCCAACAACAACATCAACAACAACTACGCCGACAACGACCACAACAACGCAAGCCCCGAAACCATGTTTGTATTTAATCAAACTTTACATATTCACAAAAGTTTAGTCTTTATTTTAAACATAACTTCGAAAATAATGTATTATTCTGTTGAATGTACATTTATTTTTCTTAAATCTCGAGTACTTTTAACTGAATAACAAAATCTCAAATCACGAATGATAACGCTTATTTGTGATGAACTATTTGTTAAAAGGCAAGTCTCCCGTTCATTTAAAACTGTTGACTCCTTTTTATCAAATTAATTATTATGTTAAATTTTACAGTCATTTGAAGTCGAAAAACATTTGTAATATTATATTAAACATATACATGTAGCTTGTCCAGCTGGTTGGGTTATGCATAGCATGTCATGTTACCTGTTTCAAACAAGCCATCGTAGACACTGGAATGAAGCAAATGTAAGTCTGACCATTTGTCTTTCAGTTTTTAAAAATCGATCTCGATAATAAACCATCAAATCCTTTCAAAAAGATAAACCAAGCCTAGGCTTATTGTCGAGATTTTAGGGTATCATTAAACGTTGTACTTACTTGTCCGTATCTTTGCAAATTCTCCATCTTCAGGTACAAAGTTTGTTATTCATTTACGCTCCATGTGTATTTAAGTCCCTATTTGACATACAAAGATAAAGATTCAAAGCAGGGCTAAGAATCAGAAGTAATTAGTTTTAAATAATGACTGGTTAGTGAGTGTTGTGTCTGGTAGTGTTAAGAGATTTCTTTAGCTGTGTTATCTTTTAAGACATCTAGGTTCGTTTTGACTCTTGATTTTGTAAAAGCTAGAAAAGAAACTGGACTATGATATGCTTGATAATATAACGACCGGCCGCAAAGCACAGCGCACAGCTGTCTTAGTGATTTAAAGTGTATACTCTTTCGAATATAGAAACTTTGGCAAGTTCAGAAATTCATTGGTTCTGTCAGCATGGTTTGTTATTTACTATAAGAAAGTACTAGCAGGAGTGTTTTGAGGGTATTTTGTAACAGACACAACCATCTTTAGGGTTTTTATTACGTTCAATTGTTTTTATAAGTTTTTCTTATACAACACTCTATCCGTATCATGTTAATTTGACACGTAGATAAGATTTTACATTTGAGTGATATACCGGTCAGTCTGTGTCCTCATATAAATTTCAATTTTTCAGAACTCCTCAGAACTTTCAGAAAAAAAAACTAAATAAGGCAGTTAAAAAGGTGATACATCAACTGCAAATTAAGTAAATACTTAAAAAAACAAATCATATGTTAATCTGCAAACTGTTCCACTCCACAACTTACGTCACCTTCTCAAACATTCTTCACCGCCATTTTTGAATTCTTTACGGAGCCAAAAGTTGTACATGTATAGCTTATTATTTATCAATACTCGTCGTAACAAAACTTAATCAAACTTAAAAAGAATTATTCTAACGTCAACGATTTGCAGTGGCCAACTTGCGAAATAGTTTAAAGGTATATAATCAGATTTTGGCCATGAAACATATTTGTTTGAAACTCTAACATCTGATCATTTACACCCATTAGTGTTCACTTAGCGCTTAATTCAAGTAAGATTTTCAATAGAGGTATTATTAAAATTTGATTTCCCTATCTTGGTTGCCCAACAAAGATAGAGTTATTTTATCATAAGTAAAAATTTGATACACATACTTTGCCTAAGGAAAAATATAAATATAAAACTTATTGTATCATATTTGTGAAATATTTGCACTAAAAATAATATATTTAGATGGAATTCATTAGAAATGCAAGTTTGAAAAATTATCATTACCTCCCTTTACCTATCTTGGGTGCGCACCCAAGATAGATTGGAAATAAATGAATTCATAAGTTACACGTTGTTTTAAAACTTGCATTTTGGTTCAGAATGTTAAAATATTTGTATGTCTATCCAATTCAAATGTAAAAGTAGAAATTATATTGAAATAAAAAAGAAATACTCAACGTTTTAAATACTTTCATATTAAAGGGGAGTAATAAATTTTTTTATAAAAGTTAATAAAATGTAAATTTCTGATAGGGATCTAACTCAATGTAATGGGTCTCTTTTTTTTTTTTTTTTTTTTTTTTTTTTTTTTTTTTCCTCTTTTTTCCCCCTTTTTCCCCCCCCCCCCCCCCCCCCCCCCCCCCCCCCCCCCCCCCCCCCCCCCCCCCCCCCCCCCCCCCCCCCCCCCCCCCCCCCCCCCCTTTTTTGTTCATTCAGTAAATTTCTAACAGAATATACAAAAAGTAAAAATTATCATTAGATGTTGCTTAAAAGTAATTGACCACCTTTAATATACCGTTATAAGTAAACGATCAATTAGGAGCCTGTTATCCGTGTAACCCTGAAGATTTGAAATGATGCACCAAGCCGAGACAGGATGATTAGCGGATAGCGTTCATTACCAGACCCTTTATATACAATACAATACAATACAATACAATACAATACAATATGTTTTATTGCTTTAAACATTTTACAATGCTTCTGGCAAATACAAGTATACAGCAGGTAACATGGTTATAGCAAGTATAAATATAACGACATTTATATGAGGACCCAGGGTTAGTAGATCACAGTGTAGAGTTTAGATGTGTAGTAATCTAATCACGAAGACCGAAAGACTGAGTGAATAATTACGAAGCATCTAAACGACATAAAGTGATATACTATTAGTAACTTATTTCTACTCTAACGCGTTTACTTAAAACATGTATTGAATTGTTCTATTGTGCAAAGCTGAGTGACATTCCATGTCGCTAGACAACTTAATAATATATTGACTTTTCCCAGAACGTATACTTTGATATAACAGCATATTACTATATACATTATTTCAAGAAGATGAACGCTTACGGCGCCGGGTTTAAAGCTGATAAAATATGTATGATAAAGTATCCCAAAACTATGCTTCCAGCATAAAACAATGAAAATAGCTACACGTATATATTAAGTTTTGGTGAACTTTTAGTGAATATGTAAAATATATTGCAATAAGAACACAAAGACCGGCAATACAAACGTGCGTGGACATTTTGGATTATGTTAAGATACGTGGGAGTAATTTTTAAAAGCTTAACATAGTTCCGGTCATCCGAGTGATATACTGTTTGCCTTTCAGGGGGATTGTGTAAATAGAAAATCTCATCTGGCCATCATTGAAACAGACGATGAACACAATTTCCTAAAGGAAGAATTAGGTCACCGAATAAATACACGTAAGTAAGTGTGCATATTTCACAAAGTAAAGCAAATTCAAAAGTTGCAATCTGATACAAGTACTATTAATAGAAAATGTAAGGAAATATACTGTGTTTTGATTTCAAATGGCTTTAATATTTTCACAAGATTTTTCTATTTTTTGCCATGGTGTACTAATGTTTGCCCCGCATGATCCACATTAGAACCTTTAGTTTATCAAAGAACACCAATGTTTGCCCCGCATGACCCACATTAGAACCTTTAGTTTATCAAGACAAACAAGACAAAAATTATGACCAATTTTCAAGATAGTTGGGATTCTACAGTGTACAAAGAGTGTTTCTATTATTTGACTGGGTGGCCTAGTTTTTTATCTCTCGTGACTTAGTTTTAAACCATACGTAGATCTCATCAAAACATTCTGATAATTTTGCATGGTAGGTGGGTACGAAATGTGGCATCTAGATATTTTTCTAAGATTTGAGCTTGAGACCTAGTTTTCGAACCCATGTGATCCAGTTTCGAACCTGGCATAGAATTTATTAAAACATGCATTCAGATTACATAGTACATAGAGTGTTAACCTAGTTTTTAACTCAATGTGATCAAGTCTCGAACTTTTCCTAGAGAACATTTAGATAAAGATTCTGACCAATTGACATGTTGATTGGGGGTCAAATGCGGCCTCTAGAATTTTAACAAGGTAAAGTGTGGACAGATGACAGACAGACGACAGACGACAGACACCAGGCGATTACAATATTTCACCTTGAGCATATGCTCTGGTGAGTTAAAATGAGCTCTAGGGTGAGTTTAAAAGACTTTCATTCAGAGTGAACTGAGCATATTTATACCAATATTCGCGCAATTATAGTTTCCATGGGCCTTTTAAAGTTGGGGTTTTATAGATTCATTGTGTTGTCTAATGGTTAAATTTTTAATGGTCAGTGTGTAATGTGTAGGTACTTCTTCCTGGTTTGCTAGTTTGAATCTTCTCTGTTTGCATGTGCCTCAAGGCTTCGGAACAATTGATGTCTATACTTATGCATAGCTTTAATTATGGTGTTAGAAAGTGTAGTGGAGTTTTTTGACCGAAGCCGCTTATGACGAAAACATATTTACGAAATTATATAAATATATGAGATCTCTGTGCCTTAATCTTAGTCATTAATTTTATTATTTGTACATCTAAATCACCGTGGACATATTAACGTAGTAAACTAGCTGTTGTTAGTATAACATAGCAAAACACATTAAAGATGCATTTGAACTAAGAAAGAATACTCTGAAAAACTTATATAATTCTTGAAGTTTGTATATATTTGTCACCTATCTGTTTTTTGCAGTGTTTATATATGTATGTTGATATATGTATTTATTTGTTTGTCTTTGCCATAACTGTATGTATATATGGCCAAAGGCATTTCCTATGCTGATTGCCAATAAACTTGAAACGTGTTATTTGCTGTTATTTTATACATTAACAGGGTTTTGTGATATTTGTTCTTCCAGATTGGATTTTAGAGAAAGTTTAGAACTGAAAAACAGATTTCGTACACTACGTTATAACTTTTTAGTATGTGTAGGAGCCCTAAATGTGAAAATGATCACAAACTTTCGACAAATGTGAAACACTAGCTGAAATGTGAAATAAGTTTACCCCATATGTAAAGACTTTCGACAAATGTGAAACCCTAACTGAAATGTGAAATAAGTCAAGCCCATATGTAAAAGCTTTCGACAAATGCAAAAAAAGTAGTAAAGCTTTTACATATAGGGTACAATTGTTTTATATATGTGACCATTTTCATATTTTAGAAATTTGATGGGGGGGGGGGGTCGTACAAGTAAATTTCAAATTAATAAATTAATGGAACGATATACCTTAACACATTCATGAAAAAATGTTTAATGACTCTATTTACAAATAAATTACATTTTCAATATAGAGCCAAAATTGGGTTTAGAAAACCATTGCCAGTTGGAATTAGTTGACACTTGTGAAATATATTAAAGATGACGACGACGATTCTGATTCGTCAGCATGGGTGTCAGGTAGAGACAATAACATAGAAGGCACGTGGGAATGGTACGATGGCATCACAAACACATACAAACCATTCACATACACACATTGGGGTCATGATGAACCTGATGCAGGTTTGGTTTTATTGTCGTAAATAGGCTCTGTTATAGTTGATCCAATTCCCGTAAGAATGCACCCTAGGCTTACATTATGTTACTAGTGCCTTAATTTCACCTGACCTTTTATTTAAAAAAAAAAACAAAAAAAAAAAAAAAAAATACTCCCCATTTTTATTAAAAAAAAATAATTTTTAAAAAAAATTTTTTTACCTCCCCCCTATGTCTTAAGATTTTAGTCTGGTATCATTACGATCTATTTGACGTGACTCTTTTGTCTTAAAAACTCTTATTTAATCAAGCATATAACCTCATGTTCTTGCCTTTGTTGATCTTTTTATAACGCTTTTTAATATGAATCAAACCATGTACAATCAAGCAAAGTGCATTCGTCACACTGTGCGAAAATCAAAATTTTGTTTTGCGACCAACTCTGGGGACAAGATCAGCCACATCACCCACATATTTAAGCAGCAACCATACCTTCCGCGTTTCCAAGACACGAAAACTGAAGGCGATTTTGTAGTTGATTTCATATTCCACGGTAGCCTACTATTTCTACATTATCTGTATTTGTAATGACTTTTACGACCACTTGAATCCGTCGGTTTTGTCAATGATATTCCTGTTAAAATTCATCTAGATAAAGTGTATGTCTAAATCTAAAATATCAAAAATGCAGTTATGCCCCTTGATAATTTAGTTTAGTTCCCGTTTAACTTACAGCACAACTGATTTCAATGAAGTAATGAAGTAATAGCATCAGACTTCAATTTCGAACATTGTCTAAGAAAATAATAATTGGTGTTCAAACTGTACATCACATTTTCTTTCCCTGTCAAAAGATAAAGACATCATTATGTACTAGATTCTAGTAAGTAAGAGATTGTATTTATGAATAACGCATAGCATCACTAAATAGTGCCTATCCATATCAAATTAAGGCATAGTACATAAAAATAATAAATATGTCCCTGTACATTATCGTTGAATAAGATACAGTAAGGAATTCGGAATCGTAGTAGAGTGTATTCGGGTGTACCCGGCCACCTAAGCATAAATCAATTTTGCAATGGTACAGTGATGATAAATTTGACTTTGGTCCGACTTTTATATAAACCAACATTCTGGTTCCCACATTGCTTCTAAATAGATTTATAATCTTAGCTCTCACACGTGGTAAAGATAAGAATACTGTAATTAACTGACTGCTTTTCAGTGATGCGAGGTTAATATCTTCGTATAGGTTTCAATGGTGTTTTCATGAATTTTTTAAAACATTGCGATCAAAAACTGTGTGTTCTACGTCATCAAAATAAGACATAGTATACACAAACTGCCGATATCAGACATGGCCGAGTATTACCGACGGCCGACTACACCCGATGTCACTCTAATCAAATCACGAGTGCGTTGCATGTGTGATATAATTTTTCGCACCCAAAAAGACTGACTGTATTTCATTCAACGATCAAATATATGAACACATTAATTATTTCGATTCAATCACGTTATTTTCTTTGAAAACTAGATCCGAACTTTATTAAACACGTAGCAGTATCATTGTGTCTTTAAAACGCGAAATGCGATCGGACGCGCTTGTTAACATACATCACGCCGTTACCTCACTTATTTCACGTCGTCCTAGGGGAAACGCGCTGTATTTTATCGTAAGATAAATACACCTTTTACCCATATGTTTATATTTAAGGAATCGTAGTCATTTGTGCTAGAATATAACATAAGGCGATAAATTGCTGTATAAGACAACGTGCTTTCAAATATAACATATTATTGGACACAAACCTGATACACTAGAACATTTACATAGAACATTGTAAATGTATCTTATTTTTCAGGTGGCGATGAACATGAAGAGGACTGCATGACTATGGTTGGAAACCATCATTTTAAATGGGCTGACTACAGCTGCGACGAAAATATGTATTATGTGTGCGAAATGTCAGCTTTGTAAGTTGTTTATTCTGGTTTACCTTGAAGTTGTCTCTGTCAACATTGACATCTACAATTAATATGTTATTTTCTTCTTTAACTGATTTACGCTGTATCGGCGAAACGCATCGGTTCCAGTTTTACGATGCTACTTCGACTAACGAAATGACAAGGCTTCAACAAAACATGGCTGATGTTATGAAGAAAACCCACGTCAGTATAATAGACTCGTGTATTTAAAGTGGTTATTCGCAAATTCTGAAGAAACGAGTACATATACTGAATGTCTGCGTATGTCCTGCATGACCATGGCTAGTCTGCTTTCTCCGACATTGATGTGTGTGAAATATTGTAAGTTGAATGCTGTGGACCAAAAAGTTAAAAATGCAAACTAGACCCGAAATCAATAGAGCTTGCACAAAATTGGTATTGCAATATGCATTGGCATATAATTTTGGGTCAAATTTCGTAAGTATAACATCAGAAATCAGTACAGCGATATGTTTGTTCTAATTTGAATCTTTTGTATGTTTGACGGCTACAGTTCCGAAAATCAGTACAGAAACAATAACAGAGTAGGTAACAATGTTATACATTGTATTTTGAATTTTTATAGGCATGGAAATCCTGTGACACAAGCCCCTGCTCAAACACAGAACCCGTCGAAAATTTCAAATGCAAGTAAGTCTTTCCGACTTAAGGATTTTTGGGTGGTAGATCGGATAATGCGTATCAATAACCAACAGCGATAAGTTCAGTACAGGTTCATGGAAGCTGAACGTGATAAACATCACTTTAAAGTAGCTGAACTAAAACAGCAAATTGAAGTAGGAACTAAGTGATTCAAAAACTTAAGAAACATTTAAACGGCAACAATCGCTTATATACGTTTAATTTGGTAAATATGGTACGTCTTTAGAAATGACGGACAATTGGAAATCCTCTAAATACAATGTAAACATTTATTATTACAGTATTTCATTATTTAAATGCACAAAGTAACATATTTACCAATGAAATACGTGCAAAAGTTACAGTTCGTTGTGAGGCTAACATAGTTTATTAACTTTCAATGTGACCATAAGGCATTACAATCAACTAAGATGTGTTAACTATGATGAAAACTTTGAAGATATGCATGAAGTAACGTATATTGATTATATTGATTATATCTCTCACTAACAGACAGAACCAAAACAATTGCTATGCAGGTTGATAATTAACTTTAAACCAGGATATCCCGGATGTCTTTATTATATTAAATAAAAATAAAACATGTATACGATGCATGACTTTGGTTATATAAACTTAAGGATATATCCCTGTTAAATGTTTCTAAACACCATGATGGTCACTTTTACGTGTACTTTAATTGCTTCTTGAACTTCTACAGATATTGATAATATGTCTCAACTTTATTTGATCTGACAAGTGAGTCATGCAATTTCAGATTGTCCCTCTGGTTGGATTACGAATCAAGGGTCATGCTACCTCTTCCACACAAATGATCGGACATCATGGTCTCATGCTAACGTATGTAACATTTACAAGTTGTTTCGGTTGAAAAACAAATTACAGTATATCTGCATACCTGCAAGATATTGTTCATGAACATGTTTTATCAAAACTTTTCATTCACCAAAAGAAATTCTTTGTTTATGAGAGAGTGTACACGCAACATATATTGAGCATAGATGTGTAAAGAATATGTACATGTATCTTACAAAAGATCATGCATTCCCTTTCCCTTAGCTATACCTTTGAAACACCTTTTTTATTTCAGTCATTCTGTTCGTCTCAACACGCGCACTTGGCGATTATAGAAACAGTGGAAGAGGATCGTTTCATTGGGCAACAGTCTTCGCAGCGAATAGATGCTCGTATGTACGGCTGTTACAATCTAGCTAGTTTGAATAGTCAGATCTCTTAAAAGGCAATAGTTAACTCCATCTGCTACTCTGATATGCAAAACTGGTAAACATTAATAGGAAATATTCACATCTACACATGTACATATATGTGATAATGAAGGCAGAAAGAAGGAATTATACAAAGTGTTAACAATCACATGATATTGAAGCTGATGTGTACATTGTCATTATCAGCTTCATAAACTCCGTGATCGAGTGGTAAGAGTTGCTCACTTGAGATCACTGTAACCTCTCTTAGATTTAGGGTCATTGGTTCGAGCCTAGCTTCCTAACATGTCTCTTTTTTGTGAGAAAGTTGACAGTTTCTTATGAATGATATGAATCTACAGCTAGTATTGATTTTAACTAAGAACAACGGTTTAAACAACCGTTAAACTCATACAACAGCTACAACAACAACTATATCAGCTTCGTGTGTTTGTTTTCTTTATAAATCAAGTCTGATACCGTTAGAACAGTTGCGTTTAAATGTAGCTGAGAATGGAATTTAATATTAATGTGGTAACTATGTATTCTTGACAGCTGAGAAACCATCTATCCACTAACATTTGAACTACATGATTGTTGTTTAGATAATTTCTTAAACATAACAAAATCTTTATAACTCGTTTGTCTTAAGCCTGGCCACATACGTAAATAGTCATATGTATTCATTTAGATGACGGCCATGATTCACATACCGGCATTTGGGTAGCTGGCACTGATGACGACCATGAAGGCCGCTGGGAGTGGGCGGATGGTTCGAGTAACAGACCTATTCAAGGATATACCAACTGGCATAAAGGCGAACCAGATTCAGGTCAATAATGTTTCTTTGAATTTGCTCGCCCGATGCTTGAAATGCTTATGAAAACATGGGATGACTTATAAGTTATTTGCTTGATTACAATAATCTGTTATGAGTCATCAAAACTTGTAACTCGCGACTGCTTCCGGAAGTAGTAGATCAACAGTACTTTTTTGAAAATCTAAAATACCATGTCGTTCCATAAAGGATTTTGCAAATTTTCCAGGTGATCATGACCACGATGAGGACTGTATGTGCTTGATAGGAAACAAAGGTTTTGAATGGCAGGACTATAGATGTGATCAGCATATGTATTTTGTTTGCGAAAAATCAGCGTAAGTGTTGTCTTGTTTGCATTTCTTCTCGGTTGAATTCCCACACTCAAAATAATAAACGAAAGCTTACGTTACAGCTGGCATCATAACTGCATGTTAATCACTTGTACATTTCCATTCAATCGGTAGCATTTACGATCAAATGTGTCTTTTGTTACATTACAGCCCTGACGTCCGCATTACCATCACAGGTACTCACAACATCAGGTGGTTTAACTGAATTTTAACTTGTACCGTGAATATATATGTGTATGATATCTCCAGGGGTGCTATAAAAAGAGAGGACTGATTTCAAACGGCCATTGTTTTAGCCCGATAACGCATTCCCTTAAAACTTAAAAAGGTTCGTAGTAGTTATGCCAGTTTCCATAAAGTAGGATGTAGCGCTTAACAGAAAATCTATGTATGTCCTGTCGGTTGTGTGCTGTTGAAATTAATCAGTTTGGCCTCACCTTCGCAAACTATTCCGTCCTGCACAGGTGAATGCTTCAATGTTCGATTAAACACTACATTCTAATCGGTAGTACAGAACAATGTTAACGGATGTAGATTGTTCTAACTATTTGACACGATACCTATTATGTAGAGTCTACAAGTATACATGCGCGCTCAGGTATACCACATTTTATTAGGTTCGTATTATCACCCCTTGAATTGCGATTACATCCTATGTAAAAATTAATTTTCTCTTATTAACGTCTGAAAAATTCTTCAAGTACATTTTACACGAGAGTTTCTCCTCTAAAACAGTTGAGAAATTTATTTCCTTAATAAAAACATATTTTATAAGGGATCTGTTTTGGACACGTCACTAGTAGTATTGTTGGTTTTTTTAAAACGTTTATCAGATCTAGTATATATGCACTAAATACAAATAAAATTCATATATAGGGCGTTGACACAACACTTCCTTTGGCATGTGCTGTGTCTTCCTGTTTTCTTAACGCCTTGAAAAATGGACAATGACCTACTTTCCTCATAACTGTGTCCTGGCCTTGCCTTCCTGTGGTAGGATTTTTGTAAATCAGAAGATTTGACCCTATCGTCTGCTACTAACATACTATGCGAGAAGTGAAGTCAATTACATGCATTTTAAGCTTGTTCGAAATAATCGTGTGTTTCAGGCACAGGTTTAAGATGCAAACGTTCGAGTATATTTGCATCTGTTTGGCTTCTATGGCTTTCAAAATTTCGTCCGCTTTCGTCATATTCCTTTGGCTTGCATGATAATAAACACTAGCTGATCTATAGAATTAGATGATGTTTAATTAAAGTTCGTCGGTACTACGTTATTATTTTAATTTTTTCAGGACCAGTATTTCACCCATTGTTGGCTGACGTATTTTCCAATTATCAAGCGATGTGTTACAAATGAAATAAAACTTGTATGAAAATGCGAAGACTTTAAATTTGTTTTACTCTTTATAAAAGTTGCTCAACATGGAGAAAAGTTAAAGGAAATGGCCAACCCACTGTTAACGACGATTAGTACTTTCAAATTCCAACGTGATGTGTAATTTGTTTCTGAAAAGTGATGGGTATCTGTCACAAAGTTGGATATATTTGACATTATAAAGCATAAAGTTTTAAAAACTATACTGATACTAAGAACTGGGACTGTATGCGTATACATGCGACAGTTTCTAAACTTTCCCCTTCGTAGAATTTCTTCAAACTTTGCATGCATTGTATTTCGGAGTTTTGTCGTTGGTAACGGATAATCCATATGACCAACGTCCCCAAATAGTTTAGTTATTTTAGTTTTCGGGGGAAAGCGCAAGATACAGAATGCGTCCCGTTCCATAGACATTCCCTAAGTTTTTTAACATGCCCGGCGTACAGAAAACATACATCGGACCTCGGTTTCAGGCCTCATCCGAAAAACCATTAGTTTTTTTTTCGGAGGAGCGGGGGATCGAATCTGCGATGCCTTGACTACCAGTCCAACGCCTTAACCACAAGAACTGATCCGCTCCTGTGCATGCTGACTGAGAATCAAGATAATCTCAAAACAAAAGTAGATCTCAGAAAAATAGTTAGAAAATAATGAAAGCCGTTAAGCTGTATATGTAAAATGTAGTCTATCTTATGGCAACATAACAGTATTATAGAACTACACAGGTCTTAATCATAGTCACCTTTCGATTGTGCTGAACACTTAGAGAAACTAACATAATTTATTGTTGAAGTGTTCAACACAATATAGAAGGTGACTGTGATTGAGACCTGTGTAGTTCTATAATACTTTTATGATGCCATAAGATAGGCTATATTTTTAACCTAAAGCTAAACGGCTTTCATTATTTTCTAACATTTTTCATAGATGTGCTTTTGTTTAAAGATTATTTTGATCATGTGATTCCCCACCGGGAAAGAGGTGAGGTGTAAACGGTGGATCCGGATCCAATATAGATTTTATAGGTGAAAAAGAGGAGGTTAGGGATCCTAAAAGATGCATTATCATATAAAAACAAACAGTATTCAGTAAGCAGCCAGGTAACTTAATTGGTAGAGTAGTCCCGGGTTCGAGTCCCGGTCAAGTTGCATACTTTTCTCACATTGTGACACAATTAAAAATATTAACAACAAACCACGTAAAGTTCTTCAACATGCAACTGCATAGTCGGTTAAGGCTTATACTATTTGTCTATATCTTAATGGACTGTGGCAAGCATGTATCATACTTTTGAGACTTTGAACTATAATTTTACTGTATAGAGTTTATTTTATGTTTTGTTTAAACAATTAGATCAACTTTCAAGTTTTATTTCTGATCAATGTTTATTACAAGCATGTGATCATATAAACATGTACATTCGTTATATCCTGGCTACAATAAACATGTCACGGATATTTTGAGGAACAAATACACACTTCTGTATGTTACAGATATAAATGTAGATTTCTGCGTGATATCTTTATAAAGTACAAGAAATTTAGGAGAATGAGTCAATTTTTGAAGTGGGATAAAATAATTTTACAAAAGGAGGCAAGTTTTACCAGTTTAGTTTTGTTACCTACACATTAAATCTTTCAGTTTAATAAAATTTGGATTTTTATAATTAGAGCAAAGTCGGGTATTATCGACCCTTTAGTACGATATTGTGCCGTATGTAATACTTACTTTCACTTTCAGTGCCAAAGTGACACTCAAATTACAGACAAACTATCATTGGTTGATTCTGATCAATGAAACACTTGTTACTTGACATAGTTAGGTATTATGTAGTATTCTGTCTTGTGATATGTGTCTGCTATAATCGACCCCCTTCGGCTATTATCGATCCCCCTACATCTTTTTAAAAATTAGGACCAAGGTAAGTGTATAATATGACTCGAAAGGGTTATATTCTTATTGAACTTCATTTGACATTATTTTAACATAATTATTAGAGTAACAGTCTTGAGCAATACTGCATGATAAGAATACATCGGGTGTTTGTAAAAGTATATGACAATGACACTATCAGGAATATCAAGTAGATGATAACAGGGATCGTATATATTATAAATCCTGATGATAACGAAATTGACATTTCACGGAAATAGTTTATACTATGCCTATAGTCCCGAAAAAAGACCCACTTTCAGAAAGGACCAGTCCTAAAAGGCTCATCCAAAAAAGTCCATTTATCAAAGGTACAAGTGAAAGGCCACCATAAACGGTTCCAGGACGGCCCATCGTTGGACTACCCTTTATTGTTGTGTCTTAATCATATGTTTTTTTTTAAGTTCGAAACTTGTTTTAATGTCCCGATAATAAATCTATTTATTGAACACATGTAGATAATTTTATCACAAGTGGGACTGCATCAAAGTAACAAGTTAGCACTTGTTATTACTTAAGAATACATTTGATAAATACCTTTATAATAATTCTGTTAACTGGCATCAAAGTAACCAATTATCACTTATAAATACTTTATGAATTAATTTATCAATACCTTTATAATAAACCTTTCTGATACCAATTCGTCTCGAAAGAACAATATTTTACAATGGTATAAACTAGATCAGCTAAACATGTTCATTTAGATTTTTTTCTCGAGTCAACTAAATAATTATTTAATATAATTCGTAGGGGGTCGGTCATTGCAGAAGTTAATTTTTTTCATCTGCTATTATCGACCCCCACGTGACCTTTCAAGGAGTTGCAAGAGGCTATAAAAATGGCTGCCAGGAACGGGTTCACTATGTGTATAGCTGGATTAAATGCAAAATTAAACTGATTGGATTCATATAAAAGCTAAATCTGAGTAACAGAAAGGTACTTTCCTTATCGGACGATGTAAAGATGGGCACTGAAATATATCTCATGCAGTCACACTTTGTGTAAACATTTAAAATGGTGCGGGAAGAAAATTTGTGACGTTATATGGTGATAGTGAATGACATGATCACATGATTTCTAGGAATTAATGTGATTAAGTGCCAATTAAGAGAGGGGGTCGATAATAGAAGAGGGTCGGTAATACCCGACATTGCTCTAGATAGATTTTTCTAAATAAGATTTCTTAACATCAAGAAAATTAGGACATTGAAATAAATAGTGAAATTCGTCCCCTATACATTTATAATATGTGCATAATCTTTGGCTTCTTTCCTAATTTAAAAATCTACCTTTTTCAATAGGTATAATTTATGAAATAGATCTAGTGTTCAGAATTTGCACATTGTATAGCAAGATTTCGAGGTAAAATATCGAGATACTTTTCAAAAGTTAACTCATTTTTATACAACCTATATTATATAATACACTTAGATGCCTGATCAATTTGACTAGACCATTCAAACACGTTACAGTTTATGTGGTTCCGTCAATATTCCTGACAATCTCTTTTGCCCTCCTAAACGTACTTGCCGTTTCTTCTATTAAGTTGTCTCCCCTTGTGAGTTCTTCATGAAGAAGGTTATGTAAAGGAAGAAAATTTTCAAGGTTGCAACAGTGTTTACAACTTGTTTCTATTATTTCAGGTTTTAGGTAGGGATACTATGAATTAAACTTTGTTTTTATTATACAAAACTGCATGACTGAGATGCACGTTATTTGAAGAAAACAATAGAAACTGTAAAAAGCTGTCCAAAATTGCGGAATAAACAAAGAAGAATCAGCTGGTGAACTCAAATGAACTTTCAGCAAATAAATCTAAGTGAATTTTGCTTCGTCACCTAGTTCAGATAGATTTATTGTAAGGTTTTATGAAATCCGATCATGCACATAATCTGTTACTTCAATACTTGTAAATATTGCATAAAAATGATGAGACAAAATTTTGCTTCGCCAATGTATCATGGAAAGTGGAAAATAATTTGACATCGGGTAAACTGGTTTGAAAAATGTATGACAGCCTATCTACCAATCAAAGACTTTGGGATTTATTTGTGCTTATGTTAGTGGATTTTTTTATTAGCTTGACTATTTGAAGAATATGGTGAGCTATTACAGTCACTTGTGTGTTAGTGTTGCAGCTTCCGTTAAACTTTTGCATGCAAGGTACTTTCATGGACATATCTCAGTAACCACTTATAAATGATATTGACATGCAACTTCATTTATATCTTTACAGGTGTCAGACAGTCAAGTCAGATTACTCTGGTATAAATCTAGTACAAATTATGGCCCTTGTTTGACTTTGAAAATTTGGTTAAAGTGTTGCGTGCCAGGTACTATCATGGACATATCTCAGTAACCACTCATGAAATTTACTTGAAACTCCATAAGTTCATTTATGTCTTTAGGGGTGTCATACAGTCAAGCCAGATAACTCTGGTGTGAATTTAGAACAAATTATGGCAATTGTTTGGCTTTGAAAATTTGGTTTAAGTTTCGCATGCAAGGTACTATCATGGACATATCTCAGTAACCACTCATGAAATTTACTTGAAGCTTCATAAGTTCATTTGTGTCTTTAGGGGTGTCATTCAGTCAAGTCAGATAACTCCTGTGTGAATTTAGAACAAATTATGGCCATTGTTTGACTTTGAAAAGTTGGTTAAAGTTTTGCATGCAAGGTACTATAAGGGGCCCAGGAGGGGGGGGAAGGAAAAAAAAAACCCCCCCCCCCCCCCCCCCCCCCCCCAAAAAAAAAAAAAAAAAAAAAAAAAAAAAAAAAAAAAAAAAAAAAAAAAAAAAAAAAAAAAAAAAAAAAAAAAAACAAACAAAACACACCCCCCCCCCCAAAAAAAAAAAAAAAAAAAAAAAAAAAAAAAAAAAAAAAAAAAAAAAAAAAAAAAAAAAAAAAAAAAAAAAAAAAAAAAAAAAAAAAAAAAAAAAAAAAAAAAAAAAAAAAAAAAAAAAAAAAAAAAAAAAAAACAAAAAAAAAAAAAAAAAAATAAAAAAAAAAAAAAAAAAAAAAAAAAAAAAAAAAAAAAAAAAAAAAAAAAAAAAAAAAAAAAAAAAAAAAAAAAAAAAAAAAAAAAAAAAAAAAAAAAAAAAAAAAAAAAAAAAAAAAAAAAAAAAAAAAAAAAAAAAAAAAAAAAAAAAAAAAAAAAAAAAAAAAAAAAAAAAAAAAAAAAAAAAAAAAAAAAAAAAAAAAAAAAAAAAAAAAAAAAAAAAAAAAAAAAAAAAAAAAAAAAAAAAAAAAAAAAAAAAAAAAAAAAAAAAAAAAAAAAAAAAAAAAAAAAAAAAAAAAAAAAAAAAAAAAAAAAAAAAAAAAAAAAAAAACATCCCCCCCCCCCCCCCCCCCCCCCCCCCCCCCCCCAACCCCCCCCCCACCCCCCACAAAAGAAAAAAAACACACCCCATGGACATATCTCTGTAACAATTTCTGCTTAGCTTGGCACATCAGGGTACTGAAAAATTATTTCCATTTGGGAAAGGTGATTCCTCGGCTGTCATCACTGGTCTCTTTGCATTTATAACTTTAGGTAATGAATAAACCAAGATTAGAAATGAAAGAAGACGACGATCTTCCATTACCTTGAAACTATCAGATTGTTTTTATAATAATTCTATGTTGTTTAAAGCTTTTCGTTTAGATTAAAATAAATTTAAATTTGCATACGAGTCAACAGTAAAGACTGACTTTTCACCTTTTACTGAATGAAGAAATGAATGCGACCTAATAATCCGATTGGTTAACTGGTAAGTATGAGGTCATGGCAAAGACAAGAATATTGAAATAAGTGACTTATGTGTTGAATCACAAGAACCATAATTCCATCTTGACTCATTACAGAGTTCTTGCCCATTGTTACTTTTCCTTGTCCGGAGCATAACTTGAAAACTATTGGTTGGAATTCAGTACAACTTTATACAATGGTCTAGCACAATGAGAGGAAGTGCAGTGTTCAAGAACCATAACTCTGTCTTGACTAATTACAATTTACAGAGTTATTGTCAAGAATGATAACTCTATTTTAGTTTTTTTGCTAGGTATTCTGTTACTACAAACTTCCTTTATAAAGCAGTCTTTCAGGGGTTTTAATCACATTTAGTGATAGCACTAAGGTCTAGTTTTGTATTAAAATTGGTTGGGGGAGGGGGGGGGCATGACGGAAAATCACAGACATGCGAGGTCACAAAAATATTTGACAAATGGGGGAACAACTTAATTTTCAGCTGATAGAACCTATGAAAATGATAAGCAGCTATATAATTTAAGAATCATTAGAAAATACGACTGAAAAGCAGCAGGACACAAACAGAGAAAATATGAAATGCAAGTCTAGGATATATTTCAACAAATGTACCTGAACTTGATGACCCTTGACTCAACCCTTAAAATTGTCACTTTGACTCTTGAAAATTTGATTTTGACCATTGAAAATTTAGGCTGAAGAGTCAATGACCCTTGATTTTCAAAGCCTACTGAACACCCGGTTAAAATAGATACTGAGAGTGAGATATGGGTATTTGTGTAACTGCACAGTTAAAAGTGCCTCCAAGTGTACAGGTACAGGAGTAAAGTTGTGAGACTTCAAGTGGGTTTACGGAACATTAAATTTAAATTATTTATATTTGGTAGAAATTCGTATAGAGGTCTACTATACACATGAATTGTTTTTGTGTTGTTAACATATTAAATTCAAAACTATTTGCTGAGACTGACACACATTTGTTTAGCGTGTTCAATATACATGTATTGTATCACTAAAAATAAATCTCACTTTAATTGCTCATAACATTATCTATTGCAAACTAATTTTTATAATTCAAAATCGTCTGGCCATTGTCTAGAGCTACAATGTACATGTCCCAAATTGTCAAAATATCTCAGTCTTTTTAATGCCACTTGCTTTGAACACTATAATGCTCAAACAAAACTTGCGGCGTCAGCGACATTCTTTGATCTTGTGACACCAGCGGCTATATCTTTAGGATTAAAAGAAGTTACAGTAAAATTTATATTATTCTGCAACGGTTATTCATTAAAATGAATAGCCGAAACTTGTTACTGGAAAAAATTGGCTTTTAACAGTTACTTAAGATAGCACAATACATTGACAGAAAACAGACGCTCTGAAACACAGTGATTTTCTTAAAAACAGAACACTTAAGCATGTAAATTGTTATGAATAAAGAATAGTTTGAATGTTAGAGAATGTTTTAAGAATACTTTTCGCATTCACAAATGAACGAAACATTACTCAGTCATTGGTGTCACATAGCTTGGATTTTCAAACATTTTTTAAACTGACAGGGTTAGTTTTGTCATCCTTTATGCTAGGCTATATTTTTCAAACCGACAGCGAGTAACAAATGCGAAGTGAAGAATAACGATTGACCAATTACAGCGGAGTTTTAACAGAAATAAATATTTTAAATCATCGTAAATGGTGAAAAATAGTTCTGATAAAAATTGACTCAAAACTTTTTTTAATAAAATAATATTAAAAAACCCACACATTATGCTGTGATAGTGTATCAGGGATTCGCATTTGAGGACCTCAAAGAAAACTGTTCAAATCAGGAGTCATTCATGACCTCCGGGTCAAAATTGACCCTAAGTACTGCAGTGTGATTGTTGACCAGGTATCATAGCCAATGGTAGTCAGGTCATAGATATAGGGCCATTTCGGCCCTCTTGTTTCTCATAGTTGCAGTATTTTTATTAAGATACAAGTCAGTTTGTCAAAAGCACATTTTCTTAGTTTACAATAATAGGTCAGAAAATATGTAGGTTTTTCAATTTCAGGTTTTTGAGCTATCCAGACTGCTAGAATCTGGGAACCAATAGTGTGAACAAATCTACATTTCAATTTCAGGTTTTACAAGTTCTCGAAACTGCTAGAATCTTTTAACCAGTAGTGTAAACCAGACTACATTACAATTTCTGGGAACACTTCTACACTGGTTCCCTGTCCATGAGGTATGGACAGAGTTCAAACCAGTGTTGCATGGTATCAACAGAAGGTAAGGATCTCATTTTTAGCAGAAGCACCCTGAAAATGTGTGCTTTATATATATATATATTATATTATATATATATATATATATATATATATATATATATATATATATATATATATTTTGCTTATTTTCATATTTGAAAACAATACAGTTGAAAAAAACACTTTTCTTTTCCCGTGTTATCCTCAGGTAATCTATTTATATCACACCATTGCAATACTGTAATACATTCATGTAGAAGCCAATCTTCGGTTTGGGTCAGCGCTCTGTACTTAAAAACATGGGACTCCAACATTTTCAGATGGGACTTCTATTTTTTCTGACATAGGTCCTGGACTCCTACTTTAATAATCCTACAGAGAACTCTGTTTCTGGTCTTGTTGCCATTAAGGTTTTGTCGGTCAGACAGTTTCATCAGGGTGACCAGGAACATATTTATGGCCTTATTTCGCACCCAGGATCCAGTCTCATTCGCTGTTTTCGTCATTTGCCATAAAAGCACACTTTCTACTAAAGTGATTTAAGTTTTGGGGACTAAAATACTTGAAAATAACGCTTGCTATTAAGCATTTAGGTGATACTTGGTTCTTTTTAATAAAATTGGCGCTACACTGGGGGCCAGAAGCATTTCTGTATCTTCATCTTAAATCTGACATTGAAATGAAAGTTTGTATTGTAGATTGTTTTCACTCTCTATTGTTGTTGTTGTTTTTATTTCAGATTGGATCATATGATAAGCAGCTTTGGGAACAATCTGTCGAGCAGAAAGTAATTGAGGTTTGTTTTTCAAATATCTGCTAAAGATATGTTTACTGTCAATTGGGTAATTTTTGTTTGACGGAAATTTCACAATTTGTGAGGAGACAGACTTCTTAGCGGGTTTTAAATTTGTGAGGAGACAGACTTCTTAGCGGGTTTTAAATTTGTGAGGAGACAGACTTCTTAGCGGGTTTTAAATACCCAAAAAGGAGAATTTTCTAATACCGGTAGTAATAATAAATTAAACTAATAAATCTACATGACTGTATGTGAAAGAAATCTTTCATGAGACTTTTAGATTAGTGAAATGGGAAATTCATGAAAATAGCGCAAATTAAATTGTCACGAATATTAACTAGTTTACAGTTTTTGATATAAAAACGGCCAGTTGGAATACATTAGCTGCTTAAGGCAGGTGACCACTAACACAGGGTCTTCCGTACTTCAGTTCTTACTAATTTTATGCTTGAATATGTTTTAAGTTCAAGAATAGCGTAAAAAAAAATACTCAGTTTTAAGGAACACTGTTTCTGAAGTGACATATTGTTATCTATATCTAGACAATAAAATGGACAGGGTGCCCGCAAATAGGGGCGGAAAGCATTAAGTTTGGGATGGAGCACCTTTTTTGCGAGTTTGAGGACTTCAACAGTTCAAAATTAGAATATCTGCTATTGAATTGAAATATTTTTATAATAATTGATGCAGAATCTTAATAAAATCTAATCTAATTTTAAAATGCTGATAAGAATAATATTAAAATGATTCTTCAATTACTATTTAAAGATATTTCTGTATCCTCTGTTATAAAGTGCAGCAGGGATGAGTAAAAAATTGCAGGGTGCAATTTCAGATTCAATACTTTTCACGTATGATTAAGTGAATGTAAAATTCACAATAAATATTTCAGATATTTTCAGTTAAAATAACAAGATGGCTCAGGTTACATGAAATACAAGGCCTGGCATGACCTTACTTTTGTTCCAAAGATTTTAATGTGATATCGTACCAAGATAAGTGTGGGTATATATTTAGGTAAAAGCCAATTTTGAAAAAATCTGCGCAATAATCTTGAACAAGGAAGTTTCATTATCAGTTTGGTAAACCAAGTGTTAAAAGATATTAAGTATTATGATATTGTCATGAATTGTAGTCTATATTTAGACTGATCGGGTTACTAAACAGTTTTAGTGAATGGGTACATTGTGAACTTGGTCATAAAGGTATTGCAATGAAAACAGTTCTTTCACTTTTGCACAAAAGATACTTAAATGGATCTTAAAATTAATGGACCTTGTGTTCATAGTTTAATTTTTCCATTCTATAAACGGTATTAAAATCAATATCAGGCACTCATCCTTTTTCTACATCCGGCATTCTTTACTTACTTCAATCACAAACCTTTTTATATGGATTTTTAGCTCACCTGAGCTGGCTCAGGGTGAGCTATTAGGGGACGCGGAATATCCCCCCCCCCCCCCCCCCCCCCCCCCGTCGTCCGTCCGTCCGTCCCCCCCCCCCCACATTTAGTTCGGTTAACACTCTAGTGGTCACATCTTTTCCCCCAATTGTCACGAAACTTGGTCAGGATGTTTGCCCCAGTAATTACTCGGACGAGTTCGAATATGGGTCATCTCGAAGAGAAAACTAGGTCACATGACCCAAAAATAGAAAAATCTTGTTAAGGCTCTAGAGGCTACTGTTTCAGTCCAAATATCCTGGCAATTTGTCAGAAAGGTTGTTTGGTTGATTTCTAGCTTAAGTTTTAATATGGGTCACCTGGGGTTAAAAACTAGGTCACACAGCCCAAATATGGGAAAACCTTGTTAACACTCTAGAGGTAACTTTTCAGCCCAAATATCCTGGAAATTTGTCAGAAAGGTTGTTTCTATGATTTCTAGCTCAAGTTCGAATATGGGTCATCTGGGGTCAAAAACTAGGTCACAGAGCCCAAATATGGAAAACCCTTTGTTTACACTCTAAATGTTACATTTTAGCCATTGGAATTTGTCAGAAAGGTTGTTTTGATGGTTTCTGGTTTTAATAATGTGTTGTTTATTGAACACCTCATTTGCTAATTTTATTGCAGTATTTTAACACCATAAGATTGATAAATGACATTTGTCTTGTAATCAGTACACATCTTGGATCTCTCTATGGTTAAGGCCAGAGTTTTTATATCTCTTGGTTTATGCGACTGCTTGTACTATTTTTTGAAAAGGTAGAATAACAATGACATTATGAACTGACATTTTTTTTTATTATTTCCGCTGTTCCGACTCCATATACTAGTTAATGAAGTGTCAGAACAGTAGGGATATATAATTGAAAGTAATTATTTTAAAGTGTTTATTTTGTTCAAAATGACAATTATTGACAGGTGCAGTAGACTGATGTTCAATATGTGCTCTGTTCAATAAGTAGGAAAGTCCTTCATACTCAATATTTAAGAAAACTTCCCATAAACCAAGCAATATAAAAACTCTGGCCTAAAATCGGCCTATATAAAGTTTTTAAATAGCGATGATGCAATACATGTTCTTGACCCCTAGTTGAACTTCCATGTTAAAGATTTTGGAAGTAATTTTTACATTCACATCACAAGAAAGTTCATATATAAAATTAAATCAATATTTGCAAATAATGAATAGCTTACAGTGCGATCATGATCAGACAACAAAATAATGAATTGCTTACAGTGCAGATCATGGTCAGACAGCAAAATAATGAATAGCTTACAATGCAGATCATGATCAGACAGCAAAATAATGAAAGTGCAGATCATGATCAGACAGCTAAACAATGAAAGGGCAGATCATGACCAGACAGCTAAATAATGCATAGCAAACAGTGCAGATCATGATCAGACAGCAAAAAATAAAAAGCTGACAGTGCAGATCATGACCACCCAACTACAATGAATAGCTTACAGTGCAGATCATGATCAGACGCAAAAAAATGGACAGCCAACAGTGCAGATCATGATCAGACAGCAAAATAATGAGGCCTAGAGCTTAGATATTCAGCATGTGGCAATAATTGGCCTCTCCACCAGGATTGTTCAAATCATGACCTCAGGGTCAAAATTAACCCCTGCCCGTGGGGGGTCTTTTGATTTTACTAGGCTTATTAAGAGGATATCATGAGCCAAAGGTAAAAATTGATCCTTTCTGCTATTAATAACCTTTTATTTTTGCCAATGGTAGACAGGTGAGCGATACAGGGCCATCATGGCCCTCTTGTTTATAATACATCCTGGTCTGTGCTATCAGCCTTTAATTTTTCTTATTCATGCTGATTTATGATCAGAAAGTATATGTAACCATAATGCATTTTTTGGAAAGGATTTTTAAAAAACTCCTAGACCTAGTGATGGTGCTTCTTATTTACTAGGAGAAGTTATAATACCTCTAAATGCAATAAAATATCTAACCCTCTGTAAATTGGGTAAGATTTGTGATGATTTAATTGTCTCTATTTTTGTGAATTTCCCACTTTATCTTATATTCATTGATAATTTTACCGAGTGAAATCAACGTGATATAACTTTGATACCAACAATTTTTCTGTTTCTTTTATGTTTAAAACTCTCTTTTTATTGAGTTTTTTTTTTTTTCAATTGTTGAAAAACGCTGGAAATGTCATCAGAAAGCATAGCACAGTCATATATGACATGATTGTAACGACATCATCAGCGTATGGTTTCCAGCACTCCTTCTGCTCAGTGTACCTTTTTATGTTAATCAGGGTAGAAGATTTTGATCATTTCAGTGAGTGAACAGTGAGTTTATCAGGATATAAACCACCGTTATATTTCGATAAACCACCGAATAAATAATTATTTTTAATTAAAGAAACATTTTGTGTATAATGAGTATGACAATTATATGACTGCTTTAGACTAGTGACTGTTTAGTTTGAAAGAAGGCGGATCATGGGTTAAACTGTCAGTATAATTATGTAACATGAAATGAAGGTCTCGTGTCTTGCAACTTACATGTTTGATTTTAAACATGACAGGGAATCCAGCTAGCTCCTAGAAGAGTTGTACGACCTAACACTGAACTGATTGATGTAGATCTTGTACGAGGTTCAACTTTCACGAAGGCGAAGCCGCAGGTACCATGGACGTACATTACCATCAAAACATTCAGCCGAGTGGTGCTATTTCCTTTTCATTACAAATGGTATGCAATATTTAGTTTACAGTTTACACTTGTGTTTTTAGGGCTTTGTCAGTGGTGAAAAAAGCTAGACGAGTCTTAAGGTGGAAATTGTTACTGGACCCTATAAGTTTTTGCTAATTTTTATGTGAGTGTGGGGGGCATATACGTATACATGTATATTTGTTCTTGTCTGTCTGAATGTTTTGTTTCACCAATGAGCCCCTCTGCAAAAGTATTGAATGTTCAGCGCTAAAATTATAAGGAAATGTTTATCAGCTTGTGCCTCTGTTCATGTGTTAGTGATTGCACCAATCATGGACCTTGACATAACAACATCTGTGTACTTCCATGCACTGTTACAAAACAATATGACATTGTGCCATGAGACATGTAAAAAAAGTTAATCAGCAAATGAAAAAGCCGTGGATATGATTTTTGTTTTATCCAGTAAAAGAAATTATAAGTTTCTAGTACAGGTTCTTCCCAAGAATGATAGCTTGGTAAACTGCCTGCCTGTAAAAAGGACTTAAATAGAGGGGGAACATGTGTTTAACTCACACAACAACCACCTTGCAAACAACCAATGGAACAGTTCAAGTTGAAAGATGAGCAAGTGCATTTTGAAAATTAATAGGGAAAGGGTTAAATTTCTTGACCCTAGAGCTGTATAAGTTACAAGGATAGTGTTTTATATTGCTGCAGGTGGATACAGCAGACTTCACTGCCATTCTGGGTCTTACTGATGGTATTATATACAATGCAGATCATCACAACCTGTGTGTTCTTCAACAATGTGGGAGAAGAATTGACACAGGATGTAAGTAGACTATACAGTGACAGTGATACAGGGTGTAAAAATACAGAATGTTAGAAGCATGGTGCAATAACAGTGATTGTTGCAGAAGATGTAAAAATTTTGTACAATGACAAACAGTGTAGGAATATTCAGTAGTGATACAGGATTTAAATACAATGTGCAATGACACAATAATGTTACAGTAAAACCCCTATAATAAGACCACCATTCGGACTTTATGGAACTGGTCTTATTAGCGGGGTGGTCTCAGTATTGAGTTTGGTCTTTTTGTACTGGATAATTTTTTTTTATTATAGCAAGATCATTATGTACATGTAGCAATTGGTCTTTACAAATTATAGACAGAAAATGATCTGTATAAAGTCATGTACTTCTCATGAATAAAATGTATAGCATTTTTCATTAAATAAAACAATTTCTGACTTGCACTTCAAACAAAAAAAGTTTGCAATTTACTGGAATATGTTGCTTTCAACATTAATTCAGTATGTCATTTACATGTATTCCTAAACACTTCAAAACTAAAAGTTTCTGATCACCACTTAAAGCATAACAAGAGTTGATTGTATGCTTGAACATTAAATTTTCACCGACTGTCTTTCTATCTCACCTGTCGTCAGACAGATCACACATGGTTTTGCTCATGCAATTAAATTTTTAACAGTTTCCCCCACCGATTATCACATCAAATGTATTAAATAAATCAAAGACAATTAATTATCAAACACTTCCGTGTTTGTTTCACACCATCCTTGACCTTTGCCGTAAAGAGGTCGTAAAGTGGTCGCTCAATTGTCGTAAATTGGTCATTAGTTGTTGTTAAGCTTGGGCAGATGTTGTTTATGTTATCATTAAGATGTAAACAATACACATGAAATTGAGGTGAGAAATGTCTGCGGTCGCATTATAGGATTAAAATAGCACTTGATTAATGAAAAGGGACTGTATTTAGTGGTCGTATTACGGAATAACGGGGTGGTCGTATTTTCGGAGTTAGCGACCAATAAGATATATAGAGAAAAATTCCGTTCTGAAATATAGTGGTCTCGAAATCGGGGTGGTCGCAAATAGGGTTTTTACTGTCGCTTTACTATATTGTACAGCGACTCAGTAATCATTTTCTATCGGTGAAGTTCTTATCTACAGTAGTAATTAAGTAATTTTGTTCACATTTATTTTATCTGGCTAAAAGTTATTTTGCGAAGGAACAGTTAAGCTATACCTTACAGGAGCAGTCGCTGAGTGAAGTAATGGTGCCTTTCATACTGATGGTTTTACTTGGGTTGATTCACTCACAGACGATTCTTACACACCTCAAACCACCGGTCAGAGATAACAAAAGGTAACCAACCATACCAGGCTGAAAGTTGCACCCCATTAATACTCTTTTTAAGTCAGAATTTACACTTTGTATGAAATTTTTCAATGTATTTTATTTTTTTGTGTAAATGAAATTTTAGTTGGTTCAGTAGTTTTTATCCAAATGTTAGCAAAGTTGACATTTAAGTTTACCAGAATTTGTTTTTGTTTGACTTTGTGTATGAAGAAGGTTCCTATAGGTTATTGAATAGCTCACGAATACTCATTCCAGATGTTGTAACACTCGTGCCAGAGAAGCAGCAAGTTTTTCATTGCTCCAACCCTTTTAAAGCTGGGTGGACTACGGCATGTGTGGACACAGTGTCTTTGCCCAAGGACATACCTTGTGCTTTGGTTGGGATTTGAACCCTGGAACTCTCTTCCCAGAGACAAGCGCCCTAACCACTGAGCTAACGAGGCCCACACTAAATATTGTCAAAACTGTTGAGACTTTGAGAAATTTCTGACTTCGATTGTTGATGAATGCTGGCCAGATGCTATTGGAATAATTGTAAAAGGGCCCCACTATGTGGAAACTTACCATGTTTAAGTGTAAAAGGTGCAAGAAAAAAGGAGAGAAGTGTGATCATTGTTGAACATATTATTCTTACAAATACACATGTACCTAAACGTCACTTAGTTGTTGGTAATAGAGAAGAAAGCAGAAGTGATTGACACATTCCATCATGTTTGGATATGCTGGCTGATCTTGATTTCTACTGGTTGCTTTTATTTTTGCACTATGGGACTGAAACTTTTCAGCCAAAACAATCTTGTCATATAAATGTCTATGTAGTATCCCAATTGTGCACTTAAAAAAGTTATTTTTTGTTTATATGAAGAATTGTCTGTTGTCTGTCCACACTTAACCTTGTTAACACTCTAGAGTCTATATTTCTCCCCAAAAAATCATGAAAATTGGTCAGAATGTTTTTTCTTGATGATTTCTAGGCTGATTTCGAGACTGGGTCACATGGGGTCAAAAGCTAGGTCACAAGGCCAAATCAATAGATAACTTTGTTAATGAGCCCCAGTCATGAAAATTGGTCAGAATGTTTTGTCTGGCTGATCTCTAGGCCAAGTTTCAAACTGGTTTACATTTGATCAAAAACTAAGTTACAAGGTCAGATCAAAGGAAAACCTTGTTAAGGGGGGTCACTGCTGAAATTCAAAAAAAGAAATTTTATTGACCCTGTTTTTTATGGAGACTAACATTTTGCTAGTTAATTTCTGGAAAAATAATGATGGGTCAATGACTTAACTTTTTCGCAATATTAATATTTAGTGATACACTATCAGGTCAAGGTGTTTAATGCAGAATTAGCTAGAATTTTGGTATTATAAACGTTTATGTATGTGGTGTATGTTTCAGAATGGATATCACTTTCTAATCTTTTCTTATGTAGTATATTATACTTTAGGATGAAAAATAAGAGATAGTGGTATTTCTATCATCATCTGAATAAATATTACGCTCCTTATTATTACCCCACCAACTTTACTAAAATTCATTTTTTCAATTTTTGATAAGTGAATATTTCATGATAAAGGAGTAACAAGCTTTTTCAGATATTTTGTCCGCAGTTTGATTAAAACCTTTGTTTTAGAATGCAAAAATAAAAAATGGGGGTCAATGTGCATATAAGAAAGAAATTCAATAAAAACTGACAAAAAATGTGTTTTTTAGATTTCAAGTGAGCTTTGAGATATGACGGCATATGTCTGTAACAAAGAACTGCAAAATAAACTAGTTATTAATGAATTTTTATATCCTAACAATTCTTCTTATAATACAGTTTGAATTATGTAAATATCTTAAATGGTTTTTGAGAAATGACTATTTTTGTACCCCTACCCCCATTTTTGGCATATGACAAAATTTGTCAATTTAGTCACCAAATGTGAGGTCAAAATATTTTTTCTCAAAAATGTTCAATTTTTTTAAGCTAAAATGTTCTTATTGTGCCCAAGTTTACTACTACCTAATTGATTTTTCCAGTTATATCATCATTTTTGAAATACAACAAATGTAAATTTCCGGAAGTGCACAAATCCAAAACCTCACCAGTGACCCCCCTTAACAATTTAAAGGTCACATTTAACCCCAATTCTTCATGAAAATTTATCAGAATGTTTGTTTTGAAGATATCAAGGTTTGAATCCTGGTCACATGCGGGTGGGGGGGGGGGGAGGGGGGCAATGAGTAGGTCACCCAGTCATACAGAAAAAACACATGAACATGCTAGAATCCATATTGTATACTCAATCATCTTGAAAATTTGAAAATTTGTCCCAATGACAGTGGGGTTGAAACTAGGTCACTAGGCCAAATAATGGCCATTGTACTCCGGTGAACAATCCAGGGCAATTGTTCATTAATTTCTTCTACATGCATCAGACCAATAAATAAATAAAGACTAATTTAAACACAAGTTTTGAAGGATTTCAGAGACTATCCTGTGAAGGCAAAAAGCTGAACAACCATTCCTGTATAAGCAAATGTATCAGTCAGATATATATTTCTATCTGTTACAATGTTGAGTACATCAAGTAAAGTTCCTATTTATAAGATAAATGTTGGAAGTATGCTTGTAATGTTCTTGTAAAAAAAAACTTATTTTTTTAGCAAAAAAGTTACTTGATTCTATGGCTGAGCTCTTGACATACTCACCCATAAGTCTTGGACAGGCATAAGTACTGAGCTGTGCATTTTGCATAAAATGACATTGTTTAGTGGCTAAATTAATTCTTTTTGATAAGACTTAAAGAAAACAGTGAGAACCATGGATAAGATAGTCACAAGTAAGGATTTTTCAGCTTTTATTTAAACTTTCTCTGTTGTATGGGTACCAGATGCATACACTGCTATAAGTCTATCACTCAGTTTTAAGAGGATAATTTTTGTAGACTTATGGATGAGAATATATATAGAGTATGTTTATTTTGTGTCGTGTTAGAGTATTTTATGTGATCCTCTGTTCTTTCTCTTTCTTCTGTTACTTAGTAATGGTTCATCAAGTGATTCGTAAGTTAGTTGTGTTATGAAAAACCCTACGCGTGTTAAAGAAACCAAGTGTACCTGCTAGCCTCAAGGGATGACTTCCTTTTAATTGAGTGCACAGAATCACTGTTTCAGTTTTAATATATACATGTTGACTCATTTTTGCAACTTTTTTCTGAAAAGTAAAGCATATTGATAGAGCCTCAGAAAAATCTGATATACAAATTTGCAGTCCAAGATTAGATAAAACAACTAACATTACATGTGTAAATCACTTGTATATCTAGAAATAGGGTAATTTTTATCCAAAGGCCATTGTCAAAGGGCCACATTAGAGACAAGGTTGCTTTCTTATTGGTCAATTTCATGAAATCTTCAGAGGAAGTTATTGGTCAATTTCATGCAATCTTCAGAGGAAGTTATTGGTCAATTTCATGCAATCTTCAGACGAAGTTATTGGTCAATTTCATGCAATCTTCAGAGGAAGTTATTGGTCAATTTCATGCAATCTTCAGACGGTTATTGGTCAATTTCATGCTCTTCAGAGGAAATTATTGGTCTTTCATGCAATCTTCAGACAAGTTATTGGTCAATTTCATGCAATTTTCAGCGAGTTTTGGTCGTTTCATGCATCTTCAGAGGAAGTTATTGGTGAATTTCATGCACTTCAGAGGAAGTTTTGGTCAATTTCATGCAATTCAGACGAGTTTTGGTCAATTTCATGCAATCTTCAGAGGAAGTTATTGGTTAATTTCCTGCAATCTTCAGACGAAGTTATTGGTCAATTTCATGCAATCTTCAGACAAAGTTATTGATCAATTTCATGCAATCTTCAGAGGAAGTTATTGGTCAATTTCATGAAATCTTCAGACGAAGTTATTGGTGAATTTCATGCAATCTTCAGAGGAAGGTATTGGTCAATTTCATGCAATCTTCAGAGGAAGTTATTGGTGAATTTCATGCAATCTTCAGAGGAAGGTATTGGTCAATTTCATGAAATCTTCAGAGGAAGTTATTGGTGAATTTCATTCAATCTTCAGAGGAAGGTATTGGTCAATTTCATGAAATCTTCAGACGAAGTTATTGGTCAATTTCATGCAATCTTCAGAGGAAGGTATTGGTCAATTTCATGAAATCTTCAGACGAAGTTATTGGTCAATTTCATGCAATCTTCAGACGAAGTTATTGGTCAATTTCATGCAATCTTCAGAGGAAGTTATTGGTGAATTTCATGCAATCTTCAGAGGAAGTTATTGGTGAATTTCATGCAATCTTCAGAGGAAGGTATTGGTCAATTTCATGCAATCTTCAGAGGAAGTTATTGGTGAATTTCATGCAATCTTCAGAGGAAGGTATTGGTCAATTTCATGAAATCTTCAGACTAGGTTATTGGTCAATTTCATGCAATTTTCAGAGGAAGGTATTGGTCAATTTCATGAAATCTTCAGACTAGGTTATTGGTCAATTTCATGCAATCTTCAGAGGAAGTTATTGGTCAATTTCATGAAATCTTCAGAGGAAGTTATTGGTCAATTTCATGAAATCTTCAGAGGAAGGAAATAATGATGGCTATCTAGCAAATTAGCAATACTTTTGCCCCAGCACTTTATATCCAATGGAGCAAAAAATAAACAAGCGTTTGTTAAAATCAGATGTTTACAAAATGCCACAAGGTTTTTATTCGCAGTCACAACTTCACCCAAGTTTAAAAAAAAAAAAAAATGGCATACTTTTGTTTTCTGATTGTTTTAGTAGATAATAGTTGTTGGTTATGTTTTTGTCATATTCAAAAAAGAACTAGCTAAATGATCTTTTTCAATAATTTTGGATTATATGATTTGCACAAGATGTGAAGTGTGGGGTCAAGCAACATAACCCTGTTATGACTGCCAATTGTTCTTAATTTTAAAAAAAAGGATTCAGTTCTGCTGCAAGTCTTTTTCTCAAAAACTGTCAAACCTATCTTCTTCTAACTTGGAATAAAATGTACTTTGTAATAAGCATTTTATCAAGTTACATTGCTTGCTTATATTTCAACGATAAAGTGCTTAAAATATATATATTTTATGGTCAGCGCTTGTTCCATTTCAAAATTGTATGTTTTTACAGAAACAGTGAGAATGTGCTACTTACATGGATGCTATGGTTAGTTTTTGACATAATTCTTTCTTTATCAGTTATCTTGATGTTCTGTTAGTAATACATACTTCTTCCTTGAGGCTGGTGTTCTAAGCATTTTTGAATAACTTACACCTAGGACTTTTGAACTTGAAATAATGCTTATCGTATAGCTGGGGAAAAATGCCCCGGGCCTCTCCCCTTAGTTTAGGCAAATTTGAGAGATTGTAAATAAAGGAATTACAACATTCTCCCCAGTTTAGTTATAATGGTGTGCATTTGAGATTATTTTAGTTAAAAAGTGAGTTTGAAAGTTTTGCAAATTATAGCAGGTTGTGTTTGATCAACTTAGTTTCATATTTCATTGTTTGTGGGGTATGATTTCCTGGTCCTGTTATGATGTATTATTACCGTGATACAAAGATAACTTCCCTTTATTGCACAGTCATACAATACAATGTATTTCTAAAAGGTCAAGGACAAGGTTAGTTTGTGTCCGAGGTGGTGCATATACATGTACTATTTTTTTTAGCTCACCTGAGCTGGCTCAGGGTGAGCTATTAGGATCGATGAATCGTCCGTCGTCTGTCCACATTAGTTCGTTAACACTCTAGTGGTCACATTTTTGCCTCAATTGTCACGAAACTTGGTCAGGATGTTTGTCCCAGTAATTACTCGGACGAGTTCGAATATGGGTCATCTCGGATGAAAAACTAGGTCACATGACCCAAAAATAGAAAAATCTTGTTAACACTCTAGAGGCTACTGTTTCAGTCCAAATATCCTGGCAATTTGTCAGAAAGGTTGTTTGGTTGATTTCTAGCTCAAGTTTTAATATGGGTCACCTGGGGTCAAAAACTAGGTCACACAGCCCAAATATGGAAAAACCTTGTTAACACTCTAGAGGTAACATTTTCAGCCCAAATATCCTGGAAATTTGTCAGAAAGGTTGTTTCTGTGATTTCTAGCTCAAGTTTGAATATGGGTCATCTGGGGTCAAAAACTAGGTCACACAGCCTGAATATGGAAATCCTTGTTAACACTCTAGAGGTTACATTTTCAGCCCAAATATCCTGGAAATATGTCAGAAAAGTTGTTTCAATGATTTCTAGCCCAAGTTCGAATATGGGTCATCTGGGGTCAAAAACTAGGTCACAGAGCCCAAATATGGAAAAACCTTGTTAACACTCTAGAGGTAACATTTTCAGCCCAAATATCCTGGAAATTTGTCAGAAAGGTTGTTTTGATGATTTCTAGCTCAAGTTCCAATATGGGTCATCTGGGGTCAAAAACTAGGTCACAGAGCCCAAATGTGGAAAAACCTTGTTAACACTCTAGAGGTTACATTTTCAGCCCAAATATCCTGGAAATTTGTCAGAAAGATTGTTTTGATGATTTCTAGCTCAAGTTCGAATATGGGTCATCTGGGGTCAAAAACTAGGTCACACAGCCCAAATATGGAAAAACCTTGTTAACACTCTAGAGGTAACATTTCCAGCCCAAATATCCTGGAAATTTGTCGGAAAAGTTGTTTTGATGATTTCTAGCTCAAGTTCGAATATGGGTCATCTGGGGTCAAAAACTAGGTCACACAGTCCAAATATGGAAAAACCTTGTTAACACTCTAGAGGTAACATTTTTAGCCCAAATATCCTGGAAATTTGTCAAAAAGGTTATTTCGATGACTTCTAGCTCAAGTTCGAATATGGGTCATCTGGGGTCAAAAACTAGGTCACACAGCCCAAATATGGAAAAACCTTGTTAACACTCTAGAGGTAACATTTTCAGCCCAAATATTCTGGAAATTTGTTGGAAAGGTTGTTTTGATGATTTCTAGCTCAAGTTCGAATATGGGTCATCTGGGGTCAAAAACTAGGTCACACAGCCCAAATGTGGAAAAACCTTGTTAACACTCTAGAGGTAACATTTTCAGCCCAAATATCCTGGAAATTTGTCAGAAAGATTGTTTCGATGATTTCTAGCTCAGGTTTCAAAATGGGTCATCTGGGGTCAAAAACTAGGTCACAGAGCCCAAATATGGAAAAAACCTTGTTAATACTCTAGAGGTAACATTTTCAGCCCAAATATCCTGGAAATTTGTCAGAAAGGTTGTTTCTATGATTTCTAGCTCAAGTTCCAATATGGGTCATCTTGGGTCAAAAACTAGGTCACAGAGCCCAAATATGGAAAAACCTTGTTAACACTCTAGAGGTAACATTTTCAGCCCAAATATCCTGGAAATTTGTCAGAAAGGTTGTTTCGATGATTTCTAGCAACTTGGTTAAAAGCAGTTGTACTCGGTTGAGCGATAAAGGGCCATCATGGCCCTCTTGTTTTTATAGCTCATCTGAGCACAAAGTGCTCGTAGTGAGCCATTGTGAACCATGTGTTGTCCGTCGTCTGTTGGCGTGTGGCAGTAATTGCTTCAAAACAACATCTCCACTTAACCACTGGGCCAATTTTAAGCAAACTGTACAGGATTGTTCCGTAAATGGTCATCTACCAAAATGCTAAAATGGTTCAGATCCACTGTACGTAATGATCACCTGTGCTAAAAATAGAAAAACCTTGAAAGGACATCTCCTTGACCATTGGGCCAATTTCACCCAAACTTCACATGATTGTTCTTTGGATGGTCCTCTGTCAAAATCTCCTTATATTGAAATATTTTTAAACAAAAGTTCCTCAGGTGACCCTTTACTAAAATTGCTATGGCCGCCTTAGCTAAAATGGAAAAATCAGCATCTCTTAATTAATTTTACTCAAAAGTTCCTTAGGTGACCCTTAGGAGCACTGGTTTTCAGGTGAGCAATATAGGTCCATCATTCCCCCTTGTTTATTAAAGTACACTAAGAGGATGTTGTCTAATTACAATGCAAGCAGTTATGAAAACAATAGAAAATAATGTGATATTAATTCTATTTAGTAAACATTTACTGGAAAGTACACAATGCATTTTTATACCCCCAAAAACTAAGGGGTTTTTTTTGGGGGGGGTATATAGGAGTCATCCTGTGCTTAGTCTGTCAGTTGCATTTTTCTTGGCTGGAATTAAATACATATTCATACAATGGTCAAGTACATTCAGAGGAATTGCAGTGTACAAGAACCATAACTCTATCTTGACTATTTACACAGTTATTGTTCTTTGTTACTTTTCCTTGTCCGGAGCATATCTTGAAAACTACTGGTTGGAATTCTACACAACTTCATACAATGGTCTAGCACAATAAGAGGAAGTGAGGCGTACAAGAACCACACTGTTTTTACAAGGTTTTCTGTCACTTATAACTTCCAGTTAACATATCAGTCTTGCTGGGGTATTAATCACATTTAGTGATAGGTCTAGTTGTGCCAAGTAGGGAAGCATATCAAAGGTTAGACGTAAAAATGTTGTAACTGTTTTTGTTCATACAAGTTACACCTGTTTCGCGATTAACCCCTTTATAAAGTAAACAGGCCGTCCTTCCATTTGTTCGGATTATGTCTCAGTCATGATTTTGTTACTTTATGTTTAGGATCTTGATACAAATTATACTACATTGTAAATGCATTTTTGGAATGTGTGTCTTGAACAAAGACTGTCCCAAAGGTCAAAAGTCAAGGTCACAAGAAGTTGTCTTAGCTCCAATACAAATTATGCAACAATCCTATGTCTTTCAGCCCAAATTTGGTCACGATTTATTGAATTTCAATCTAACTTCAGAAATTGTAGATGAAACACCATAGAAACATGTGTTTCTTTTAATATTATGACCCTAAGCACAAAAGGGCAAGGTCATACTTAATGGGCAAAGCCCCAATACGGAGTTCATCACAATAATCTGTGTCACAGCTATTATAATTTGACCTCTCTCAATGTTTGATTGCACTTGGATACCCAGAGCCTCACTTTGGTGTCAGAGCCTCACTCTGGAGACATAGGTCACTCACAGATAATTAATATTGTATTAGCCCTGACTAAATTCTGTAACCTGCTTAAAGCTTTAAGAAAAGTAAAAAAAGACCACTAACAATAGCATTATGTTGTAATAATTTTATTTTTAAGTTATGTAGTCCAGAACCTAACATCTCGAAATTACCCCACATCGCCTGGTTTATTTAAGTTAAACTGCATTATGGGATAAATAGTTGAAAACAGACACTTGGTTGAGCACAATTTAATATGAGTATAAACTTTCATTGTTAAATAATACACTGTCTTGTATCTGTTTGAATAACCCCTGTTCAGATTTGCCTATATATAAAGTCTTGTTTGAATTCTCACCTATGTTTGTAAAATTGACAAAAACTGAAGCACAAATGTTTTAATTGTAATTTGTGACCTACACTGTCTACTTACCCAGAGACTACATTGATATATTCTTTTGAGTGTTACAAGAGCTGAGCATTCACTGTTTTTGTGCCACTCACAGATTCCTTGCAGGTAACTATAGACAGAGCAATAACCCCTGGTTACTTTTGACAGAGCAATAGCCCTTGGTTACTCTTGACAGAGTTATAGCCCCTGATTGTTGTTGTTTCAACGGTATTTCAGTCATATTTACAGGCAGGCAGTTTACCTTATCATCTTTTCCTGGGAAGGACCAGTACTAAAGCCCTGTCTTCTGTTAGAAACTGCCAACTTTCTCTGATAAAAAAGACTTCAAGTTGGTCGATAGCAGATATCGAACCCTTGGCCCGCAATAAATGCGAGGTTACAGTGATTTCAAGTCAGCGACTCTGATCACTCGACTAATGAGCTGGACTTACTGCCCGTGGTTAAACATAGTGCAAACCCTATCTGTACCCCCTGTCCTATAAGTTTTAAATGTACTTTTTAGTGTTGTCCTGTCTTGATGGATTTGCGCAACTCCTCTTACAACGCTGGGCAGATTTCAGCCAAACTTCACATGACTGATCAAAGCCAAGGCTAGTCGATTTGTCAAATGTTATGATGTCTGTGCTATTTCTGAGTGATCGGTATATATGGACATTGACAATTTTGCTAACATTTCAACATAATATACCCTAGATGATAATTCGGGGTTCCATTCAGGGGAGGGGGATACTCTGATAGGGGATGAGGGGTAGAGACATTATGTTTTTTGCGAAATAAGCAACCTATACAGCTTGTACTCTTTTAGATTCTGTTAAATCTGAATGATGTGCAACACTGAATGAAGTTGTACGAGTAATGTTCACTAAAGTGTACAACCATTTCTATGCGTGCAATGAAACATTTGATTCTTACATGTATTACTGTAAATTGGGTTTATTTTGATAATGATTTAATTTTCTCTATTTTGGCAAATTTTCCACGTCACTACTGTAAAAATCTAGTGAAAGATTAATTTCACTTATATTTAATGTTAAAGAATTCTCCTTTCACGAACATAAAATTGGCGAATATGTCGTCTGCTCGTAAATCACGAAATTTTCGTCACGCAAAAATGACCCAGTTTACAGTAGAAAATGATTTTGTGCAATGGACTCGTGCTCTTCATCACTGTCATACTGTCCTAGATCAACTGTACAGCAGTCAGTCAGTACATTTTAATTCTACATTTCGTCAGTGAACAACAAGCATCACATGAAAACATTAACTAGGGAGTATTTTATTTTGGGGTTGACTGTGCTGATCTCCAGCATGAAATCTGCTCTTCCAACCAATCAGCATGTCTTGTTCATTTCCTTTATTTTTCTTATATTTGTTTGCAGTTGATGTATTAGAGAAAAAAAGGTTAGGCTATAGTTCTATAGAAATATTTTACCTATTTTTAGCTCACTTGGCTAAATGTAAATAAAAACTTGTAAACATACCTATTTTAATTTTTAGGGTACTTTTGAATATGGTCAGTATTTCTTAAGTGGGGGTAGGGCAACAAAAAACAAAATTAATTTTTAATTAAACGATGAAATGTCTTTAAATTTTGCACACTAGTCGGTTAACAGATGTAGATTACATAAATATTTAGTTTAATGTATTTTGGAAGAGTGTCCATTGGACCCCCACTACCTTAAGATCGCTCATCATCAGGCTGTCCACCATTTCCTTCATGCAACATCTTCTCTGAAATCACTGAGCCAATGTTTATGTAACTTGGAAAGGATGTTCCTTGCTTGAATCTTAACCAAGGGAAGCGGTGATGTAGAGGTTAAGGTGTCGGCTGCTTATCCTGGAGGTTGCGGGTTCGAGCCCCATAGGGAAACGGTGATGTAGAGGTTAAGGTGTCGGCTGCTTATCCTGGAGGTTGCGGGTTCCAGTCCCACTGGGGTCAGGACCGTACTACCTCATATGACACCAGTACTGGTTTTTCAAGGAATCAAGCTCAAGAGTGACTCGGTAAGCTAAAAGCTTCCTTCACAATTGAGCTCAAATAAATTAGTATAAACTAACCAATTTCGTTCAAAGAATTCCATTCCATACAGAACTCTGGTTGTTATGGGAACACTTAATTGAGAAAAAAAATCTCCAAAACTGCATGGCCCAGAACTTAGATACAAATGTACACTTGGAGCCACTTCTAACCCGACACTTTTCAAATTCGATTTTCTCGAATATGGTTCAAGATACTCATTTCAAATTAAATATTATGTTGTTTGGAAACATTAGCTGTATAAAAATGATAAAACCTTTCAACTGTGACGATAGGTTACTTTTGCACGTGTAACAAGCGTGATTTCACCATTTTGCACAAGGAAATGTAGGTGAGCGAAAAATATCGATTTTCATTTTCATCTTATTATTTTATTACGCAATTCAAACCGTAAAAACAGAATTTTGATTTTAAAAATCAGTCACTTCGAATGAATAACCAAGAGTGTGGTCGCGCAATTGACATGTTGCTTGCCGGCTAATCACTCAGACAGTCACATATATAAATGTATCATATTCATTTAGCAATAATTTTATTTGCAAACATATGCAGTATCAACCTGTTCAGTATAAATCGTTACAACGGTGGAAATTTATCTGTAAAATACAATTACATTGTATTTTGTTTCTTTACTCCAATGTACGGATTTTATTATGAATCGGTGACTTTTCTCATTGTTGGGATTTCACGTTATGCCATTTTGTGAATTCGGATTTTACAGCGATGTTTTGTTAAGTTTTATATGTATTTGTTAATCAATTAAAATTAAATTTCGCAGAAGTATGTATTTTGTGTTGAATTAATAATAATGTATTCTAAATTTGAACTAAGACTGCACAACAAATAATTCAGTTATACCGAATTAAATAGTCGGGTAGAGGGTTCAATTTAATTTGTATCTAAGTTCTGGGCCATCTGGAGATTTTTTTTAGTAGTGGTTCCAAGTGTATTTGGTTTGTTTGGCACTGTCTAGTGAACCTCTATCAAGATTGTTTCAAATTATGACCTCTTGGGGCTAACAAAATTCACCTAGGTTGTTGTTGGTAACTATAAAGATTGTTTCAAATTATGCCTCTGGGGTCTAGATAATAAAACTTAGAAATCTTGTCAGAAACTGTAAGGCCCAGAGCTTAGATATATATATAGTGTCTAGCACTGTGTGGTGGTCCTCTTATCAATTTTGTTCAAAGCATGCCCCTAGAGTCGAAACTGGCGCTGTCCCTCGGGTCATTTTATATAGACTTGTACAAGTAAGTAATTTTAAATTAATATACTTCTAACGCAACTCCTGCCTTTTTCCTTCGTTCTTTGAATTATCAACTCTTCCAGTGTGCGCCATCCTATTTTTAGCTATCGATGCACAAAAGCAATCATGGCTTGCAATTTTTATGAAGACACTGGGTAGATGCTTCTGTTGTATTAATTTCAAAATGATTGAATGGTAAAAAGTTTTTGGCAGAGAACTTTAATTTAACATTTAAACCTCCATAGGCTTAACATTGGTTATTGCTTTAATGCGCTTTGGTTGGGAAACCTACTCGTAAAATTCTCTGCCATATGAATTTGTTCCACTCGATCAGTTTAAAAATCATATAATGGAAGTATCTACCCAATGTCTTTAACTATACAAGACATGATAGCTTGCGTGCATGATACAGAATCAGTTCGAGTTTGGAAATTTCCAATTATGCATACAAGTATATAGAAGGAATTGACTTATATTAATAGGTGAACATACACCTTGGACAGAAATGGAAATATGTCTCCCAAATTATGAAATCCCAGTGGGGTTGAAAGTGGAAACTACAGTGGAATTGCAGTGAAATTAACAACATTTGATCACGTATGATAATGAATGGGGGAAATTTTAAAATTTAATGACATTTGTGATGGAGAAAAAAGCGTGTATTATCTTGATAACCTGTGTTTAAATTGTAGTATTTTAAGTCTTGTGGGTAGCCAACTGTGTGTTACTTAGGTTAAAACTTTGATGATCAGATTTTTCAAATTCCATTGTAGGGATGGATGGAGAAGGAAACGATCCCTGTCCCAAAACAGAGGAAGTGCTTCAAATATAGACGTTATTGGTAGTACTTCTGCTGCACAAAATGACCCCTCACCTAGCCAATCAAGATCAAGCATGAAAGGTCATAACAGTTCAAGGCCACTTCGGGAACGTACGAAGGAAAGACGAGTTCGACTGAAACCAAATAATCAACGGCCAAGCTTGAGACGAGAACAGAACCTCGAGAAAGGTTCCCAGGATTCCGAGTCTGCGTATCACACTCATGAAGCAAGTGACTCAGTTGCCGACAGAAATTCTTCTATGGAGCAGGATTCAAATGGACATGGTGAAAAGAAAGATAACTCTGTCACAGACAAAGTAGATATATCCAAAAACATTACTGTACATTGTAATACCAATGCTGTATTAAAGGTTGAAGCATTTCTAAAAAAGAATGAAAGTCAGGAAAGCGATTTTCCAAAAGATTCGAATTCAGAGGACGAGAAACTAGTTGTGATTGATGATGGTTGTGAAAAGAAGCGACATAGTCAGTCAATATCCTCTGATAATGATGAGGAAGCTGACCTAAAAGATAAGGCTGATGAAATCTCTAAATTTTGTAAGAAAATAAACTTTGAAGGCAAGTCTCATGCAGAGCTCAATACCAAAGAAAATTTAAGTGACAGTCATAAATCTAATGGAAATGTCTCAGATAGCGTGAAACAGTGTCTGAAGGTGCAAACACATTTAGAAGACAGTGAGAGTTCACTCTTGAATATCTCCATTGAAAGCTCTCCAGTCAAGGAGAACGGAAATGGTGCTATTGATCCAAAAATAGAAGCCAAAGAAATTTCTAGTCATAAAAAACATGTGAAAAGCTCTTGCCCATCTAGTTTAAAGCTAGAAAATCAAAAAAAGTGTCTGTTTAATTCCTCTGAAAGAAAAGCAAACACAAATCATGCCACACATTCTGTTAGTTCTGTGCACTTTACTAAAGACTTAGTCCAGCTAAGGGAAATCACTCCAAAAAGCTCAAGGGAAGGAACTCCAACCCACACCCAATCAGATGTCTTGTTACAAACCAAGAGATCTTTGAGAGGAAGTGGCATACGCCAGAACTCTGACACAGAATCCGAGTCAGACAGCAATCTTGCCTCAAGTAAAATTTTGCCAAATGTGAGACGACGAAAAATGAACTTGCCAGATTCTAGTGACTCTGTCCTTAGAAACCGCCGACAGCCTAGTCTTACGCTCAGAGAGAATAAAACAAACAGCACAACTGGTGTCAGTTCTAGTGAAGGGGAAACTGAAGGTCAAAGTTCAGAATATAGTAGAGGTAGTAGAAAGGTAAACTAGTTTTCTATCTGTTTTGTAAAGGGTAAGATGTTGAAAACGCTTAGTTTTACCCAAATCTTTGAAATGTCACTAAAGACATTTTTGAAGATACATAAATTTTAAGCAAAATCTGTGGGTAATATTTAAATTTTCAGCAAAATCTGTGGGTAATATTTAAATTTTCAGCAAAATCTTTGGGCTAGCAGCTTTAAGGAGTGAAAACTTACTAATCAGGAAACTTTTGAATTTCATAAACTATTAATTTAATCTGTTACAGAACTTAGCAAGTTCCGAGGAGTGGGGCGACCATTTGCAGTCCGATGTCGATAGTACGACGGAATCCAGTAGTTGTGGTACAGAGCCAGAGATCGCTGCACATGAAGTAGCTGACCCCGAAACAGACGAGGACACACAGTCTGGGCAAGGGGGGCATAATCCCGGAATGACGACAAGCAATTTACATGCCATGAACATTTTAACAGTAAGTATTGGGTGTCAAGTGGGGAGACCTTTGGCAGAAGATTTTTTTTTTATTTAATGTAATGGAATGGGCATGCAAAATTGTACAGGTTGATTGAGCCATGGGTTTTGAAATGAAAATATATTTGCACCCTATATGATACATATTGTGTATAGCCTAATGGTCATTTGCGGCTTTAGTGTGTCTGTCAATTTGAATAAATTAAGAATACAGACACAGTGGCATGTTAGTGGATATAAGATACTTAATGAAATACACAGCAGACTTTGAGAAAACAACCTCATTTTTCGGATGGCATTTTGCCAGATTTCTGTTACATGTCAAAATAAAAAAGGTTTTGTTTATAAGTGGCCTACCAGTCACATGACAGTTTTGGGGTCTATAGGTTTGTGCTGTTCCGTCTGTCTGTCTGCCATTTTTTTTCCGCTCTGTATCTTCCACATGCATGGACCGATCACACAATTGTTACCCATACCACAAGGATGTGTCATATATAACAACCAGCCACCTACTCCCAAATTCAAGGTCAAGCGACACAAATACTACTACATGCAATTTCATTTCCGGTCCGTATCTTCCATCAATGGACCGATTTTGATATGACTTACCCATACCCAAAGGGTATTACATACACAACAACCAGCCACTTACTCCAAAGGTCAAGGTCACACATAGGGCTAAAATTCTAAGACATGCAATTCCGATTTCTGTCTATATCTTCCACATGCACCGAATATTTTCACACAATTGTTACCCATGTGACATGCACAACACCAAGTCACCTCCCCAGGTCAAGGTCATACTTAAGGGCTTAAACTATGAAGTAAAGTGTTATATAGCAATATTTCCTGTCTGCTCTGTATCTTTTTAGTGCATGGACCAATTTCAATATAACATCACAGGATTGTTTCCTATGTGATGAAGGTGTATCATGCCCAACACCCAACCATGTACTCCCAAGGTTAAGGTCACTGTTAGGGCTCTAACCCTTTCACATAGTATTATCTAGCAATACTTCCTGTTCTCTCTGTAGCTTGTATATGCATGGATTGTAGTACCACAATTATTACCCGTACTGTACGCTAAGTGCAGAAATGGTTCACGAATGTTGTTTAGCTTTACCATACCCTAAATGTGATCACCCTACTTTGTAGATTGCGCCTAACTGACAGGGGACTTCGTACTGCCTGGCAATACCTCTTCAACTTGTATTCTTTTTAAACCTAAAGATCAGTTTGAAATGGGGGAAGTTAAGATGTTTCAGTAAGAATTAAAAAAGTAAGAAGACAACAAATGAATTAACAGTTTCCATTCTGTCTGGAATGTAAAATTCTTCTGTTACAGGTTCTTTGTTTGGCTTTGCACTGCTGTAATTTTACTGGGTATATTAGAAACCGTGATAATTTCTTCTCATGTGTTTATGAAATTTTCTGTTAGGATGTTTACGCAATGTGATGGGCCATGACCTTTGACAATTGCTCTTTGACCTAAGCATTAAGTTGTTATTTCAAAGTCTGCTGTATATATAGAGATGTAGAGGTAGAGTTTATGCTTCAGGTTCAACTGTTATATTAGTAATGCTTTTTTTTGGGGGGGGATGCATTATAGATTTGCTCCTACATGGATGTCCTGTTGTTCCCATCCAAATAAAACATGTGCTTAGTATCCATAAACTTAATTGGAAGGTCGTTTATAGATGACCCAGGTTTATTTTGAGATCTCTGGGTCGAAGGTCAAAGTCATTTGTACTTGGACATGTGAGAAATTTACTTGGATGAGGATTCTGTTTAGGGAATGTCTTTTACCATGAAAAATAGGACCTTAAAAATTTCATTCCATCTTGCTTGCAAATTTTGTTTTAGTTTTCAAGCATGTGTTATAAAATTTAGTTTATTTTGCAAATTTGATATATGACTGGTAAGTGTTGTTATGTATCATGATGCAATTTGCTTAATGTTGCTTCTGGTAGGAAAGTACAGGGTGTGAGTAAGGTGTCAAAAAGCTATAGATACTCAAATTGTGGTAATTATCAAGTGTTCCCTTTTGAAAACCATAAACAATTTTGTGTTGGAAAATACCTCTCACTATAATAGTTTCAACATTTTTCAAAATTTGAAGAACGAAAAGAAAAGTTATGATTGATTTTAAAGAAACTATGGAGCATTCAAACGCTCATATGACCTCATTATTAAAGAGTTATGAATGAAATAATGTTCAATTTCTGTTTATATCAAGCATGAAATGTGTGCCTTTGTTACAGTTGTGTAACAGTCTCATGTTATGATGATAAATGCTATGTGTTCTATTTTCACTTTCACTCAGGATTGAAAACAAACTTTTAAACACACCCTGTATATTTTTTACACTGAACCAGAATACAGAATTTATGAGACCTTCTGTGCAATAACCAACAGCTTAAGGCTGGAAGAAAACTTCATGAAAACCCTTACCCTCTGGCCGCAAGTGACTCTGTCCAAGCCATCAGCGCAGATCATGACCAGTCTGCAAATACATTCATTCTGATCATGGTCTGCACTGTTTGCTATTCAGTCAATAAAGTTTAATTGGACATCCGTTTAAACAATTAATAGCAGTGCCCTAATTGAAAAACAGAAAAGTCTGTTTTGGAAATTTGTCGGGGCTAAGGGCTGGTTTCACTTATCTAAATGAGCGAGCAAACAGTACGGGTCCAGAGCAGTCTGTTGGGATTCATAGTGTGTATTGACCCAAATGTTGGTTTTTGGACCAGCAGGCAAATTTCAATTTATGCATGTTTAGTTTTAGTTAAGTAGATCTTACATACTATTACGCACATCCTGTATGCAAATTTATTTATTTTTAACAACTTCCTGTTACAGAACAGACGACAGGTGGGTATCATACATGTAGCTTTATAGTGTCTTTATATTATTGCAACTCTGACCTTTTTTACTAATTTGACCTTGAGAAATATATGTAATTATCTGAGTGTTTGGAACAAAGGTGTGTGTTTGAAAAATCCGTATTCACAGTTTTTTGTATGTGATTTTGATGAATTTGTGTTTTCACATTAATTTTAATCATTTTGAAATGTTGTAAGGTGTTTTTGACCACACTGACATAGATACTAGAATTTTATTCAGTTACGGAAATAGGTTCCTTATGATCTCATTAATGTGTCCCCTCAATACATTCCTGTAGAGATTGTTTGTTTTGTCTTAAATAGAATTGGACATTTTAGTGAGTAACAAATTATCTCCCTTTATTTTGGATAAAGTCCAAGATAACAAATTTGGAAGTTGGTCTGATCATTTGGAATCCTCTGACTATATCGTTGTTTCTCATAGTAGTTTCTCAGTGAATATGTGTGAAAAGTCTTACTTCTGTGCCACTTAAATTTTTAGGACTGCCAGAAATGAAATGAAATTAAATTGATAAGATGCATGATATTTTCTGCAGTACTTTTTAAGTGCAAAGAAATGTTTCATTGTTTATAGCGTAAGCAGTGAAAGTACAGTTAACTCAATGTATAACGACTCTGGATATAGTGAAATTACAGATATAAGGAACAAATTGTCTTGGTTCGATGTTTTTGCCATTCTTTATAAAATTCGAAAAATGTTATATAGTTATATAACAAACTCCTAATATAAGGAACAAATTTTTCTTGGCCCAATTTTTATACTTCTTTATAAAATATGAATATGCTAATGGATATAACATACTCTGGATATAAGGAACAAATTTAACTGGTCCAAAGGTGTTGGTTATATACAGAGTTTACTGTATTTAGTTTTGGTTGCTACCATTCCACAGTATTTGCTCAGAATATATTAATAGCCAACAGTTTAGAAAACACATACAATGGACTTGGTGCATGAATGTTTTATCTCCTTTCTTTATTGTATATGAGATACAACATTCATGCACTAACCCAAAGAAATTTTATTATCTCATGTTGTCAGATCATTGAATTTGCCAGATAATTTGCCAGATTTGGTTTTGATCAATTTTTACAAAAAGCCTCAGAGTGGCTGAAAGTAAAGTTAAAGAAGCAATTTTTTTTTTTTGAATGTTTGAAGCAGTCACCCAAAATCAAGAAAAGCCGTAACTGGAGCTGCCAAGACAAAATTTACTAAAAGACCAAATTGAATGCAAAAAAAGGAGAAGAATTTTTTTTTTAGACCAAATGATTCAGTACCCTGTATTCAAAAAAGGGAATTAACCAGTTTCAAAGAAACTTTCAATAGATGTGAAATTAATAGAGAATGCTGTTACTGTTACGCACGTAATATGGTCATTTTGACAAGGATTTTCATTGGCTGATGAACCTATAGCTCAGTTAAGGGGTCTAAGTGCCAAACTATTCTAGCAGATTAGGCAGATGTAGGAAAAGTAGCAGATCGGATAGTTTCGTGTTAACCCCTAGATTTGCAAAATGGTCTTGTGTGAACATGAACAGACTGTATAAATTTGCATCGTTTATAAAGCTTAGATTTTTGTCTGTACTTGAATGGAAAATGCAGAGGAGAACACGTAAATCATGCGTCACTCACTGTTGTTGAATCATAGTAATATGTTCATTGTGGCCAATTAAAGTTTTGCCGTGTTGTTTAGTCTAAAGTCATGTTTCAATGGTTTGAGTTCGGTTGACTGGTTTACAACAGTACTTTATACAGAGTCATAACCGACTGGTTTTTGTCTTGGTTTGTTACTGTCGATTTTAAAATAGTTGCTATCAGTCGAGTTACCAGTAACATTTCGTAAAACAGAGAGATAGGGTTCAACTGTAGGATGAAAATCTATTTATAGTTATTTTTCAATGGAAAACAGAGAAAACCGGTTTGATATTAACCTAATAACCTGTCTCCCCTAAGAACAAATCAGATATTTAAACCTTGAAAGCAATGTACTGAATACTAAATGTTAACACTCATCTGAGATTAATTTGAAATGAAAATGAACAAAAAAAGATTATATATATATAACAGTTACATGTAATATATGGTAAGAAATTTTAAGTTTAAAGAAGTCAGCTGGGTGGTATGGGGAACCTTTTATGAATTTGGCAATATTTAAGGCTTGAATTAACAGCCAAACCTTTAGGGATTATTCATGAAAAAAATAAATATTAAGATAATTTTAGTAGATGTGCAATGTACTGCATATTGGACATTTTAGACTATAAGCAGTGCACAGTTGTAACTGGAATGCTTGAAAAATGCAATCTAACAAAACATGAATGATAGAATGATTTGTCTCCAATGAAAGTCAACATTATTGCAATTATTTTTGTCAGGCCTGCTGGTGATAGCTCAACACAGTTGGCACTTTGGTGGTTCTGTGTATGTGTGTGTGTCCATCAGTTTATACGATGGTCCATACCATGAGCTTGTCCAGGCTGTAACTTCTTCATGCTTTGAAGAGTTTTGAAATGACTTGGCATAGTTGTTCACCATAATGGGATGGTGTGTTGCGTGCAAGCCTTAAGTTCTGTAGCCGCACTTGGAGATTAAAGGTCCAATACTAATGAAAGCGAAAATTCAAATACATCTTAAAAAGCACAGAAATAAGTTAGTTTTAATAAAAAATGAAAGTTGGTATGTAGAAATTCTAAATAAATCACAGCACATGTACAATTATTTTTCTATGCATTTTGAAGAAAGTTAAAAAGACCCGGGTAGTCAATTTGTCGAATCACTGAGATTTCAACATAATGCACATACTTCGTGTTTAAAACACTTTCTGTACATTTTAACCTGCCAATCTTCATTATTTAGTGTCTTGCATAAGGTAATGTACTTGCCATTGAAATAACTGTCACTTAATTTTCGCTTAGTAGTGGACCTCTAAAGGGAAAATGGAGACTTGAGACCTTGTGCAGAGCATAACTGCCAAAGTTTTTAATCTAAAAGAGAAATACTTGAAACTTTATACAAAATATGAAGAAGTGAATTGAACAAGAGCCATATTTTATTAATCTCTTTCTTGCCTAATTTTTCAATTATCCTCCTTTCTTACATTTTCTTTTACGGAGCTCAACTCTCAAGGACTGAAGAAAATTTGCAATGCACAAGAGCCATTTTCAAGCAGCCCCTGTAACCTGGGGCGCACTCTTCACTTAGAGTGACGGCGCTTGTCACAATACAAGTTTTGTGACAGATAAGAAAGAGCTTGCTATGAAAGATGTTCTTCAGTTTTTAGACACACAAAAGAAGAAAAGATTGCCAACAATTCTTATTATTAAATTATAATTGTTCCTGTATAGTTAAAGCGATGTATGCTTATAATATTCTCTATATGATGTGTAGCGTTGTGGCAGTAAAAAGGTATACCATTATTATTATGATAAACCATTAGTTTAAGTAGTTAATCTTTCACCACAGTGACTACAGATTACTATATAATAACATTTTTACCTTTTCTTTGTATTTTACAACTTTTTAACATTTTTACTATATTTTTCCATAGAAACAAAGTTTTGATATGAATTATAATATTAGTTATGTCTAGTAATAATGTTTATGATTAAATGCTTTTATAGAAACTAAAGGTAACAACATTTTCACATAAGCTTCTATGCATTCACTTCTTGATTTCTGCATCTTCTGTCTAGTGTATCAATGAAAGTTCTTGTTTTTTCGTTCAGGGTTAATTTAAATGTCGGTTTAATGATAGGGTCAAGGTCAATGAAAGGTCAAGGTCAGTTTAAAAGAAGCTGAAGTAAGACAGTAGCAGATCAGTGGTCTAGTGGTTAACACGCTGTACTTGTAATCCAGTGATTGCAGGTTCGATCCTCCGCTCCTCCATGAACAAAACTATGGGTCTTGTGGATGAGACCTAAAACTGAGGTCCGATGTGTCGGTGCTGACACACCAGGCATGGTAAATAACCAGGGGGTGTCTCTGGAATGGGACACGTTCTGTATCTTGCACCATCCCCTGAATCCTAAATAACTTAACTTTTTTGCGGGTGTTGGTCATGTGGATTATCTGGTACCAACGGTTAAACTCTAAAATAAATACATACAGTGTATGATTCCTTTGAAAGGGACTGAAAAGAATTTCTTGTTATTCATTGCAAATTTCAGTTTAGATTCTGGAAATCCTCAACTATTTATAATCTAATACATGTAGTTTGTTCATTTATTATACCTCAGCCTGCATCTAAACAAATTTATAGGCATTCTTAAAGATAATTTAGTGCTATGTGTAAAAGATTATACAGAACTGAAATGAGACAGGATTTATACACATTGTGCGGGCAACATTGGGAAAGATTTCCTTTGGGGTGATGTTTCTCTTGACTTAGTCCTGATGTTTCTGATTTTAATAGTGCTGTGAGTATTGTGAAAGCACCGAGTGGAAGTTAAACTTGAAATCACCACTTTTCAACTTGTTGTCTTATGTCAGCAGTTTTAAATGCAACACCAGAACCAAAACTGTGTGTCTATGTGTATGTACACGTCAGATTTTGTGACACTGTTCATCCTGTTGGGCAATGACTTAAAGTGACATTATGCGCATTTTTTTCAAGTAAAAATCCAGCTGAAAATGGTGTGTGTACAAAAGTGTAGAGGAAATAATAACTTTTAACCCAATACACCAAACTCTTCCCGCTACCAGTATGAAAAAATAACTTTCCAAATATTGATTTTCTTTTTGACTGGGAGAGTCATTTAAGAAAAGAACAACTGCATGCAGGAGTTGCTTCCCTTCCACTCACTGCGAATCTCTACCAACTCAACAACGACACTTCAACTATCTTTATCAGTCCGATATTTTTATATCTAAATATAATTATAAAATAATCATTAATTTAACACATTTAAATGCACAGCAACCAAGAATTGCTTTTATAAAACTGTCACCAAAAATACACTTTGCAGTAAGATGCGCATAATGTCACTTTAATTATCGTAAAAAATTAAAAAGCAGCATCTAAAATGCACCTATTTTCCCCCACTTAGCCTCGCCACCAGGCTAGATCATGATATATTTCAATACAAATACAAGCATTAAATACATTCAGCCTTTTTTTACCACCGGGGCTTCGATCATCTATTTTTTACTATTTTTTGCGTGCAAAAGAGGGAATTTGTAAGAAATAAGTGGGCAAATATGAGATAATCACAAAATAAAAGTAAATATAAGGACTGAATGCCAGTCTATCCCCCCACTAAAGGATTGAATACCTATAACAGAAATAGTAAATTACTAATTATCATTCTTTGTACAATAGAAGAGTTTAAAATGAGTTCTCTCATTTCATAACTTTAAAGTAACTCTCAGTCTGTCCTTCTGTCTCCAGCTCCAAGAGTTTATAGTTCTTCATAATCAACTCACCAGGCATATTTTTACGCACGTGTGACTTATACTTTTCACTGCTGTGTTGAATTATAACATTGAAAACTGGACATACCTGTAATTTTTTTTGCTTGAAAATGGTATTTTTAATGGCTGGCTAATGATAAAAAATGCTGCCATACTTTGGGATATTTGGGATATGGTTAATGATTCACCTATTTCGCCTCCATTAAGGAATGTCTAAAATATAACACACAAAAATGTGTTCTTCATAAAAAATTAGCCACTTTTTAAATGACAATAAATATACATGTTACCTTTGTCCTTCCGCACTGACTATCGATCGATTATTTTCAGTAAGTAGCTAGTAACAGTGCTTTGTTAAACTAATTTGTTGTTGGCCCTTTTGCTTACATTTGCAGTTGGATTAAATGAGATAATTCAACAATTTTTTTTTAATCAAAACATTACTACATGTATATCTCTGCATAAATAAGAATTGAAGTTGAAAAAACATGTATTAACTAAGTATTACATGTTATGATTGGCCTGTTTTGTTTGGAAACCATGCTAAACTCATAGGAGTCCAAATAACTAAGCTATTGTGATATCATTTTTAACCAGGTTTTCAATTTTGAAAATCCTGGTTATTAGATTGGGGTATGGCGGGCGGATGGGCGGATGGGCGGATGGGCGGATGGGCGGATGGGCGGATGGGCGGGCGTCAAACGAAATTGTGTCCGCTCTGTAACTCTTCAACCCTTTGAAGAATTTTGATGAAACTTCAGACAAATGTTTACCACATCAAGATGACGGCGACCGCATGTTCCGCATGGCTGGCTCCAAGGTCAAGGTCACAGTGACTTAACTTGAAAATCCTGTCCGCCTCTTGTAACTCTTCAACCCTTTTGAAGAATTTTGATGAAACTTCAGACAAATGTTTACCACATCAAGATGACGTGCAGAACGCATGTTCCGCATGGCTGGCTCCAAGGTCAAGGTCACAGTGACTTAACTTGAAAATCCTGTTTACATGATTTTAACTTGATTTGGCAGTCAAAGGTCATATCTCTTTGGAGGTATTTAAAAAGATATGATATATTATTTCATGTCTACTTTTGTAACTTGAAAATTTTAAATGTTCCGCATGGCTGGCTCCAAGGTCAAGGTCCGTGACATTAACATTGAAAATCCTGTTTCATGATTTTAACTTGATTTGGCAGTCAAAGGTCATATCATCTTTGGAGGTAATTTAAAAAGATTGATATATTATTTCATGTCTACTTTGTACTTGAAATTTTAAAATTTTATAGTATAGAATCAGAACAACATTTTTGAAAACCTGGTTTCGTGGCATTGCCATGTTTCTTGTCTTTGTAATAATCTAGTTGTAACCAGCAAAAGCATGACGGATACCATATTTATTATAAAATAAATTACATGATACATTTAATAGACAGTATAACTAAATGTGTAAGCTGTAAAATTTCTATCATGACTGTATTATATTCAAACTCCTAGATATATGCTATTTTTAGCTTTACTATTATAATATAGATTTCCCTAGTTTGACATACTGAAGATTTTACTTGAAGATGGTGTAAAAGTTCAGATCAAATTTATGTTTGTATACAGTATGGTTGCATTGTACAGTCTGACCTTTCCCAATGACACCCCAATAGAGCAACAACCTCCATACAAAGACATTTTCTTTCCTGTTGCGTCAGTTATGTAAGGAAGCAACCTCTCCAGAACAACACCTTTTATACAACAAACACATTTCTGTGTTCCCAAGGGTGTTTGTTCCTGAGAGGTTTCACTGTATATGTATTAGCCTTAGGAGTAGAGGCTTGGGGGATGGGGGCTGCGAGGGGGTTCATATGAGAGGTCTTAGGAAGGGTACTCTGTAACTTGAATGATGTTTACTCCCATCGAAAGGTTATCTACCATTTACAGACTTTGCCCTGGTAAAATTATTATTAGAAAACAATAGAAAATTGTAATATGCAAACTTGAAATACTGTTAGTAAGCATAGAACATTAATATGCTCATTAAAATGTTATGAAAATACCTTCTACGCCATTTGAAAGAAAATCTTCAGTATTTAAATATGTAATAACTAATTTAAGCACCTGTTTCTTAATGTTACAAGTGTATTTTCTATTGTACAAGATCCCAGTTAGAATCTGACCTACTTTCTTAAGTATAAATTCTGTGATTTAGTACCCAGGGTCCTCTGTCACATCATTATTGTCATAATTGCACCGGCTGTCACATTGATAGATTGTGATTTCATGTAGAGTGACGTCTATTTATGGTAACAATATTTTATGAGCAATAGACAGATATTTCTGTCTCCCATGTACAGTTAATGCAGGGTAATGTGAAAGTGACACAGCAGAAGAGTCAAGGGGGCGGAGCTTTAAACTGTGATCTATCAGAAATAGATCACAGTTTCAATAGAGTAATATAAGAAATTGGCCATGATACAAATCAGATAGAGGACTGTTTGCTCGAACAATCACATTATATGAAAGAACGTGATTATTCTTGCTAACAGTACTCTATCTGTTACATAAACTAATTGGACATTTTTAGGTTTGAAATCTTTTCTTGTAATGTGTCACCGTACCTTGTTAAATTAAGTAACTGTTTTAAACTTTTTTGTGCACATTACATCATTCTGTTATAGTCACTGTCAAATTATCATGAATTTACTGTAGCCAACATGTTTCTGTAGTCATTAACATTTTATTGGAACAAATTAAAGTGGTAATAAATTAAGAGTCTAAATATGAACTCATTTCAGTGAATATTCCAATAAACAAGAATGTTAATGAGAGGGCCCTGTAGTAACTTCTCTAGCTATTTGAACATTATTCACTTTGTTTGAATACTTTTATCATAACAGAACATTATTATACCCTGTATTACTGGTTTATACTGGTATGTTCTTTCTTTAAAATTGTGTAATAGATTAATTTATTAAGATTAATTTTACTGTTGTTAAATTGTTTGTATTTCTTCTTTCTTTGGTGGTTGTAAAATTAATGTCTGTTTGTTACGTTTTATGTAAAAGAGTTTGTCTTACATACTCTGTTGTGACTGTTTTAATTCTATGAAATATTTCACATATTATGATAACTTGTGTCATATAGATCTATTATTTTAAGGAAAATGTCCAAAATTAATATTTTGTATTGTGGTTACTGCATTTCTATAGGAAATCAATGTGCTGTATTTCTGATAATTTACACCATGTATGGGGGCGAAGCTGAATCATGATCTATCTACAATAAAGAACATGATATATCTGCAATAAAGAAAATATACGATAGTGCAAATGTGCCATAATTCAAAATAGATACAACGTAATTATTCTCGCACACAGTATTCTATATGTAACTTAAGCTATAAATGGTTCAATAGTTCTGATTATGGTTCATTTTAATCACAATTTTTCTGATATATATTTTATTCATGTATAGTTTAGTGTTCACGTTGATGTTTGTGCTGCTCAACCAATTTATAGTAGTAATTTAAATGTATAAAAATGAACATTAACCTACATACTGGTAGTGTTTGAAATTGTTTTTTTTTTCTTTTTATCAGCATTTAATTTACTCTCCTATTTCCTGACTCAGTATATAATTGATTTACCCTTGTTTAAGTGCAGCTAATACTGCACTGTGATTGGACAAAAAGTAATTTCAAACACAAAAACTGATTCAAAAATGGCATTTACATTTGTAGTTGAATAAAATAAATCTCTGTCTACACAGCCGTCTTGTGGGTGAATTATAGCAATGAGACAAAATTCAATATCTTCAGTTTCCAAGTGAACGTTAGCAAAAAGTAATGTTTCTTTTGGGGTTTGTTTTGTTGCTTTTAGTACGTACTACCAGATTTTGTGGATTTCTGTTAACTTTCGCTATTAAAATGAATCAACTAATTTTGATGTGTCCATTAACAGCGATATTGACAACATTGACAAATATTATTAGTGCTTTTTGTGTGGTATGAGACTTAAGTTTGGTGGTTTATAATTATGCAAGGGATCCCCATGCAATTTAGTTGAAAGTCGATACTGCTATGTTACGTACAGTGTCTTAATTGCCCCTATTCCAAGAATAACAGCGTTATGACGATGTTTGAGTCACTGTAAAGTTAGTTTATTTGTTGCTTTATGTAATACTTAGGTGGACTATTTGTCAATAGCAAGTTTGATCTATAATCTCTGTTATTTATTTCCCAATAATCAATTTTTTCTAAATTATTTCAGTCTTCAACATCCAGCAGCTCACACCCGCCAGACAAAGGTAATGAATTAATTAATTATTCAATTAATTAATTGTTCATTAATAGAGGGAATTATGCTACCTTGGCATCTAACATTTTGAGAACCTTTCTTGATTTAGATAAAGGATATTAATGTCAACTGGAAATTTATTATTACAGCAAAAGCTGGAAATTTATTATTACATCAAAAGTTAATTAATATCAACTGGAAATTTATTATTACATCAAAAGTTAATTAGTATCAACTGGAAATTTAATATTACATCAAAAGTTAAGTAATATCAACTGTAGATTTATTATTACATCAAAAGTTAAGTAATATCAACTGGAGATTTATTATTACATCGAAAGTTAAGTAATATCAACTGGAGATTTATTATTACATCAAAAGTTAAGTAATATCAACTGGAGATTTATTATTACATCAAAAGTTAAGATATCAACTGGAGATTTATTATTACATCAAAAGTTAAGTAATATCAACTGGAGATTTATTATTACATCAAAAGTACCACATTCTGAAGCTTTCTCATGACATTCTTCAAACATGACTGACTGTACTGTATACTGTAACTGGAACATTGTTAAAGTTAAATTTTGCAAATCCCCATGTTGTATACCTAGGTGAAATAAAGAAATGTAGAGTTGAGCTTTCAAAAATCTGTCTCCCGCTTTACTAATTAAAAACAGTCAACTGTCATAATATTATTAAAAATTAGAGCAAATAGTTGAAAATTTGACTGATTTAGTCAATTTTTGTCGCAATTTGAAAAAAATTTTTTACTCTTCTGCAGAACTTGGAGCATTTGCTGACATGGGCAAAAATGGTGGTGGAGGCCCTTGAGAAATAATGATTGGGAGATTTTATGCAATTAGAGAATGATGTTATCCCAGTGGGAGCTGTACTTTCTGTAACTAATGAAATATAATTCATTAATTGGCAGTGAATGAATATGAATCTTTTAACTTTCAGTGACATGTATAATCTGGGAAAGGAATGAGTGCAAAAAGGTGGAGCTCACAGCTTTGGACATTGGATGGGCTATTATTGAAACTGTTGACAAAATTCCTGAAAGTTCTGACTACATTTGTATAGGATTGGCTTTTTCCATTTTAATGGCTGTGACACCATCTTTGTTTGAAGCATTTCATTCCAAGGAATTACCAAGCTTGCTGAGTTGGGATATATTGAATGCAATCTGGGAGTGGAGCAACCATAACACCTGGAGGTAAAACATTGAATATTCAGTAAAATCAGTATTATAAGACTTCAAAGATAAATAAACAGCTCACTCTGAAGGGGAGCGGTGGTGTAGAGGTTAAGGTGTCTGCCACTCATCCTGGAGGTTGCGTGTTTGAGGCCCACTGGGGTCATGACTACCTCCTCATATGACACCAGTACTGGTTTTTCCAGGAAGTGGACTCAAGAGTGATTTGATAAGCTACAAGGTTTTTCACAATTGAGCTCAGATAAATTAGTATAAACTAAGCTCACTCTGAGCTCAGTATGTACAAAAAGTCACGAAGGATAACTGTTGGTTCTGGTGTAATATCACATTATGATTTCACCAAGTGGGAACCCCAAAAGTTATTTTCACGAGTGGTGCATCCATGAGTGAAACTGACCTAAAACTACATTCAATACCAATAATTTTCTTTTTATTTCACTTTAAAACTCTACCGCTGTTGAGTTTGTTCCAATAAAAAATATTGTAAATCTTGAAAAATATCATCATCATGGTTTCCAGCTAGGGTGCAATCTTTCTATTGCTGTCTGTATCTAAATGCAATCTGTATGTTATATTTCAGGTCAAGGTTAACCCATACAAATGCTGCCATAGAGTGCAATCTTTCTAATGATGTCTGTATCTAAATGTAATCTGTATATTATATTTCAGGTCAAGGTTAATCCATACAAATGCTGCCATAGAGTGCAATCTTTCTCTTGTCAGTCTGTATCTAAATGCAATTTGTATGTTATATTTAAGGTCAAGGTTAATCCATACAAATGCTGCCATAGAGTGCAACCTTTCTCTTGCAGTCTGTATCTAAATGCAATCTGTATGTTATATTTCAGGTCAAGGTTAATCCATACAAATGCTGCCATAGAGTGCAATCTTTCTGTTGTCATCTGTATCTAAATGTAATCTGTATGTTATATTTCAGGTCAAGGTTAATCCATACAAATGCTGCCATAGAATGCAATCTTTCTCTTGCAGTCTGTATCTAAATGCAATCTGTATGTTATATTTCAGGTCAAGGTTAATCCATACAAATGCTGCCATAGAGTGCAATATTTCTCTTGCAGTCTGTATCTAAATGTAATCTGTATGTTATATTTCAGGTCAAGGTTAATCCATACAAATGCTGCCTTAGCAATATGGCTGAGGTATCTAAATGTAATCTGTATGTTATATTTCAGCTCAAAGTCTACTGTGCCATAGACATGCAACATTTCTCAAACAGGTATATAAATGAATCGTAGTTAAAGTCAAGACAGATATTCCATACAGGAATGCTGCAAAACAGATGCAATACATCTCTTACAGTCTCAAGTATCTAAATGTAATCATTAATGTTGGAATTTCAGGTCAAATTACCATCTATTAAAATGCTGCCATAAAATGCAATATTTCTGTGCAGTCTGTATCTAAATGCAATCTGTATGTTATATTTCGGTCAAGGTAACCATGCAAATGCTGCCATAGAGTGCAATCTTTCTAATGATGTCTGTATCTAAATGTAATCTGTATGTTATATTTCGGTAAAGTTAATCCATACAAATGCTCCTTACAATGCTATTTCTCTTGCAGTCTGTATCTAAATGCAATTTGTATGTTATATTTCAGGTCAAGGTTAATCCATATAAATGCTGCCATAGAGTGCAATCTTTCTAATGATGTCTGTATCTAAATGTAATCTGTATATTTATATTCAGGTCAAGCTTATCCATATAAATGCTGCACTGACAACTTCTAATGATGTCTGTATCAAATTTAACGGTTAATTTCAGGTCAAGGAGGTATACAAATGCTGCCATAGAATGATTCTCTTGCAGTCTGTATCTAAATGTAATCTGTTAATTGTTGATATTTCAGGTCAAATTTAATGTCCATACTAATTTGCTGCCATTGAAAATTACCATGCAAATTAACGATATTCCTGGATAACAGTTGCTGTATCTAGGTGATACTTTGTATTAAGAGACTATTTTATTTCAGGTCAAGGTTAATCCATATATGCTGCCTAGAGTGCAATCTTTCTAATGATGTCTGTATCTAAAGCAAAATCTGTATTTTATATTTCAGGTCAAGTTTGAAATCCATACTAACGCTGCTTGTGCAATATGCCTTCATCAGAATAATAAATGTAATCGGTATGTTATTTTTTAGGTCAACTTTAATCTAACAAATGTGCCATGAATGCTAAATTTCTCTTAAAGTCTATATGCTAAATGTACTGTACTCTTATATTTCAGGTAAGTTATTCCATAAAATGTGCCATAGAATGCAATATTTGCTTGAATATCTGTATCTAAATGCATTCTAGTATTTATATCTTGGTCCAGGTTACTTCAGACAATTTCTGCCAAGAAAGCAATCTCTCTTTTTCACGATAAATGTAATTGTATTTTATATTTCAGGTCAAAGTTAATCCATTGCTGCCATAGAACAATGTTTTCTTGCAGTCTTCTATCTAAATGCAGTCTTTATATTTTTATATTTGCAGGTCAATGTTAATCCATACAAATGCTTTCTCGATTTGCAATTTTATGTTGCAGTCTTTACTTCTAAATGTAGTCTGTATTTTATATATCAGGTCAAGGTTAATCCATACAAATGCTGCCATAGATGCTCTTTCATTTGCAAGACTGTAGCTAAATGCAATCTATATATCTATATTAAAGGTCAAAGTTAACATACAAATGCTGCCATAAAGTGCAATCTTTCTGTTGCAGTCGGTATCTAAATGCAATCGTATGTATATTTCAGGTCAAGGTTAATCCATACAAATGCTGCCATATGGCCAATCTTTTGTTGCATGTGTTTATCTAAATGTAATCACTATAGTTATATCTCAAGTCAATTAACTCCATAAAATGCTGCCATAGAATAAATTTCTCAAGCGTCAGTATCTAAATGCAATCGATGATATTTGGGTCAAGGTTAATCCTTACTAAATGCTGCCATGAATCAAAATTTCATGGCACTGATCTAAATGAATCTGTATGTTATATTTCGTCAAGGTTAATCCATACAAATGCTGCCTTAGATTTTGAATTTAAGTGAAATTCTTCTTTCTGCTGTCTGTAATTGATTGTTTAAACGTTTAATTATAATGAACAATAGACAGACAATGCTTACACCGGAATGCAAACTGTAAAAATCATTCTTACAGTGTCAAGTGTGAATAATCATAAATATTTGAATTTATTACCACTATTAAAATACTAGATGCCCACGTGATCACTGATTGAGCCCTCCATAAGCCAAAGGCTAATCCTTACAAGTAGAGATGGGTAATACCCAAATATTGGATTTAACATGCATGTTGTCCCAAGAAAAGTGTTTTGATTTTGTCTAAACTATTAATGATAAAAGTTACAACATAAACTATTTATCCAAACTACATAGGGTTCTATTTCTAATTGCCCATGGTCAGAATATTTTACAAAGTAACATCAAAACTCCATGCATGAATAACAAATGCTCCAGACAAGTATTCTTGTACCTAAATGACACCTACTGTCAGTGACACTCCGAATCACTATGGTAAGCTTACTATGAGTTATTTGCAAAATAAATATATATCATGGGCGTTTATTGTCTAGCATACAGTGTTGTCTGGATTTGCAAAAATTTGAAAAACAGAAATATCAAAAAGACATTTACAGTATAATAAAACCCAGACTGACCAGTAAATAATTTGAGAACCCAAGATAACTTGAGTGACTCCGCCTTCACCATTATTCATTTGTCTTAATTAGTAATTACCATGGATAACACATGTATCAATAACGGAACTATAACTCAGGAATACCTTGATCCGAATAGAATCTTACTAAATTACCATGGAAACTCAAGGTTTTGTGAGCTAATGAAATAATTTTGAACGACATAAATACGAAGGTCCTCAAATACACTTTGTTAATAAGAAACTTCACAGTAGAAAAACTTGTAAAATTTCCATAATTCGGATAACTCGAGACCTTCAGTTTGATAACTTGAGCATTTTACTCCTCCCCTTGCGACCTCGAGTTATCGAAGTTTTACTGTAGTTAATAATTGTCATATGTTTGTAACTTTCAGAGGTTGCTGTATGCCAAGCACTTCTGTTACTTAACGTCATCTCGACGAGCCAGAAAATTTGATCTGCCACATTTGAGATTAAATAAAGTTAGAAACATCCGTACATGGTTGTCGCTTCGGTCATACTTGAAGGTAAGATATCATTATGAAAACTTGAGGCATTCTGTGATTTTAGCAAAACTATGCCACATTTTGCACTTCAGAAATGCAGGTTTAAGTTTTCCTGCAAGTTGCTTTCTTTAAACATAATGCAGGTATTGGATTGAAACTTCACGTAAGTCTGAAGTTTCACTCAGTAAAGCGAAAGCATCAGTTCCCTAAACACTTTGATTCATGAATCTTGTGGATAAGAAAGCTTAAGAGAGCAAGTCCTATATTTCTTAATTGTATTTTGGATAAAATTATGTCTTAATGACAGCATTACTTCTATTTCACTAATAAAGCCTAGCAGGCGGTCTTATGAACTGCTCTTGTTCTTTCACTCAAAAAGGTCAGGGTTTTTATTGTGTTTTTCTTTAAAGGTCCACTACTAAGCAAAAATTAAATGACAGTTATTTCAATGGCAAGTACATTACCTTATGCAAGACACTAAGTAATGAAGATTTGCAGGTTGAAATTTACAGAAAGTGTTTGGAACACGAAGAAAAATAAGTTTATTATGTTGAAATCTCGGTGATTCGACAAAATGACTACCCAGGTCTTTTTAACTTTGTTCATAATGCATAGAAAAATAATTGTACATGTACTGTGGTTTATTTAGAATTTCTACATACCATTTCATTTTTTATTAAAAATAACTTATTTCTGTGTTTTTTAAAGTATATTTGAATTTTCGCTTTCGTTAGTATTGGACCTTTATGATTGTGGCTCACTTGTCTACTGCAGTTTGTACAGCATTATACTAAATCAAGAAGGATCACCTCGAGAACAAAATAAAGATGGTCAAGGGCTAATAACAAGACTGTCCAATCTGTTTCTATTTCTGTATGAACAATTTTTAGGTCAACCTTTGTAGTCATTTGTATTTGTTTCAGAAACGAGGTCCACAGAGGTCTGTAGATGTTATTGTGTCTTCAGCATTTCTTACCACTCTCATCACACTGATTCTTATGTGCCTACAGGTAAGTACACACACTAGTATAAATTATAATGTGTTTCTACAGAAAAGTCTATGATCAAACTGGTTCGTATGTTAGTATAAGGAAGAGATTCAAACTCGTTTTAATGTATCTGCATCTGTCTATCACGTTGATTCAGATGTATCTACAGATAATTTCACCTCACCAATGCTGATGAACCTAAAGGTTAGTTTAACAGCCTTGATAATGTTGTCGGAAATAAGGGCTCTCTCAAGGCAGCTGTAATTCTCCTGTCTGCAAGTAAAACTATATGAAAAAATATCATAGAATGAAGTTGACACAGGTCATAAGAAAATTCTGTCTTGTTTATACACTTGCTTAGTTCATAAATTAAAAAAATCAAACTTGCTGTCCTATGGACATTTGGAGGACTCTGTTTGTTCAAGCCCTACCTCAGTAACTTCTGTTGGGAATGAACAGGATAAATATGCTTTACAGCATCTAATACCTATAATATAAATTTCTTCCTGATCGTTCGGAAGCTTCTGTTTACCTCCTAATTATTGAGAAGCTTGTAATTTCTTCCTGTTCATTTAGATGCCTGTAGATACTTCATGATCATTTAGAAGCTTGTAGTTAGCTCCGTTTAGCTTCTGGTCATTGAGAAGGGTAATTATATTACGAGTACTAATCAATGTGATGTGACATTTCAGTTATTGAGGGAGGCAGAGACATACCTTAACTTTTTGGTTAACTGGGAGTTACTGCTCTGGTCGCTGGCTCTGGGAGTGTACCTTCTGCGATTTATGACCTTGGGGCTGCGGATCAACAAGAAGTACCGTAACCTGTCGGTACTGATCACAGAACAGATCAACCTGTACTTACAGATGGAACAGAAACCACACAAGAAGGAGGAGCTTATGGTGGCCAATAACGTGCTCAAGCTGGCCGAAAGTCTTCTCAAGGTACGGTCAATCCTGTTCTTGTGACCACCTGAGTTATGCAACAGCCTGATATATGCAACCACTTCTTATTCCTACCTTGTAATTTAAGATGAGAGCATTCTATCCCGAGTTAAGAGACCACCTGTCTTTAGAGACAAGAATTTCAGCTTCCCTGTTTAAGACAGGTTTGACTATAAAATGCGCAAGGAGCTAGATAGAAATCACACCTGTTACGCTGCAATGCAGAGTGGATCAGTGGTCTAGTGGTTAACCCTCTAGTGACTTATAACAGACGTCTGATGTATCGGCGTTGTACACCGGGCATGTTAAAAAACCAGGCTTTATCTCTGGAACAGGGCGCATTCTGTATCTTGCACTATCTTCTGGGGGCCATTGGTCAAAAAAATGGATTATCTGGTATCAACAATAAATTTTTAAACTCTAACATACATACATACAAATTGCAATGCGACTATGCGGTGGGTCATGTCCTGAGTTGTAAATAAGTCTAATTTTGCTTTTTCAGGAGCTGGAGAGTCCATTCAAGATCTCTGGGATCTCAGCAAATCCTCTGATTCTCAACATCACCAAGGTTGTTGTGCTGTCAGCATTTTCTGCCGTGCTTACAGAACTGCTGGGATTTAAGCTCAAATTGTACAAAATTAAGCTCAGAGCTTAACTGATTTATGTTCTCTTATAAGCCTTTCTATGTACTTTCTTGGATTTAATCCGTAAATTTATTGTTGAAATTTATGATTTTGCATTTGAGCCTTGGTGAACAAACACTAACAGTTACATTAGATATAGCTGAACATGTATTGGTTCTGAAGTTTCTTATAAAAGGCATGAAATGTTCAACTTCAGTAGCATCACAGGGAAGCACAGGGAGTTCTGTACTGCACTGCACTAGCTTAAAGTTACACGAGTTGCTTTAAATTAAGAGATGTTTGCAACTCACACTTTTAAGATTTGATTTTTGTATTTGTTGAAAACAATAAAAAAATGGTGTTTTATTTCGAGTTGAGGTAAAACTACCAGCTTAATATTCATTAAAAACCCCCCCCCCCCCTTCAAAAAAAAAAATTCCCCCCCCCCCCCCCCCCCCCCCCCCCCCCCCCCCCCCCCCCCCCCCCCCCCCCCCCCCCCTGCCACAATTTCTCAGTCACAATTGGTCAGGCCGCTTGGCCCAGTAATACCACTTATATGGTCTTGGGACAATTTAAGAAACAAAAATGAATTTATACATTATTGTTTGTCCAGTATGTATGGTGTGACCGATACTACCCATAATATGGTATTTGTCACAAGCATACTTAAATCATGTTTATTTAACTGAATTTTACCCTATCCTGGAATTTGTCAGAAAGGTGCATTTTGAGATTTTTTCCCAATTCGATAAATGGTCATTGGGAACCAATCATATTGCACAGTATTGTTACACTATAAATAGAATTATGTAATACTTATGCAATGCGAATATTAAAAGAAAGTCAGATCATGTAAATGTATAGGGCCGTTCTGCGCATATCGCATCTACAAAAATGCATAAAATTTTGTCATGTCACGCTAAGGCTGCGGCATATCATGTCCGGCCAACATACAATTACAGTAGCTTACAGTGGAATCGTATCAGTCTGCAAATATGATCGCGTGCATCATGTCTGAGGTTGTGTAATGAACTTAGATTCTTTGTATTGCTCCCTTCCTTTTTCAATCCTGACCTCAGGGTCAGATTAACCCTGCCTGGGGCCTTTTAACTTTTACAAGCTAAATCAGAATATATAAGGTACAGTAATACCTTTCTCATATTAATAACTTTTTTATTTTTGCCATGGTATACATAACCCTGTGTTTTCAATTCTATAAGTAAAGAAGAAAACAAAAGTTATTATTTTAATAACCATTTACATAATTATAGTCAGTTTACATCAGCTTTTCAGGTCTGCCCTAAGAATAGATTGCTCCATTCAGTGCATTTGTTGTTTAGTAGTAAACAAATATAACGCATTCCCAAGTTCAACTTTTTAGCATAGAAATAATGTATCTGTACTGTGATTTAACATGTATTTTATCATGGTTACCTATCAAAAATCTACAAATGTATATGTTATTAGATCACTGTAATCTAATAACTATGTATCTGATCTCCTAGAGGTGTGTTAACAAATGATATTTCATGGTACCAATATAGTATATGTACTTCTTAAATAGTAGAAATAAAGCATGATTTATGTATGGGATATGTGGTATTATAGACAAATATACCTTAAAGGCCTCTATTTGTGTACCATGCATTTGCATAACTTATTGTTTTCATATGGTTTGCATTATGTAACCTACAAATGCAAAAGCAGTTTAAGAATTTGTAGTACACTCAACCAGTTTCGAAATGCAAAAGTGGCAAAATATTCACCTTAACAGTGTTATCGTGTTTCAAATTTATTCAAATTTTATACGCAACTGAAACAATATAGAATTGAATTCTTGTGATAGTATCAATAATTCATTGCAAAAAATGACTTAAATAGAAATAAAAACAATAGCGTCATTCAAATAAAAATGTTCAACAGGGGAAATCTTTGCGTTTCTAAATTGGTTAAGTGTATAAGGTTACATAAGATGTAACTATGCCATTTGTAGTGATTTGGAAAAATTGTTGAATGCTTTATGAGCTTAACTCAATTTACGATAGGACTTTATGCTCCTTCATATAGAAAAATAATCATATTTTATCTTCATTTTTGTGCGCCATTGAAGAGGTCATCAGTTTTGATTTCTGTAATTTATTTTTGATCTCGTTAATTTTTTGTTTTATCAAATTAAATGTTACATAGCTACAGTCACTGTAGTAATATTGCAATGCATTATAGTTCTACATTATACCGATTTAAGACACAGGCATAATATTATGAGAGGGGTGGGGGGAAAGAGGGAGATATTTTGTACATTTAAATGTTTATACATGTTGAAAAGCTTGATCTGGTACCTGAGCAAAAAGTACCGAATTTGTCCCAAGTATTGATAAAAAGGTTGAGATTAATTTCACTTGGTGGACTAGGGTTAGGGTCTTCAATTTATCTATAGTTAGGTATTTACCTGTATGCCTCTGGATCACATATTGTAATGGTCTTTTTCTCATAATGACTTATGGTCAGTTTCTCTTAGTTCATTTTTGTTATAGTCTGTTTCCAAAATGTATGTATTTCTGTTTGTTTTGGTAGTCTTTCAGAATGAAGAATGTGGTACTTTGGTGCCTTCAATTTGATTTAATTGTACATTGATATTGAACAAAGTTAGTCAATTACACATTTAAGACCTATGTTAAGTGAATGAGTCAAGGACATCACTAGTATAAAAAAAATCATTTTCAGTTATTATTGTCAGTTTTAATTTTTCGTCAGTTTCAGACAAGTTGTGGCATAAGTGTATGTCTAACATTAATTTGAAAATGCAACAGGTCTTTGTCAAGTGAGGTACCATTTTTGATCTATCTGTGAAATGCAGAAATGGTACAGTAGATTTCAATTATTTGCATACCCAATATGTCTGACTAAAATATGCAAATATCCGAAAATCGCGTATTTGGCAGTTTGGACACGGTTCTATCACCATACAGTATATCGAAATGATAAATAGTATTTGAAACATGTTATCATTTATATTTATTCTGTGAAAAGAGAGAAAAAAGTGCTACTGTTAGATACTACTATAACTTTAAATGCTGTTACTTTTATTTAGGTAGTCTTTGTTTAGCGATGATGGGGATCAAACCTGGGACCCTCAGATCCCGAGGCGAACATTCTACCACTGCACCAAGGTGGCTCCACATTGGATTTCGCACAGTGGGGCTCATTCCTTTTTTTTTCAACACATATTTCTCCCCATCCCACAGATTCACTTACCTGTATCATAAAAAAACATATATTATCAATCATTTAAACAAATTTAGTATTTTATTTATTTGCATATAATGTACTGCCATGATTTTATAGCCAGCTGTAAGAATAAATGAAAAGCCCCAATCATACATTCAGCTCAGATATCATCGAAATTTTGTTTCATCTAATGGGGTACATACCTGTGTTCAGTTTTGTCAATCTGCATGATTGAACTTTTTTTTTACGGTCCGTTCGCTAGTTGTATTGTATGTACACAGTTTCGAGTAGGTTTGTCTGTAATTGTACAGGTATTTAAACAGAGCCTAAATTTAACTTAAAGCAGTGATAGAACTTATTACAGATTTCTCTAATCACATTGGTATAATGCTTAAGATGGGATATATCTGTTTTGTATAATGGTCCCAAGTACTTCATGCATTTGCTTTACATTAATTTTATAGACGTCATTTTTTGTCAATTTAACGACATTTACTTGATTAAAATGATCAAGACCAGAATTGATTTACCTGTATTGCAGACTTTGGGAAAGCACTCCGGTTTGCCTTCTGTTAACAGTTGTTATATCATGTTCACAGTTGACTTGAGTGAACAATGTAGGGCAATCATAACTTTCTTATCTTACTGTGACTATGGGCTCTGGTGTCTGCAGGAACAGCATTTGAAAACTTCTGTCTTACAGAGACCTATTTAAAAGATATTTGCTTTCATTTTTTCCAGTGTAGCAATTTTGCTTTAAACCATTTCAGTGTGAGATTTCTAACGCTTGTTCAACTTCACAAAGGCAGAATTGTCTGGTTTCAGAATAGTGAGGATAAATGTTGTGAAACAGTGTTTTGTGTTATGTACTTAAGTAATGTGGGATTGCACTTAAAGAAGCTTGGGATTGTACTTAGGTAATATGGGATTGTACTTAGGTTATGTGGGATTGTACTTAGGTAATGTGGGGTTGTAATGAGTTACCTTGAATTGTACTTAAGTAAGGTGGGATTGTACTCCGGTGATGTTGGATTGTACTTATTATAAGTAATATTGGATTGTTTGGAAGTATTGAAGGATTGTATGTAAGTAATGTGGGATTGTACTTATGTAATGACTTAAGTAATGTGTAATGTGGGATTGTTCTTATGAAAGATGGGATGATTTTGAATTTGTTTTGTTCTTGCTTCTATAGTATTACAGATACTGACAGTAGTCTTTCTATGTGGCCAGTAAATATAGTGAATAAGTGAATATATTTTTGCCTTGCCCTCAGATCTGCGAGAAAGCAGTTTTAACTGCAGTTATAAGATTATTTATTATTGTACAGAAATATTGTAATTACATATACATGTAGTAAACGCATAATTTGTGCTTTTGTTCTATTGCATCTGGGTGTGAAACATATCTGGGCTGTTAAAATTACATGATATCCTCAAGGGGGCCACATGTATGTTTGGAACAGCACAGTATTTAGTACCCAGATGCAAATTTTTTAAGTATGATACGTTTTTCATTTTTAGCTCGACTTTTCTATGAAAAGGGGAGCTATCCTACTCGCCCCGGCGTCGGCGTTGGCGTCACACCTTGGTTTGTTTTTTCGTACCACCCCACTTTATTTCAGAAGTATTAGAGGTATGGCTTTGAAACTTACCATACTTGTTTACCATCATAACCTCCATCTACAGACAAGAGTACATAACTCTGTCAAGGTTTTTGACAGAATTATGGCCCTTTTTGACTTAGAAAGTGTATTGAGCTTGGTTAAGTTTTTCGTACCACCTCACTTTATTTCAAAACCATTGGAGGTATTGCTTTGAAACTAACCATACTTGTTTACCATCACGACCTTCATCAACAGACAAGGGACATAACTCTGTCAAGGTTTTTGACAGAATTATGCCCCTTTTTTGCTTAGAAAATACATTGAATATGGGTAAAATCCACTTATTGCCTTAACCCTTTGAGATATTGCTTTGAAACTTTTAATGCTATTTCACATCATTACCCCCATCTGTACACAAGAGAAGGTAACTCTGTCAGGGATTTGTTTTAAAAATTAAGGCCTTTTATCGACTTAGAATCTTTGGTTAAGTTTTTCGGTTTTTACCAGTCCACTTTTTGACTGAACTGTTTGAGATATTAATTTGAAAGTTGGAATACTTGTTTACCATCATGATTCCCAAACATGGGCAGGAGAAGGTAATTCTGTCAAGGATTTTATTTGAATTATGGCCCTTTTTGACTTAGAAACTCAGTTGAAATTTTCATTCTTGTCCACTTGTTAACTTAACCATTTGAGATATTACTTTGAAAGTTGGAGTACTTATGTACCATCGTAAGACCTATCTGTAAGCAAAAGAAGATAACTCTGTGAAAAATTTTCTTGATTTGTACTTAGAAATTCCTAGTTAAAGTCTTGTGTGCCCTTAACTGTCAAAGTTTTGTTTTATTGGCAAGCACTAAAAAAGTCGAGCACGCTGTCCTACTGACAGCTCTTGTTAAGTTTATTTTCAGCCAGTTAAACATGTTTAACAATGAGACGCAGAGGAGATTACTAATTCAAATTACAGTCTAGTAATGTCATAATTTTGTATGTTGACATATAAAATCACTTGACATATGAGTGTCTCTACCTGATCATTGATAGTGAAGTGGTCACACACTTCTATTGCGTCATGAATAATTCCTGTACACCAATACAATAGTCGTGCTTGGATAAGTTTGTGTGAACCCGGTGGTATTGCCTGTCACATGGATGTGCACTGCATGCTTTTGGTATATCACTTGTGTCATGCTAGACACGACAAAAGTTGTAAATACTGTAAAAACATTCATATTAGTGGAGCAATTTTTTCGCGGAAATTGTAATTTTTCTTAAGGATAATCAATTTCATACCCACAAATATGAATGCATTTACTGTGTTTGACCATTAAATGCTAGAAACTTCGATTAGACTTAAATAGTAGCTATAAGAACATAAAGTAGTTATTTATTTAGCCCGTACCCTGTTAATTTTTTTAAATAGACTTGCCGATCTTTCACTTTACCTTTTTGGGTTCAGAGGGGTTCTCAGTAAAAAATTTACTGACTGAATATTGCAGATCGTGATCACAGGGTAAGGGTTAAAATCTGTTTTACATAGTCAATCATTAAATGTGTTTGGTATAACTGAATGCTTTATTAAGTCAAACATTACAAATTTATTTTATTGTGTTCTGTATTTGGCCTACCTCCCACAGTTGCACTTTTTGTATAGATCTTAATTTTTCTGTGTTTGAAGACCTAAAAAAACTTACTTGTATACAGCTACACCTACAGGTAACCAAGGGTTACCACGAAAGTTGTCATTTTTAGCAGACGGTCAATTAAAACGGATGTAGACAACTTTAGAATGTTACAAAAATGGCTGCCTAACCTAGGGTACCACTTATATACAGGTGTATTTATCTTTAAAATAACTGCTTAGCAAATAACTATGCTAGCTGCCAAGTTGCTGTTACATCATTGTCACTGCCTCCACAATATTAAATGTAGTTTGGTAACTTGACTTAGAAATTATTGTAGGATTATTGACATGATCTGTTACAGTTTATTTGGGATAATATGACAGCGACAGAGTAGAAGACTCCAATATTATTTTGTACAAATCATTGGATGATATATGGGATTAAATCTTTTTTGGCACACGTGATCTACCCTTTTATGCTAGGAGTGTAAACTTTTGTGTACACAAATAGCTATTACGTCACTATCACATTATCCTAAATGAACAGTAGTTTGGTAGCTGTTGGTCTAGTCATTAAAGTACTGTGTGCAAAAATGATTGTAAAAATGTTTTCAAGGAAATTTTATGTTGATCTAATGTTTGGCGAATAGTGCAAGTTTCGTTCCTTATTTTTATGTGATGTTGTACTACATGTGTAACAGTGATATTCTAAAGTTTATTGTTAAAATCCAACTTCAAATACTGAAGCTGGGTTTATAGAGGAATCATGCCGTCTCCAACACCTTGTCACATGATGTCACTTTCTGCCATTTGCTGTCACATTTTGCCATATGCTATCACACTTAGCCATATTTTGTCACATATCTCAATATGCTGTCCCATTGGGTCATATTTGTGCGGTCATTCGTCAAATAATCAGGCAGTTGATACTGCCTTATGTTACTTTCAGGGATTATTTGCCCTTTGCTTAAAGATGGAAACCACAGATTTTCATGCGTTCACTGATGATTTAATAGTAAAATTCTAGCATAATTCTCATCCATCATTGTTGCACTACTTCTCCGGATTTCAAACCACTGTGGATTTATCTTGCAGGAAACTAGGTCACCAGGTGTTAGCCGTCTTAGAAAATTTTCTCTTAAATTTTCTCTAATATTCTCCATTATCTGTGACAAGGCGGTATTGCTGGGGTATGAGTCACAGTCTGTGACAGTTATTGTTGTTTATTTCATCATTTGTTGTTGTGAGAAATACCAGTATAATGTCTAGATTGGATTCTGTGAAATAAAACTTCTGGACAGAACTATTCTGGAGTTGTATCTATTATTGTACCGTAATATCAACTAGATATTTACAGAAGTATGCAAGATGATTCTAAACATTGTAAAAAGGCGGATGGTAAAATATATTTTTAGCTCACCTGCACATGTAGTGCACATAGATGAACTTTTCACATTATCATAGTCGTCAACAATGGCTTCAAACGCCATGTCTTCGTAAACCACTCAACTTAATTTTACCCCAAATTTACAACGGTTTCTTTGACCTCCGCCAAACTTGTTCAAAGAATTGAGACCTCCGCCAAACTTGTTCAAAGAATTGAATTCCAATCAGAACTGTTAAACTCATCATGGCCTGTTACAGTCCAGCCAACTAAACTTTAATGTGACACATTAAATATTGTGCATTGCATAAATACCACGATGTCTGATGCATACAACAGAGACATAATTCAGAGTAAATCTCTAATTATGATGTATACCATTGTACAGTAAATCAGGACAATTTTGTATCTTCATACACTGTCATGTGTCAACCATGAGGGAGAAAAATGAAAGAAGGGAACAACTCTGTCATGCAATTTGTTAAAAGTCGTTTATTTCAGTCCTTAACAAGCACTGGTTGCTTAAAATATCTTCAGATTGATTAAAGTGTTGAAAGCAGCGCAAGAAAACCAGATAAAGACATTTTAACGAAGCTTGCAAATCGGACACATACATCATTATAACAAAACCAATTTATTTCTCCAGTTTACTTACATTTCAAAAATGGCAAAGCCATTAAACCAGGTTTTCTTCTATCATTGTAAGTCATGGTGAAGATAACTAAAAGTTATTTTTAATCCATTTATTTTACGGAATATTTTGTGAACCCAGTCTATATACATTTTTTGATGAACAAGTCTAAATATTAAATAATTTAATGTTAATTATGGCGACCCAGTCTGAACAAATGATTGCATTTAATTAAATCTTTACCCAATTAATTCTGATCGTTGATTTGTCCTACTTTCAATGTGAACCGTGCCACTGATTGTTCAAAAGTATGCCGATTGAACTTATTGACTGAGTAGTGAACGATGCAGATCATCATGCGGAGGCTGATCATGGTCTGCACTGGTTTCAGAGGTAAAATCATTTACTCCCAAACAAAGTAAAAGTAAAAAGACTGACACATTTTAAAACTTTCACACTCGAGTACTTTTGAGTTCTGCAAAGTTACGAGTCAGCACTTTCGAGTCCAGCAAAGTAATTAGCATTTTCGAGTCCTGCAAAGTAATCAGACCATAAAATTAATGTGCTGTATGGTGATTAGTTGAGACACAAGTTACATTTAACGAAATAAGATATTTAATGATGGACAAATATTCTGGTGAAAACTAGTACATAATACAAATATTACATACACTAAAACCTCTGTGGGCAGCCTTTGGTAACCAGAGAAAGTCTCGAGACATGTTTATTCTGTGGGCCTATTTGTTGAAATTGAAAAAGTGATTTAATTTGTTTATGTCTACAATTTTTGCAGAAGAAAAGTGTAAAAAGTGAGTTTCGCCAAGCAGATGTTAGCCGTTTTAAGTGGTGGGCAATTTGAACAGTACCCAACCAAGTAAAATGCTAAGATTTACAATTTTATGAGGCCCACTGTCCAAAAATCATCAAATAAGCAACTGATTACCATGAAATAGCTATTAATGACTGAAATATCAATTAAATGTGGTAACTCATTGGTCTACAGCCTTTCTGTTTTTTCTAGAAATACATATTAACCTTGCATTTGGAACACTTTTTATCAGGCCCACAGAATAAACTAGCCCTGGTCAACATATTAAGACTAAATGAACTCTTTTGAAGCTGCAAAGATACATATATACAGGAAAAACATACCCAACACAGAAACAGACAGTTCACACAGTATGTTCTACAATGTAATGAGGCAGCTTGGACGGAGAATTTGATATTCAAACCAATAGACAAAGCGTATCATGTGGGAGCTATCTTTTCCTAAACAATTCCTAGTATATTCTTCAGAAATTTTAACATCAGGTTTTATTATTAAACAATCATTCAACTGAATGTGTTCTATGTGATACACAGCCAATCAAACGCTGCGACCTTTAGAATAAGGTCATGGTAAAAAAACCAGCAAATCTCAGACTTACAACTGTACAAAATATAAGTCTGGCTTAAAGTTCAGATACAGCAATAAAACTGACAAACTTTGAACATAGATTTAAACATAGACTTTCACGCTGTGCAAGCTTCATGGAGAGATAAGGCAAAAGCATGACGAGTCATCTCGAAGAAGCAAATTTACAAACAGGAAGTTCAGTAAAGACACTTAAATACATAGATGTTTTTGATTTACACCTTTCATACACGTAATATTATATGATTGTCAAACAGTTCTAGTTTAATCAAAGGATATCCAGCATATCCTATTTTCATTTCCAGCAGCCTTGTTGTAATGTCCCTCCTTCCAGGTTTTCTGTTACCATGGAAACAGACAAATATAGTTTCTAAGTTTTAAATGCTGGCAATTTTTGAATATCTGCCATCAGCCATTCATCTATTCTTAAATTTCTAGAAAATGGTTTCCATGAAGCTTTCTGTTGCTGGAAATTTTATTGATTTCTTTTTAGAAGAAAATGTTGAGTATATTTGGATTTAAGTTAGTTAACTTTTGCATTACTCTGTATTATTGTCACTTGTTGCAACCCAAGTTTGTGGAGGACATCAATATTATTTAAGACTAACTGTTCATTGTTTAAAATCGACCATCCCTCAGTATATGTTACTTACAACACCAACACCATTTTTCACATGGAAACAGATTGCAAAAAGAACTGCTAAACTTAAAAAATCTACAATGTTTCTTCACACCATTTTTTAACATGACAAAGACAAAAAAAAACATTGTGAAAAATTCACTTCCTGGCTTGAAAACAAGAACATATTCTGAATAGAGCTTAACAACCATGTGTAAAACAGTAATACATATAACAATCAAGCAAATCTCATCACTTAGCAGAACACAATTGAATGACAGACAAAAATTGAACATTGATTAACCAAATGAGTTCTCACAGGAGACTTTTTTCACAGCAAAAGCTATATCTTGCCACAGTAAATAAAGCTGGTAATTACTAATCAAAATGGCGGAAATTAACATCCCGTGTATTTCTTTTCAGTGGTCCGATTACATAGTACTAGCCCCGGCAGTGCAGGATAAATAGCAAAAGGACATTGATTCATCGTTCTGCAAGACTTATGTTACAACCTATCATCTTAAATAGTTTCTTCTGAAGATAAAGCTTATAGCTGCCTTTAAGTTCTAGAATGTTCTGGTACTACACTGTAAGACTTTAATAATGAAACACTTTGTAAAACCTGTTAAAATGTTTTGTTAGACAATATTAAATGATAACATTTTTAGTATAGAAATATAATCTAGTATCACTGTTGTGTCTAAATTTAACAGAAATCCAACCATGATAAATACGAATTTCATTGCTTCAAAATGTATAGATCACCCTTCAAGTTCAAAATCACAAATATTCGATATTTGGTATAGTCACTGTTAGTTTGAAAGTAGGTCACTTGTATGGCGATACATTTTGAGGCGTTGAAATTTGTGTTTTTTGTCACAACAGTGATACTAGATTATATTTTTTTTAATGAATAAGTTTTCATTTTTTATTGTTTAACAAACCATTTTTACCGAGGTTTTTCCAAGTGTTGCGTTAGTAGTCTTTCAGTGAATATACAATACGCTTGGACTGTTCATGTACATAGCATACAGACTTCAATTTACAAACTCTTGTCAGACAGAAATTAAGCTACAGTGTAAGAGTGCATTCAATTGGCCAAAAAATACTCCTGACTTTAATAACGTCGCTTTTGATTGGGTTATTAATGTCTCCAGCCTCAAGTCTGACACATCTGATCAGCAAGATTTCAGCTCAGTTTCAAGACTGATCAATCAGATTCTGAGAATTTGATACTGGTGTAAGATAAAGTTATATAAATCTAGAGTTGATCGAGTAAAGTGAAATTATGAGCTTTTTTTAGAAAACAAATCAAGGGACATTTACATGATGAAGAGCTTAGAGCAAAATTATGGGATTAAACCTACTTATTTTACATCATTTATAATTGTAAGCTCAAGGTCTAGCAATTAATGTAATCTACTCTAAATGACTGCTTCCATGAGTTCTGACCAGTGTTTACGCCCCAAAAGGGAGACTGCAAGTCCTGGAGGCGAAATTATGCCGAGTGATATCGAACCCATGACTTCCTGGTAAGAAGACCCGCATTCTACCTTATCCCACCACCTAAGTTTTGTATGAGGGCGCAATAGTTCTAAATCAAGTCCCTGCTGCACTCATTTAACAAGTAATAGCAGTGTAATGTCTATATTCCTCAATAAATGAAAACAAATACATGTATATTGCACTCTTTCATGATTCCAATACTGTTTATATGTAAACCAAATATTAAATCAAAGATATGTGGAGTTGACAGTTAAAAAGATTATACCAATGAAAAGTGAATTAGTATTTCTTGTGTTTTTTTTTAAATTACTAAACACAAACCTAGGATAGGACATCACTATCAAGTTGCATCACATGTTCATTTCTTGGAAAATAATTTCTAACTAGCCACAAAGTTTGTCTATAAAAATATCCAAGGTAAAAATTTATGTATTATGTGTTAAAGTGTAAAATCTTATGTAAACATCACTGTAGACTGTCTATATACCCTTCAGGATATTCAACATTTTAAGTTGCATTTAAAAGATTTGATGCAGTGTATTTAAAACATATGAGAAATTTACCCATATGGGGTTTAAAACAACTATACCCAGTGATATTATACACACTGCAAACCTTTAAACACTTTAAACACTTTTAATCAGATTTCCGAGGTATTATTACATAATAATCTACCTACACAATTATCTAACAGTATTTCATTTTTTATGCGTAGAGTGTGACACTCAACTGGTATCTTTTTGTGAATCTGAGATTCATTGAGTAAACCATCAAAAACACATTCTGCCTCTTATGGCAAACAATCAGAATACTTCAGAAAGCAATACTAAATTTAAAACAAGTCATTAAAACAATTAAAATCATATATACACAAGAGCAAAACAGCACTTTGATAATACTTTCTATATACATGTTCAATACTACGAAAGACAGTAAGCTAAAAAGAAACACTGCTTGAACAACTCTCCACAGCCATTGCAGTCAATGAAAGAAGCTCACATCACTCCAACCAATCAGTTTTAGTGTTTGTATAAACATGGAAAACCAATGACCTATCAGCTAAAGTCTTTGTATCACATGGAAAACCAAATGACCAATCAGCTCAATTCATTGTATCACATGAAAAACAAAATAACCAATCAGCTGTAGTGTTTGTATCACATTGAGAATAATTAGCCAATCAGCAAAAATGTCTGTGAGTCAGCTGACTAGCCAATCATGTATTGCCATACAATGTCACATGACTATCACATGATGTATGATGTATGAAGCCTACTGCTAGGAGCCCTGATTAGATGAAGGATTTTGAGTATTCTGTGAGGAATCCCCAGCTTTGCTGTTATCTGAAATATAAATCAAGTACAGCATTTTAGGTATCTATGTCCAAAGAGTATTGTTTCATTTAAGGTGAAATTATTTTCAGTATATCAACAAGAAAGCCATTGGCAACTAGAAGTGTCAGGTGACGGCAAGCTTGACTATTGGAACAACTTTTTTTATTCTTTTCTCATAGGAAAGAATTTTAGATGCATCACTTCATACAAGGTCTTTCAAATAGTATGGTCCGGAAACGAGCGTAATACGATAAATAACCTGCCCGGACACGGACAACACCGGGTACCCGCATTTTGGAAAAAGAAAGAAAATTTGTCTTTATATCTACATATCTCATTTTCCATCAATTGACCAACAAAGGATCCTAAATACATTATGCATTCCCTTATCTTCATGATATTATATTTTCCATGTTTCGTTTACTGATTTACATTGGAAAGTTGACCTCATAAACGGGTTTTTTCACAAATAACCAAAACGAAAACCACCTAATTTTAGCCCTCTTTCCTACTTGCATGGTGTTCATGTGTTGATGTACTCTTTTTCTCATAGATTTGAGTCTAATGTCTCTGTTATGTCTTAGATTTTCGTATTTCACCCGTATTTTAATTTTCTGGGCGGTTAGATCCGTTCAAAATGAAAAGGCTCAAGGATTTTTTTCGCGAACGGTGTTTTTGTGCACAGGTTTTCACTAATATTTAGGGTAAATGATGGAAAATTGCTATTAAAATGTAAATTAAGAGTTTTTTTGATCGGATATGATTAGTTTTCGTTTTTTTTTTTGTAAATAATAACGTACAGTTTTATAAGACCAGATCGTGAGTCAATTACCATCCATCGCAAAATGGAAGACGGAATAGCATGGACCGTGTTTAACTCCGATTAAAGATAAAGTTATTTATAAGGGTTTTATTTCAAGTTTTAGAAATTTCACAGCTTTCCAATTATCCATTTTTTTTAAATATGGTATTAAACAGCGGTAGTTTTGCATACATTTATCAAATCCAGTTTTTCGCCGGCGTGATAAATGACGGTGATACGCTTTAGGTAAAAATAACCGCAGTGTTGGCCCTTCATACTGGTAATCTGCGTTATTTTGCACATAATCTCACATAGCTCACTTTGTTTTAAATTTTCAATTCAGATTAATTTTCTCACCCTTGGTTCCATGGACCCACTTCTAGTTACATGTACAGATTCTAATCCACTTTAGATAGTGTAATTAAAACATTTCTAACAAAAAGGTTTTAACTTGTTAAAGTCTTATAACTTTATGACCATTTCTTATTATCAAATATGATATCATGTACCGGTAACTGAGATATGAGCATAAGCATGAAAGAAAAACATTTTAACCAAAATTTCTAAGTTGAACAAGGGTCATAATTTGAATAGATTTAGTAAAGAGTTGTCTAACTTGCCTGCCTGATACCCGTGCGCAGATGTATGAAGTTTGAAATTAATCCAATCATTGGTTAATGAGATAATTATGTACATGATAGTACATGTAGCTTGCATGTAAAGCTTTAACTAAAATGTCTAAGCCAAAAAAAAAACCAGGAGTTTAAATGATACAACTGGCTTGTCTGATCCCCCTGAATACTTAAGTATAGTTTCAAATCAATCCAATAAGTAGTTACTGAGATACGAGCATGGTAGTACCTTGCATGCAAAACTTTAACCAAATGTGTGACACCAACGCAAGGGTGACCACAATAGCTCTTTTAATTCTCCAAATAGTCGAGCTAAAAATGACATTGAAAATTAATAATCATCACCAGTTTGCCATCGGAAAATGTTTAAAATTGGATAGCTGATCTGTTAGAAAGACGTAAACGTTTGTTAAATGTTACATAATGACAAACCAGCAGCCAGCCTTTCTTCAGGCAAAGTAGAACTTCACTAAAAGTAATTATTACCTAAGCCACAAGGCATTACCAATGTCAGTCAGAAAATAGGCAACAGAGCTTGATACAAAGTGGCTAAATTACAGATCTGCTTTGTACAAGCTTTTTATATCTGGCAAGTGATTTAAGGAAGTCCTTAGCAACTCAAGGGAGACAAAAGGTTTCAGCTTGACAGAACCTCAATGTTCCCGGGGTTCTAAAACCTAGATTTCTAAAATGAACTTGTCCTAGTCAGACACTACCATTAGTTATTATTATTCCCAGTATTTACTGACTGAAAAAAAAAAATTACAATTTTCATTCTATTTTTATGAAACTTGCTCAGAAGGTTGTATGCAACCTGTGTATGTTCCCTATTTGTTTTTTGGGGCCTGTGGGTCAAAGGTCATTGTCACAGTGACCCAAACTTTGAAAATCATTTCAACTCATTATTTTGATATCTAATTACCGGTATCAACAACAGTCTTGAAACTTCATAAGACGAAGATGATTTTACTAAGTACATGATCCCTACTGTTTTTAGGGTCAGTGGGTCAAGGTCACAGTGACCTGTTAGCTTTTCTTTGATAACATTGCAAAAGATTTTAACAGAACTTTTTCAGAACGACCCAGTAGAGCAATACAGACCCTTTTGGGCCTCTTGTTAAAAATGATGTTATTTTCTATATGATACAAACAATACCTGAGCAATTAAGTTTTTCCATTCCTTCTGCCAGTCCACCGGTACTGACACTTGCATGCTGGGAATCCAGTATATCCGGCATGGCATTCCTTCTTCCCGTTCTCCCTGTAGCGATGAAATCTTCCACACTCACTCCGCCTACTTCCATTCCAGCAGTCGCATTAGTTGAAGAATTTGAAGCAGTCTGAAAAAGATGAGCACAGTTGTATATAAACCAACCTTCATATGCAGGCTTATTAGTTCACCAACAGCACAGGTCAAGTTCAGTAGTTTACGTTGCAACTTTTGATATAGTGATGCATACTATGAAGACACTTGACACATCGTTACAACCCTATACAACATCAGTACATTTCAGGTTAGCCTGACCCAATTCTGCTCTACCTTGCTAGCAGAGTAGTAGTGACAATTTACTATATTCGTTGTCACATTTTTTTCTTCTTGATATGAAATGTTTGTTAAGGGTAAAGTGATAGTGGTATGACAAAGATGTGGCAGTGATGTGACAGAAGTGTGACAGTTATGTGACAGAGGTTTGATAGTGATGTGACAGTGATATGACATATATGTGACAAAGGTCGGACAGTGATGTGACAGTGATGTGACAGAGGTATGACATAGATGTGACAGAGGTCTGACAGTGGTCTGACAGAGGTCTAACAGCGATGTGACAGGGGTCTGTCAGTGATGTGAAAGGGGTCTCTCATAGATGTGACAGAGGTCTGACAGTGGTGTGACAGTGATGTGACATAAATGTGACAGTGATGTGACAGAGGTCTGCCAGTGATGTGACATAGGTCTGACAGTGATGTTACAGGGGTCTAAATAGATGTGACAGAGGTCTGTGACATAGATGTGACAGGGGTCTGTCATAGATGTGACAGAGGTCTGACAGTGATGTGACAGAGATCCGTCATAGATTAGACAGAGGTCTGACAGTGATGTGACATAGATGTTACAGGGGTCTGTCATAGATGTGACAGAGGTCTGACAATGATGTGAATAGATGTGACAGTGATATGACAGTGATATGACATAGATGTGACAGAGGTCTGACAGAGATGTGACAGAGGTTATTTTTAGTAACAGTGTCCTTGACCAAAATGACCTTAAATGCAATCCCAAGCTGTGTCTCCATGCAAGCTACCTACACACCAAGGTTCATTGAAATTAGTTACTCCTAACTAAAGTTATTGAAAGGAAACCAATGTTAACTTTGACATCCGCCCCGAGTGACCCGCCCGACATCAGCATTCTTATAAGCAGGTTTTAAAAAACATGCTTTAAAAGTACCTGCATTTTTCTGATAGCCCTTCATCCTGCCATTACATTTGACACTGTACAGAAATTACCTGGACATTTGTATTATGGATGTGCATCAATAAAAACACATTTCCAGTCTATCAAAGGTAACATTTAAGTCAATATTCTATGACAGAATGATGTGTATTATTAGCACTTACCTTCATATCAGCCAAATGTAACTGTTATACCTGATAAACAGGTGAAGCCTCTCCTAGTAAAGCTATGTATAGATGTGTATAAACTACTTCTAACAGAAACCAAACTATACCTCTAACAGAAAGTGAACTACCTCTTAGACTAACAGACAGTGAACCACCTCTAACAGACAGTGAACTACCTCTAAAAGACTCACAGACAGTGAACTACCTCTAACAGACAGTGAACTACCTCTTACAAACAATGAACTACCTCTCATAGACTAACAAGAGAGTGAACTACCTCTTACAGAGAGTGAACTACCTCTTACAGACAGTGAACTACCTCTTACAGACAGTGAACTACCTCTAACATAGAATAATAACCTGTCAATACTCCTCATTTATTGTCACATATAAATTATTTATAATTCATATGAACAGAAAAGCAACCTAGGCAGAATTTGCAGCAGCTACATCAGATATTTGGCATACAAAATTTAATTCTTCGGCAAACAAGAGGGTGGCAGTTCTCCTGGTAAAAACCACCTTTCAGACATAAAATTCAAATTTAACAGCATTATGGGAGAAATGCATGCTGGGGTCAGTCATAGGTGCCAATACAGATCTTAACTTTTGAGGTATGGTCATGGGTCTCGCACCTAGCATCTAGTCTTGATGTGCTGAATATTTGTGCCACCTGATTTGAAAATCCCTTCATGCATGACGCAGATGAAAAAAAAATGGATGGGCAGACACACTAACAGTTACTGACATCCATACATTTCTATCCTGAGGTGGTATTTCAAACTCCTGCAGGGAGAATAAATGAGCAGGGAATGAATGATTCATTATAGCCGATTGATGGATGGACAGTGTGATTTTAATATGCTCACCTTTGGGGGCATAAAAAGATATTTTCTCCATATTCTATGCATTAAAGCCCTTCTAGAGAAATTGGGTGTCATCAGGCGTTTAACACCTGGTTTCACTGTCTGCAGGGGGGTCAAAAGCAAAATTAAATTACCTAAGTTCTGTATATATTAAACAAGCAGACAGCAATTTCAGACATGTGATATTATTTTATTATGGCTGTCAAGCACTCTACTGGGAGATTTTATTCCTGTGAAACCACTGGTAATTGGCGTACCCTAGACAACTCCAAACTCTGTTAATATCACAATATGAAGGGATAGTAATTTTTTCTGCTCTCTACTGATTACTAATCAATACTCGACTCTTTAGTTAAATGGATATGTCTTACATTTCGTTGTTCCCGAATTATCAGGAACTTATTTCTAATGTCAATACTGAGAAACTCTCGGCAAACCAATACCACATACCCACATTAACTATCCCTTAATGTAGAGAAGATTGAGTGCCCCTTATAATCCCTCAAGTGTTTATATTTGAAACTGTTGGATATAAAACAAGAAAGTATTTTCAGACATTCTTTGGCATGTTTCAGCATTACAGTGCAACCTCTTAGGGGAGAGCCCCCTTGGAACACAGAAATATTCGTTGAAGAGAGGTTTTGTTCTAGAGGTCTTTATAGGGAGGGTATTGCTCTAGGAAGGTGTCATTTGGGGAGGTTGGACTGTACATGTACTACTTTTATTTATTGGGGGGCCGGGCGGGGTAACTGCCTATTTCAACAGTTCTAGTGCTAATGTACTTATCAATTCATGTCTTCACTGATTCAGGGTCTTGGGTTCAAGTCTTACTACCAACCAAACTCTGTACTGATCATTCCCAGGAATGATAGTAAGGTAAACTGCCCACCTGTTAACTATTGTACTAAAATACTATTGAAATGGGCCACAAACCCCAGCAAAAACATTATCAATTCTAAGTAGACAGCAAGTAGACTGCCGACACTTCTTCATACTTCTCAAATACTTTCAAGAATTATTTTCAATTCTAAGGTAATGAGAATCAAGAGGGAAGTCTGAAGCATGGCATGTTGATTCATTATACTGAATCTGTCTGGCTAGTTTGGATTGAACTGCTTCAAAACTGAAAAGGTAGTTCAAGTCAATAGATGGTAAGTGATGCAGTGAAACCTGTCTTATCTGACATGTCTTGGGACCATAAATTAGTGTCAGATAAAGCAGGGTGTTGGTTCAAACAGGTTGTCAAACAAAGAAGGGTGTCAGTTAAGACAGGTTGTCAGATAAAGCAGGGTGTTGGTTAAAACAGGTTGTCAGACAAAGAAGGGTGTCAGTTAAGACAGGTTGTCAAACAAAGAAGGGTGTTGGTTAAAACAGGTTGTCAAACAAAAACGGGTTGTCAAATAAAAATGGGTATCGGTAAAGACAGGTTTGTCAGTTAAGACAGGTTGTGGGATAAAGCAACGCACATTGTCTCATAAAGCAGGGTGTGGGTAAAGACAGGTTGTCAGTTAAGACAGGTTGTCAGTTAAGACAGGTTGTTGGATAAAGCAACATGCCTGTTAAGGCAGGTTATCGGATAAAGCAGGGTATCTGTTAGGACAGGTTGTCCGATACATCCGATCTATAGACGCAGTTTTCACGACACTCTGCAATGGATGGTCTAGCCAACAGACCAATCAGTGAACTACGGTAAACTAACTAATTTTCATGCTAATTATTGTTCACATTTGCCGATCCCTGACCGATTCATGGATATCTAAATTCGCAATTCTAAAATAAAATGATAAAGTATTAAGTAAGGATAAATTATTCGCGTTTTCTAAAGTTCATGCAAAACTGGCCTCACCAAATATAGCGAAAAAAAATTGCACTTGAAAATTACTTGGTTTACAGTAGATGACTCCTATCATACCCCCTTAAAGCTCCGCATGACAGAAATTACAAAACAAACTGAAATTGATTTCTTTGCCATAATCTAGCTAATCTTGTTTAAACACTAAAATTGCTTTTTTATCTTCTACAAACTCCTGAGATAATCTCCAAAGAAATTTAATCAAACAGAAACTTTTTTTTTTTGCGAAAGTTAATGAATTCAAAATAAGGTTTGCATTTCCAAAAATAGCAAGCAATTTCATAATGTTTTCTATTATTTCAAAATATTTCATAAAGTAAATGAACTATTGAATAACACATAAAATGTTGTATATGATATTTTCGCACTGAACTCTGTACAGCAAGAACATTCAATCATTGTGCAATATCTTACTGTGACACAGCGTTTCAAAACTCTCTGGTAATCTGTTTTGACACTTCCAAGATACTTCATCATTCTAAACACAAGTCTGGAAATAGGTGTGAATTCACACAGACTGACTTGCCCGTTTTGTTTTTTGTTGATTTTTTTGTAATAAGATTGCTACTGGTCTCCAAAGGAGGCAAGAATCAACAAAGCAAAGATTATAGACTTAACAAGAGTCCCAGAAGGGTCAGTATTGCTCTACTGGTCTGACCAGACTGTTCTGGGTAATTTAAAAAAAAAAATTGCAATGTTATCAAGGAAAAGCTAATAGAGTTCACTTTGACCTTGATCCACTGACCCAAGAAAACATAACTAGGGATAATTCACTCAGTAAGACCAATCATCCCATGAGGAGACTGTGGGTGATGTAGATCTCAAGATATTGAGTGGATAATATTTACGAAGTTTGGGTCACTGTGACCTTGATCTTTGACCCACTGACTCTAAAAAATAGGGATCATCTACAATTTGCAGGGAACCTTCTGAGCAAGTTTGATAAAAGTTGAATGAAAATTGCAAACCGTTGAGTGTTATCCAGGAATTGCTATCAGAGGTCACTGTGACCTTGACCTTTGACCAACTGACCTCAAAAACAATAGGGAACATCTATAAGTTGCAGGGAACCTTATCAGCAAGTTTCATCTAGTCAAATAAAAATTGTGAACTGTAGAGCGTTACCAAGGAAAAGTAAGACAGATTTACTTAAAATTGACGATTGTGTGGCTATTATTTTGTTCTTTCTATTGTACTTTTTAGCCACATAAGCCCAAAAATAGCCACATAAGACATTATGGAATGAATGACATCAAAGAGAAATTACTGCACTTCCTAAGTAATTGCTGACATAGCCACTTAAACTGCACTTTTTGAGCGCAGACAGACAAGACGACGGACAAACCACCAAGGCAATAAAGCTATGCTGGACTTCGTCCAGTAGAGGTCAAAATCAATCTAAGGCCGACCTTAATTTGTTTTGAACTGTTCAGTTATTAAATAATAGACCAATCTGTGCACTTTACCGAGCCCAATCGGTGCAAGTTACTGAGATCAATATGTGCAGTTTACCAAGGAATATTGTCCGACTTTCCCCATAAAACTAGATGCAGCAGCTGTGTATAAATTCTGTTCATATGGAATTTACACAATCTTCAAACAACAAGAGCACATGCCCAGGAAATATAAACATTTAAAATATCTGTCGGCTATAGACTATTTTTTCTTTTCTCTTTTTGTCTATTTCAAGCACTTTGGGAGCCATTAGAAGTTCAGCCATCCACTTCACTTTATCCCTGAAATAAACTATTACAAAGAGCTCTGTAATTGATGCACGAGTGCAAATTTTTGATGTTTCCTCTAAAATTCCTGCTTTATATATATGTATTTCTTGTACTGTTGAAGATCGATAACAAAATTATAATAGCATTTATTCCAAGTTACCAGCAGAAGATTTATTTTTAACTTATATATTCAAAATACCATTAATTATATTCGTTTGACAATCAATTTTCATTGAATTTGTGGGTGAAAGTACATTAAAGGTCCACTACTAAGCGAAAATTAAGTGACAGTTATTTCAATGCTGCAAGTACATTACCTTATGCAAGACACTAAATAATGAAGATTGTCAGGTTAAAATTTACATGAAGTGTTTGGATCACGAAGAAAAGTATGTGTATTATGTTGAAATCTCAGTGATTCGACAAAATGACTACCCAGGTCTTTTTAACTTTGTTCATAATGCATAGAAAAATAATTGTACATGTACTGTGGTTTAATTAGAATTTCTACATACCAACTTTCATTTTTTATTAAAAATAACTTATTTTTGTGTTTTTTAAAGTATATTTGAATTTTCGCTTTGGTTAGTATTGGACCTTTAAAACCACAAAGTTTTAAGATGGACCCCTTGAAATTCAATCTAATTTTTGCCCTTTGTCCAGCCTTACAGACATGAAATAACAAAACCTATGTGCCAACGAACTGAAATTTTCTAAATACAACGAAATGTTATGCCCACGAATATAAATGTATCTACAGTAATATGTACATCTATATATACATTAAGAGATCTCCACTGTATATCAACTTGACACTTATAAAGTGAGTACTTTCAATAATATGACACTCCTCTTTCACCTTTTCTCAATAAAACTTCTCTACAAAAGTCATAATACTTAAGTCGGTGAAGACGTCAGTACTTAATTAATATCTTCAGGGAAATCACATTTATGTATCTGCCATACTGTACATAATGTTCATAAGCTGGGGAAGACAGGAAATTTCCAGGCTAGCTCGAGACGTTTCCTGCAATGAGACTGGAAGTTTCCGAATAAAAATCTGTCAGAAATTTGTGGTAAAGTTATGGATGAGAAAAGTCTGCATAATTCTGGAAATACACTGCTTTTTCAGTTCTTATTGTTAGATTTAGAACATGGAAGTATTTCCCAAGAACAGTGAAGGGGCTCATGATTGTTCCATTTCTTCCCAAGCCCCCCTCCCCAAAAAAAAAAAAAAAAAACCCCCCCAAAAAAAAAAACTAGGTCAGGTCAAAAGGGCAGGGCAAATTTTTAACCCTAGGGGAAATATTAAAACAGTTTAGGGAGAGAACCACTAGACAATGCTACAAACTAAATATTTCAAAGCTCTATAGACCTTGCAATTTTTTGGAAGGCCCACCCGTTTTCAAACATTTTCTTAATATAGTGAGTTTATACAAAAATAATTACCCTATGGGTGTGCCCAATTTTGACCCCAGGGGCATAAATTGAGGGTTAAATTTAAGTTTTTCAGAACCGCTGTGAGTGTCTTCAGAAAAAAACAATACTATGCACTTCAGCTTTTACTGTAACAATCTAATCCCAAGCAAATGCAAAAGAAATCATAAAATATATAGTACATTTCCACTAATTTGACAGTGAGTCACAAATGAAATCTACACATAATACTGTATTACTGTCCTAATTTAACAAAATACAGTACTGTCAGCAAGACAAATTGCAAGCTTTTGAGCAACAACCTTGAACTGAAAACATGTTAAAACCAGGCTTAACCCCCAGCACCCACTAACCAGTACCCACTTACGACTGGGATGGTGATAAAGTTTCTTGACAAAGGAAACGCCAGACTGGCAGCAGCAGGATTTGAACCTCAGACCCTACGAAAGTGATTTGGAAAATGATCACAACTATCTCACCATTCTGTCTTGAGTTTGCTGTCACGCGTTCATCTATTTAATCCTTAACATAATACTGTTAATCATGAAATTCTTGTGGATTTTTAAAATATCATGATATTTTTTAGCAAGAGTATAATATTCCTTCGTAAATTCATCAATTTGCTTATTCATAGTTCTCCTGCAGAAATGATAGATTTCTTTACAAAAGTGTGAACCAGCGGGATCACTTGTTCCCTAATTCATGGTCTCATGAAACTGATCTGTGGGGATAAAAAATCGCAACTTTTTGTCTTGCAAATTCAAAAGTGATCGCGATCGATATACAGAACACTTAGAACAGTAACAAGCATTGCTGTAATTGACCTTATAATCATGACTTTTTGATTTTGCGAATTTTGTAAATCAGCGAGATATTGAGATAAAAGCTGCGTAGTAATCCAGAATAACAAACTTAAGTGTGCGAAAATAATAATAGCAAAATTATGATAAAAACCTTACAAATAACACAAGGTTTTACAGTACTGCATACTTGACATAAGTGGGGAATGCAAAAGTTGCTGTAGTTTGCATGATAAATGTATAAAATGTTCACCACAAAATATAGACAACGCCGATGATAGAAATGCATACCACTGTTACAGTGATGAGAGAGAGCACAGACTGTCACTTGCTTCTTTTTTTTTCGTTGTTCTTGCTTTTTTTTAAAGAATAAAACCACAAAACTTTGCGGTAATTTACAAAAAAAAAAAAAAAAAAAAAAAAATAAAAAAAAAAAAAAAAAAAAAAAAAAAAAAAAAAAAAAAAAAAAAAAAAAAAAAAAAAAAAAAAAAAAAAAAAAAAAAAAAACCCCCCCCCCCCCCCCCCCCCCCCCCCCCCCCCCCCCCCCCCCCCCCCCCCCCCCCCCCCCCCCCCCCCCCCCCCCCCCCCCCCCCCCCCCCCCCCCCCCCCCCCCCCCCCCCCCCCCCCCCCCCCCCCCCCCCCCCCCCCCCCCCCCCCCCCCCCCCCCCCCCCCCCCCCCCCCCCCCCCCCCCCCCCCCCAAGCAAGGAAGAAAGATTCTATCAGTTATCTCCTTATTTAATCAGTTGCTTAGAAACTATGTTGCTCAGCTGAAATAAACTAAGAAAAAACTGGGTTATGTAAACTTTTTGATAAAAAATACTGATATAATAGCTATAGCTAGGCCTGCTTATAAGTTTGCTACCTGTCTGTCTTCAAAGTTTGAAGTACGTCTCTTTGGGGTATACAATGTTCTAGGCAAATATTTGAGTATTATTTCAAATTCACTTCTTGATACAAAGGTTTAGTTTTTCATTTTTATTATTATCACTGCTGATATTCCTATTATGTGGCCAATTTTCCTGCCCCTTTGCCAAAATATTTAAGTTTGGTAGTTTGACAAGTTTTTTCATTATTATTTTTTAGTATTTTAATAGCCATGTTTGCTCTGAATTAAACACTTGAAAATTGGTCAATTTGATCATTTTCTTATTAAAAAAGTTTGTGGTCAGCAGTAAAAAGTTCGGGGGAAGGACCAGAGACACACCTTTCTTTTTTTTGACCAGTCTTATGTAAAGTGATCTGAATGTATTCCATTATAATTTCAATGAAAGAAAATTTGGATTTTCCATTGAACAAAATAGTAAAACGGCCAACCAACTTTCAATTTTGGAGATATAATTTGGTTGCCGTACAGGAGGTGGTGCAATGAAATTTGCAAATTTAAATTAAGGTCTATACTGAACAAGACATTTTCATTTCTATCAATCAGGGAGCAATAAACACTGTTTACAAGAGTTTATTTTATGCTTACTAGCTAAAACTGAAAACAATCCGAGAAGCAATTAAAATTGGAGTGATTACGTAACTATATTCCTGAAAGTTAGAATAGTCAACTAAACTTTTTTTCTAAAATTGTTGAATTATTAATTGCCAGTATTCATGAATAAATATTCGTCTTCCTCACGCTGCATTTATGATATGTATCATATTCCCCACCCAGTGTATTAACTACAACCCTTGCGGATATAATTCAAGTACATTGTATATCACAATTCAGATAGTACATGCATGTATTAATAAGGATTGATTATGGAAACAAAACAAAAACATGCCGCAAAGTTTTTCATTAAGTGTATTTTTTCTCTTCAGTGACCATGATTACAATCAATTATGGGAAGCCAGTCTGTCCCACAAATGTCAATACTAGTGAGAGAAACCACGTTTATTAGATCTTCTCTAATAAATAGCTTCGTGCAATAAATCTCTAAGGGTAATTTTTCCCGTTATTGTTTCTGGAAATAGTCAAGTCTCAGTCTTTCATAGCGGAGCCAGAAGCCGTGGAACTGCGTTTCTGCAATAACGTGACTCCTATTCACTGCTATTGGTACGATATGAAATGAAGGTGAGAATTTGAGATGGCTCTCTGTGTTGGAGCTTTCCCTCGTACAATTAATTTCAAAGGCATTCTTGCCTGTAATATATCACATCATTTAGAGAAAGTCATGTCTGTATGAAAATGCCCCTACAACTAACAAAGAACATATTTTTTTACAAGAGCATTTGTTAACACTGATGTATTGCTCCCCAAAGCTTTTGTTTTCGGTCTGAACACCACACAAGTTCTATTCCTGCGATGAAAACTTACCAAGTTTGAATTCATTTGCATGAACATTGTAAAATAAATCAAAGCACTGAAAGTACTGGAAGCATGGTTTACAATAATGTAGCGATTTCAATGATACAGTGCTCAAATTGTAGAACTAAACAGCTAGAGCTTACTTTAGTTCATATTGGTGAAACTATTGTCAGTCAGAATTTGATAACTTCAGTTAATCAGCCATGCAACCCACGAGGACAGATGATACACAAACACAAGTTATAAATCAAAGTAAATGCGTTTCATTAAGTCATCAAGATATAATTTTTACTTGAATGTGCTGCTGCAATGGCCTCTACCACTGTGTGAAACATCAACTCAATCCCTTGCATGGTTTTCAGGTTATGCTATGGACAAGCATATTTTCATATAGGAAGATGATCACTAAATGGGGTAAGGTAATTATGGTTCTTTTTCCCCCTCAATATCTTCTTTCAATTTGTGAAGTATCAACATAATGCTTTCAAAAACTTTTGAGTTTAAATCATGCTCCGGACATGTATATTAGATAAAGGAAGATAATTAAAAAATTGGATCAGCTGGAGCCTAGATTTTAATTTAATAATAAATAATGTTTCTTTGTCACTGCACTTCCCCCCTCAATGTCTTCTCTAAATGTGTGAAGTATAAACTTAATCCCAGCTATGCTCCAGACAAAAAATATCCAGAGGGATAAAGCTGCAACTTTATGCCTACCTCAACCTTCAAAGAGCATTAAAACCTACCTTAGTTTTCTTTGGAACCATATATCTACTACTTGTCTATGAATACATTATGTAATCTGACACAGCCCGCCTTTTTTTCAAAACAAACTTCTAAAAAAAAAAACCCCCCCCCCCCCCCCCCCCCCCCCCCCCCCCAACAAATAGCTCAACTACCTGTTTCTCTTGTCCCCCCCTTCACCCCTTTGGAATATTTTTTCCTGTGGACCTCTCTGTCAACTACATTATGTAATTGACACGCCCTTTTTTTAAAAAACTACAAATATCCACCCTTCTAAAATTGTCCCTACAACTACATGACTGTATACACTTTTAACTCAATGTTGTTCATACTAAATATCCATTAAACATTTTCCTATGCCTTTAATATGAACATAAACATTTTTCCAAGTTGTTTAATAAGCTTAAATATCTGCCACTTACCTGCTTCAAATTTACAGACGTCTTTTTCATACCGGTATACACAAACACAAACATACCTGTTCCATATGTTGTCAACACAATCAAGTCTTCTCCTGTTCACCACACAATGCTACTGGTTTCTCTATCCTAGGAAGCTGACATCTTGAATGTGGAATCATGGGTAACAAAAATCACTGAGGTCACCAAGTGCAGTTTTTACTGTCTGAAAGACACAACAAATACACAATAAAAATATTCAGTAAGTCCTTGATAATCTTGATCAATGTGGGAGTCATCTATTACTGTAAACTACTTTTAGAAGTAGCGGAATCCTAATTTTAAGGCAATTAGCGCCAATTTAAGCCTTGCTAATTCATGTTTACGCTAATATATGACAACCTATACTAAAGACTATGACGTTCCTTACAACCTTGCATATATATCAAATTGGTTTTAGCTTTCCAGCATTCATAATTTCTTTGTTTATAATGTCACTTAACCCACTAATAAACATTTAAATTTGATTCAATTTTTGTCAAAACACTGAGCACAAACAAGGATAAAAACACATTTATTTAAAAAAGATGCAAATTCTGTCCAGCATTTCTGTGGTTACTGGTAATTATAATCAGCGGGGATTTTTGACACGTTTACATAATAAAGGCTATACATTATGAGAAGTGTGAAAAGCGACTTTATGAACAGGTCAAACTGTTTCTTAGAAATATAGAAACAGGTCTACCTTTAAATTGTTGTACAACAGTTAATATAATGCAAATATTTTCATGTGAAACAATATAACATTTGTTCATTCTTACAAATATGTACAATACAGTGCAAGCATTAGCGAGTTTATTCCAATGTCCTACTGACAGGCCTGTATAAATTGGCCGCTTTTAAACCAGATTTACTCTGGCCAATAATTAGGTTTAATGGAAGTCTTAGAGTTTCTAACACAACTATGTGCATTCCACCGTTTTCCAGACAATTTCTTATCATCATAGGTCACTTTGGCACTAAAAACATAAATCAACAGAAGTTAAAGGTGTGCTAATTGATATGTCTATGCCAATATTTCAAATTTAATTTGTAAGAATGCAATGTGCTTGAATTTAACTGGCCCAAATAATGTACATTTACAGTATCATGACAAATCTCCCTACCAAGTTTGAGGATCCCAAGGTCTGTAAGCCTTTGTGAGTTCTTTACCAGACCATAATTCTAAATGTCAATTGTGTCCTTGACGTCTGTCCAATGACCTCAACAGTTTCTAGTAGAGGTTATCTTTTCAGTTTTTTGTACTATCAGTAACAGTGACCTTGACCCTGATGTGAACTTAGAAACAATTCCTTCCTTTCTCATGTTTGTCATCTTATACAATTTATACTTCATCAGTTTCAATATGTAATTACTTAATTAAAGTAATATGTTCCAACTGCAAGCCCCACTAAATATAGCAGGCATATTTGTACAGCAACATAACTAAAACCCAGGTTTGGTTTTAGATTATTATTATAATGTTTCTTCCAACAGTAACGGTTTGAAAATGCAGAAGCACCGATAGACCTGATGGCAATGGTGCTAAAGCACCAAACTGAACAGCTTGTGCCGTCTTACCCTCAGGTCAACTAAAATGAATACTGTCCCCTTCTCAGAAAGGATTAGGAGAGCAGATCGGAGGGGGCATCAGTAAATACATACTTTTTGTCTTTGGCTTTCTTGACATAGTTGTTTCATCAGTCTGTAAGGTTTGTTAATGGACAACGTTTGCCTTTTTTTATAATTAAATGTATTATACAAACACGGTTTTTGACCTTTTTATATATTAACAAAGCAGTCAATCTGATAAAAATCTGTGGGGTGAAAATAATCTTGTGTGAGTTATAAAACTTGATTGTATAATATAATATCGCACATAATAATAAAATATTCAACTCTGGAGACTTTCTCAAATTGTAAAACTTGTAACATCATTCTGACTAATATATGAAAACATATAATATCCTGTTTGCAAAATACACAACAAAGCTCTATAATTATGCATAGAACAATACCTTCACAGCAAAAAAGAAATAAACATTCAAACTTCCTAATACTTTATATAGCAGGAAGAAAAATCTTTTCATTGAAGTTTACAACTGTACCTAGTCAAGGCCCCTGATAAAACTGTCTTACGGAAAACCTGTCTTACAAAACTTTTCTCACTGATGTGTAGGATACAGAAAACTGTAACTGTTAACTATTCACATCGTCAACTGAGAGTAGTCCATTATCAAACTTTTTGACATTTTAATCCCAGGACATTTTCCAGGCAAGGAGTCCGCACACTACGAGTCAGTGGGTGGCTTCACCCTCTTCTTATCTCTCTTAAACCATAACCTCCTGAATATAGCCCCTTCAGCTTTCCCACAGCAGTTTTTCTACTCGCAACCAGTCATGCCCAAGGAATAAGTGTCTTCCACAGCGACTAATTGTACTGGGAAAGTTCTGACCTAAATCTACACAGCAAAGAGTCACATCTGCAACCCACACTGTCTCTGCACACGCTGCTGTAGCTCAATGTATTTAGCCTCTTTCTGCTCCTCCAGGCCTGCAGGCTCCCTTCTGTCACTTGCCAATTCAATGTTGTAAATGACACCAATTGCAATAATAACAAAAAATTTGTGACAATTTTTAAATTACTTCGATCAAAATAACACTTGGGATATAATTTTTACTCTCTTGTGGGAAATTGGCACGAATTCTGAACAAGCCAGAGGGAGTCCTGCAGACTTAAATACATTGAAAATCCTAAGAATCTAACCACTTGTCTCTCTCAGTCAAAAAAACAACAACAACTGTCTTTTAGTTCCACTTGCAAAGTTAAAGTTAAAGCTTAGTAAAACTTTGTTCTTGAATTCCTTTGCTTTTTAAATTGACCATGGATAAGCAAACATAAAGTTTTGAATACAGTGTACTTTCATATGGAACATTTTTGGTGCAAAATATAATGAGTGACAATAGACAGACATAATATATCATAGAGACTGCAGTTAAATCATCACTAATTTATTTCACTCTGATACCTAAATGCATCTATTATGAGACTGAATCTAAAAATCACTGTCCATATTTTACATATGATGTCCAAAGACATTATTTTGTTTGGCATAATTCATCTTCTACGTAATAAAAGTCATGCATCAGGAGGTGCAAAAAGTGAACCAAACTTGTTTTCTGGCATGTAATCTGCAAACGAAACTCTGGTCTTGGCATGTGGCACTATAGAAAAACAGTTGCAAGAGTAAACATACAGACAAAAAACACACTTTGCACATATTACACTTTCAAACAATTTCTTCAAATAAAACTAGGACACAAATATTCTTTCCACATGAAACTGTGAAAAATTATTCTTCTTTCAAATGAAACAATTCACTTGAAACTGTGGCACAAACATTATTCATTCAATAGAAACTGTGGTACAAAATTAATGATTCCTTCGCTTTAAACTGTGGCCCAAACGATTCCTTCAATTGAAACTGTGGCACTAACAGTACCTCCACAGTTCACTGTGGCATGAACAAATCCTCCTTTTGAAACTCTGGCACAAACAATTCCTCAGCTAGAAACTGTGGTACAAACAAATCCTGCATTTGAAACTATGGCACAATGCACAATGAAATCCTCCGCATTTAGCTGTGGCTAAAGCAATACTTCCACATAAAACTGTGGCACAAACAAATCTTCCACATTAAATTGTAGCAGAATCAAATCTTCAACTTTCAACTGTGGCACAATAGTAAATAACTCCTACATAAGTATAATTATTATCAGGTTAAGAAAGTCTGTACACAAGTGATTCCTCCACATGAAACAGTTTGCTCAAAAAAATCCTCCACATGAAACTGCTTGTTAAAACAAATCCTCCACATGAAACTGCTTGTTAAAACAAATCTTCCACATTAAATTGTAGCAGAAGCATTAGTCTTCCACTTTTAACTGAACCACAACAAACTCCTATAATATGTACAATTGAAACATTGGTATGATTATTTCCACCCCAAGAGTGGTACACAAGTGACTCCTCTGTATGAAACTAAATCTCAAACTAATCCCCCACAAGTAACATGTATTCCTCCACATGAAACTTTGACAGAAATAAAATCTCCACATAAAACTCCTCTGCATGAAACTGAATCTCAAACAAATCCTCCACATTAACACTTGAGACTGTGACAAACACAAATCCTTCACTGTAAGCTGAGACATTCAAAAATCCTTCACTTGAAACTGCGGGACAAACAAATCCTCCACATTGAACTGTGCATGAGCAATTCCTCCACTTGAAACTGCGGGACAAACAAATCCTCCACATTGAACTGTGCATGAGCAATTCCTCCACTTGAAACTGCGGGACAAACAATTTCCTCCACAATGAACTGTGCATTAGCAATTCCTCAACTTGAAACTGTGGCACAAGCAATTCCTCCACATGAAACTTTGGCACAAACAATTCCTCCGCTTGAAACTGTGGCACAATCAAATCCTTCACTTTAAACTGAGACATACACAAAGTATCCACTTGAAACTGTGGGACAAACAAGTCTTCCACATTGAACTGTGCATGAGCAATTCCTCCAATTGAAATTACAATTCCTCCACATTGAACTGTGCATAAGCAATTCCTCCACTTGAAACTGTCACATACTGTAAAACACTTTAATTTCGCGACACCAAAATTTCACGATTTTTGTCTAATTTTGATGTTTTTATTAATTCGCGTATTTTTGAATTCGTGAAGTTCAACATCCTGAGACTCGAAAGTGACGTCTTCATTGGATAACCATGGTTTTTAACTTAGTATATATTTGCGTCGTATAAATTAACCAAAAGCCGAAAATGCCGTTCCCTGTAAACGATGTATAATCCTACTTGTATGTTTGTTGAATTAATCACTCATACTACATATCACTCGCCTGACATGCACAAACTATAACAGGTTTGTAATTAATTGATTAAAGTTCAGGTAAGCCAACAAACAAAGATATGCAAACAAATCTTAATTCACACGATTTACAAGTTATTGTCAAACAAACAAAGAGATCAGTTTGTAAAACCTTATTGACACCTGTTATCCGTAATTGTTTTAACACGTCTGTGTAAATAGACGCTTAGGCAATGATCAATTCACAACCTGCCATGCTGTTTATTTACGTTTTCGAAAATGGGACACACAAAACAAATTGGGAGTAAAGGGGTGAAACATCTACCTTGCATACGTCAAGGTACGGTCAGTTAACTTCATAACATACAAAAGGTACGTTTGTAAGTACCGCAAATTCGGAAGAAATTTAATTCAGATAAGGAATTTTTCACGACATTCTTGAATTCGCGAAGTACTCAGAAATTGCGAATATTAGCGAAAATTAAACGATCGCGAATAAAACCTCTTTTACAGTACAAAAATCCTCCATTTGAAACTGTGACAAAAACACATCCTCCACTTGAAACTGTGGCACAAACAAATCCTTAACTTGAAACTGAGACTTACACAATTCATCCACTTGAAACTGTGAGAAAAACACATCCTCCACTTGAAACTGTGGCACAAACAAATCCTCCACAATGAACTAACTGTGCATTAGCAATTCCTCAACTTGAAACTGTGGCACTAGCAATTCCTCCGCATGAAACTGTGACAAAAACAATTCCTCCACTTGAGACTGTGACAAACAATTTCCTCCACACTGAACTTTGCATTAGCAATTCCTCCACTTGAAACTGTGGCACAAGCAATTCCTCCACATGAAACTGTGGCACAAACAAATTCTTCACGTTAAACTGAGACATACACAAAGCATCCACTTGAAACTGTGGGACAAACAAATCCTCCACAATGAACTGTGCATTAGCAATTCATCCACTTGAAACTGTGGCACAAGCAATTCCTCCACATGAAACTGTGGCACAAACAATTCCTCCGCTTGAAGCTGTGGCACAAACAAATTCTTCACTTTAAACTGAGACACACACAAAGCATCCACTTGAAACTGTGGGACAAATAAATCCTCCACAATGAACTGTGCATTAGCAATTCCTCCACTTGAAACTGTGGCACAAGCAATTACTCCACATGAAACTTTGGCACAAACAATTCCTCCACATGAAACTGTGGCACAAACAATTCCTCCACATAGTACTGTGGCACAAACAATTACTCCACCTGGAACTGTGGCACAAACAAACAAAATCTGCACTTAAAACTGTAGCAAAAACAATCCCTTTGCATGAAACTGTGGCATGAGTAATTCCTCCACATGAAACTACAGCACAAATAACTTTCAACATAGAGCTGTGGCACAAATAATTCTACTACATTCAGGGTAATCATTAGAAATTCATCTACATCCTTTCAGCATGAACCTACTGACATCTTTCTCAAAGAAAATAATTTTGAAACTACCACACTGAAAATAGCGGCACACCTTTCACATAGGAAATACTTGCACACCTTTCACACACGAAATAGCTGCACACCTTTCACACACGAAATAGCGGCACACCTTTCACACACGAAATAGCTGCACACCTTTCAAGAAATAGCTGCACACCTTTCACACAGGAAATAGCTGCACACACGAAATAGCAGCACACCTTTCACACAAGAAATAGCTGCACACCTTTCACACAGGTAATACCTGCACACCTTTCACACAGGAAATAGCGGCACACCTTTCACACAGGTAATACCTGCACACCTTTCACACAGGAAATAGCGGCACACCTTTCACACAAGAAATAGCTGCACACCTTTCACACCTGCACCCTTTCCGAAATACCTGCACACCTTCCCCACAAAAAACCCCCCCCCCCCCCCCAACCCCCCCCCCCCCCCCCCCCCCCCCACCCCCTTTCACACAGGAAATAGCTACCACTGCAATGTAACAATTTCACATGAAATAGTGACTCTATAACCATTGCACATGAAACAGTGCATGCTGCCCTATAAAAATTTCTCTTTGTAATATTTCTCTCTTGTTGATATATATCGATTCATATATAGCAACACTGACATGTATCAAAAATTAATCAGTCAGACAGGAATTCTTCAGAACTGCATGTTGTAAGTACACACAAGTCAAACAAAACTGATGAAATGTTTATTTTAAAATTATCTAGTAAGTACAATTTCACTTACATTTGTAAAAGAACTGAATCCATTTTAAATCACCAGCAACTTCATTTAACGATCAAACTAAAACTAACCATGTGCATCCAAATTGTAATCCATCCATATAATCATTGAAATCAATCCCAGTGAGTTCCATAAATTAATCATTAACATTAACGAGCAAACATTTGACATACAATAATCCCCTTCATGTACCATGTAATGGCAGATTGCAGTATGTTTCATGTGCCACTACTAATTGACTCATTTATTCCAATACAATTAAACTATATCTTTGACAATATTTTATCAAGACCTCCAATCAGATACAAATACTTCTATGAGACCAACGAGACCAGAATACTTCACGAGACCAACCGACAAAACATTGTTAAACAATCAATATACCACTAATAACTGATGTTATCATCATTTTCAACTCCCTTGCAGGCCATAAAATACATTTGTACTTCTAGCTTATAATGGGTTCACCAATATAACAGATCTTCTGTTTAATAGTGCTAACAAATCGAAAAGGTCTTCCTCCACCTTACAGAAATTTAAAATTCACTTTTAAAGTTTTAGGGTTGTTTTTTTTTTTTTTGTTAATAGGAAATATTACCTCAAAAATATGAAGACTTACAATAATTAAAAAAGATCAATACAAAAAAAGCAAATTTGTAAACAAGAGGGCCAAAATGGCCCTATATCTCTCACCTGGTTACTACCATTGGCAAGGTCAACAATAGCAGAAAGGGTCAATTTTGACCAGGGGGTCCTGATTTGATCAATCTAGATAGAGGGCTACTAGGCAAGGTCTAGGTATTGTGGTTTCAGAGAGGAAGATTTTTAAAGTTTTTCCTATGTAATTTAAGCCTATGTAAAAGCAAGTGTCACCCACCGGGAATGGTCAATTTTGACCCGGGGTCATGATTTGCACAATCTTGGTAGATGTCCACAAGGCAATGCTACATGCTAAATATCTAAGCTCTAGTTTCAGAGAACATTAGATTTTTTTATTTTTTATTAAGTGACCCCCCGGGAATGGTCAATTTTGACCCGGGGTAATGATTTGAACACTCTTGGTAGAGGTCCACTAGACAATGCTTCACGCCAAATATCTAAGCCACAGGCCTGCCAGTTTTAAAGATTTTTATAGAAGATTTTTAAAGTTTTCTCATTTCTGTTGCCATGGCAACCAGAGTTCTGCATGGAATGGAATCATTTCAACATCTATGATAATGCATCATGCAAGGAACATCTCGGCCAAGTTTCATCAACATTGGCGAATTGGTTTCAGAGGAGATATTGTTTTAAGGAAAAAGTGTACTGATGTATGATGGACGCCGGGCGGTGAACGATCCTAATAGCTCACTCTGGCACTTTATGCCAGCTATGTGAGCAAAAATGACGTGAAAATCACATCTGATTTTTCTGCACATTCTAAGACAGTGTCATTGCTAAATTAAGGATGATGATCTAAAAATTCTGGATGCATTTGCCAACAGGCATAAACGTATTATTACCAGTAACAATATGTTATAAAGCTGTTCATTTTTGCTATTTTATCGCTATAACCAACATTATAAAACTGACTATCAATATCCAATCTAGAATAGTTTCTCACTTAGTACTCTACAGTCACTGTTATCAGGGCTTCCAATGAGATTTATAATTCTATATCTGTCACAACAATTCTAGCCGACCTCGCATTACGTTCTCTGCTTGAATATAAGTCGATTATTACATCCTATATTATTACTACAAAATACCAACAACTTATACCAACATTACACAAACATGACAAATAGGAAAAGCTGAATCATGAGCAGCAATGAACACTCAGGCATCAGAAGGCACCTACTGTAAGAGTTCTGCTTTATGTATGATTGGTACCAGTTTTCTTACTGTAAGAGTTCTGCTTTATGTATGATTGGTACCAGTTTTCTTACTGTTAAGAGTTCTGCTTTATGTATGATTGGTACCAGTTTTCTTACTGTAAGAGTTCTGCTTTATGTATGATTGGTACCAGTTTTCTTACTGTAAGAGTTCTGCTTCATGTACAATTGGTACCAGTTTTCCTACTGTAAGAGTTCTGCTTTATGTACGATTGGTACCAGTTTTCCTACTGTAAGAGTTCTGCTTTATTAATTGGTACCAGTTTTCCTACTGTAAGAGTTCTGCTTTATGTATGATTGGTACCAGTTTTCTTACTGTAAGAGTTCTGCTTTATGTATGATTGGTACCAGTTTTCTTACTGTAAGAGTTCTGCTTTATGTATGATTGGTACCAGCTTTCTTACTGTTAAGAGTTCTGCTTTATGTATGATTGGTACCAGTTTTCTTACTGTTAAGAGTTTTACTTTATGTATGATTGGTACCAGTTTTCTTACTGTTAGAGTTCTGCTTTATGACATTTAATATAACTTCTCTTCCTAACAACCACTTTTTTTTTTCTCCCTTTTTTTTTTTCCCCTCTCCCCCCCCCCCCCCGACAGTTTTCTACGTTTAACGACTTTTGTCTAACGCGACCCGCCCCCCCACCCCCCCCCCCCCCCCCCCCTTTGTTTTATGTATGATTGGTACCAGATTTTTTCTATACTGTTACGAGGGGTTATCGATTTTAGGTACTTTCCTATTTTTGAAAAATGTACGATTGGTAAGTACTGAAAGACTTCTGCTTCATTTATGATATGTACCAGTTTTCTTACTTTCATCAGTTGAACACAATGGTTGGCACAGTGTTTCCCAATGCCAGTTCAAAGTATGACAGCTTTTCCTAAGAAAGAGAGGTACAAAAATGTTATAGTTTTCCAACTATTAGATACGACTGACGAGCACTTACTGCATCATCAATCCACCAAACAACATCAACTTCTCATGAGAAATGTCCATAATATTATTGTGTAGAACTTTTAAATTTTTCTCAATATCAGAAGAAGGCACTCAAACACCTCCTCAGAAAAAGAGGGGCACTAATTGGCCCTTTATTGCTCACCTGAGTCACTGCAGCTACTGCTCTAAATAACAAGGTCAAGGTCACAAGACTTTAATCCCATATCTTAATATCTTTGTATGGAGTTAAAACAAGGGTCAGAGAAAGGAATTTTGGAACTGGTTTTCAAAACTTCTACACAGTCAAAAAAAGTAGGTCAAAAGGTCATGATCAAGATCAGTAGAGGGAAATTTTGACATTAGTTTACATTATATGACCTGAAATTTCAACCCCCTAGTTTGAAAAACAAGGAAGTAGGTCAAACTGTCATGATCAAGGTAAGCTTAGCAGAATTTTGAAATCTACTTACACAAAGTACACATGGTCAAAATGTGGCCTTTACAGAGCTCTTTTAAAAGGTTTTCTGTAATTTGACTTGGTGTCCTAATCTTTTACTTTAGGGGCTTTAAATATAATCCCAACCTGGAGTTCATCAAACACACATTTAATAATGACCAACTTTCATGATGATTGAGTGAAAAAAACTAGACCTGTCACTAAATGTGATTAATACCCCCTGTTTGACTGTTTTGTCAACTGAAAAAGTTATTAGTGACAGAATACCTTGTAAAAAAAACCAAAACAGAGTTATGGTTCTTGGCAATAAGCTCTGGACCAGGAAAAGTAACAAAGGGCAATAACTGTAATTAGTCAAAATAGAATTACAGTTCTTGTACACTGCACTTTCTCCAACTGTGCTTGACCATTGTATGAAGTTGTATTGAATTCCAACCAGAATGTAAAAATGTTTCCCAACGTCATCTCCCAGTTGGGGGTATAAGCCATGCTTCAAAAACATGCACCTTGCATGCAAATCTATTACCAAAGTTTAACAAGGGCCATAATTTGAAGTAAATTCAGTCTGGAGTTATCTAATCTGATTGTTTGATACCCATGAAGACTGTGAAGTTTTATATCAATCTCATAAGTGTTTTACTGAGATATGTGCATGATACTACCTTGCATAAAATATTTTAACCTGATTTTCTAAGCCAAACAGGGGCCATAAATTGAATTACATTCATAAAATAGTTCTCTAACTTGAATGTCATACACCCCTGATGACATTAATGAAGTTTCAAGTCAATTCGATAAGTACATGTAGTTACTGAAATATGTATATATTTATTACTTTCTATTTCCTGATATGTATGAACTGCCTATAAATTAACAATAGTCCTCACAGGGCCTTCAATGGTCTTTTCACATCTTCATGCACTCTAACTGTGGACAACTCAGTGTTCTGTGATATCATTTATTACTTTGTATTTCCTGATATGTATGAACTGCCTATAAATTAACAATAGTCCTCACAGGGCCTTCAATGGTCTTTTCACATCTTCATGCACTCTAACTGTGGACAACTCAGTGTTCTGTGACCTACCTCTTGAGGGATAATCTTTATAATCAGGTCACAAGGGAAGAAAACACCACTTTTCCTCAGACAAAAAATCAGTCTTACTTCTTGAATACTAGGAACAGGAGCATGGATTTGTTAATATCTCTTACAATTATATCAATTATTTTGTACCGTAAGGTACTTTTATTGTAAAGAAATAAGATCTGTAACCTTCATTGCATACAGTGTATGTCACACTTACTGCTGAACATATAACAGGACAATATGTTACTTTATCAATAAATTTTCTATATATATCAAATCAAGATAAAATAAACAACGTAACTATAAAACTGGAATGAGCTGATCTAAGTGCTCCAGTGGTTAATCTGCTGGACTTGTAATCCAGGGATCGCAGGTTCGGTCCCCCACTCCTCCACTATCATAACTAAATGGTCTTTCGGAAGAGACTTTAAACCAAGGTTTGATGTATTGAAGCTATACACTGGGCATGTTAAAGAACCAGAGAGTGTCTCTGAAATAGGATGCGTTCTGTATCTTGCACTACATGATTTTATCCCCTGAAACCTAAAATAACTAAACTCTTCTGGGGACATTGGTAATATGGATCTACAGCAGTCAGATTTCAAGGCTTTAAGAACCATGTGCCCTTTTCAAGTTATCTAAACAGTATTAAAGATACAACAGCATCTTAAGTTTTTTTTCCAATATGTAGTAAAATGATGGTTTATACAATAGCGACATAGAAAATCAAATGCTGTAACAAACGTAATCAAAAAGTAATCAGAAAATAATCATGATTACAGGCCACTTTGAGCCCTGTAATTGATTAAATTAAATTCAATGTAATCAGAATTTACTCCTGATTACATGGAATCATGTAATCGATTACAGCTGATTAAAATTACAATTACCATCTCTGTCAAAAATTACTGCTAATGATTTACGACAGGTATTACAATTTGTAGTAATAATAATGGTTATTACCTAATCCCTAACCGTATTTGTCTGAAACATGGCTTAATAAATGAAAATAAGGAGAACTTGAGAGCTTTTTGACGTCATGATGTAAAATTATGTTCTTCTGTCTACGCAATGCCCCAAAAGCAAAGGAAACCAAGAAGAAAATGTGCATTACAAAACCATTACGATTTTCTGAAAAGAGGAAATCTTATTAATACACTCTGGATACCTCTGGGCAACATGTCAAGCCCCCAAATTGGTATTGATTGAAGAGAAAAAGGTCTTGTTGGCAACACACCCTCTCAACAGTGATGCACAAATTGTCTCTAGACAATTTAAAATATTTTCGATGCATGAGCATGTTACAGCTCAGTCAATGTCTCATGTTCTCATACAATTTTTAACCTTTAATTTCTGAGTGTGCATGATCTTGACCTTGACACGACCTGGGTCTTGCGTTTGACATTCTTTCCCATTGTTGTTATAACTATTGTCCCAAGTCAATCTAAAAATCCTCCAATGCGCAAGGAATTTGCAGCCCTGACATTAAGGTCTCATGTTACCTAAATTATTCTGTGTGGCCTTGACTACTAAGCCTTGGTCTTGCACAAGGTACGCCAATCCCACTGTGGTGAACAACTGTGCCAAGTCATCAAATTCAGGGCAAAAATTGTAAATAAATAGGTCATACTGAACTATACAAGAATTTCATGGCAGCAGTGGCAGGCATGCAAAACCTGTCAGGTTTTAAAATCTTTTCAAGAAAGTGGCATTTTAGTGACAATTAGTATCATTTCCTTCATACTGATAAATATCAGCCCGAGAGAGGTGGATTTTTTTTTCTCAGTTTGGCTGATCTATGCTGAAGTTTCTCGTCTTGAATATATTTAATGTCGATTCTGACACTACAATGCCAATTATAGTGTCACACTGTCAAAAAACAAGCCCATTATGACTCTTATATAGAAGCAATAAGAAACCAAAAATACCATTCATCCATAGGCTGACCAAGCTAAAGTACAGTACATTTAGGACAATGTGATAGTGACATAAAAAATCTATAAATTTATACACAAAATTAATGATAATAATTTTGTATAAAAAAAAAAGCAGCTCATCATCATAGGTATTCAAGAAAGGATGGACAATGGAATAGTGACATAAAAATCTATGCATACACAAATGTTCGTAATTGTTGCATAAAAAAACTAGCTCATGTGTACAAGAAAAGATGTTATCCCTACGTTGTCCAATGTATGTACACAGCAATTTTGGACATTTCTACTGAGTCACTGTCACATTATACTGTATGAACTGTACTCAGTCTGGCAAATTTTTACAAACTACTTTTAAACCAAAACTACATCAGCAATGATTTTAGAAGTATTAATCCTGTAATTTCTAACAAACCGTCCGTGTTTGGTGACAAGCTGTGTGAAGGGCAGTCTTTGGTGAAGGGCCGTGTTTGCTGAAGATTATATTTAGATTTTCCAAGTTAAAGAGTGGAAAATGCTAATTTTGTTAGAAGGGCACCATGATGTAGGGGTCTCGCCTAAGACCTCAGCGGAACAAAGTTTCTCGATAATAATGGCTATTTTCAGAAACGTTCCTTGACTAAACCTTAGTCCTTGACTTAAGGGACCATTTAAGACAGATCTGATTGGCCAGTGAATAATCATATAAAGCAATGAATCAATCTATTTAACTATAATAATCAGTTAACCAATGGACACCAAGTAACGGACCCTTCCTTGTTGAAGGTCGCGTCAACGATTCCCTAAAACTTACAAAAATGTCATATAAAAGTCTTAGTAACAATTTCTTCTTATATTAAAGGTTACATGTGGAATCAACCCATTTTGTCTATTTCTTAATTACATCAACAGCTAGTGCATCCAAATATTTGTACCCAATCTAAACATAGCCATCTAATTTAATTAGTTTTCCTAGCATTGTTGGGCAGATCATCCCTCAAGAAAATGCGCACACATGCATTCATACTGACATCATGTCACTTCACAGGAAATCTGGAATAGCATAATCAAATATTTACGAAGACAGAAACAAATCAGAAACAGTTTTTATGAACAAAAATATAACTGAAAAAAATTGTGAAGTTGTTTCTGTCAATGTTTTTGTTAGAACTGCTAATTTAATCAGTCAAGTTTCTTTACACTGGTTGCATGGTGGATCTTTACATTTTCTTGATATGACATGGTCACCTTCCTTTTCAAGAATAAACATCATGGTGGTATTCAAGAGGTCACCTTCATTTTCACAAAAAACTTTCATTGTGATATTGAGTGGTCACCTTCATTTTCACAAAAAAACTTTCATGGTGGTATTCAAGTGGTCACCTTCATTCTCAGGAAAGAATACCATGGCAATATTCAAGAGGTCACCTTCATTTTCAAAATTAACTTTAATGGTGATTTTCAAGTGGTCACCTTCATTCTTAGGAAAAATATCATGGTGATATTCAAGTAGTCACCTTCATTTTCATAAGTAACTTTCATGGTGATATTCAAGTGGTCACCTTCATTTTCAAGAATATATATCATGGTGAAATATAAGTGGTCACCTTCATTTTCAAAAATAATCTTTATGGTGATATTCAAGACATTGATCTGACATGGTGACCTTCAATTTCAAGAATAAGTATGGTAATATTTACTTCACTGGTCTGATTGTCGACATAGTGACTTTTACTTTTTGCAAGACTAAATTTCATGGTAACCTTCCCTTACACCTATCGGACATGATGACCGTGGCTCTCCTTTTACCACTATACCGGTATTTCACAGTGATCTTAAAGATCCTGCAAAGCAATTTATAATATAACAGAGGAAGGGTCGGTCATGTGGCCTTATAACCCAAGGGATTTTTAACTGTTTTGCCCACTATTGAAATTATTCTTTGTTATTGCGGTGTAAATGAATATGCTGCAATTACAGTTTAAATTGCAAGTTTTAATGGCGATCGATCGAGTGTGAAACTTCAAGAGTTAAAACTGCAGACTATACAATGTACCCATTCACTGCTAAATTTCTAAAATGGACGTGTCCATCTTTTGAATTAAAGACAGTGCCACTAATATTTCAAAGGGATGCCAAGTGAAACTGGCAGAAACACACAGATGCAGATCATGATCAGTCTGTACCGATGTGTTGGTTGATCATGATCTGCACTGTTCACACAGGCAGACCAAATTGCCACCTGAAGCAAGGCACTAAAGAGTTAAACTGCAATTAATTGAGCAGGTGAGGCATCATTAGCAAGAAACACCTGACAACCAAATTAAATAATTCCAGACAAAATCACTAAACAGCCCCAGCTTGAATTCCTGCCATAGTTATAATATTTTCATTGCTGATTATATCATTTATATCAGCATAATAATTTGCCAAAAAATGTTTAAAGCCTGAATTTATAACAGATGAATGATCTGTAATAAATTCTCTGTAATCCAGAAACATACCCAACTGTTATATCTTTATACCAATAAAATACAATCTTTAAGGGAATCAGTCTCTGAAGGCAATCCCATTACTTTTATCTTATACAGTGTAACCTCTCAGGAGGGAACACAGAAATAAGACTGTTGTAGGGAGGTGTTGTTCTAAAGTGGTTGATTCTTTATATAATTGATGCAACGGGATGAAAATGTGTGTCTTTTTATGGAGGTTGTTATCCTTAGAGAGGTGTCATAATTGTTGTCCTTAAAGAGGTGTTGTGGTTGTTGTCCTTAGACAAGTGTTGTGGCTTTTGTCCTTAGAGGTGTTGTGGTTTTTGTCCTTAGAGAAGTGTTGTGGTTGTTGTCTTTAGAGAGGTGTTGTGGTTGTCCTAAGAGAGGTGCCGTGGTTGTCCTTAGAGAGGTGTTGTGGTTGTCCTTGGAGAGGTGTTGTGGTTGTTGTCCTTAGAGAGGTGTTGTGGTTGTCCTTAGAGAGGTGTTAAGATTAATTGTCCTCAGAGAGGTGATGTGGTTATTGTCCTTAGAGAGGTGTTGTGGTGGTTGTCCTTAGAGAGGTGTTGTGTTTGTTGTCCTTAGAGAGGTGTTGTGGTTGCTGTCCTTAGAGAGGTGTTGTGGCTGTTGTCCTTAGAGAGGTGAGAGGTGTTGTGGTTGTTGTCCTTAGAGAGGTGTTGTGGTTGTTGTCCTTAGAGAGGTGTTGTGGTTGTTGTCCTTAGAGAGGTGTTGTGGTTGTTGTCCTTAGAGAGGTGTTGTGGCTGTTGTCCTTAGAGAGGTGTTGTGGTTTTTGTCCTTAGAGAGGTGTTGTGGTTGTTGTCCTTAGAGAGGTGTTGTGGTTTTTGTCCTTAGAGAGGTGTTGTGGTTGTTGTCCTTAGAGAGGTGTTGTGGTTTTTGTCCTTAGACAAGTCAGTACATCTGAGTCAAAGTTATACTGAAATCACCCATGGTACGACAACAGTTAGCCCAGTCATGAGTGTGATCTTGACCTTTACGCTTTGTACCAGGCTGTTTGTGCTAGGTTCACCAGACAAAGGGACCCTGAACACTGTTGTGAGGTTTATTTAAGTCACTGATACCAAAATGAGAGCAAACTACAATGTATGGTATACTCTCAGACCTCAGTACTAATGGAACATCATAAATGAATATAATTCACCTCTAAATATTCCAACACCTAATTATATAGGAGTTTTACACCCTTATAATTATATTTGATATTTCACAAGCCAGCAAAACACTTGCCAGTGCATGTACATGATATACACCTACATGTAACTTTCTATAAAGATAAAAAAATATCCCACTGATATATCAGAAAAAAACAAGCAAAAAATTCCAACTTTTCTTACCTCAGAACAAATTCCAACACAGCTCAAGAAACCTTCAATCCATAAAATTCTCCAATACTAACTTGTTGCGGAACTTTTCCACATATTTCTGATTCCCCGAGGAACTTTAAACAATAGAATTGGTTGTCAGCAAATTGTTAACAGATCCAAATTTAATTCATTTATCCTTTTTAAAGACAGGAAAAACTCAATCATGGCCGTTAATGTATTTGCATTTTGCTACAATCGATAGTCGCCATTGACACACTTTCTTTAAAATGAAGACTTAACTACGTACATTGAAAAATGTTAGCCACTGCCTCCGGTGGTTTCAGATGATATAGTTCAAATCACTTGTTCTTAATAAAACCTGATCAACAATATTTTCGAGGGTCAGCCACAAAGCTGTTGTAACTTATATGAAATAAAGAAAGACTTAATTATGACAATTTTGCAGTCAACTCTCGATTTTATAAAGAATTAGCAGTAGATTATGCAGATGTAAAGGTTATACAGTGATCAAGTTTTCCTGAAATTTTCACCGAGTCCCTAAGACCCGAGGTCACAAAAAGGTGAGTGCCAGGCAAATTAACAGAGTGCCAGGCGAATTCATCTACCAGTAATTAATTAGGTGAAGTAAAGAAATTTATAAAGTAAAACACACTACAATTATCAATAATCTTATACATTATCTGACTTATAAATACAGTATCCAAACCAAATTTTCTTTAATATGTTACAGTGCCTTTATCCTCATATAACTCTAAAAGGATACGCACACATATAATTTTCTTATGTTACAAACTAAAAATTATATTTTTTATAGTGTAAGATACCGTATACCGGTACCTCCATTTACACATTCCCCCCTCGCCCCTAATAACACCCCCTCCCCCACCCCCGCCTCATTAGCCCTAAGGAAACGATTGACTTGTAAGCATGAGGTCATGAATACAGTAATACATATCAATATTGATTAATCCAGTAAATAATTGAAACACAACACTTGCTTTCATTAAACAGCTTTTTGTTTGGATTCTGGGTCTGGAATAATGCCCTCAGTCAAAAATTTTGAAAATAATATAAATCAATTTGTTTTAGGTGTGGATTAATCGCCCAGAGTCAAAAACTGTAATGACCCCAGGGGGCTGTTTATAGGGGGGTATTCAGTTAATTACATGCATTTTACTTAGGTTTTTGAGTAACAGAGTCTGGAAAGGGGGTCCTATTACCCCACCATTTTAAAGGTATCAAATGTTAAAAAGTTTAGGTGAATCATAGCAGCTTAAAGGACTCCTGTGCCTGCCTCCGAAAACTTCGCTTTTTTAGTCTTAATCAGATCAACGTCTTGCTACACTTTATTGTTGTGAAACCACTTATTTGTGTTGTTAAGACTTTTAAATTGCTTTATCATGATAGAGAAACCATACAACCATCCAACAGAAAAAAAACCAGCAATTCTCTAAAATTCCTAAGCGGAACTGATTACTTCCTTTAAACATGTTAAATAATTGATACCTTACTCAATGTCACACAGTAATAAGCTTTCAGGCACTAGACACATACATGTAGCAACTTCTGCAATCAACTTAAAAAGAAGCAAATTGCTGTCAAATGTTTAAGTCATGCGTGGGTTGGTTTTAACTGATTCAATGTACACAACATATTTCTCTGCAATTCTTTTTTGTTCCAGATTCCATTTTAGAAAGGTTAAAAGTCCCATACCTTCTCTTAGACTAAATGCTCATATATATTCATGTACAAAATAATAAATTTACCGAAAGAATGATGATTATACAGTCTAAAACAATGTTTCGTCTCTTCTTTCACGATAAAGTAGACAGAGTTTCTTACTTTTTGCAATATATCACTGAACAAACCCAACAGTCAATATCTTTCTCTGTGATAAACGACAGTTTTATTCCATAAATTTATACAGAAAAAAGAAGCACTTCAATTTATAAACATCCATAAAATCAGCTATAGACAATAATCCATTGAACTAGACATTCAGTAAATGGAATATAACACAATAAAGATGATGGAATTAATTGAAATAACAGACATTGTGTGAAAATTTATGAGCATTTAAAAACAAGTGCCACACAGCTGGTGAAACAGACAAAATGCCAAAGTGCAAAATGTACTAGTTAAGTATATCATGTATAAAGCACTTTTCAGCACCCTGATTTTTAATAACTTGTTTCTCTATTTTTTCAAACATCAACTTTCAAATGCAAGTATGGTATGAAACATCATACTAAATGAGCAGTTTATAAACCCTACCAATCTGGCTTGTTGTAGCCTTTATGTCCCGTGATTTGTATTCCCATTCCCATAATGGTGTTAAATACTTAAACTTCTTTAAATGACTTTATGCTACTCTACGTTTGAATAGAATCAAGCACTTCAAATTTGCTGACTAGTCATTTTTTCGTTTGTCAAGGGCAGTAACTCTTCTCAAATCAACACCATGTGCGAAACTCCATGTGTGGTGTGAGTACATTTAGAAACAGACACAGGACAATTTAGTCACAGGACAATTTAGGCACAGGACAATTTAGTCACAGAACAATTTAGGCACAGGACAAATTCAACAGTCATAGGTGACACAGGCTTATTTAATGACCATTTTTACAGAGTCAAAAATCTTCTCCAAGATCATGGAAAACAAAATCAGAAGTCAACTATCATGACACTAGGTAAAGAACTTCAAAAACAATGCATGCCAAACAATTGAATGTGATGTATGGAGTAATTAGGGGCAAGCCTAAGTGCAAATCAATAATGTTGGAACATAAATCCTCATTTCTTGGTTTATTATGAGAAAACCAAAGACTGAGTTTTTTGGCAAAAGTGTTTCTGAACATGCTGAATGACAAAGTTAAATTCAGTTCTAATCATATTGATATATAATACCAGTTCTTAAATTGAACTCTCAAATTTATCCTCAAGGACAAACATACAGCTGATTTCAGGGCATATAACCAGCTATTTGCCAATGTTGTCAAATTGTGCCCAATTTGCATAATGGCAAAAGAAATTGAAACTAGAAACTTGAATACAATCAGGTCCAAATTCCAAACAACCTGACAGCTTTGGCCATAAAGCCTTGACAGACTTTTGAAACACAGGCAAGGCACCGGACTTACTTCAGTCTAAATATTTCTCAAGTTTTTCCTGAATTTTTTTTATTTCTCAAAAATGTTAAACAAACATAAAATGTACATGTATTGGCTTGAATGAACAACGCAAATAAAAATCTATATGTAACAATTTAAGAAAATTTGTTACAACACCGCTAAGCCATAATATGTTTATACAGGAATTTCAAAAATTTTGCTAACGGCCATGTTATTAACGGCCATCTGCGGAAACAAACCTGGCTATTCTGATCCATTCCCATGTTCCAAATTCTTGCTTCATAAAAGGGCCGGGAATAGCAGACAATCAACTTCTTAGTTTCTCTTCGCGTGTTAGCTTGCTAGTAAAAAGCCCCGTCATCGGGTCCGTGATGCAAACAACGGCCACTGAAATTTTTACAGCTGGCTGAATCAGAGCATTTTGTTTCTTGTAAAGTTGTTTGCACCTCAAACGACGGGCACAATAATCAAAGATGCTTTTGGTGATGAAAAGAAGTGCTAACATTTAATTGTCACCTTCACACGTAAAATTAATCCGTTCAAACTGTCCGGTAATTGCCAAAATTGCTTGATTGTTTATTTTATGCAGAACATCTTCACAATTTGGAGTCGCAGTTTTCATTGTTTGTGCAACTAAATAATAATCGTTTATTTCAGCTAATTAATGCAATCACGTACGTTTAGTAAATTGTTCGATTTATTACAATCAAACTGAAAAACACAAACTTTAATCTCGTAAATTAGCCGTTGTATTTTTATTCACAATCGGCAATGAAATTAAACAACGGCAAAGGGGCGTAATCCACGTTAATTTAATGATCGTTTCCTGTTTCGAAAAAGTGATCAGCGTCACAGTTTCTGCCTTATTAAAGCGTTTTAAGGCCGATTAACTAAATTATGCCATTGTTGATACGATACATAATCATTTTGTGATTTGATTTGTCATGTTCGACCGTTTGCAAAATTAAACCATATGCACGAAATTGGATAAATCGTTATTCGGATAATGCTTTTAGCATGTTTATCTGACAAGTGATGATGAAACTTGATAAGCTATGTTTAGTATGATGAAAATATATCAACTGCCCACACCTCCGAACAAAGGTCACCTGCAAACAACGGCCGTTTTCATGGTTTCCCTTGACCGGCCGTTGTTCACAAGTTTGACTGTATATTGGAATTTCAAAAATGTTTGTTACGCAATTAATTATACAGCAATTTACAGGAATACGTACTGAAACCTTTTTATTTGATGATTCATTCTAAAACATGTTAATTTCAGACAACTTTCTTTATCAAAATCTGAGAGTGAGCAGCTTTAACTAATCTCAACTTCATATTAGTTTTCTCTTCTTGTAATTGTTTGACTTATTATGTTATAGCTTTCAGCCAAAAATATCCTGTAAACTTTTTTGTCTACTTAAAGAACAAACAATGCAATGAAAAGCAAACAGTGTTACTATTATAAAAGAAAAATACAGAAAATCTTTTTTTGCTGTTCTTTTTAAATTCAACGAAAAACTTAAAAGCAACATTAATACAGGCTTGCCTCCTGTATCCATCAAACATCTCTGAAAGTAATCCCAGACTCAACTTCTTTTTTCTAAGCAAGTAAGACCAGGAACGAACATGTCAATAATTTGTATTCATCAGCTTAAGTTATCAGACAACTCTGGTCTGAAAGTAGCATCAATCTATCACTATCATTATATATAATGAACAGACTGAATAATTATAGGGTACTTATACCTTAGATTTTCTCGCATCAGAAAAAGAGGACCACTAAAACTGGCCATGCAATTTCGGTTTTCTGACTTAAGTTGAAAATGGCGTTTAAATTTGGTCCTTTTATGATATGATAAAATAACCAGTCTGAGGAATGACTGAAAAAAAATCTGCAGATATTTTTCCTGTGTACTTGGAAGTTATTCAGGTATAGCCTATACATTTAAACAAAAGATATAGAAACTATCTAAAATCCGTCAGAGAAGCATCCCTTAGCATTATTAAAAAACATGTATGTGTTACGTTCGTCTAGAAAAACAGATTTCAATTTTAAACAGTATTTCCTGATACTCAAGCGTCGAACATGCAAACAATGCCCTGTCCTTAACTCAGTGCACCCTGACCTTTTCTGGCAGTCTAAAACCTAAATTCAGAGTAACTGTCTGTTTTTTAATTTGACATGATATCGTGCAGATCAGTTAACCAAAGTGATCATCAAATTTGTTGTTAAAATTCAAGGGGTTAAGGCAAAACTATTCCAAGTTAGAAGCTAGAATAGTTTGGGTTCAGCCCTTGAAATCTTCACTATGGAAAAAAATCTTCACTATGGAAACGGTGAAAACAAGCTTCCCTCTAGCTTAGTTATAAGTTGCACCAATTTTGCCCAAATTTAATGTCATTTAAAAAAAGTTCCATAGTCAAAACAGAAAATTGTCACCAAATGTGTGGTTATGACACATTTGGCGACATTCAAGTGATTGATAGAGGGAACCATGTGAAAATATGTTTGTGGTCAGCATGTTGTAAATTCCTTTCAACGAAACCTCATGTTTTAAGCCATATATATGATTATAACATGTATAAAATTATCAAAGTTGCATTTCATGGTTTTCAGTCATTGAAAGACAAGAACAGATTCTATTAAAATACTTACTACAGGTGGAATCAACCTCAAGGAGACATAGAGGAAATATCTGTGTTTTGTCTATGGACACCAACGCCATGGCACTGGTTAGGACCCCGTTATTGTCGGGTGAACAAGCTACGGTGGCTACATAGAAGTCTGTGATGAAAGAAGTTGTTTTTTTCTTAAAGCTGCTCGCTCTCAGTTACCGTTGAAAAAAATATTTTTTTTAAAAATCGATATTCTTATTCACTAATATAAAACTAAAGGCTAGGATCAAAATATAAGCAAAAATCTAGGTAGGAATTTGCAGAAATCGATTGAAAATGTCGGTTACACGGCACCGCTACACTATATGTGTATATTGAAATTTCAAAAGCGTTTGCAACGCTTTTGAATTTTGTAGTGTATTATTTTGAAATTTAGAGATGTACGTGACAGGAATTTTTACTTGAGCCTTTTTATATGAGCATATGTTCTAAAATACGTTATATACACACAGTTTGAAGAACTTTATTTTTTCACCAAAATCTGAGAGCGAGCAGCTTTAAATCTTAACTTTAAAATTAATGACCTTTATCAATCAGTATCCATAAATGATGCCAACTAAAACATTAAATATAGGTTGTCTAGTCTAGAGAACTGATTTCCGATCACTAACAACTGTCCTTTTTTGTTCATATTTCCAGGGTCCGTATATTCCGTGTAATATACGGACCCTGATATTTCACTGCGAGTGTGATTGTGTCTCAAATTTATTTCTTGAATTCTTCATCATTGTTCACACAATGACAAACTAATATTCAGTGCGACTGTCTAAAATATGAAAAACTGTATTGGTAAAAATTATGTTGGTAAATGGCAACGATAGTTCTTATATTTATACAACTGTGGGTAAAACAAATTTTTATGGTACGAACTATATTGAGTGCGAAACTTCAAAGGGGCATTTTAGGTGCTTTTTATAGAAATCTGGACATTTAAACCAAAAATATATAATATACGTTTAAGCTGTTTTATTGGCATATGAAAATGTGAATTATCTGTTAAGCTTTTACCTGGAAACAAGAATTAAAGTCCCTTTGTATCCACTGCCTCGACTTGCGAATAACAAACCAGACTAATGAACCAGACAGGGATGGACTAGACTGCTGACGAATTACCCGGCGACATAGGGAAGTAAAGGTTTGAATCCTATAAATACTAACTCTACTGTTTTCTATATAAAATCGCTTAAATACAGCTACTTTTTGTCATGATTTCCAGTCTTTCACGTCTTGCACGGCTATCCTTATTTTGAAGATCTATCTATATACAAACAAAAAATAGCGACAAAACCATGATGCAAGAAAGTCTTGGTCAATATACTGGAACATGTGCGGTAAACAACATATATCTGCGAGTAGAAGCGCAAGAATACCCCCAAGTCACTTTCGTTTTAGCTGACACTTTAGATTTGGTCATAGAAACCTGTAATATGGATTAAAATCACATGCAGTGGGTCCTTTTACCGACTGAACATCAAGCAAAAGACAATATGCCATGAAAGTGGCTCTTCAACATGGAGGAAAATGGCACTATATCTTAATAGGGACTACGTGGACCGCGGAAGAACACCGCACATTTGCAGTTTTCATACATAAAGAAAGATTATCTTAAGGTTCCAATACTATAAATGCAGTTTCTTCTGTTTCTTTATAAAACCTCCCAGGTAATGATACAATTTATCATGATTTCCAATCTATCGAGTCTTGCAAGGCTACCCTTATTTTGAAGACCTATCCAAATACAAACATAAAACAGAGAAAACAAGCAAACTCAGTGTACTTATATCTCCCACCAAATGAAGCAAATAACTGAAAAAGAACAACTAGAAAGACTATTGTATTGGTTTGTCTGTTTCAGAAAAAAAGCAATTTTAAAATTTCACCACCCCACTGGTCATCTCCGACGAGGTAACTTTTTCTTCAAGTTACAGTCATAAAGAACTTAAATGTTGTAAGTTGAATTAAATAAATACTATAGTAGTTTCAGACAACAAGAATAGAATGAATATGTATGAAAAGCAATACATCCCCTTAAGGGCCTCTTTTCTGTAAAACTCCAGTACAAAGTTGATTATTTGTGCTTAACAAATCAAATTCTGACAAGCCTGACAAAATTTACCACCCCATTGGGAACTCATCTCCGAGGGGAAGTTCATTTTTTTTGCATCTTACAGTCATACAGAACTCAGTTAAATTAAATCAGCACTATTAGTTTCAGAAAACAAACAAAATCTACATAGAATTTACGAAAAGCACTACACCCACCTTGAGGGTCTCATCTCTAAAAAAAAATATCCATTTTCTAAATTTTCACTCTTAGAAACTACGAAGTTGATTACTTTTGCAAAACATAATAAAATTCTGACAAGCCTTTTCAGAAAAAGAAGCATTTTGAAATATCTGGCCTCATCCCCCACGCGGTGTGATGGGATGGAGACAGGGGGTGTAGGGGATGGATATTAGAAAGAGTGATCATTAAATTATTGGAGTCAATTACAATTAAAGTTTGATAACCGGTTCCAGAGAAATAGAGTTTTAATATTTTGTTTATATTGAATATAGATGAAATTAACAATTATAGGCAATAACTCTATAGATACATAGGCACTATTAAGGATAGTTGCGCGTTCGCTGCGGCATTATGCTATTGTATACTTATTTTAAGTTTCATGGAATTATATCTACTAATGGTTCCGGACGGACGGACGAACGGACATACGAACAACACCAAAACAACCATCCCCCGCCTTCGGCGCTGGATAAAAATAATGTTAGCCATGGTGCAAGAAAGCTCTGGTCACGTGATGTAAACAACATATATCTGCCAGTAGGCATGCATGTGTACCCTCACTCACTTTCATTTTAGCTGAGGCTTTAAATTTAGTCATAGAAACCTGTTATATGGATTAACATCACTATTACACTTTTTAAAACTATTTGATTTATTTGAGACCAATCTCATATGCTTGATCGATAACCTGTGAGGCCTTTGATAAAGTAGGCTATCATAAACTTGTCCTGAAATTGCGAAGACTATGTCTTAATAGTGAAAAAAATAGTGAAGTTACAAACTGGGTCAACTCATTCCTTAAGTGAATGTCACAACAAGTTGTTAAAGGTCAACAATCAGACATCCTACCAGTACTCTCTGGAGTCCATCAAGGTTCAGTATTAGGCCCTACCTTTTCCTATCATATATAAATGACCTTCCAGATAGTGTCAAAGGTAAAAAAACAAAAATAATATCAAACAGGGAATGCCACGTACCAAAAACCAAAAACCTGGAATGGGTGGTGTGCTTACTGACAAGATTGAGCTTGAGCTTGTTAGTAGGCCCGCCCAGGAAAGGGAACTCTGGAGTGAGTGGTGACCTACTGACCTATTTTTGATGGTAGGCCCACTCACACTGGTGGAGCTAAGACACGCCTAGTTGTGTGTCTTGGCCGCCTGGGTGAACCTTGACCGGAATTCACCCCAGTCTCTCGGCAGTGATCGTAACGGGTTCTCAGCATGTGGGAGACATGCATGCTTCGTCTCTTGAGATACTCGTTATGGTCACTGTTAGACAGCGAACTTCTGTCGTGAGAAGACTACCAGAGAACCTGCTGTGGGATGGGGCCTCTTGAGGATGAGCTTCAGCTCTGGGCTGATGGACACAGACGACTAGTTTTGGCTGTGACCACTGGTTCAGACTGAGTACTGACTGTCTCTCAGCAGTGCCGGATGAGGGTTCACCGACCCGATTTTGGCACTGTGCTGAAACGTACGAAATGGCACCCGGTGCCTTAAGCACCCGTAGTGGGGCGTTCGTACGGTTAAGCAGAGAGATACCAGTAGGCCTTGTATGTGATGCGGCCGTGGCCGAGGCCTGAGTTAATCACTACCACCAGAGTGCTTGCTGTCGACTGTTCTCGGATATCTCACCAGGAAAACTAGCTGATACTGACTGGAAATTGCAGTCAGGTAAATTTCTCCTATTTTTGGCTCAAAATTTTGTTTTTCTAGGCATGACGGGAGACATGCCGGGGTCTCATCCCGATCTTAAGCTTACATAAATGCTCTTTGGGACGAACCTTGATAAAATTCTCTAAACAAACAAACAAACAAACAGTGTCAAAGGTAAAGTTAGACTGTTCGCAAACCACGGATGACGCCAAAACGCTACAGAAAGATCTTCAGTCTCTAGATATGTGGGGAAATTATTTTATATGGAATTCAACCCTGATAAATGTGAGACCCCAAGTAGAGTATTGTTCCACCATTGGCATCCGTGGCAAAACAATTTAATTTACAAGGTTGAATAAGTCCAGAGACCAACTGCAAGATATATAATGACTACAGCTACTATGGCTAGTTTATCTAAAATGATAACAGAACAAAACTGGCAAACCATAGAACGGCATCGAAATATAATATGTACATGGAATTCAAATGTGAGATCCTAACAATAACAAGAAAATGAAAAACTATATTATTTCCATATACGTTACATGGAATATAAAATATATTGATACATGACAGACACTGGTACCCAGTTAAGTTCAACTGAAACCGCAAATTACTTTAGTTTATGTGAGTTCCTAACAATAACTAGAAAAAGAAAACCTATATTATTTCCATACACGTTACATGGAATATAAAATATATTGATACATGACAGACACACATACATGCATATCAAACTAGATAATATGTATTAAATTGTTAAATAATTAGTGCACTCAACATCATTTAAACTAGTGAAAATAATAAATTAACTAGTGTGTGCAGTATAAATTAACAAACACCAAGTACATGTATCTAGCAAAACGATGTTGTAAGAGACATTCAATATCTATAAATTTAACCAGGAATCTAGATTCCTGATTTGACTGTAGTGATAGAAGATGCTTTTTATAATTATATTTGTAAACATTCAGGGGTTTTGCTTTACGATTCGTATCAGGAATAGAGTTCCACGCCCACATGCTTAAGTATTGAAAAGACTGTTTCATATAATGAGTATTAAATGAGATATGTACAGCATTTTGTCTTTAAGAGGATCGCAACATTTATCTGTTATTATTCGCATGATTTATCAAATCACTAATATATTCAGGGACATCATTATGGAATGATTTGTAAGTTATTACTCCTACATGTTAGGAACAGCGATTTTCGAACGTGAGCCACTGAAGGGTTTTAAAGAGATATGCAGACGGTGTTTTGACTGGTTTACATAATATTACCTTCGCTGCTCGCTTCTTGAGATTTGTAAATTTTGAGATGTGCGATTGCTTATTTCTACCCCAAATAATGCTGCATTAGTCAAACGTTGACATAATATATGAATTGTAAAACATAGATTTCATAGTGTCATCTAAAAAAAGAGTATAAGTGCATGTATGTAAGTGAATGTTTGTTTCTTAACTTGTTTATAGAAGGCCATATTGTAAATAAGGTGAATAAATTTATTTCATCTTGTATTACCATAATATGTCACCTTCTTGAAATAACGAATTTATTTTTATTATTATTTTATTATAATTATTATAATTATTATTATTATTATTATTATTATTATTATTATAGTTACGGTACCGTTACTCTAGCCTCCGAGTCTAGAGTTACGTAAGTTCCGTATCTCTGGCAAAACCCTACGATAAAAGGCTAGAGTTACGGAAGTTAATAAAATCATCCATGTTTCGAGGCTAGAGCCACTGCCTTTATGGCACTATTATAAAAGGGAAGTAAACACCGAAGAATGTCGTATCGGGTCGTACCGACTATACCTCGAACGGGGTTGGTGGACCTAATAAGCACAATTACAAACAAAAAAGAATGTCGTACATTTACTTCATTATAACCTTGACTGGTTTGTATTGGAATGACGTCATAGGAAGACATTTTATCAACAAATAAGAAAGACGTAAAAACCTTGTGATTAATAATCATCATTCACGAGCATAGTTCCGTTAAACCAACAAATCCGATATGGGTTGTATAATAGGAGGTGTAAGTATTTAGTAATTAATATGATCTATCTAATAGATAGGCTTTGATGTCAACTGTGTTTACCCTCTTAAATCTGATAATTTATAACTGACCCCACTTCCAAAAAAATAGAAAAATCAAAGTCTCTGATTCAGAGAAGAGTTGTTCTTATTTGAAATCTGTAACTTTAAAAACAAACATCTTTGAAGTCGTATCGTATTACATTTAACGCCTGGCAATACTATTAGTATTATACAGGATAAACATCTATAAAAAAGGAAGTGGCTAGTGGGTGTCTGGCCGGGATCGGTTCTCTAGACAACGATATTAGTGAAACACAATTATTTTTGCTATTCATCAGCTGAAATCACTGGCCATTATTCATGTCATTGTCTCTCATTCATTTCTAAAGCTTGATTTTGGGATTTACATGAAAACCTGACATGCTTGGCAGATTTTGAGCTGAAATGGAGAAAATGGTGGTGCCTGACCAGATGTATGGGAATAAATGATCAAAAAGTTAATTTTTTTTATATTTTTTAAACTATTTCTGTCTGGCAAATGTTTTCATCTGCCTGACGGTGACCGATGTAGTGCACTCATTTCCAACTTAAGACTATTACAGGACTAGGAGTATCTTCAGTGCCTAACATTTTGTATCATTGTGTTTTCAGTTGGCTTGCTGTGTGGGTAGTGCTGCATGCAGCCTGTGCTGTGCCGCCTGTCCATCATGCAAGAACTCTACATCTACAAGGATAGCTTACTCTATGATACTTCTTATGGGAACCATTGTGGCAGCAATAACACTGGCTCCCGGTCTAAGGGGGAAGTTGGATGATGTAAGTATTCTAAACCAGTTCATTTAAATGGTGCATTGTCACCAACATCTTTTTCTTAAAGACAATTCTATTGATACAGTGAAAAAAAATTTAAACATGTTCTGACAAATAAAATTTCTAAGATTTCACTTTAGTTCAGGACTATAAACATGGTAAAATCAACTGAATTACAATCTTCAAAATTTGGTAATGTTAGATATTTAGTATAGTGCAGAACTGATATAAACTTTTTCAGTGAGTCATACTTATTTTTAACATGCTACTACATGTAAACCTGCTTGTAACAGTATGGTATTGCTTGGGCCTGTTAAAAGAATTTATAAAGGATGGACTGGAAACGGTAATGAAACAACACCAAGATGTTGATTCTGTTCCAGATGTTTAAAAACTTTATTCTCCTTATCCAATGATATATATGGCAGTAGTAAAACTTCATCTAGCCAAATTGGCATTGTCCTTTTATACATTGTAAGTCTATGTAATGTTCATTGTCCTACACTGATGAAATAGTAATTAGTAGTCTATACTCTATAGTGTATTCCAAAAATCTGTTTAAATGATCCTGGTCATTGCTAGTGGGAAGAAGTCTACAATATTGCAGCCAACTTTAACCCTAGATTGATAAGTTAAATATAATTGAAAGGTCAAAGATCGTTTGGGACACTTTGTGTCCTGGCTGTGACTTCTTCATACATTTACTGATTTTGTAATAACTTCAGTTGTTGCCCATACCCGAAGGGTGTGTCATGCACCACATCTTTGGAGCTGCCTTGAAGGTCAAGGTCACACTAAGGGCTCAAACCTGTATTGTAGTGTTATATACTAGTAATTTGTGTCAGGGTTGTAACCTTAACATGCATAGACTGGTCATTGTAAACATAAAAATTATGTTCGTCTCATCTTGTCCTATCTGGTTGGGGACTTTGTATACCATGACAAAACTCCATCCACTTGTTTTATTGTGCCAATGTTTACTTACTGTTTGTATGTTTGTTTTCTAGATTCCTGGATTGTGTAAAAGTTTTGTACCGGAGGAAGTCTGGAACTCGCAGTTATTGAAGGAACAACAGTGTGATGAAGTTGTTGGGTACCTAGCTGTGTACCGAGTGTGTTTCTCAATGGCGGCATTCTTCTTCCTCTTCTGTCTTATCATGGTGAAAGTGAACTCGTCCAAAGATCCTCGATCTAAGATTCAGAACGGGTATGTTAAATTTTCCATTTATAATGGCTTGGCAATATCCGAAGTTTTTGATAGAACTGCTTTATATTTATGCTTGAGGTCACAGTACAAAAGTTTCTGAAACAGATTACACAATGCTGCAGGTGCTACTTTCAAAGATCAAGATGTAGCTGACATGTGATTTTAAAAAATTTGTACCACATACATGTTGTACCTTTGTGCTGTACATTTATAAATGTGGTTTAATGGTTTGGATTGAGCTTCCAAAATTTGTATTTAATGGGATTTGCAGATTCATATAATTATACACTGTGGATGTATGTCTATTTGTTGATTTGCTTCTGTCTATTCATTTGTTAAGGCAGCCAAACTTTAACGCTGTTTAGAACAGGCATGAGTCATCTTCAAAGACAATGTTAATTTAAATGTTAATTTAAACTTTTCTTTTTACAACAAGGTTTAAAGCTTAGATGCTTTACTGTAAATTTGGTATTAAATATTTGCAATTATCTAATTTTCGCTCTTTGTTTGATTTCCCACTTTTCTAATTTAAAAATATCAAAAAAGATTCGTTTCACATATAAACATGTACTATTAGCATAATCAGAGGATTCTCCAACTGTGGATTTAAAATTTGCGAATATGTCTTTTTACAAATCTTGAAATTTTCATCAAACTAAATTTATCAAATTTACAGTAAGTTACAAAGATTAAGTGTTTTGTATCTATTTATAGATTTTGGCTGTTCAAGGTGCTCATCTTGATAGCTATATGTGTGGGAGCTTTCTTCATACCAAGAGGAGAATTTGGAAAAGGTATGTCACTTTATTGTGGGATTGTTTTGTATACACATATACCAAGAATACCCGTGTTTTATGTAAATTTGTCCATTTTTTAGCTCCCCTGAGCATGAAGTGCTCAAAGCGTGAGCTATTGTGATTGCTTGATGTCTGTAGTCCGTCTGTCAATGTCTGGACTTCTAGTGTCTGTTGTCCGTCCACACCTTGTGAACACTCTAGGGTCCAATGTCCATGAAAAAAGTACGTCACAAGGTGAAATTCACATGTTAAATACATAGACTTTTATGGTAAAAAACTTTGATGGACATAAATTGAAACAAACTTGGGTACTTTGATAGCAATGTGTGAGTTCACATGTTTGTTTGATGTGTTTGTGACCTTGGCGTGAAGAGCAATGGTACTCAGGTGAGTGATATAGGGCCATCATGCCCCTCTTGTTGGTTTTTACAGCCCTGATGTTGATAGGGTTGATATGTATTGATTTAATTTATCCTGTTGATTGATTTTTTTATATCATGAATATGGATTAGATTGATTTGAGCATTCATGTTAAATATTGATTTAATTTATCCTGTTGATTGATTTTTTTACAACCTGAATGTGGATCAGGTTGATTGGAGCATTCCTGTTAAATGTTGATTCAACTTATCCTGTTGATTGATATTTTTTTACAGCCTGGATGTGGATAGGGCTGATTGGAGCATTCCTGTTAAAGATTGATTCAACTTATCATGTCAATTGATATTTTTTACAGCCTGGATGTGGATAGGGCTGATTGGAGCATTCCTGTTTATATTGATCCAGCTTATCCTGTTGATTGATTTTGCGCATGGCTGGAGTGAGAGCTGGGTGGAGAAGTATGAGGAAACGGAAGCTAAATGTTACTACTATGGTGAGACATGTCCTTCTGCTCTAACACTAATGACTATATCCAAAAACCTTGCTCGACTCATCTCCAACTAAGGAAAGCATTGTAAGCCAGATCTGATTGGCCAGTGAATAATTAAAGAAATAAATCAACCAAATCTGATTAAATTTAGCTTTTATAATCAGTTGATCAATGTTCGGCAAGTAACGGACCCTTCCTTGTTGGAGGTCAAGTCGGGGACGGTTTCTGAATATAGCCATAAAATCTCAACTTGTCCTTGAAAAAGTAGATTGATTTTCATAAGGAATTATTAAGAACAATATATTCAGTAAAGAAATTTGTAAATACACGATCTTTTCCGAATGTAAATTATTAAAGAATACACAAACCAATATACCCATATAGGTCCAAGGAGAATATAAATGAAAGATATTGATCAATTTTTAGCTCACCTGGCACAAAGTGCCAGAGTGAGCTATTAGGATCGCATTCCGTGCCGATCGTCCGTCCACCATTTCCTTCAACACGACATCTCCTCTGAAACCGCTGGGCCAATGTTGATGAGACTTTGCTGGGATGTTCCTTGCATGAAGCTCTATCAAAGTTGTTCAAAGAATTCCATTCCATGCAGAACTCTGGTTGCTATGGCAACAAATAGGAAAAACTTTAAAAATCTTCTTCTCTGAAACCACAAGGCCTAGAGCTTAGATATTTGGCATGTAGCATTGTCTAGTGGACCTCTACCAAGATTGTTCAAATTATGACCCCCGGGTCAAAATTGACCCCGCACGGGTGGGCACTTAGTTTTTGCATAGGAATATATAGGAAAAACTTTAAAAATCTTCTTCTCTGAAACCACAAGGCCTAGATCTTAGATATTTGGCATGTAGCATTGTCTAGTAGACCTCTTCCAAGATTGTTCAAATTATGACCCCCGGATCAAAATTGACCCCGCACCGGGGGTCACTTAGTTTTGCATAGGAATATATAGGAAAAACTTTAAAAATCTTCTTCTCTGAAACCACAAGGCCTAGAGCTTAGATATTTGGCATGTAGCATTGTCTAGTAGACCTCTTCCAAGATTGTTCAAATTATGACCCCCCGGATCAAAATTGACCCCGCACCTGGGGTCACTTAGTTTTGCATAGGAATATATAGGAAAAACTTTAAAAATCTTCTTCTCTGAAACCACAAGGCCTAGAGCTTAGATATTTGGCATGTAGCATTGGCTAGTGGACCTCTACCAATATTGTTCAAATTATGACTCCCGGGTCAAAATTGACCCCGCACCGGGGGTCACTTAGTTTTACATAGGCTTATATAGGGAAAACTTTAAAAATCTTTTTCTCTGAAACCACAAGGCCTAGAGCTTAGATATTTGGCATGTAGCATTGCCTAGTAGACCTCTTCAAAGTTTGTTCAAATTATGCCCCTGGGGTCAAAATTGACCTTGCCCGGGGGGGGATCATTTGTTTTACAAAGGCGTTTATAGGAAAACTTATTTGGTATATAACATTATCTAATGATCTTCCACCAGGCATGTGGACTTGTACCAAGGTGAGTGATATAGGGCCATCTTGGCCCTCTTGTTTATAAATCCACGGACATTAACAAAAACATTTAGCTTAAGAACACAGCAGATTTCTGAAAATCTTTAAAGATACAATATCAAAGAAAAAGACATGTCATATTTTTCAAAAGTCAACACAGTTATGTCTTAAATATGTCTATAAAACATTAGAAAATAATACTTATCGGGGGTTAAGTATTGGGCCTTTAAAAGCCTCTGAGTGGTTAACCTGTAGTGTTGTTAATACTTAAAGTATCTTTGTTTCAGGACTGCTGTTCTTTACAGTGATTTTCTACCTGATTTCCCTGACAGGAATAATATTGTTCTACATTTACTATGCCAAGGTAGGAAACTCTTTACATTGTCTCTCTGACAGGAATAATATTGTGGTATATTTTCTATGCAAAGGTAGGTAGCTCTGATATGAGCTTTTCTATGCCAAGGTAGGCAACTCTGACTTCAGTGATTTTGAATGTTTCATTTATGTCAGCAGGATTTCTGTTCTACCTAATTACCAAAGTGGGTTTTTGAAAGTATAACAATGTAAATTTCTGGTGTGAAATTTGTACTTTACGTCATTTAGATTGTTTATAGTCCTGTCCGACCCTGGCATTTCTCCTCGGAGGAACTTGCCAAGATACCTATTGGGCACAGGTTTAAAAGATAAATGCAGATACAAGGAAATCCAGGTACCAGACCCTAGCTCTTACAGGTGTATAGCACTGATACACATGAGACTACCTCTTCACTAAATATGTTCAAAACCAAAGTTCATTATTATCTTCACTTTAAAATGTGTATTTACAGGATGGTGAATGCGGACTTCACAAGTTCTTTGTCAGCTTCAACTTAATCCTATGTGTAGCAGTGTCAGTACTGTCGATCCTACCAAGAATACAAGAGTGTAAGCTGTATTGATGTCTCTTTTTTACACGTGTTTACGTAATATTCATTCAGCGTGTTTCAGTTCATCAGTTCAGATCGAGTCTCAGTCATAACACGGCCAGACTTCACAGATTATAGAGTACTAGGGGAAGCCACCGTGGCGCAATGGTAGCCCGTTCGCTCCAGGATCTAAGGGTCTCGGGTTTGATCCCTACCATAGCCATGTCGGTAGTGTCCTTAGGCAAGACACAAATAATTCCACCTTGCCTTTCTCTCTCTTCAAGGTGGATTTCATCTGGAATGAGTCTCGAGAGCGATTAATATAAGTTGTAAGAACTTGTTTCGCAATCGAGAATAATGAATTAGTATAAAAAAGTACCAGGGGAAGATGCTCAATAGTTGGATTATAGGGTGACATTTTTATTTTGGGTGTTTTTCTGTCTTCAACTGTTATATACTTCAGTTTACTGTGTGGAAGTTGAAAGAGGATTGAGTCTGTAAAATTAAAAGATTAGTTATACCCCCAAAACGAAGTTTAGGGGGGTATATAGGAGTCACCCGGTGGTTGGTCGGTCGGTTGGTCGGTCGGTCGGTCGGGCGGGCGGGCGGTCGGGCGGTCGGTCTGTTGCATTTTCCTTGTCCGGAGCATAACTTGAAAACTACGTGTTGGAATTCAATACAACTTCATACAATGATCAAGCACATTGAGAGGAAGTGCAGTGCACAAGAACTATAACTCCATCTTGACTAATTACAGAGTTATTGCCCTTTGTTAGTTTTCCTTGTCCGGAGCATAACTTGAAAACTACTGGTTGGAATTCAATAAAACTTCATACAATGGTCAAGCACATTGAGAGGAAGTGCAGTGCACAAGAACTATAACTCCATCTTGACTAATTACAGAGTTATTGCCCTTTGTTACTTTTCCTTGTCTGGAGCATAACTTGAAAACTACTGGTTGGAATTCAATACAACTTCATACAATGGTCAAGCACATTGAGAGGAAGTGCAGTGCAGAAGAACCATAACTCCATCTTGACTAATTACAGAGTTATTGCCCTTTGTTACTTTTCCTTGTCCGGAGCATAACTTGAAAACTACTATTGGTTGGAATTCAATACAATTTCATACAATGATGAAGCACAATGAGAGGAAGTGCAGTGTACAAGAACCATAACTCTATCTAGAGTATTTTCAGAGTTATTGCCCTTTTTTTTTTTTCTTCTCCAGAGCATTTCTTGAAAACTACTGGTTGGAATTCAATATAACCTCATACAATGGTCAAGTACATTGAGAGGAAGTGCAGTGCACAAGAACCATAACTCCATCTTGACTCATTACAGAGTTATTGCCCTTTGTTACTTTTCCTTGTCCGGAGCATAATTTGAAAAGTACTAGTTGGAATTCAAAACAACTTCATACAATGGTCAAGCACAATGAGAGGAAGTGCAGTGCACAGGAACCATAACTCAATCTTGACTCATTACAGAGTTATTGCCCTTTGTTACTTTTCCTTGTCTGGAGCATTGTTCGAAAACTTCTGGTTGGAATTCAATACAACTTCATAAAATGGTCAAGCACAATGACAGGAAGTGCAGTGCGAAAGAACAATAACTCTATCTTGACTCATTTCAGAGTTATTGCCCTTTGTTACTTTTACTTGTCTGGAGCATTATTGAAAACTATTGGTTGGAATTCAATACAACTTCATACAATGATGAAGCACAATGAGAGGAAGTGCAGTGTACACGAACCATAACTCTATCTTGACAAATTACAGAGTTATTGCCAAGAACAATATCTCTTTTTAGTTTGTTTGCAAGGTATTCTGTTACTACGAACTTTCTCAGTTTATAAAGCAGTCTTTCGGGGGTATTAATCACATTTAGTGGTAGCTCTAGTTTGCTTTATTTTGCACAGAAAGACTAAATTTAATATGCATTCAAGTCAAGAAAGCCTGATTCTAACTTCTTGTTTAACGTTGAATCTGATTGAAAATGTCATTTAAATTTGCGACAGTTAAGTAACTTGTAATTACTGTCAGAAAATTCTATTTTTTGTCGAGCCCACCTGGGTTGAGCTCGACTTATTGTCACTTTTGGCGGTTCAGTGTATGTGCGTGCGTGTGTCCGTCCAATTTTGTCTGGACCATATCTTTTTCATGCATGGAGGGATTTTGATGTTACTTGGCACAAATGTTCACCATCATGAGACGGAGTGTCATGCGCAAGAACCAGGTCCTTAGGTCTAAGGTAAAGGTCACACTTGGAGGTTAAAGGTTAAATTCAAGAATGACTGTCCGAAGCATATCTTTTTCATGCATGGAGGGATTTTAATTTGACTTGGCACAAATGTTCACCATCATGAGACGGAGTGTCATGCGAAAAACCAGGTCCCTAGGTCTAAGGTCAAGGTCACACTTGGAGGTTAAAGGTTAAATTCAAGAATGACTTTGTCCAGAGCATATCTTTTTCATGCATGGAGGGATTTTAATATAACTTTGCACAAGTGTTCACCATCATGAGACAGAGTGTCATGCGCAAGAACCAGGTCCCTAGGTCTAAGATCAAGGTCACACTTAGAGGTTAAAGTTCCAAGTCAAGGATATCTTTGTCTGGAGCATTTCTTCTTCATGCATGCAGGGATTTTGATGTTACTTTGTACAAATGTTCACCGCCATGGGCTACCCTTACTAGCTTATATTGTAACTTTTTTATTACTGGCCGTAGAGAAAAATCGAGACCAATTTTCTGTGGTACAACATTTATGTTACATCCAATATTTTGGTGTATTTTGACCCATCTCTACTTGGTAAGGAGTTAGCCCTTTTGACATATGGCGGGCTCGACATGTTGCACATGGGCATCTAGTTAATACATGTAAGCGTGTTTCAGCGCAAGGTGCATAAAGAAAAAATTATCCATCTAGTGATTCTCCTATTAACCGCAATATATACAGTTTTTAATGGTCACGAATAATTTGAATGGCTACGGCTAACACAGTCACCATCGAAAGTATTGGTAACCAGTAAAACTGCTCATTCACAGTTGCGGTAAGAGTTTGAAAAAAAAATTTCCCCCCACAACGTATACAAATCTCAAACATCACATTGAAGTGTAAAATTAATGTACTAAAAAAATTACCGAAAAAAAAGAAATTTCTTCTTAAAATACTATGAAAATTGCCCTTAAATTCAAGTGTTTGCAATGCTTTATGTCATTTTGTGATGTATATTTTCATATGACAGCTATGTTTCTTTCTATACTGTTTATTAATTTATCAGTTTACACAAATGTCTCCTAATTTATAGGCATTTGAAACATTTTTGAAGAAACTCCAAATTTTCAGTAAAATCTGCAGACGAGCGGCTTTAAAAAACTGTCTATGCCGCTGTCGCTGTAATTATCAAAATTAATAAACAGTTAATCCTATATTGAACAGTGATTTGAACTGGTATTTACATATATAGCAATTGATGATTAATGTCGGAATATCGCATTTCAGGTCAGCCAAGATCTGGTCTCCTGCAAGCGTCGGTCATCACGGCTTACGTTGTCTACCTTACATGGTCAGCTATGTCCAACAATCCAAGTAAGCAGTTCGTAAAAGTTCTTGTGAATTCTGTATACTGTGATAACATTAATATTTCCAAGGCAATAACTTCTGTAGCTAATGTAAAATTTTAGACTCGAACAAATGGTATTTTTGCCAGTTGTCCAGAACTATAGATGGGAAACCACATACGCTCCTCCTTCCTTAAAATAAAACAATAGTTTAGAAATATCCTATTATGTGTTTTCAAACTGAATTATAGTAGTTGTTACTTCATTGATGACCTGATTGTATATTTAGACAGCTTTTTCCAGTCTTCCTGAAAAGTTGTAAACAGTGCCTGACATTCAATCAATATTTGCTAGACCACCATTATTGTTTAACTTCGTGCCTTACATTGGGTCAGTCGCAGAAATTTGCCTGACACGCTGTCATGTCACTCAAGCGGTCTGGCACTTTTTGGGAAGACTGTAGTCACGATTTTTGATAATGAGACTGATGTCTTCAAAAATTCTTCCTATTGCATCACATGCCGATGTATTTTAACAAAATTGTTAAAGTGTGTGTTTTGTTTCAGACACAAAATGTAACCCAAGTTTGGCCCAGATTGTTGAGCCCCATCTCAATGTAACAACCCCAGCCCCAGGAGACAGCGCGCAGGTATGGGGTAAAGGGAGCACATTTGATTGGAGCTCTATTGTAGCCCTAGGAATCTGGCTCTTTGCCGTTCTCTACTCAAGGTAAGAGTCAATGTTTCTTGGTGTATAAATAGCAATGAGAGAATGGGTATGAAATAAGAATTCAATGTTTTTCGAGAATTTTTTTGTTAATACAAATGGTGCTTGTAATTAAATTGTAAAGTCACACATGGTTCAGTTTGGTTGCAGGGGATTTATTTCACTTTAACACAGTTTCAAGTCAGCCTCTGTAGTCAAGGGGTTAGAGCCGCAGACTTGAAATCACTACCCAGTCTGTAAACTTGACCAACATGTGGTTGGTACTGTGTTAAACTCCTATAGCAACGACAACAACACAACTTTAAACACTGTTGTCTTAAATACTTGTATGCAACATTTCTGTGCCACCAGAGTTTTCATGTGCAGCTGCAATAATAAAGTGTTTCTGTAATTTATGTACAACTTTAACTTTTTATACCCCCAAAACGAAGTTTAGGGGGGTATATAGGAGTCACCCGGTGGTTGGTCGGTCGGTCGGTCGGGCGGTCTGTTGCATTTTCCTTGTCCGGAGCATAACTTGAAAACTACTAGTTGGAATTCAATACAACTTCATACAGTGGTCAAGCACATTGAGAGGAAGTGCAGTGCACAAGAACTATAACTCCATCTTCACTAATTACAGAGTTATTGCCCTTTGTTACTTTTCCTTGTCGGAGCATAACTTGAAAACTACTAGTTGGAATTCAATAAAACTTCATACAATGGTCAAGCACATTGAGAGGAAGTGCAGTGCACAAGAACTATAACTCCATCTTGACTAATTACAGAGTTATTGCCCTTTGTTACTTTTCCTTGTCCGGAGCATAACTTGAAAACTACTAGTTAGAATTCAATACAACTTCATACAATGATCAAGCACACTCAGAGGAAGTGCAGTGTACAAGAACTATAACTCTATCTTGAGTATTTACTGAGTTATTGCCCTTTGTTACTTTTACTTGTCCGGAGCATAACTTGAAAACTACTGGTTGGAATTCAATACAACTTCATACAATGGTCAAGCACATTGAGAGGAAGTGCAGTGCACAAGAACTATAACTCCATCTTGACTTATTACAGAGTTATTGCCCTTTGTTACTTTTCCTTGTCCGGAGCATAACTTGAAAACTACTAGTTGGAATTCAATACAACTTCATACAATGATCAAGCACACTCAGAGGAAGTGCAGTGTACAATAACTATAACTCTATTTTGAGTATTTACTGAGTTATTACCCTTTGTTACTTTTCCTTGTCCGAAGCATAACTTGAAAACTACTAGTTGGAATTCAGTACAACCTCATACAATGGTCAAGTACATTTAGAGGAAGTGCAGTGCACAGGAACCATAACTCCATCTTGACTCATTACAGAGTTATTACCCTTTGTTACTTTTCCTTGTCCGGAGCATAACTTGAAAACTGCTAGTTGGAATTCAATACAACTTCATACAATGATCAAGCACACTCAGAGGAAGTGCAGTGTACAATAACTATAACTCTATCTTGAGTATTTACTGAGTTATTGCCCTTTGTTACTTTTCCTTGTCCGAAGCATAACTTGAAAACTACTAGTTGGAATTCAGTACAACCTCATACAATGGTCAAGTACATTTAGAGGAAGTGCAGTGCACAGGAACCATAACTCCATCTTGACTCATTACAGAGTTATTACCCTTTGTTACTTTTCCTTGTCCGGAGCATAACTTGAAAACTTCTGGTTGGAATTCAATACAACTTCATACAATGGTCAAGCACAGTGAGAGGGAGGGCAGTGCACAGGAACCATAACTCCATCTTGACTAATTACAGTGTTATTGCCCTTTGTTACTTTTCCCTGTCTGGAGCATTTTTCGAAAACTACAAGTTGGAATTCAATACAACTTCATACAATGGTCAATCACAATGAGAGGAACTGCTAAGAACAATATCTCTTTTTAGTTTGTTTGCAAGGTATTATGTTACTACGAACTTCTTCAGTTTATAAAGCAATCCTTTTGGGGGTATTAATCACATTTAGTGATAGCTCTAGTTAAACTTACTGCCTTTGAAAAAAAGGCTTGACAATAGTACAGTTGGCTCTTAGACTAGTTAAGTCAAACTACACAGACCAGTTTGGGGAAGATAATGTTTGACTTAAAGGGAATTTGACTTAAAACTGTCTATATTTATTAGAAAAATAATTATGCAGGCAGGACAGTCAAATGACTTTTTTTAATTGTAGAGATCAGCTGGAATTAAAATTATTAGGGGTTTAAATGATGACAGTTTAGTTCTATTTTTGCTTGTGCGTGCTGACAGAATTTTCTTGGTGTGTTGTATATAGAATGTTGTTGTTGTAGCATTCGTACATCGACCAACAGTCAAGTGGGCAAGATCACAATGTCAGAGAAGACGATTCTACAGAGTGACACCGGTAAGTTACCGTATACTTAACTGCCAAAAAAAATGTCCATGTAATGCCAGAATTGTTTTGTAGTGATTTAAATTATTGAGGTTTTATCAATCAAAATGATTCCTTCAGTGCTAAAATGTTTTAACGCGTATCTAAATGAAATGTAAAGCCTTGCTGGAACGAAGGGACATACATTTCAGTTTAGGAAAAAATGTCACTCTCATTGAACATGCAACACTTCTGGTGAGAGAAAAAATATTGCTGATTTATTTTGTCACCGGAAACGCAGTACTTTTTAGTAGAGCGGGAATGGCCATGTCTAGCCATAACAATAAGAAGTACATGTATTAACTTGCAAAATGATAGTCCTAAAATAGGAAATAACTTAGTTTGAAATCAATGAACATTTTGTTTGAAAAAGGAAAAAATTTACGGAGAATTTTTTTTCTTACATAAAGTTATGTGGTTATTTTGATATCTAGGCTTCAGTGTTTCAGTGTTTTTAACTTTTTATACATTGTGAAAATAAAATACTAAAGTAACACTGCAGTTTATATACTCCCCAACATTCGTAGATTATGTACAGTAGTGATTGCATTTAATTTTGCACAGTGAACTAACGCTTAACAAATGATTCTCACGAATTGATTTCACCCTGCACTAACTGCTGAATAAGTCATTGTTCGTCCACGCTTTCAGAGACCAATTCTTCATCATATGAATGAACAGTGTGCTGCAGGAGACACTGTTTGAATTTCCATGAATGTTTTCAATGCAGGAACCAAAAATAACCAACCCAAAACAATAAATACAAAATGGAACTCATCGTAGAATTATTCATGCGCAAAGTTCAATGTAAACACTACTGTGATTGATAGATTGAAAAGGGGAGATAACTCGAGTTATTGTAATTTGAAATAATAACAGTAGGTTACTGATAATTTCAGGATCTGATAAAATACCTTTGACTGAAGATGGTAGGCATTTGTGTAGTCTACAAGCTAACAGCATATGCTTGCATTTTTCACTATTGCTACACCCATATATTTTTATTTGAAAATCTCATAATTTCGTCTTGGCTATGTCTACTGCAAAGGGGAGTAATATTCTGTGTTTCTTCAGGAATGTATTAACCTATTTGTGCCTTGTGTCTAACTAAAGTATTCATGTAATATACCTTTTCGAACAGCTACTCAAATACAAGATCATCTAATCAGGATTTTTTAGCCGTTTGGATCACAATTCTGTAATACATCCCTAATTCATGAAATAGACTTGCCCAATTTGGAAGTCAGAAAAACCCATTGTAAATACCAAGGTATAAATGGGTTTTAAAAAATGGAACTTACTTCCTCCTATTCAACCTTATCGATTAAAATTTAATAAACTTTTTTACAAGTATTGATTGGCGCTAAAAAATACACCTTTAGTTCTTACATTTATTACAAACATTGTGAAAAAAATTTGGCTGTTTATGTTAGTTTGAACAGCTACCAAAACATCTGTTGGAAGTTTTTAACGAAGTACTGTAGACTTATAGCCAAGCAGACCGCATTGTGATTCACCTTGCTTAAGTTTTTTTTGGCAAATTTGAATGATTTCTCCTCTGTTTACCATTTTCAGTCAAAAATTTGTACCCACATCATTTTAGTTTCGTGTTCTGTCACTGAGAAATACTTTTTTGAAACAACAGGAGAAAGATACCTCTGTGTAATGATGTTCGAAATCTACACTTTTTATGTTTCTATGGTAATTTTTGTTTACATCATCAGGAGCTTTTTTGTACTTAACCACAAGGTTAAGACAGACTTTGATCAAACTTGGTCAGTAGGTCCAAGCCCACTCTTTTGGAGCCAAATTGTAAGATTTTCAAAAACACAAAAGAATTTGGATTGTGGAATGCAATGAAAGCAACACAGTGAAACAACTAGTGTCTGCCTGAAATTGAAGCAGACGAATAAAGACGACTCTTTACAGCTCAGTTACTGTAGCCTATATGTAATATTGGGGCTGAATTTTTCATTTTGGACTTTTTCAATAATTTTGATTAAATTATAATTTCATTTTGACAGTATCACATTATGATTATTTTTGATATTATAGACTGTAATTTTCATCACGGACATTAGACTGTACTTGATGTTGTATAGTGTTTCATTGCATGCTACTCCAGCATAAATATTTACCCTGAGCCTTCTATATTTCCAAAATGGACTTGTCCAGCTGTTAATGAGGAAGCTTCAGGAAGATTCCATTTATTGTTTGTAGGGTTGTTAGGAAAGTTACAGCTTGAATACTAAACTGTAGCCTATGTTAAGATCACATGGTCTATATTGGTCAGAAATATTGGCATACACCAGGGAAATGGTTGATGTAGAACATCTTGAGGAGTTAGTTATCAAAATTATTGGGAAAGTGACATTTGAAACAAGTTGTTAGAGAGCAAATACTTCCAAGTGAGTAAGTTTCATGAGGTTTGAAATAAACATGTAAGCTGGCTGTATGGATTGTAGGATTGAATGATCCAGGTATGAGTGTTATAGAAAATGTAAAAACTTAAAAGATGTATAATCTAAAAATTAGAATCTAGATGTCAGTCAGGTCCCAGCAAGGTTGCTTCAGTGCTACATGTATCCTGTAGTCTATAGGAGCTTTCACCATACCTTCATGTGGAGATTCCTGCTTTATGCTCTAGTGCAGCTATTTCCTTCTGCACATGTTTGAGATATTTCTAGAGCATTTTAGTGGGGTGCTGTGTCTTGTACATGTGACTAGATGCTTGATGTTTGTTATACTAGATATCGCCTCACACATATATAACTGTAACTGGTCATTGTACTGAAACATGTATTTGATGTATGCAAGAAAGCCTGTAAATTTAAGATTTTGTTAAAATAGACATCGAATCAAATCACCAGGAAATAGAAATAAGGGTTCCGTTTCAAGACAGTTTATAACTCGCTATACCCCATATTCTGTAAATACCAACCCGACTATCAAGTAAGGGTGATAGGTATTGTAGAGAGGGTGATATTCAGCATTATCTACTGTCAAGAAACTAAAAATAGTGAATGGTATTTGTGAATTATTGTACATATTAAGTGTTGGTTAAGAGACTTAACAGTCTTGTTTGAGAATCATCTGCATGTTTTGTGTTTTCACTTATTTTCCAGGCAATTATTACCCAGGTATAAAAGTGCATTATTCAGTTGTAGTGTGTGTTTTGATTAACTTAGTTTGTAGTTTGTTCTCCCTCTAGTTTACAGTTTATTAAAGGTAATGTGACAGTGATGAAATAGACACAATGATGTATACATGTAAGTGCATAACCACAGACTGATCCATTTTATTAGGACAAATTTTAAAGCCTACCTGAGCCTATCATTAAGGTATTATTTTTGTTTCATGGCTTGGTCAATATCAGCAACAAACCCACATTTTCTTTCAAGCAAACCCTGCCAACCATTGGACACGTGATGTCCAAGTGTGGTCAGTGGATAATTCAGCAAATTAATTTTAAATATTTTGTAAACACTGGAACCTTCCATTGTATAAAAAGGTAGATCAGGTGTGCAATAAAAGATTTAATCCTTACACAATCCATGAAAGTGGACTCCTCTATAGCATCACTGTCACATTATCCTTACTGAACTGTACTTACCTCTCACTCAGTACACAATTATCTATAGTGCTTTCAAGAGTAATCATAACTCAGTGCTTATGCTGTACTAACTGTTACAACACCTTCTAAAATGTCTGATTTTTTTTAGCTCGACTTTTCTATGAAAAGGGGAGCTATCCTACTCGCTCACCGTCGGCGGCTCGTCGGCCCCGTTGGCGCCACACCTTGGTTAAGTTTTTCCCGCTTACCCCCCACCCCACTTTTATTTCAAAAGTATTAGAGGTATGGCTTTGAAACTAACCATATTTGTTCACCATCATAACCTCCATCTACAGACAAGAGTACATAACTCTGTCAAGATTTTTGACAGAATTATGGCCCTTTTTTGACTTAGAAAGTGTATTGAGCTTGGTTAAGTTTTCCGTACCACCTCACTTTTATTTCAAAACCATTGGAGGTATTGCTTTGAAACTAACCATACTTGTTTACCATAATGACCTTCATCAACAGACAAGAGTACATAACTCTGTCAAGATTTTTGACAGAATTATGCCCTCTTTTTTACTTAGAAAATACATTGAATATAGGTAAAATCCACTTATTGCCTTAACCCTATGAGACATTGCTTTGAAACTTTGAATGCTTGTTTACATCTTACCCCCATCTGTAGGCAAGAGAAGGTAACTCTGTCAGGGATTTGTTTTAAAAATTAAGGCCCTTTTATCGACTTAGAATCTTGGTTAAGTTTTTCGTACCAGTCCACTTTTTGACTAAACTGTTCGAGATATTACTTTGAAAGTTGGAATACTTCTTTACCATCATGATCCCAAAACAAGGGCGGAGAAGGTATTCTGTCAAGGATTTTATATGATTATGGCCCTTTTTGACTTAGAAACTCGACTGTTAAATTTTCATTCTTGTCCACTTGTTGACTTAACCATTTGAGATATTACTTTGAAAGTTGGAGTACTTATGAACCATCATGAGACCTATCTGTAAGCAAGAGAAGATAACTCTGTGAAAATGTTTCTTGATTTGTCTTAGAATTCTTAGTTAAAGTAGTTAAAGTCTTGTGTGCCCTTAACTGTCAAGTTTTGTTTTATTGGCCACTAGTGGTGCGCTGCCTACTACAGTTGTTTAATCGGTTGCCACTCTGTGTGGGTTGTCACCCGGGGATAACATGGTTGCGGAAGTCTCAAGTGAAAAATAAACACCTAGAAAATTGACATATTTCTAGATCCAGCCAAATCTGGATAAAATATATATATGGCCAATACATTGCATCTAGCAATTGTTTTGTGTCTTTTGTTTTAAATACACTCACAGAACTGTTTTTAGAGTGTAATTATAGCATGTTAAATGGAAAAAGAGAACATATATATATATATATACACCTGAGATTTTGGCACTGGATCTTGAAAAGTTACAGTCATTTGAAATCAGGAACATTTTGAACCTTTGATGAATAGCAACCATGGTTTAGAGATAGTATAGTTTGAGTTATGTTTATTAATATTTAATATCCACACAGAACATGTTATATAAAACAGGTATTCAGAGAGTCTACTGTTAGATCTTGTTGACCGGATTTTGGCAGCAGTTACTCCTTGATGGGGTTCCATACTGTATATCATTTTGAATTTGCGAGACAAAAAATTTACAATATTTGATCTCTGGATTAATTCAGGAGATTATGAATTCACAAACAAGCTATCATACTGTTGTTACAAAGGGGAATTTGAATTAAAGAAATTTTGAATTCACAAAGGTTTGCTCTCACGAAAAAACCTACAAAAATAAAGTTATCACAGTTATTTCATGATTTCTAGTACTATGGCAACAGTGAGTTTGATAATGTTGAAGTCATGAAACCAGTTATTTATTAAGGAGCTAGTGTAAGTCAGTTCAAATAGTCAAAGTTGAAGATACAAGGCTGTTTTAGGGACCATTGTCCTACAGCTGTAAAAATAAAGTGTCTTGGTTTGTTTTATGAAGTTTGCTCTTCTGATCATCTAGAAAACTACAGACATGCAGTAATGTTGTAACTTTCTGCTTATAGTTATTGTAATTAAATGTATAGCACAGGTATAATGTAATTGTATACAGTTGAACATGTATTGAGTAGCCAGGGGTACAATAGTAATCACTTGCTGGAGGTGACTGCTGAGTACAGGTATATTTATCTATCTTATAAAGATGTAACTGTAGACTAACTGTGATACCATTAAACAGTCAGTTAACAACCCCAATTCCAGTAGATTGTATTAGTCTTTAAAGTTTTTGAAAAAAAAATAACTAGCTTGCATAGTGGTGGTGATTAATATTTTAAAATAAAAGGATAAAAATGGGTAGCTGCCTAAGACAGGTTTGACTGTAGTTAGCTCCCAGTAGATTTAGATAACTCTGCTTTTACTGTAGCATCTCTACTGCTTTAGTTCCCATGACTACATGAAAGTATATAACCTATTTTAGATGGAAGGATTATTTTGTGAAGCCATTTTAATTTGCGGTATTTTATTGCCAGATGCCTATTTCAGTGCTGATGTTTTTAAAATCAGAAAATATTTGTAAAGAAGTGTTCAAGAGCAGATCATTCAAAATCAAGCCTGATGACCTATGATTTTTATTTCAGATTTCAGTATTAAACTTGATATTCAGTCAAATTGCCAACTTTGAAGAAATTGTAACTGTAGGGAAATTTTTTGGTACATGTAGGAAAGAAACTGTAGCATATGTCCTGAAGTAGAACTGGACTTGGAAAGAATGCAAGCAATCACTAGTAGGATAAATACATATAATATAATGGCAATTGTTTGTTCTGAGATTAGCGTGGTCTACTGCATGACGTGTTTTGATTTGTATTTTGCAGGATCTAGTGACTCCCATGACGAGGAGAAGGGAGGACAGAGGGTGTGGGACAACGAAGAAGAGAACGTCGCTTACAGCTACTCTTTCTTCCACTTCATGTTGATGCTTGGTTCACTCTATGTCATGATGACCCTGACTAACTGGTTCAGGTAATTAACATGTTTAATGATGACACTGTAATGTATAAATGGGCATTACAGACAGTTTAAATAATACTGTGATCTGCTATCTGCAGGCATAGCAGTTTGTTACATGCTGAAATGGAATAGTAGAATTAGATAAGAAAGCAATGTAGAAGTGAGAAAATGATAAACAGCATAACAAGATGAAAGTTTACTGTCAAACTTGAGAAAAATATTCAGTTCTGGTGAGGGAATTCAGATGTAGCATACATGTTTATGTACCAAGATTAACAATTCAGCACTGATAATTAATGTATAGTAAAGGTATAAAAGAGTAGTTGTACTTCCTTGCCATTGAGCTAGCTTTTGTGCTGACCTGGTAGAGTGTCCATTTAGCAAACTGAAGCCCCCCTCCCCCACATGGAGTTCGAATCCTGTTAAGGATTTATCAGGCTTACAATCTTGCATTTTTACAGTGATGATTATTGATAGCATTGCTAAACAGCAGTACTCTACAGTGATAATGCTTAAACATCCTTAGCTTTTAGCATTTACTATGAATAGCAAAATGTTGTATTTGCAAAATACGTTTCACATTTTGATATGCACGTTATTTCATTTCAGTCCTAGTTCAGATTTCACGACACTAAACTCCAACATGGCTGCAGTGTGGGTGAAGATTGTGTCGAGCTGGTTATGTATCGTCCTGTACGTGTGGACGCTGGTTGCACCAGTCATCCTCAAGGACAGAGATTTCAGCTAAGAGTGATTTCCCTTTTCAAGGAATTACAGCAGTTACATCCCTTGGGGATTTGAAAAGATATATTGACTTTGGTGATTAAGAGAGGAAGTTCAGATTAAAGAACAATACAAGTTTGTACGTTAGTGTGATAATTATTTATGCTTTATCCTCTAAATTGATAAGTATCTATTTTTAATTTGTTGCATACACTGTTTTGACTTTTCAGCAGAAATTCACACACTGCTTCATTTTTTATTGAGATGCAATATCTCATCTCTTATTAGTCTAACATACTTGTAGTCAGAATCATTTTTCTGTAGAACAAAATAATTGCAGCCAAACAGGGGCTTTCTCCAAGAAAGACAGACCTGTAAAAAGGGATACACAAAATACAGGGTTTGTGTAGATATGCATTTTATATACATCGTTTAATTCTCTGAGCTGCACTCAGTGTTAAAACTATAATTGGATCCATGATTGTCCAGTGAGGAACTGTCAAACTTTATCCATCAATATTTTAATGCTTTAAAACTCAATTGTCACTAATGAATTGGTCAGGATCTTTGTCAAACCAGTAATTACTGGAGACTTTAAATATGAACATCTGGATAAAAACTAGTCACATGCCCATGAAATTTAGAAAAATCTTGTTAACCACTACCTATAGGCTACTTTTTCTAGTCCAAATATGGGCCTGGCAATTTGTCAAAACCAGCTTCTTTGTTTATGATTTCTAGCTCAAGTCTTAATATGGTCTTTTGGGTCAAAAATTAGGTTATCAAAGCCCAAATATGGAAAAACCTTGTTAACACTCTAACAGGTAACATTTTCAGCCCAAATATCCTGGAAATATGTCAGAAAGGTTGTTTTGAATGATTTCTAGCAACTTTGTTAAATGCAGAAAAAACTCTGGTTTGCTAAAGGGCCATCATGGCCCTCTTGTTATATACATCGTTTAATTCTTTGTACTGCACATTTCAAAATGTTTTGTTAAACACTATAATTGAGATTCATGTGCCAAAAGTGAGGAACTTTTAAAATTTATTCATAATATTTTAATGCTTTAAAAGTCTGTTATCACTACATGAATTGTCTTGATCTTTGCAAATCAGTGAAAATCTGTAACTCTTAAATAAACATAATATAATAAACTTACACATGGCATTTGTTCATGATATTTTTCAAGGAATAGCTGCTATTACTAAGCCAATACCTACTAAGCATTTTTCTATCTAAAATGGGACTGACTATGTCTAATACCCATCTCCTTCGTTTAATGATTATACTGAACCAAATTTCTTTTTACGACTGAATTATTATTAAACAAAATATTTATACATTACAGCACTAACAGTTAATTGACAGTTACAGTAAGCATAATTGTTTCTTAAAGTTTGAATGACTAGATCTCTTTGGTATATAGATTCAGAAAAAAAATCTGTTTTGTACAGTGAAATTTGACGCTATTGGTGTAGTCTTGAAGTTGTATGTATTTGTAAATGTATTGGTACACCACTCATAACTGTTTCTTTCTCATAGTAGAATTATATTGTTTTTCTGTGCATACATTCATTGTTCTCTGTTAGTTAAAAGGTATATGATAAAAGGAAGTTACAGGACTGTGATGGTCTAATAGGGTGCATTGCTCTTGCTGATGGCTTAAATACTATTAAGAAGTGCCAAATTTTTACAAAAGTCAGCATAATTATATCTTAAAATATGTCATAAAACATGATTGGCAAGTAATGTTTTCTCAAATTTCTAGCAACCATTGTAGACTACAGTTATTTTACAAAGGTATATGGAAACTTAAAAAGACCTGGGTGGTCTTTTTGCTGTTTTGCTGAAAATGTAAAAAAATTCAATGTTAACATCTCTGCAGTCTTGTAGAAGTGTCACTTCATTCTTGCCAAAGTTTGAATTACATAACATGCTTTAGCCAATCACAAGATACAATATGAAAATACTTGATGAAAAATTATACCCATCAGGGGCTTAGTAAATTACTATGTATGATTGTTATGAAAAGAGCAACTAAGTTTATACAAGTAAAAACATCAATCAAATATTAAGATGGCTGGCCGGATATCGGAATACCAGTTTTGACATTCATCGACGTCCATACTTAGTACAATCAACTAGGGCAAATACAACCTATCGGAAGAGCACAGGCATGTAATAATCCTGTACATGTAAATGTTCTGTTGTAGACTGTAAGATGCTGGTTATCATCTACACATCAGTGTATAGACATGGCTTTATTGTATGCATTGTGTTTGTTAATCTGTATTGTCACTTAATGCTTGTTTTTTGTATATGTCGGTCTATTAAATGGTTTTCACATTTGAGAGTTTGTCTTTTAATTTTTGTTTGTTATTTCATAACCAGAAGACAAAAGTTGTAAGCTTATCTGAGCTGTGTTCTCTAGATAGTGCATTAGAACCATGTCCATTGTCAGCATTTAACTGAAAGCCCTCGTTTGCTGAAACAGCGTATCAGATTTGTACAGAATTTGTGGTCTACAGCATCCTTGCACGGACGTCATTTAAAAAGCAGGGAATGGAGCTATTCGGGCAAATATCTAACTTATACCAATAAGCCCGGGTTTTGGAAAGATTTCACATATAACAATGGACAAATACCTCAGAAAGCTTTTGATCGACAATATCTCCTGATACCGCTTCAGTTTGCTAAGACGGAGCAGAGCTGTTGAACAGACAGGGGACACAAAAATTAAATCAATCATATTGTTCTATATTATGTTCATTTTTCTTACCTCGATTACAGCTGCTTTGAGGTAAAAAAACAGCATGCTATAATTATGTGCTTAGCATACAAGTCGCATGATACAGCACGTGACACTTTTCAACAGGTGACTGCTTAAAGCAGGTACATCAACTTTCTTACACCCTTCTAATGTAAAATGGATTCCAATTGGTTATTCAAATTTGCAATGCTTAATTAAATAACACATTCTCGTCATCCAGAGCATTCATTATGTAATTTCATGTGTCTGAAAGGTGGGTAAACCACTGATGTATGGGGATGAAATTATATGGAAACTTTCAAAAATCAAACAACTTATTTGATGAATTGTTTCATTTTAGCATCTTGTGCATCAGTTTACTATTAAGAAGGTATGGGTATTGCCAGAAATTTTGTATATCACGATAAATTACAATATTCTGCACTGTATTGCGATATGTATTGCAATATATTGGGAGTGAATAACTCTTACTGCGGTATGGGGGATGAAACCATACCAGTATGTATTGCGTCTCTCACACCCCTACTATTAAGTGAATTAACCCCAAATGTCAAAATAACGTAACAATGAACCCTTTATTCAATATGGACTACTTTAGGAAAGTACCGTAGCTCATTTAATGAGACTACTTCAACAAGTATAACTGTACAAGTACAAACTCCTTTACACAAGCCATATTTCAATAATTTCCTTCATCACCGGACTACTGGAGGTCAAAGCACACTTATACTAATACATGTACGTTATTATGCACAATCATTCACACTGTCACATATATTTCAGCATGCACTGTATTATCATTTAGTTTATACTAATTTATTTCAGCGATTGTGAAGAAAACTTATAGCTTATGGAGTCACTCTCCAGTCCACTTCCTGGAAGAACCAGTACTGGTGCCATATGAAAAAGTACGGTCGTGACCCCAGTGGGACTCGAACCCGCAACCTCCGTTAAGCATGCATGTATCACAGATTCCTGGTATTAAACGTTCAAACTCCCATCATCATTACTTGTAAGTCTTCAATGACCAAGACAGAGGTCTCATTGGAGAAATCAAACGTCATTTGTACAAAAAGTATTCCTGACATTGCTTTACAAAGTGGAAGCATATGCTATAAATATAGTATGGTATATTTTCAACAATAATGCAAAAGCCAAATCACATTTTCTTACAACAGAAATATGATTATGAAAGAAAGGTGCATGTACTAGATTTTTTAAGACACAGTTCTATCATTTGTCCATCTTCAAATTCATTATTCCATATATAGGTATTTAATCTGATAACTGGAATTTAAAAATTAATCTACCCTGAATTAACTAATAAAAACTTTGTAAAAAAATAGCCTATTTCTGAGGTGTATCTGTTCTCTTGTTCTCTTGAGCAGGCTCAATAGATTTTTGATGTTTCTCTTTGAGAAGGTGTGCACTTGTCCTTGGAGCCGGTTTCTGGCTAACAGGTGTCCTTGGCTCGAACTTTAGAATGAAAGGTAGATGAATTCTGTATCCAAATATCATTACCAGTGTCAGCAATAAAAAAACTACAATAACAACAAGCATGAGTGGTTGCCACTGTGCGGGAATTTCAGCGAAGAATGCTCTAAAGGCACGGCCAAGTCCTCCGAGAAGAAGTTCTACTGGATAAACAATGCAATGAGAAAATGCCGATGAAATTACCTGAAATTTAATAAAAGAGGTTGAATTTAGAGATTGCACTCATCGTATACATGTATATGTTTAATCATCAAACCAGATTTAATTCTGTTCATTTCACTGGGCAGCAGAAACTGAAAATGTTTCTGCGCTTTATAACTTAATGTAACAAATTAAACATCAAATAAAGAAACCACGAGGCAAATTGGTTTCAGTACCAAATTATACAGGCAATGTGTGTCTGGTCTGCAAGCTCACACCTATCTTTGGCTACTGGCATTTCACACAATTTGGCTTAGTAAACATATTTGGAAAAACTTACTGGGTATTGAAGTCAGGTAAAACAAAACTTTTCAAAAATTAGTTTTGTTAGGTATTGATGGACATCGTACTGGGGTCTTGGCAGTTTCAGAAGGGTCGGTCACTTTTCACAATCTAAATTCTTCTTCATTTTCATATGCGGTAAAATGTTCAACCATTATGATAAAGATAATCTAAATTAGGGACTTTTCTAGGGTCTGCACAAACCTTTTATCTCTTTTTGTTTTAAAAGCCTTACAAGTACCTAAGGCTTCAAAAGGATTGGATGGAATTGTGACTTGGCTGATTTTAACAAATTATATATATATGCCCTTGACAAACGCTTATCAACCAATCCAAATCATTCATTACCATTAATGGAGACACATGCCATAAAGGATCTATCAACAAAGCTTTGTGATACACGAGACAGGGGTCTGCACTCCATGAAAATATCAACCTCAACCAGGATTTCACACTCTGTGTCATTGACAATTGTTCTGGTACGCACTCCGGTGGGATCCCCTGCAATATTCAAGCATAAAATATTAATGTAGCAGATATTTCGTACATTTAACAAAATCAAAACACTACCTGATCAAAATGTGGCTGTTTTTCTTTATGCAAAAAATCTAATTAACATGTCAAAAGAGGGGTATTTTGGGAACTGGCTGCACTGTTTTTAAGAGCTGGAGTTTACTGAAGTCACCTATTCAATGAGTCATAATTTATATGAACTAATTAACGAAACAATTCCATTCCCAAAATTTAAATCTAAAACATCAGCACTCGCAAAAAGAGGCAAGTAGTATTTTGATTATGCTAGGCATACGTGTGTCAGGATTTCTGCATTCATTATATTTGTTTAGTATTATAATGCCTTTTAATTTGGTAATGAAACTTACAAGAAGTAACTCATACTTTCTATTGACTGACAATGTGTTGTATTAAAGCACTGCAACTTTTATTCAATGTTGCATTTCATTACAAGATTGCCCTATATATTGCACACTTACCGGTAGGTACATTTTGTACCATTTCATTTGCTGTTAAGGTCAACAACAGGGTCATAGAATACAAAGTGGAAGTACAAGATTTTTAAAGTATTTCCTAGTTAGAAGTCTATATAAAATAAGTGATCCCTGAGGCAGGGCCAATTTTTACCTCAGGGGCACACTTCAAACATACTGTAGAGAAGCACCACAATTGCTAATTTGCTACATACCAATTTGATCAAATATCTTTTTTTAGGTTTTACTATTATGTCGTGGTGAATATATGTACCAATTTTCTTTGCAATCCTTTGAAAAATCCACATACTACCTATACCAGTATACCACTGATAATAGTTCAAAGAACTTCTTTTTGTGGGGGTATAAATACAAGAGAAAAAAATAGTTACCACTGTCATACGTGTAACCTTCTCAGCAACAACAGACTGGTACAGTCTTATAAACTCCCATGGTATACTCAACAAGAAAGCCACAACTATTAAACCAGTCAAATACTTTGTATACTTTCTGTTTTCTTGAGAAACATTCAAAACACCATGTTGGTTGCTGTAACCTAACACACTTTCATGATTTTCATGAAGCTTTGTCACTCTGTGTTCTCTCCCATTTTTTCTTTTCACTTTTGGGTTAGATCTTTTGAAAAATAAATAATAAGTTGATATCACAATTACGCACAAGCTTATCACAGTAATAAATAGATTTTGCAACAGTACAACAAACAAATTAAAACAATTCCAATAGATATCCTCGACTACAGATAACAAAATGCACACATCCTCTCTGACAGCATTAAATAGTAGAATATAGAACTGCGTTCCGAGGGGTGAGAGATCTTTGCTTGTCTTTGCATCTTCAGTTGAGAATACACGGTATATCCCCCCGAATATCCACCAGTATTCTTCCTCTTTACTTCTTGAATTGCCATGTACAAAGATATTGTCTGTAATGAAACATAATAATTTGAATAATGATAAGGTACATTGTCTATTAAATATGAAACGTGATTATTTTACTCGGGCAGAAACTTGAGAAGGAAACCATATCCGGATGCATGTGATTATCCGATTGTACCTCAAAACAATTTGGATAATGTTTTGTCAATAGATACCATTTACATTTTTCACTCAGAAATTAAATACATTTATACTCACAAGATTTTTTTAATATGTAAGTTACAATTACTACCACTGGTATGCCTATTAACAGCGGTTTTAAGTAGTAATTCCTTGTTTGTTTTGATTTTTGTGCCATTTTATTATTGAACCGTACGAATGAAGTATATTTTTTATCGACATCGTCTAAACAGGGTCAGTTTCCAAATAACGTTTTTATGCAACACCAAATACATGTTCGTTCCACCAAATTTCCTCGCCTTTTTGCATCTTGGATGAGTATACTATGACTTTAACTAGAAACGAGGCAAATTAATGCAAGCTTTTGTACCGGTTTGGTAGAAGCAAAGTGCATTGTATGCCAGTAGTAATTTAGTAAAATACATATTATTCTTGCATACCAGATCGGGATATCTACAGATTTTACCAGTGCTGGAAAATCTCATCTTACACCCCCTGGTATAAGATGACTTAATGATGTCAGAAAGAACTAATTTTATGAATGAATGTGTAAATTTATACATTACTACAAGAAAATAGCGCGTAAATATAAGTCGTATACTTTTATTTTATTTCTGCTACTATATATTAGTCGAATATGGTATACAAGAAATCTATCACTGCCTGTACGTGCAGATGGGAATATCTGGCTCGAGGGTAACTGTTTTGGCGCTAACTCGGCAAAAACAGTTACCCCCGAGCCAGATATTCCCATCTGCACGTGCAACCAGTGAAATATTCTTATAACACGGACCTATATACATATGGATTCCATTTTTTGTATTTTCGCTTAGCTAAAGGACTTATCTTAATAAATAAATGTATTCGAGTATGAAATGGTTTCTTACTACCTTCTATATTGTAGCTTTTTAAACAAAAATCAATTATGAGACCCTTTCGATTCTGGTGTTAATGGACAGTCCACTTCTACAAAAACGAGCAGCATTTTCATTAGATATATTTCTTTATACATTGTATATGTTAAATGCAAAGACAATGCCGAAATTAATTATTTTGCTATAACACATTACCATGTGTATAGAACCATGGACCTATGTGTATATAAGGTACATGGTGGAACTAGCCGTTATAGAATCTCACAGAGCATAAATTGCATCATTTCAAGTGTGGGTGAATGGGTTGTAACATTTGTTGTCCACCTAGTACTATCGTTTCTTTACTTTAGATTTATGTGACCGACATGCACATAATTTCTGGGTATTTTAACGAAACTTTGCGGCATTTTGAAAGTTTACTCACAATGTATTTGATGCAATTTAATAAAAAAAAGTGTCAGCGGTTAGAAAAATCATTCATAGTGTCGACTTCAAAGAAGTATATATATAGCGCTCTGATCGTATTTTAAAGCAGTTTCCTCGGTTAATCTGCATGACTGTTTTGACTCCGTTAGATACATTTTCTTATTTTATTATGTAATAGGCATATTTAAGTTAAAAACGTATATTTGTCAAGTAACTGTGGGTACAGGTTAGACATTAAAGACGCACAAGACACAGTGACACTCATAATCATAGACTCCGGTTCTGTTCTATTATAACTATTGGCGCATTTTATCAAAACACGTCTTTTTCAGTGGTCTAGTGATAAACTCGCTGTACTGGCAATCTTAAATTCGACCCAGCTCCTCCATTAACATAATAGTCTTTCGGATGAGACCTAACACCGAGGTCCTATGTATCGGTGCTGTACACCGGGCATGTAAAAGTACCTGGGGTGTCTGGAACCGGGACACGTTCTGTATCTTGCACTATCCCCCAAACTTAAAGGAACTAACATCTTCTGGAGCGTTGCTTTTGTTGGATAATCCGGTAACAACATACATATATAGGTCACACAAACATATAAGTCTGTTACACATGCATATATAGGGCCTACACCGGCTTGGCTACGGACAACGGAGTTCTTTATCAAAATTGTGATATTTGCCAGGTTTACAGACATAATCATACTTGATGAACATTTAAGTTGACAGACAACAGGAATACCTAGATCTATGACACAAGGAAAAAAAACAAAAATAATATCAAACAGGGAATGCCACGTACCAAAAACGCAGCCTCCCCAAAACGAACCCCACAGCACCCAGAAGTGCACACCACAAATCATGACACAAGGAAAACAAATTCCAACAAACGCCTGGAATTATTACGGTTATCCGTGCATAAGAAAAAGTAAAATAAAGTAAAAAAGTTACAATTAGCTCGAACGAAATATATATTACATTGTACCATTTTCATAATGACGTTTCTTCTCGTTTTAGAGTGCGAGATGAATAAATCAAATTTGTGATGTCAAATATAGTCTTTGATTTAATAACAAAGCCGTGATATTACTAAACTGGTCTAAAATGATTTATGAAAGACAAATGTGACTCGGAGATAGGGTTCTTTTTATTTTTCTAATACATGTACATGTAAATAAAAATAAAATAAGAAAAGTGAATAAAACAAATTTGTTACAATATATACAACTACTTATAATTATGTAATAAATAATTAATAAATAATACGCACTAAATAATGTATATTTAAAATAAAATGAAAAAGGACTCCCCAATATATATCGTCTTACAGCAGTCCAATGTTTTCAATAACTGTGAGACTTGAGGTAATCCATGTCTATGGCGGAACACTCAATATCAAAGGGGTCTTAAGAGCTAAATAAATATCATAAAAGTCGAATCTGAAATAAGCCGACTACATTTATCAGCTACATTTGTAAATTATAAATTAAGAAATTACAACATAACAGAAGTTTCCACAGTAGGCTGTCATGACTCTTAGTCTAAATCATACACGAGGTAGGTGTCTTTATCTCTTTGGAAGACGATCAGCTTCGACCTCATTTTGTCAAAGCACAACGCAGTAGGCCTGTTGATTCCATTTGACTTCACGAGAACCGTTCCGAGGATTTTCTCTCCTTCTGGATCTATGTGTAGAACAGTGCTGTATTCGTATTCGCAAACCAGTATTGTTTTGTCCTTTGATAAACATATTCCTCTTGACATCGCGAGCTCATCTTCTCTTAAAGTAAACAGGTGGTTACCTTTTCTATCTATAGTTTCCAGACCGCCGTATCCATCTACAATGAACAACTTCTCGCCGTCACCACTGAGAGCCATCTTCGAGAAACACACGAGCTCAACGTCCGATTTGTACAACTGGTGTTTTCCCGTGCCATCAGCATTGTAGGTGTACACACATCTATCGTCGCTTACGAAAAACTTCTTTCTGCTGTACAGAAGACCCAAAATTGAATGATCTAGTTCATAACTGTTCTCAACCACTAGATGATCTTTAACATTCATTACCTGAATAGTTTTCCCCCATAATCCGACAGCGGCGAGATCGTTCTCCATGTGACAAACGTCGTATGGCGCATTTGGAAGCTCACAGTGACTGACCACACTAAATGTGCTGTCAAGTTTCTTCAATCTCTTATTGTTCTCGTCGGTTATAAGAAACCCGCCATTAGGTAGCATGCAAACGCCATTTATCCAACACAAAGTATCGTCTTGATCCACTCTTGCATTGTACTCTCTCACATCTTTCTTCGCATAGTTAACTTTCTCTGCCTGTGTAGTTTGTCGTATACCTGGACATGCTCTGCAAAACAACCATAGTAGTAGTACAGAACAAGAGCACCGCAAAGCGCAGCAAGATACGCCCGAAGTGTTGTATCAGAGAATGGGAGCAAAATTTAGGCTGTTGAAGCCCAACGGACAGGAACAAGAATAAAAAATTGAAGTTATATAAAAAAATCTAAGTCCCCAACCAGAAAATCCTAACCTGGTACAAAAATGTCAAAAAACACCAAAAAATTGGAGGTACCATTCATGTTGTACCACAGAAAAGTGGTCTCGGTTTTTCCGTACTGCCAATAATAAAAAAGTTACAAAATATGCTATTGATAGTAACATAAAAGGGAAGTAATTCAATAAAAAAATTAAGCAAACAAAATAGAATCTCCCAAATAAAAACAAGAGCACTGTAATCAAGAGCAAATGCAGAGCTATATGACGCTTGAACCCTAAGTGTGACCTTGAAGTGAGCCATCCGGAACATGGCTTCTGCACATCGTCTCAATGTGGTAAACAATTGTGTCAGGTTTCTTCGAAATCCTTCACGGGGTTCAAGAGTTACAGAGCGGAAGGGAAACAAAATCAACCCTAAGTGTGACCTTGACCTTGAATCCAGCCATCCGGAACATTGCTTCTGCACGTCGTCTCAGTCTGGTTAACATTTGTGTCAGGTTTCTTCGAAATCCTTCACGGGGTTCAAGAGTTACAGAGCGGAAGGGAAATTGCTAACGGACAGACGGACAGACGGACACCGAGACGATAACATAATACGTTCCTTCGGGCGTATAAAAAGTCCTGAACACAATGTCAAATGTTATATTCTACGTCCAACGGTCAAGGCAAAAACGTTAAAATAGTCAGAGCACTGAACTGAATATCATTATACCTTATTCTGAGAAAATTTAATATCTTTCAACCGGATATCCCCAAACAACAAATTACCTTTCTTTATCACAGATAGGCAATACAACTTTGATTATATATCCTTAACATGGATGATTTCGTCATGAGAATGTGTTTTCATAGAAACTGAGCAGTTTATAACAACCCGCAAGAAAATTTAGTCTGAGACACACTGATTTGATCTGAACGTGTAAAATGAGCGCCGGGAATCGTGTGTTTTTATAGTTTGCTCAATAGCTGCGTTACATTGACTGTTTCTATGTAACGTGTTAAATGACAAATCAAAAGTGTTCTTACATTGCGTCGCCTTTTTTCCAGAAACCCGTAAGTCAATTTTTTAAGTTTTGAGAAAATCGATTTTGAAGTTTAAAATTTTAATGAAGATCAGTGACTTACGGGTTTATGGAATCAGCTTTTAACCGAGTTATATAAGTTCCATGATAAAACAGACTACGTCATCATAAAGAGCTTGATGAGACGAGTACAACGGTACCAAAATGTCCAAACCTCTAAAAACCGACTTATGGGGAAATAAGGCGACGATTGGTTTGAATGTTTTCATAATAAGCATTAGATACAGTGGTTTCTTTACATTTCTTGCCACGCCAAGGATATATTTTACCATGGAAAACATTTGTAATCGGCGCAAACAAAGACGTTTAAAATTGCCAAGGAAACCAGGGTATTTGTGCAATTGTAAATAGTTTATTCTCCAAATACATTATGCTCACCTGTGATTACGTAATGCACAGATATGACAACAGAAGGCGTCGTCGTCGTTACAAAACATTACAACAGGTTGAGGATGGCCACCTTTGCAATTCAGGTCATCATAGGTCCCGATTATCAACCCTTGTTCACCTGAAAACGAAAGGGCAGAAAAGTGTAACATCTACGAAATTTGAATTTAGCAAGCCCAGTAAACGAAAAGAAAAGTTACAAGTACGGAAATATGTTCTAAAGAAAGTAGTAAATGTACTCCATAGTTCTCCAATTTATTCAATCCTGAGTGGTAGACATTTAATCTTATGTTATTTTTATTGCTCTGAAACTACCATGGTTATAGAAAAAGACGAAGTCAAAACCTAAATCTATCATACATGAAGTTACTAACACGCATCGCTAATTTCTTAAAATATCTACAAATGTATAAAAGTATTTATTATTTTTTCACAAATACCTTAAACCATAATTTCAACTTGAAAGTAAGATATCAAAGAACAATTGTGTAATGAAGAAAAAAATCCAATTAAGAAATGTTGATGTGCTTTATCGTATGAATATATCAAGGAGATATATCTCGATGTTGCAACTTAAATGAAATTTAAAGTCATCTTTAACTTACTCAGGTGATTCTCTGTTTCGTGGACACACGATTCCATAACATAGCCTTTCACGTGGAAAGTTTCGCCAAATGTTTCTTTCAAAATTTCGGAGATGGTGGCAAGAGCAGACTTAAATTCAGAGCGCTGCAATTTCTTCAGTACTTGTTCCATTGAGCGGGCGTTTGCACATTTTATTCTGAGGAGTACATGGTTATATAGCACTTCATGTATTGAGACTCCGTCCACACTCTGTAATAGCTTTATCACGGCCCTGGCTACATCGACTATCCTTCCGTCAGCTATTCCCACGTCACTCGTTCTTTGTGATTCAGACATGTTACCAAGGGCGACGTGAAAAGCATTCAAAAACAGAAGTGTTCCTCTGGTTACCACTTTCGCTGCCTGGGCACGTATCTCTATCCGACAGTCTAACACTAAAATAACATTAAATGTAAAGTTTAATAAGCACTTTAGATACTCGACATACATTGTATAGAACAATAAATTTCAGAATAGCGATCTTTCTAGAAATGTGTTATAGTTACGCTAAAACAATGTTCATGTATGTGACTCTTTTTCGCGAAAAAAAGCAACGTTTGGAATCCTTTTTGCATAAAAGACACATCATCAGCACATTGGATGTAAAATTAGTGAAACATTTATTTAATGACATTGCAAAAAAAGAAGGAAACACCGTCTGACAAGGCTTTAACGTGAAGAAGGGACAAAAATATGAAATAAATGTAAAGATTATTTTAGACGAATTAGATCACAATTCTATCAATATCCTATCCGTATTTTTTTTAATTCATTTTTAAGTATAGAAGGTACTAACGGAACATTAAAAGATGAGCCAAAGTTTTCAAATAAACCAGACCGTTTTTAAAAACTTTACATATACATTATTTGTCACACGGTTTTGATATAGACTATTCAAGTGCATTAAATAACTGATTTTTACGAGGTTTAAATTAAAAATCTGAATATTTAAGAAAGGCAAAAAACCATCCTGACATTGATCCAATAAAATCTCTTTATATTCTGTATAAAAGAATAAAATTGAAAAAGATATAGCTTTCATTAGTTATGCTATTATTTGCCACCGATCATTGACAAGGCAGAAGATGTTGCTTGAAGTGTTTGCATAAGGAGTACCGACAAAGAAGTGAAAACGATGAAACTTCTCAAATTATGGCATTTCTTGTACCCTTCTTGAACAGCTACTCATACAGACCACTAAGGACAATACGTTTTTATAAGAATGATATGCATGTAGTATATACTTGCCTTGATTAAATGTGAAGTCTATACCCTTTAGCTGAGCTTTGGGCAAAGATTCCTCAAACCTCCGCAACAAAAATTCATACTCTGTAAGAAAAAAGTTCAATTAGACAATATAAGGAATAAGTAAAAAATAAATAATAAATAAAGTAAAATTTAGGATACCAAATCCAGTTCATTTTGTGACATTCTAAACTCTAACAAGCGATACTATTTTGTCGCACTGTTTCACGTTAGTATCAATTGCTCCGGAAACCCCTTATTATTGTTACACTGTATGAACTACTTCTATTATTATGTCACCAGTACATATCTAGACAATTGAAGGCGTTTTGTTTTGAACAATCTTGCCCAAAATAGGTCTCGATCATTTCGCGAGCCTTTCGATATAACTTATCCGGTGTCCTTCGATCAAGATTTAGCAAATGCGCGTGTAAGGTTTAAATTTTATGGGCAGATGGTGTCAGTATAAAATAGCTGCCATGCTGCTTTTTGGAATATTTTCTTGAATATTGGTGTGGACGATAATTTTATTCATTATTTTTAAAGTCGTAATCTTCATAGAAAGTTTATGAGTACGATATCAAAGCCCAAAATGAACGTAGGATTTTACAGAAATAAATAAATGGTATAGATGATACCTTTCAATTTTTCAATGCCGGTTTTCGATGGCGCTTCGTTTTTTGTTCTTCTTTTCACACTGCCATCAATTTCAGCGACCATCTTGCTATCATACTCATGAGAAGCTCTTAGACGCACCATGAGCGCCGGTATATCTAGGCTCACAGAATCGTTAACCAAATCCTGGCACTTGTCGTAGGCTTCTTGGTCTATCCCCGCTGACAGGCGCAGCAAAGCCACCACCAAATCTGACATCTCACGTGTAAACTCATTTTCTTCATACACTGCTAGTGCTCTATGTATCAGATCCGTCCGGGAGTATCCGAATGATTTCACGTGCAAACGTTGTTGAAGTGTCAAATCTTGTCCGAAGATATCTAACAGAATTTGAGAGAGCAGTGCAATATCCCAGGTCTCTAGGTCTGTGTTAACCTTACCTTTTGATGGGAAAAGTTTCTTAAACTGGTTGTCATGTTTGAACAGATCTCGTAGATCATGTTCTTTGGGTAGTAAAATGTCGGACAACGATTTTCCGCAGGTTTTCACCTCCTTATTGAGCATTCCCCTTAAGACGAAAGGCACGCCCTCTCCAAGTAGTAACATATATCGCAGGTTGTGCTCTCCGGCCGACTCCGACATGGTCCCTCTTTAATTTTGCTTATTTTCTAAAAAGAAACAAATAAACAAATATGTTTATTAATTCACTGGCCAAATTGTTGATACAATTTCATTAATTTCGTTAAAACGTTCGCATTCTCTAATGTTGAAGAGATTCGGCATAAATTCTTTACTTGATCATATTTCGTGCTTTGGAAAGTTGTTAGCAGATTTTATATTTTAAAAAGTTTTGAAGATGTTTCATTTCAATGGCATAATAGTTATTTTAAGGCAATAACGAAATTTGACTGCAGCTTGCATTTTTAAATAAAATGTCAACGCGGGATTTGTTGCATAAAGCATCTTACACGAAGAGCGTCAATGGATCTACTCTAAACTTTAACATATCTTATATTTTTCACTTTTTCATATTGTAAGAGCTTGAATTGCATGTCACTCCAAAACATATTTTGAATATATATACAGGAGTTGTGTTAAATTAAAATTCACATTCAGTGACTATGTGAAAGAAACACTATGGATAGTTCATATGTACTTATAAAGATTATATATTCTGCATTTCGGTATGTACAGGGCAAGCTCACGACCGTTTGCAGGCCGAAGCGCGTTTGGGACCTCGGCCAGATTAAAACCCATGCGCCGTCCTATTCCGATCAGGTAAACAGCGCATAATTTGACCTTTTTCTAAGTTGAAATTGTTTCTTCAAATCAGATGCATTGTAGTATGTATTCCCAACTACTAGTACTCCTGATATTACATCGAGTGTGTCATAAATAACCCTTCAAAGTAGTTGTCAACTTAGACCACTCTCAGTTGTATCCAGATGGCAAGTATTTATAAATTGGTGAATTTATGCATTTCTATTCGTGTCAAAACAAATGTGCTTTACTCCACAATAGTTTTGCAATTATGTTAACAATACATTCCAACTTTTATAGCTATCTTAAACTTGCCTTTTCCTTTAAACTAAATCAGTCGATTGCAGAACAGTGATAAATAATATTTTTAACAGTTTTCTCTCTCGTTATCTTGAAAGTAGATTAATTGTTTGAGAAAAACTTCTGTTAAAGGCCAGATAAATATTTGATTTAAACAAATATATATCAACTGAACTTTTATCGTTTATTGACCCAGGTAAGGTTTATTGCAGGTGGTTCAATATAGGTTAATGCAGTTTACGTGCGGTAAATAGGAAAACAAGCACCTGTAGATTTCCACACTTAGAGAACAATCTATTTTAAATTTCGACTTTCAAATATTCAAAAGGTACGAACAAGGAATAAAACATATTTGCAATCCTATCTTTTATCGAAAATAATTAGAGCACTCGGAATGTTATGCGAAATAACAAATAACATTAACTATCCCGCATGTTGGCCAAAATACACTAAGTCTTTCAATGAGATAATAAGTCCAACAACCGCTTGTTCAAATAAAATTATTTTGGTAAAAAGATTTTAAAAAAGTTAAAAATAGAAAATAGCAAGTCAAAAGGCATTCCTGAACCTACCGCGGTCGTTGAAGACAACTCCCAGACATTTGGAAGACACCGTGCAGTTTTCTCTGACACATTTCAAAAACAAGCAGTTATTGACTGACACACATTATTCTTCAAACATGCTTTAATTATTCTGACACTGCTAATTAAAACTTCTTAACTGTTAAATAAGCAAGTGTGTTCGTCTTTCCCAAGATCTAAACCTGTCAAAAATCCCTTATTTTTCCTTACTATAAGTAACAAGAGCTGTCCCTCACAAGTGACGAATGCCCCCGAAAGAGGTGCCTCACAGTCTGTGTCCTCTCCATGTGACTTGGGTCTTGCACGCGACACATCCGCTTGATGTGCTGGACATTTGTGCCAAGTTATTTAAAAATCCTTCAAAGCATGATAAAGTTATAGTCCGAACACAAATGTATGCATATATACAGGATTCCATTACCTATAAACTCTAAGTGTGACCTTGACCTTTGTGGTAGGGATGTGGGTCTTGCACACGACACGTCGTCTTGATGTGATTGACATTTGTGCCAAATTATTTTAAAATCCTTCAATGCATGACAAGGTTACAGTCCGGACACGAATGTGTGCATATATGCATATATAGAGGAATCCATTACCTTCAAACTCTAAGTATGACCTTGACCTTTGAGCTAGGGACGTGGGTCTTGCACGCGACACATCGTCTTGATGTGCTAGACATTTGTGCCAAGTTATTTTAAAATCCTTCAATGCATGACAAAGTTACAGTCCGGACACGAATGTGTGCATATATAGAGGATTCCATAACCTTCATACTCCAAGTGTGACCTTGACCTCTGAGGTAGGGACGTGGGTCTTGCACGCGACACGTCGTCTTGATGTGCTAGACATGTGTGCCAAGTTATTTTAAAATCCTTCAATGCATGACAAAAATACAGTCCGGACACGAATGTGTGCATATATGCATATATAGAGGAATCCATTACCTTCAAACTTTAAATATGACCTTGACCTTTGAGCTAGGGACGTGGGTCTTGCACGCGACACATCGTCTTGATGTGCTAGACATTTGTGCCAAGTTATTTCAAAATCCTTCGATGCATGACAAAGTTACAGTCCGGACACGAATGTGTGCATATATAGAGGATTCCATAACCTTCATACTCCAAGTGTGACCTTGACCTCTGAGGTAGGGACGTGGGTCTTGCACGCGACACGTCGTCTTGATGTGCTAGACATGTGTGCCAAGTTATTTTAAAATCCTTCAATGCATGACAGAGTTACAGTCCGGACACGAATTTGTAAGTGGGGACGCACAGACGGACGGTGCGATATCAATATGCCACCCTTCGGGGGCATAAAAACGTCATTAACACATTCAGGAATTGCCGTACTAATTCTCGAACTCAAATTTTCCTGTGTGGGAACTCTGGTTGAAGAGAAATTGCTTTGGATATACATATGCCAGCATCTGTTATGACAGTCCAAATTTGACATTGTGTTGGCGTGAAATTATCTCCATCGACGTTATTGATTTCACAGTCCGGGTTATTTTGTTACTATAGAAATATATGGTAAATTTATCTCTTTTTCGTTTTATTTACATAAAACGCTCTATGCGTATTACAGATTAGAGAAGGAAAATTCGCCGTTTCAAGCATACAGCTCTCATACATAAACCATTACAAATGCAACAGCTGCATTTTGAAATCATCTAATATTAAAAGTTAATTGATAAATATTGTTTACTTACCGATTTTACAAAATATCCGTAGAGTAATCTTTTATCATCTATCCGCACAGCTAAGTCACTTCTTCAGTAAACAAAAATGCCAATGTCCAAATGTTTATGTCTTTTGGTAGCGTGCCCTCAAATAGTTAAACGGGACTCTTATAGTACTCAAATCGATATATCTCAATAAACCCTACGCCAATCGATCGATTCAGTAAACAGATACGTAAGTTACAAAATATGCATGCCAGAAATATGATATTGGGGTCATTTGATTTTGTGTTTTTTTTTTCAATGTTATTGTTTCATTTAAAGTTATACATGTATTTCCCTTCAAATATGCCACATTGCTTTATGGTCGTGCTTCGTGTTTAAAACATAATGAATGCTTAAAAAGCATGTAAAAGAGAACTCCAGCTTAATTACCTATCACATTAGCAGATTGAAATCAAAACAAACTTTATATAGGTCGATTCTCAATATTCGGTATGGCTAGTTAAGGTATTCAAAAAAAAAAAATCTGTTTCATATATGAGATTCATATAATTATCAAATATCATAATCGCTCACCAGACACAGATCAAAGGACATCATAGATGCATTATTTGTCTGACAAAGGCCCAGACTTTACTTTGTACGACGTTCATAACGAGTACATGTAGTTAAAATGAGACTTGGAAACACTGCGGTGATGACCGATATACACATATGAAAATTTAGGTTTAAAAAATGGAAGAAAGACAAAGAAACGGGAAAACTAAGATTGGGCGATTTCGGTCAAACTGTTAATGAGAAACAGGTCTTTGTGAAACAGGGCTTTCTCGATTTTATTAGAGTTATTGACAGTCTATAACTTTGATGGAAGTTTAGTGAATAAACGTAAAACAAAAGCACACCAAAACCTTTTTGTCTGAAGATGGATAAGCAAATGGACCGAAAATATGTTTCTACGGTGAAGTCATAGGATTTTATTTAGTTTTCTCGTAATTTGGATCTTCATTCAATGATTCATCTGTCGCTTAGTTCGGGTTGGTAAATACAGAGTGGGCTAAGCTTAGCTGATGCATTCTGATTGACCGACTGACTGGAATTGGTCAACATTTATATAAATCGGCGCACGGATTCATTTTGGCACTTAAAACCATGCAGTCAAATCTAACTGAAACGTTGTATTTTAATAAAATACACGTCAACTATATACAGAATTAAGCGAAACTAGACCAAGGTATGGCTAGGAGCTAGTGTGTATAGAGTATGTGGTTAAAGGAGAAAGTTTTGAGTCAAGACAAGTTAAACATCGAGGGTCGACCAAAGAAGACTTCAGCAAAATTATTTTGAAAATGGGACAACAAGTAACAAGATGTTAACTTTTCTATGAAAACGTTTCCCATATGGTCGGGCCAATTATATTCCTACAGGCGCACCAAGTATCTAAGCTCAATGCCTTGCCGGTTTGGCATAGAAGATTAAAGAACATTTGGCAGAGGACTATGTTATTGACATCAAGTTTGATTAGCTTCTATCCGATGGAGGTGTGGTCTAGACAGATTGGTACATAGAAAGACGATAATTAGCAAAGACGATAATTAGCAAAAGACGATAATTAAGCAAAAGAAGCTAAAAGGTACGATTACGAATATTTTATTACGCACAAAACATTTCACAATGTTACTGTATAGCACATTCTAACAAAATACATGTATGAAGATCAAACAATGGATTTTAAGAAAAAGTTTAAATTAACAAAGCATACCAAAGGTGCGCGTCCAAAGAACAAGTCTCAAAATATACAGAAACGTAATAACTGCTTTTATACGAGTAAAAGATAAGTATAATACATCTATAAGTCACATGACTATACAGTGTTCTAGTTTCCTACATTCGGCAAGATCGCAACCAGTAATATGACAAAAACATTTTCAAGTTGTTCTTTCTTTATGCATTTTTTTGTTGAAAAAACAAAATGCACAGTTTAACATTCATAATTGTCTTATTGCAAAAGTTTTTTTAAAAAATCGAGGATAAAATTAACTGCTTCATGTACTGTAAATAGGTACTAGTATATAAAAAGTAATAACTGTTGAATAAATTTATCTAAAACGTTAATGTCTAAATGATATCAAATAATATCAATATAATACGGATATTACACCCAAAATAATCGAAGACGAGACAATAGGTCCTATAGGAAAATATCATACATAAATATGCTTCACACTGTCGACAGACTGGGACTCAGACGGTAAAGTGTGTTCACTCAGCAATTCGGATGTCTTGCGTATGTATATGAACTATGTTCGTTGTCAAGCATGTGTACCAGTCCATGGGATGAACGTAAGACAAAACAAGCTTTATTTACAATAAATAACATGGTTTTTAACCGACAAGCACACAAACATGGGTATATCTACAATAACTTTTGTAAAATGGCTTAAAGAGAAATTACAATTAGCATGACTGGGTAACATTTATAATATATAGAATTAGATTTCGTGTTATAAAGGACAGTTGGTAGTAAAAACAGGTAGGTATCTATGTCAATTATACATACACATGTATCTTAAAATTATGGTAAAAAAGGCAAACCATTAAAGAGATAAATTCGATATACATAAATAAGTTTTAATGAAGGTTATAAAGAAGTATTATATAAATAATATTAATGAAGGTCGATTGCACTTTTTTTCCCTATTGCTTTGATTACAGATGCAGTCTCAACAGCAATTTCTATTTGTATTATTCAAAATATAGCAACCCTATCTTAACTATTGCTAATGGAATTGTCTAGCTGTACAACCCTGCACATGTCATCTGACATAACACAAGAAATTACCAAAAATAACATGAACAAAAAGTATTATACTATGTACATCTACATAGAGTTTTAAGGTATCTCACATTTCAATCTCACTTTTGACACATGTGTTGACTTGGCTGCGTCCATCTCACAGAAAAGTCTGCAGTCAGACGCATATTAAACGTTGATTTAATCATTCTGAACAAACAGTTATTTTCAGTATTCATACTATCCAGCTTAAAGTTTTTCAAGTTTTTTCTTTCAAGAGATATCAATTATCTATTTTCTTCAAGTCTCTAGTTTTTCGTACTATCATAGGATCATCCAAACTATTTGTTTGCCTTTTTGGTCCGTTTCAGTGCCTTTTTCAGTTCCATCCGTCTTCTGAGAAGCATCACGCAAACACATGATACAAATACGGTAGAAAATATTCCCACATAACCAACCGCGCCAATACCATTTTCTCCGGCAGATTGTAAAATTGAAACTATGCCTGAAAGGAGTTGTATAGATTATGATAAATAATCAATATTATAGCTGCAAATGAATGTCTTCCTCTACGACTTTTGTATCACAAGCGATGCACATAATCAAAATGACATTAAACCAATTTAACAGAAATTGTGAGGAACTTAAAATCTTAACTTAATAAGAAAATATAACAAAAATGCTGTGTTCATAGGCCCCCTATAAGTCGTAATATATGTGTATTACGTTTATAAAGAATGTGAACTTTAGCCCCTTTGCTAAATTTTGCAAAGGCGAACATTTGCCCCTTCAATATTTTGTGAATTCGGACATAAGCCCATTCACTCTTCAAAGTTTAAAATTTAATTTGATAATATGAATAAAAGCTAGATTGTTAAAAAGCCACTCACTATACATCTATTTTGTCATAGTACCAACTTAATACTCAAATATAGTGGGACGGGCGTTAAACTTATGTAAATTCAACGAATTATTTAGCAATTCTGACACTAAATTTTACATTTACTTGTGTGTGTTTATGAATCCATACGATTCCTTAACTCTTGCTTTATTTCAGCTACCAAATGGCAATATCCTGCAGGTATTTAAGTCATTACCGCGACACACGGTAAAAATTAATTTAAATTTGCGGCACCTATACTTCGGAATTCGTTACCCGAAACAATTGGACAACTTCAGTCAGTTCAACACTCAGATGACTTATTAGGACGGAAATAACTGCACATGTTGTGCACGTCAAAATTAATATCGTTTTCTTTTTCTTTAATGTTGTCACAAAAATATTTTGTCTTTAAGTCACCAATATGTGCAAGTGACGTGGATATTCACATATCTTAAAGGCCCAATACTAAGCCCCTGATAGGTATAATTTTTCATCATGTATTTTCATGTTGTGTCTAATAATATGCTAAACATATTATATTATTCAGTCTTTGGCAAGAAAGAAGTGCTACTTTGCAAGACTGCAGAGATATAACATTAAACTTTTGACTGTCTTCAGAGTGTCTTCAGCAAAACAGCAAAACGACCACCCAGGTCTTTTTAAGTTTCTGTATACCTTTGCAAAACAGTTTACGATGGTTGCTAGAAATTTGAGAAAAAATTTGTTTGCCAATCATCATGTTTTTATGATAATTATATTCTAAGATATGTCTTGACTTTTTTCTTTGATCTTGTATTTTTAAATGTCTTCTATAATTTCAAATTTGTGTGTTAGTATATACATGCATATGTTACTTTGTCATTTCTCTTTCAGCCTTTTTAAATTTTCTAAGTCAGTAAAATCAATGTGATCCTGGGACTTTAAATGATTATGTTTGTAAATGTTTTATAATATGTATGTACAGAAGTGAGACTATTATAATGAATAAATTATACAATATATTTTAAGACGCTGATTTTATCCATGATGACTGGAATGTATAGCTGAAACATTTGGGTTAAGTAATAAAACTTGCAAATATTCTATCATTCATGCAATTGAAGTTATTTAATTTGGACACCTGTTTTAAAGAGTGCCTCTTTCGCCTTCATGAAGTAATAGAAGCAAATTTTAGTACAGGGGCTAATGTCCTTTTACCGTTTATACATGCGTACATGCATCTATTGATTACATCATATTTTAAAAGGACTATGTAACATCATGTATGATTATAGCCGCCCATGTTATTTAACATGTATGTAAATGTTATCACATGGGTCTGTGACCTTCCAGTTTGATGAAATATACTTTGAACCATTATTCATACTTTTCAAAAAAATAAAGATAAATTATTTCCCAGACTAGTGGCCGTATGAAACCCAATACGTAATGATGTTTCATACTCCCTTGCTCCACATTGCCACCATATAGAGACATCATTTTGGCAGCCGGTGAGTCTGCATCAATTCCTCCTTTACGAAATCCTACACCACTGAGCACATATTTTGCCACTAGAACTGACACCCCTCCGAGTGCAACTGCTGGGAGTACCGTTCTTTTAAGAAATTGTTTTGCATTCTGTGGATAAACAAAGTATCTATAAATAAAACTAATACATGTAAATAAAAATTAAATCATTTAACAATTTTGACAATACATTTAGCATTTACGTGTGCTTACAATTACATACTTGTAACATTCCTGAGCATTTATTTATTTAATTTTTATTTTAACTAGGTTGTAAGGCGAGTTTCGCTTTGTCTAAATCATGTAAATTTTGCAAAACTTCACAAATTACGTCTGAAAAATTTAAGACAGTGCAGTAGCTGCACAGAGTTCCTAATTTTAAACTCACCGTTTTATTTTGAGTAGGAATCGGGTTTGGCTCGCAATCCTTTTTGTTTGTCTCATTCGATATTTGCTGAGCTTTTCTTCTTTTCGAAAAAACTGAAAAAGATACACAAAACTTTTCTTTCCAAAATCAGGTTTCTAATCTTAGTATCACCCAAGAATAATACACATGTTTCAACTTAACTATCTAGCAAAGGCAGTAACACAATTTCAGTAATTTTTGGGAAATCCCAATTACATAGATGAGAAATGAGATGCCAATTATTTCTGCCTACGGTACAGCAGGGGACTTTTATCAATTACTGTATAGCAAGTCTTTTCTTTCTTCTGTTTTATGTACAACAGAGAAATATTTCCGTAAACAATGAACATAAAAGCATAACGCCTCTTCCCTGCAAGTGATTGTCTCACTAACAAGACTACATGCCATTGCCTAATCAACACTAACACTTTTCACCATTTTTTAAAAAATTTCGAATCGGAATACAGCCTCACATGTTGCAAACTGGCGTCTCACACATAGGAATGATACCCCAGATTCTTGTAAACACATCGATTTAATTGCAGGCCTCGCCATCCTGATTCGTTTTCTTCAAATATCTAAAAATAGAAATATAGTTAACCATTTAAATATTTAAAATACACAACACATATATTATGTGTTATGAAAACGCAACAGTTGAGAACTGGATACTAATTAGGCTCGCTTACGTTATTGAAGCAATTCTTAAGAGACCAACATGAATAGACATAAGCCTTTTTTGGTTTAAAATAATGTTTTACGTGAAGGTTGTGAGGGAGATCGTTTATATGCAACGATGAACATCAATTTGGCGATTTGAAAGTAGTATCTTTACATTGTGATTTCATTATTTATAATAAGCTCTGAATGCATATTTGTTTTACATAAACATTGTAAGGGAAGTAACAGCTGTGTGCAGTAAATAACACTGCAGGTTGAGTAGTCATTCGCTTCTTAGTCCTGTAATGAATATATTACATGCTTTCTCTCAATTTTTTTTTTACTCCTGCTGTGTTTGTTGGTATCTGACTGTAGGCTGACGAACCTAGTTTAACAGTGCCGGACATTCGATCAGACTAATGAAAACTTTGCCTGACCGAACATTAGTAACCATTTTGTAAAATGCCATTTATTAGTAGTACCCGACATGCGGCGAGTCTTTGCCTTTGCCAGACATGTCTGGGAGACACGCACTTTTCTCGCCAACGAGACCAGAGCCCGGTTTCCTCACTCGATTATGCATGATATGGCATGATAGCGGAAACTTACAAACACTAGAAATAGGCGCTAGAGGATCCAAGGGGGGGGGGGGGGTGCACACCCGGCGCGTCCCCCCTAAAATTCCCCAACGATACATAAATATCTGAGTATAAGTTTATATTTTCTGTTTCCGAAATCGGTATCTTAAAAGTATCAAAAACACGTTTGAAATGCAGAAAAATGCAAGAAATGGCACCCTCGAAAAAAAAAAACCCTAGAAAATGCCTCCCTATTTTTTAACCTCTGGCCACGGCCCTGACATTGTTCATTGCCATTCAATTATACATGTTAATTATACACTCGCTCGCTCCACCGCTATTTAGTGTTCGATTACTTAAAAACAAAGAATAAAACACAGTCATAATTGCCGTCTTATAAGGCTTGAGCAGAACCAACAAATGGCAAAAAAGTTACGCCCCCCCCCCAAGACCAAATCCTGGATCCGCCCCTGATAGGGGTTTCTTTGGAAAATCGAACTTCAAAATGCCACTCAGTCTTATCAAGTAGAAAAAACACAATAGGAAATAGTAGTTCATACAAGTAGCTCAACAAATGCCATTAATTCCTACTTGTCTTACTATAATTATGGTAGAGACTTTTGTTAAAAAAAAGCGTTGTTATTTCTCTAAAATACCTTATGATAGTGTATTTTTAGATTTTAGAAAATAATCCATCATTTGTCCAATGAAATTGTCATCATGTTATCTGCTAAGTCACAGTAGATCTATTAAAGTACATGTGTTAGCCTAGATTTTGACATTGTTTCGATGATCATGGATTGGTTTTAGAAAAGGACAAATGTTAAATTAGTTAAACGCACATGTTCTTATTTTCTTACCGGTAATAGACTAATAAGTTATCAACAAAATATTTCCGAAATTAGGACAGTCTAGATCTAGAGCTTAAACCTACAGTAAACCCAAGGCCGATGGAGGATGCAATATAAATCATGTTTGGCTCTATCTATGAATACACCGACACTATTTCATTTCAATTATTTTTAACAAACCATTCCTGTAGGTCTTAACAGGGGTACATCATCAATGATAATTTAAAATAACATAAAATACCAACCAGAAAATATGAATATGTTTCAGTACAAATGGTAGATCGATCTTGAACACAAAGGGAGGTTACCATGTATGGTACTTTTTCTATCCGTCACAAGACAGCCAGTATCACTCTACCGGTAATGACAAAACGGAGGGCACCCTTCGTCGCCGTCATGTAGTTAAATGATAAGAAGTAGAGCAAAGACAAAACAATGTTTAGTAAAACTATTACAGACCACATCTATTCCCATCACATTTACATTTGTCATGTTTTCCGAACGCGTGCATATGTACTATACAATTTAGTTTATTATGAAATATAGATCTACTAAAAGAACCGTCTGTCTTTTTCCTTTTTTATTTAATTATCAATCCTTCAAATATATGTCAGCTTATTTTTACCTAACGGTGCACGAAACCTTTACGTCTTGCATTTATGAAGACACTGGGTAGAAACTTCCGCTACATTAACTTTCAAAACGATCGAGCGATACAATTTTCATATGGAAGAGAAGTCCAAGAGTGGGTTTCCCAAGGAAGAGCATCATCAATACAATATTCCATGTTAATTCTACGGATGTTTAGACGTTAAATTAAAATCTGTGAAAAACGTTAGAAAATGAAGGAAACCGTGTAGCTGTAAAGGTAAAATGTAGCCTGTCGTATGGCAGCATAAAATTATTATATAGAGCTACACAACCCGTCTACTTCCGATTGTGCTGAACATTTAAAAAATACATCATTTCAGTTTCTTGAAGTGTTCAGTACCATCGGAACGTGACTATGATTTGGACCTGTGTAGTTCTAGAATACTTTTATGTTGCCAAATGATATGCCACATTCTACATTTACAGCTAAACATAAAAAAATCATATCGCTGTTATAGGGTCTAACACTACTTATTTTTTTCTTCTTTGGACACGGCATTGAACGTTTCAAATTAATTCACACATATGAATTCGTTTTTACACATATTTTTATACACTTTGTAACTTGCCCGTAACCTTTTACCAGGGTCACATTAAACTTAGTCATATTAGAAATTTAAAGTCCATGGCAAGTAAAATGATTTGTAATATACGAACCATGTCCGGATAAAAGATCTAATATTATAATATTTCAGTAAATTGCTTTTGGCAGAGATGTAGCATGAAGTGAGGCAAAAATGTTCCTTTTATCTCATCAAGATGTTACAGTACCACTCGTAAACCATGCTGTGCTGACGTAAGCAAAAAAATTACAGAACTCTTCACAGATGCATGTATTTTATTTCAACCCAAAACAAATGGGTAAATATACTATGATAAATTTATACAGAACCAGATAAGAAGCAGCCACAGTTCATCCAAAAAGATTAACAAGTTAAAGTTTGATTTCAAAGTTTTTCATATATATATTGATTAATTCTGACCAGCTTATATATACATCACGTAGATCCGTGGGGTGTAAATATCACATGTTGATTACGTTCTTAAGTGGTTTTCCCTCCAGAAATAGAGAAGGTAACAGCAGTCAAACTTTTAGTCACAACCTGTCAATGACCAGCAGACAATAGAAATAACAATATGGTTACATAAAGATAATATATATTTTTGGTACAATATTAATATATTGCGACAGTCAGTATCAAGTTAATAAAAATTCTTTCTTGGTCCATAGTTTTCATTGTCCTTTCTTGACGCCAGTGATCAGGGCGCATGCGCTTCCAGCAGCGCCACCTACAATGGCGGTAGTTTGGGATGCAAGTCCAACTACACCAGCTGATTGTAAAAGCGAAACTGTACCTGCAAATGACAGATATTAGAATAATTGTAACTTATGTCATGGTTTGACCAGATATGGCACCTTAAGCATGTCTATCACATAAAAAAATCTAGCAGACATGGCAATACGGTAAGCTTCGTATATTACGAATTCCTTGGGACCACTTAAATGTGTTCCTTGTATCCAGAGTATATATCTTATATGTATTAAAGAATAAAGAAATTCAAACCCATAAAATTAAATTATGTACCAGAAATTTGCAATATCGAGAGTCGTAATATAGTCAAACTTGTGTTAAATAACACCTCCAAATAAAGACCACCTTCAGAATAAAAACCAACAGGAACAAAGCCGTGCACTATTAAACTATTGTGTAGACACCTATGAATTAAGACCCACCTGTCACTAAAGACCACTTTACCTTCTTCAGTTGTATCACTTTAAAGGAAGATTTATCACGTATTAGAAACTTTCGATGTCTGTAAGTGAATTGATTCGTGTATAACTGTCTTTTTATGTGCACTTATTTGCATGTATTTATATGTATGTACTTTTCTTTGTAAATGAATTGCTTCGTGTAAAACTGTTTTCTATGTGTACTTATTTGCATGTATTTATACGTATGTACTTTTCTTTCTCTTTGATTGTGAAATTGCTCGCCAATCTAGTGGAAATAAAATTCAAACAAATCTTTCAATTACTACAGGCCACCATAGTTTTAAGAAAGACGTTAATCACTGCTTTATACTCATAGAATAATGAACATTGTAAACGTTACAACCAAAGTATATGACACTGTGAATAGCAGTTTTATTTCCATCGAATATGCAGAAAAATATGTGAAAATTATTTTTGGATATTAAAAATCCGCCCTTTCTGTTATATATTTTTAAATTACATCAATCAATAAGATAAATAACTTGGTCGCTGTTGTTATTGTATGAGTTTAACGCCCGTTTCAGTTGTTTCGGTCTTTTTAGGCGGGCAATTTACGAAACCATCGTTTCTGTGAAGAACCAATACTAGATCACATTCCTCCGTAAGAAACTGCCAACTTTCTTACATAAAGAGAAATGTTCGGTAAATAGCAAAGCTCGGTCCACTGACCCTCAATCTATCAGTAGACAGGATTTCAAGTCAGCGACTCTAAACCACTCGATCACAGAGGTGGTCAAATAAATTAATAAAACTGATTTCTTATGTGCTTTTAAAGCCTCTACTGTGCTTTCAGCACCATTCTTGACCATATATCAGTATAACTGACCTCAAATTAATAGGAGCGATCTTGTGGTCATAGCAACGATCATAAACCCAACCGTTGTAAGGCATACTGGTCGGGCACGATTTCATTTACCGACCTACTTGTTTAAAAATATCTACCCCTCTTCTTAAAAGGCAAGCATTATTTAAAGCACTTACTTCCTGCCACTATACCGCCTCCCTTGGCTATCGCGGCTGATGACATCATCTTTGCAGCCAATGATCCTGCTACTATACCACCACTCTGGAATCCAATGGCAGAAATCACTAGCGGGGCACCCACCACAGCAACTGTACCCCCAACTGCTGCAGCAACTCCAAGTTTCTTCCAAGATAAATCAGCCATTGTTTATTTGATATATTCTCAAAACCTGCAGTGAAAGTAAAATATGTAATGAACTCATGAACAACAGATGTTTGTACAACCCATACGCCCGTCAATGCCCCCACCCTCTTAACTGTAACGCAAGAAATTGCTGATTGAAAATTCAATGTCAGTGCGACGCTAACCTTTGCTCTGGTGACCTACATTGTCAAGTAATTTAGCAGATACGGTCTTTACATGTGAGGTCACTACGGCCTTGAACGTTGACCTACTGATCCGATGTTAGGGTCATCTTCTAGTCATCAGCTTTACTCCTATCAAGTTTGAAAATCGTAGCTCGAAACATTTGTAAGTTATAAAGCGGAAACTATGTTTAAATTCAACGTCACAATGACCTTGAACTTTGACCCAGTGACCTCAAAATCATTTGGTATCATCTAATCTTCGTGAACTATAACCATGGCAACCTACCGGGTACTTCAGCGGTTAAATATGGAAGTTAAGATTCGGGGGAAATGAGATCATATTTTGTTAGCTTGGTTCTTAAATAAATGTAAAAAGACAAAACAAAGCCGGAAAAAACATAATCCTGACCTCGAGCTCCTATGATTTAGAAGGGATGGAAACGAGTACCCGGTTAACCGGTTACTCGATCGAACGTCCGAGTACTGGGTTAATCGAGTACTCGGAAAAAATAATTAAAACTTTCAAAAATCACCTCTTACGTAAAGTCATAAATCATCGCTAGTTGGTTCCTCCAATCTTGTCATTATTCTAATTTGGAATCCTTCTCTAAACACGCCAGGTAATTCTATTGTTTAATCCGCTAAGTAGTTGACTGTTTGACATGCGGGTATTGCTATGATTCTATTCCGCTTATGATCTTAACAAAGTGGTATAGACGTACGATATTGGGTTTTAGTTTTTACAGTTTGTTTAAAGTAAAGTGTATGATAGCAATTACACTGTGTCGCCTTTGCGTTTGTAAAAGGAACGGTCTATGCGGGACTTGTTATTTGAAGACCAAATAACTTAATAAGCTAATTATGCCGGTAATTAAACACGTGTGGGGAGGAAAGATAATTATTTCGAATCAGCAGGCAAAAATGTTACTTATTTTTCCTAAATCGTATTTATAGAATTTAGTGATCTTTCAAAAAGTCTTTTCTGAATAGCTCAGTAATCTGTACACTTGTCTGTATTATGAGACACGTTTGAGATATGCCTCCGTATTGGAGTATTTCAAACGGTTTAAAACAAAGTCAAAGATAGTCCATTTCTCTATTACATTTCGATCACGTGAATGATCGTTTTCCAAGTACTCGATCGGAAGAAGGACCGAGTACTCGAATGTCAAATTTGGTACTCATTGCCATCCATAAATTTTTCATTTAGTATGTAATATTGTGTTGTGGTCCTCTAACAACTTTGTACAAATCATGCCACTAGGGTCAACATTGACCACGCCCACCAGGCAAGTGCACTGATACTTAGGTGAGCGATATAGGGCAACTTTTGTCCTCTTGATTATTTTTTTGAAATATCATTGAAAAAAACATTGCGTTGTATCTCTAACATGTACTTTAAACTATAAAAAGCAAATCTTTTTCGTACAAATAAAGGTCATTTCCGCCGGTAAGACATAGTTCTTGGTAAAATAAGAGCCTTTTGTAATTTTGTGACTTTAACAAAAATGTAAAATTTAAAGATAAAAAATGACAAATAAGGTACAGCAAGCATGATATCTATACGTTTTGATTAATATCTTTATAGTTGTCAGCGCCCACCCAAAAACTAACTTTCGTAAGACGGTACAGGGGCGGATCCAGGATTTGGTGTTGGGGGGGGCGTAACTTTTTTGCCATTTGTTGGTTCTGCTCAAGCCTTATAAGACGGCAATTATGACTGTGTTTTTATTCTTTGTTTTTAAGTAATCGAACACTAAATAGCGGTGGAGCGAGCGAGTGTATAATTAACATGTATAACTGAATGGCAATGAACAATGTCAGGGCCGTAGCCATGGCTTAAGAAATAGGGAGGCACTTTCTAGGGGGGTTCGGGGGCATGCTCCCCCGAAAATAATTTGTTCGAGGGTGCCATTTCGTGCATTTTCCTGCATTTCAAACGTGTTTTTGATACTTTTAAGATACCGATTTCGGAAACAGAAAATATAAATTTATACTCAGATATTTATGACATGTAAGGTTGCGGAATTAGGCCCCCCCCCCCCGGACCCGCTAGTGCAGTATGCTTTAAATGTGTATGTGACCTTCATCTTTTACATTAATATGTAACTGCTCACATATTCATGAGCTTTTCTTAGACCAATCATTCTTATGCATACTGCTTAATATTTGTCTTATGTTTTATGCTACTAATCATATCTAATAATTGCTCATGCTTCGTTTTTCTCTTACAACAGGTTGTTTCATTACATTTTGTTTATTTGTCTTTGCTTTAGTCGCTAAATAGCTTCCAGCCAATGTTGTATACTCAAGTATGACTCTCTCATTCTAAAAATAGATGTTATATTAAACGGGGAACACCGCAATATCTATGAAACATGATGCAGGCTATATTTTTTTACCATCATAGATGTCTTGACCAATTAAAAAGTATTTATTTATAGAAAATATAATCAAAAGTGATATTGACGTTGTCTGAGGTCAATATCATGTTCACAGGTCTGCAAAACTAAATATTGGCAGAAACATTAGTCTAGAATTATTATATCCTATACCTCACAAAAAGTAGTGAAAATATGCGAAAATTTAAAAGAAATGACGTCTTAAAATCCTCGCTCTCAACTTGTATCTATCCATAGGCACTTGGTTGTTACCTCCCTTGAATTTATAAAACTGAACTGTAAATAAAGAGAAGGTATGACAGCTGCCATTTTTTAGACAACGGAGTCGGTAGACTGGTCTTTTTTTCACAATGATGTCATCTTAACACTGGCTCCCTGCGCTTGTGCTGTGTTTGCTAAGAGAACGGGAACCGCGACCCTTCGCCAAATATGTTTTACCGCACATTGCTTGTCCAAGGACGCCCCCTTTCAATGATTGTTTGCACAATTTTGTTTATACCCATTTTGTTGTTTGTTTTTTTGTGTATTGTGTTTGACATATTTCGAAAACACATAACACAGTGGTTCCCCATTCTGCAGGTAAAATAGCATGAGGGGCCGTACTTAGCGTTTACAAAACGATACCAGTCTTGGACTTCCGTTGTTTTAAAAATGGCGCTGTCTAACCTTCTCTTTATATATAGACCAGAAAATCCCTTTTTTTCGATCAAAAGTGTATCTATCTAGATCTGTTGTTATCTAATTGTCTGAAATTAAAAGGAAGATAAAAATAATGATTAAATAATTGTACTTACATGTGCATGTAGATCTCCTTGTAATAGAGGCAATCACGGAAATGAGCACTGTATGTATAATTTCCGTGCTACAATAGCGAGAGTCACGCTTCGGTAGGCATTCGTCAGTAATTTACGTGTATGTATACAGTACACAGAGCTCCGTTTTCAGAAAATATTGGAAGGGTGCGATTACATTTATCACGGTAGAGAAAAGTGGTTTACGACAAAGTTGCCTCTAAATACAGCAAACGTCCGATAAACAGAATCGGCTTCATAATTCATTACCAGCTGCTAGTATAAATGAAGGTAAACTTACAACATAAAACAATTAAAGTTAAGTTTTACCAGCCTGTTAATATACAATTACGGACTTGTTAGGCATTGGATATGTTGTGATATTCAGCATGGAAGTAATATTGACCGAAGCGGTCTTACTTCCATATGTTGAATATCACATCATATTCAATGCCTAACAAGTCCATAAATGTTTTATTACATTTTAAATGAAAACAGCAAAATATTTTCTCAGACAATTTTGTTAATTTTATTCATGGGTCTTGAATAAACATTTGAATATAATAATATTATCATGCGAACCATCACTAAATTTCAACTGAAAAAGAGTTACTAATAAAATACAGTTGAAACTTTGTACAGTAGTCATTAACTGTTCACTTTAAAGTCAAATATGTGTGACCGTGTCAATACACGTATGTTACAAATTGACCGAAGCAATACATATATATAACAAATTGCACGATTTGCACGAACCAAATGACTACATCACGTCATTCTAAAAATAGATGTTATATTAAACGGGGAACACCGCAATATCTATGAAACATGATGCAGGCTATATTTTTTTACCATCATAGATGTCTTGACCAATTAAAAAGTATTTATTTATAGAAAATATAATCAAAAGTGATATTGACGTTGTCTGAGGTCAATATCAAGTTCACAGGTCTGCAAAACTAAATATTGGCAGAAACATTAGTCTAGAATTATTATATCCTATACCTCACAAAAAGTAGTGAAAATATGCGAAAATTTAAAAGAAATGACGTCTTAAAATCCTCGCTGGTACACACGTTATATTCTTGCATGCCGGAAAATCCAGTCTGGCACCCCTCCTATGCCAGACGACCCTCGTGAATTACATATGACGTAAAAATTACTATTAAAATATGATAAAACTTTTCATTACTAATGTATATTAGGTTAATCGAGGAAGAGACAGACATTTCTTTTTTTCAGTTGGCTAGTTCCTTTATTAAAATGTAACCATATTCTATTCATAATATCTTGAAACATTCTACAACTTCCGGAACTTCCTTGATCAGTGAAATGAAAATAGCTACACTGTAGTTTCGTTTTCTGAAAAGGCTGCACTAAGTATGGAACGCCAAATCTACATATATTCAAATATTTGAAGAGGTCTTTAAATAATTGGAGAGCTCTCTAATTCAATTATTGATATCAAAAATTGATTTAAAGCGCGCAATAAATGAATTGAAGACCTCTCCAATTCAATTGAAGATATCAAAAATTAAGGTGTATTTCAGCTGTTTTTAAGAGCTCTGTAATTGAATTGAAGAGGTCTCTAATTGATTTGAAGACCTCTGTAATTGTTTTATAACAAATTAATTTATAGAGGTCTTGAATTCAATTAGAGACCTCTCTAAATCAATTTGAGCGCGGTGAAATTCAAGTTTAGATGTCTTGAATTCATACCAAATTTACATGTACTCAATTATTTGAAGAGGTCTTCAAATATTTGGAGAGCTCTGTAAAATATTTGTAGAGGTCTATAAATCAATTTTGATATCAAAAATTCGTTTGTAGCGCGGTTTAAATCCATTAATTTGGAGACATCTATAATTCAATTGAAGAGGTCTCCGTTTAAACTGTAGACCTCTATAATTGTTTTATAGCGCGCAAGAAATGAATTAATGATATCAAAAATTGATTTTGAGAGGTCTATAATTGAATTGTACCGCGCTTCAATTGTTTTATTTGAGAGCTCTCTATTTCAAGGTTGTACATGGATTATATTGAAGCGCGGTACAAATGAATAAGAGACCTCTCTAAATCAATTTTTGATATCATTAATTCATTTCTTGCGTGCTGTAAAACAATTATAGAGGTCTCTAATTCAATTGGAGACCTCTTCAATTGAATTATAGATGTCTCTAAATCAATGGATTTAAACCGCGCTACAAGCGAATTTTTGATGTCTTTAATTAATTTGTAGACCTCTCCAAATATTTTTCAGAGCTCTCCAAATATTTAAAGACCTCTTTAAATACTTTAGTATATGTAGATTTGGCATGTATTAACATCGATTTCAAGATATCTAAAATTGAATTTCACCGCGCTCAAATAGATTTAGAGAGGTCTCTAATTGAATTCAATACCTCTATAAATTAATTTGTAGCGCGCTATAAAACAATTACAGAGGTCTTCAAATCAATTAGAGACCTCTTCAATTCAATTACAGAGCTCTTAAAAACAGCTGAAATACAGCTTAATTTTTGATATCTTCAATTGAATTGGAGAGGTCTTCAATTCATTTATTGCGCGCTTTAAATCAATTTTTGATATCAATAATTGAATTAGAGAGCTCTCCAATTATTTAAAGACCTCTCTATTACAATTTTTGCGCGCTATAATTATTTGGAGATATCTCTAATTGAAATTGAGACCTCTAATATTATTTGAAGAGCTCTCCAAATATTTAAAGACCTCTTCAAACATTTGAGTATATGTAGATTTGGCGTTCCATAACTAAGGAGTATCTGAAATAACGTAGGCATTTGTCAAATATTTTAGATGAGTTAATGGTAAGGATCTGAATCAGGTAAGATTTAGAGTTAATCATACTCAAACTATAATTCTAACACAAGCGGCTGCTTTTTCTATATAAACATATAGGGAAAAGCCTGTATTTTATTTTACGATAAAATACAGGACCACGTGCGGTAAATGACGTAACGACGTATCTCGCGTTTTAAGGTTACAATGGTGTACTACTACGCGTTAAATAAAGTTCGGGATTGTTTTCAAAGAAAATAACGTGTTAGAATCGAAATAATAAATTGTTCCCTATATTTTATCGTTGAATAAAATACAGTCAGTCATTTGCATGCGAATAATTAAATCACTCGTGCTACGCACTCGTGATTTAATTACTACGCATCCAAATTCCTGACTATATTTTATACAGGGAGGCATTTATTATTTCTTAAATAAAGTCTGGGTCATGAGCCGAATTGATTTGGCGTTATCATACATGTCAACTGTAGAAGGCAGACATCGTACACTTAGAAACTTAAAAATGTTCATTACGTGTTTGTTTAGTAAAGATTTATGATATCAATTATAGGAAGAGCAGGGTGAGATCCTTGACAGTCAGGAAAGATAAATTCTACATGTATTGATATCAACTAGGTCAACTTTTTTCGATTGTGC
>JAFMSR010000017.1:16763904-16859846 GCA_022818135.1 Saxidomus purpurata
AATTCCACAGTCGTTTCTATTGCAGTTTTTACTGTTCTCTTCCATTATGTTGAGATTAGAAAAGGTACAGCTTCAGTGAAATTCTGCAATGAAGTGTGTTAACTTGTATTTACCTAGAATCCTATATATATATCTGGTATTAAACCTTTAGTCTTTCCGTATATAATTGGTTATATAGTATTCCTGGTCTTTCTAGGGAACAACATTAAAGTTGTTGGTCTATATAAAAAAAAATTGTTTTTAATTTTAAACTTAGTGTCGAAATGATAATGTTGACCGAGTAATAAAAGTTTTCTTTTGTTTATCAAGTGATCAATAGAGTGGATCCCAAGACAGCTTAAAGCTATATCTGTTTTAGTACTAGTTGGCATAGATTGAATACGTTTAATACATTGGCCGTGTAGTTTTTCAGGGGACGTAACTGTGTATCTGTTACTGAGTTCCTCAACTCGCTTCGATAAAACAATTGATAGGTATACCTTTTTACATGTAAGTGGATGTAAACCATTTTTTTTTAGATTCCGCAGTTTATAATGCTGAAAAAGGACTTCCGTAGTTTGTCGCAAGTCATAGCGATATTTTCGGTCAAATCCAGAGTATTGTTGCACATAACCCCCAGATGTAAATAGGTATCCGTTTCTTGGATTAATTCTGTACCCATTCTCCAGTTACGGGGTATATGAGTTTTATTATTAAATACGATTGGGTTACATTTGTTGACATTATATAAGTAACGCTCGTTTTCCGAGTATGTATGACTACTACGACAGGACTGTGTCGATCAACGTATCAAGCCCAACGCGGCGGTAATGAGTAGGTATCGCAAAAGTCGTTTTGCACGTGCTCGAGGACGGTGCCACGTACCAGTGGTGGCATTAAACTGAGTAAAATCACGCAAACTTACTTCAGGCTAATTAATATTGATCAAAGAAATCAAGCTATCGGTATGCTGAATGCAGGTTCTACAGCAGCTGCTGTATCCCGATTATTTGGTTACACGAGAGAAACTATTTCTCAGACAATTTTGTTAATTTTATTCATGGGTCTTTAATAAACATTTGAAAATAATAATTATATGAACCATCACTAAATTTCAACCGAAAAAGAGTTACTAATAAAATACAGTTGAAACTCTGTACAGTAGTCATTAACTGTTCACTTGAAAGTCAAATATGTGTGACCGTGTCAATACATGTATATCACAAATTGCACGATTTGCACGAACCAAATGACTACACAACGTCATTCTAAATTTAGATCACCCCAATATCGATTAAATATGATGCATGCTATATTTTTTTACCATCATATATGTCTTGACCAATTAAAAAGTATTTATTTATAGAAAATATAATCAAAAGTGATATTGACGTTGTCTGAGGTCAATATCAAGTTTGACAGGTCTGCAAAACTAAATATTGGCAGAAACATTAGTCTAGAATAAATATATCCTATATCTCACAAAAAGTAGTGAAAATATGCGAAAATCTAAAAGAAATGACGTCTTAAAATCCTCGCTGGTACACACGTTATTTTCTTGCATATCGGATCGGCATTTCCGGTGATTTTGCCCATGCCGGAAAAACCGGTCTGGCACCCCTCCTATGAATTACTTACGACGTAACGTTATAAACAATGTGATGTCACTTTTCTACACACAATGTCGGAATGTCGTTTGTTTTTTACTATGATTCATCATTTTGATAAGTTTGCATTTAGAAATCTACTTTAAAGTGCAAGATGGTACATGTATGCAGGGATCGTATATACAGGGATATGAAACGCGCTATAGAGCAGACGAATTTATTGATTTTTCTGCGCCGTAGGTAAGACGGCGCTGTCCGATAATTTTCGATCCGTTAGCGTAGATAAAACTACTTGTCTTTGATTATCGACGGTCGCTTTTCTCTAATTAATTGGTAACTGGTATTAAAAATAAAGAGGCACGTACCTATTTTTGTATTTGGGTCCGTGATTAAGAGGAAAAAAGTGAAAATTTAAAAGTATGGAAGATTATGTATTGATCTTGCAAGCGAATAAGCAAAAACAAATAAAAAAAGAAGAGTGTAAAAGGCGCGATGGTATTACTGTCGTATTATACTTTCTAGTAAAAGATCAGATCAAATTAACTTATCAACAAATTTTTCAGGGCAAAAGTTAAAATTGGCCCAAATTTACGAACTTCTCCTTCATCACTTACCCGCTTTTTAACAAAAGAAATTACTTCGAACACTTAACAAACCCTTTCTCAATGCAACCAAATCCATATTATTATCACAAACACAAAAGAACGACGAAGTCGCTACTAGTGGGCTATGTTAGCCGCAGCTCCGCCATTTTCTCATCTTTTCGTCAAACATTCTTACAGATGATCTGCACTTGAAAGGGTATATATTGCAAAAATCGATATGATTTCTCACAAAAACTTGTCAGTGGATTAATCATAACTTACCAATTTGTTATGTAGAAATTCAACTTGATGATTGATGTATTTTAGAGATTGAGAAGATATTATCGATGATTTTCTGTATTCCTACTTAAAATGGCGTCGTTGTGATGATGAAATCTCGCAAAATCTCGGAAAATCTCGTTACGGCGAGAATTCGACCTTTTTCGCACCGTTTCACAATCCGTTAATATAACAAATCCTGATGTATGCAAGAAAAAGTTTCCATCATGAGACACTTGGCTCAGATGGAAATATCCGTTACTTCGGGCACGGACCTATATACACATAGAGCCTAGTTCCCGCCAAAACAGTTACCCTCTTTGACGGATATTTCTATCTGAACCTCGTGCTCATGACAGCAACTATTATTCTTGCATATCGGATCGGCATTTCCAGTGATTTTGCCCATACCGGAAAAACCGGTCTGGCACCCCTCCTATGCCAGACGACCCTCGTGAATTACATACATGACGTAAACATTACTGCAGTACTATTAAAATATGATAAAACTTTTCATTACTAAAGACTTTAATGTATATTAGATTAACCCTAGCTGTAGTTCTTGCTAAAAGGTTAACCTAGGAAGAGACAGACATTTCTTTTTTTTTCAGTTGGCTAGTCCCAAGTAACCATATTCTATTCATAATATCTTGAAACATTCTACAACTTCCGGAACTTCCTTGATCAGTGAAATGAAAAAGCTAGTTTCGTTTTCTGAAATTGTCATTTATTTCGGCTGCACTAACAGTGACTAAGGAGTATCTGAAATAAGGTAGGCATTTGTCTAAATATTTTAGATGAGTAAGGCGAATTGATTTGGCGTTATCATACATGTCAACTGTAGAAGGCGGACATCGTACACTTGGAAATTTAAAAATGTTCAACGCGGCGGTAATGAGTAGGTATCGCAAAAGTCGTTTTGCACGTGCTCATTGTGCAAGGACAATGAACATTCGAAGGTGCCACGTACCAGTGGTGGCATTAAACTGAGTAAAATCACGCAAACTTACTTCAGGCTAATTAATATTGATCAAAGAAATCAAGCTATCGGTATGCTGAATGCAGGTTCTACAGCAGCTGCTGTATCCCGATTATTTGGTTACACGAGAAAAACTATTTAACGTTCAAGGAGACGTTACCTAACCATAGGAAACGTACGTGATTGTCAGAGGAGCGATAGATAGCATGCCACGACTGCTGCCGATGACAGGGGTATAACGTTGACGCACTTGCGTAATCAACGTTTATCTGCTGCTGAAACAGAGCGACGGTATAAAAGTAGTGGACAGACAGTTCAAAGCCGACCCACGGGTCGTACCGACTATACCTCGAACGATGATGGTGGACCTAATAAGCACAATTACAAACAATCAAAGCCGACTCGGGTATAACATTGTACCTATTCGCGCATACAGGCCGTACTTTGATCAGATCTTAACCATAAGGTGCTGTCGCTTTTAGCTCTTAAAGATAAGATATGTGATTGGTGTCTTGTGACTTCGACATTGCCATTGAAAGCAAATTGAACTGAGCGATATAGGGTCTTTGTTTCTAACACCTGTCCCAGAAAGTAAGCATTACTTACTCCTGCATCGGAGCATTCCATTAAAATACTCCAATTGGACACTCATAAATCAGTACCCAAAGTCTTCCGTTCTCTATACCTTTCTTTTGAAATAGACTTCCTTGTGAGGCTTTTTAGCACACCTCGCACAAATGCCAGAGTAGGCCATTAGGATTTCTCACCGCCCAGCGTCCGGCGAACGTCGTACGTCCGTTAATATTTTCCTTCAAAAACATTTCTGAAACCACTAGGCCAATGGTGATGAAACTTGGCAGGGATTGTTCTTAAGATGAAGCCCTCTCATAGTTGTTCAAATAATTTTATTCTATGCAGATGTCTGGTTGCCATGGCAATGGAAAGGAATTTTTTTTATAAATCTTCTTCTCAAGAACAGGAAGGCATTGAGCTAAGATATTTGGCATGCGGTATTACCAAGTGAACCTGTACCAAGATTGGCCTCGTCCGGGGATAACTTGTTTTACATATGCTTATACATGTATATCGGAAAAACTTTAAACATTCTTCTTCTATAAAACCAAAAGGTCAAGAGCTAAGATATTTAGCATGTACCATAACTTGTGTACCTTTACAAAGATTGTTTAAATTATGACCCCGGGGTCAAAATTAACCACGCCCGTGCGTCACTTGTTTTTATATAGGCTTATGTAGGAAAAATCTTCTCTGAAACGACATGGCGTAGAGTAGATATTTAGCATGTGGCATCTACTATGATTGTTCAAATTATGACCCCGAGTCAAAAATGACCCAGCCCGGGGTCACGTTTTTACAGAGACTTGTATATGTATGTGTGAACAGACATCTCCTCTGAAACCACAGGGCCAATACTGATGAAACTTAGCATAGCTATTCCATGTATGAAGCTCTACCAAAATTGTTCAAAGAATTCCATTCCATACAGAACTCTTGTTGCTATGGCAACAAATTGTAAAAACTTTTTAAAATTCTTCTTTAAAACAACAAGGCTGAGCGCTTAGCTATTTAGCATGTGGCATTTACTAGTGAACCGTTGAGAACCTTTACCAAGAATGTTCAAATTATGACCCCGCCTAGGGGTCTCTTGATTTTACAAAGGCTTATATAGGAAAAACTTTTAAAATCTTTATCTCTGGAACTACAATGGCTAGAGCTAAGATATTTGGCATGTATCATTGCCTAGTTGACCTCTACCAAGAATGTTTAAATCATGACCCCCGTGTCAAAATTAACCCTTTCTGCTATTGAGGACCTTGTATTATAGCCAATTGTAGCCAGATATGCGATATATGGCCATCTTGGTCCTCTTGTTTTGGACAGCCTTTAATTTATCTATGCGCTTTGGAAAGCACCAATTTTCTTGCTCAGTAGTCTTGTACGTAGCACCACACCAATATCAAAATCATCCAGAGCCACTTTGTTTTTTAGCTCACCTGGCTATGCCAGGGTGAGCTTTTCTGATCGATGATTGTCCGTCGTCCGTCGTCCGTCAACATTTTGATTCAAATGACATCTCCTCTGAAACCTCTAGGCCAATGTTGATAAAACTATGCAGGAATGTTCCTTGCATGAAGCTCTACCAAAATTGTTCAAAGAATTCCATTCCATGCAGAACTCTGGTTGCTATGGCAACAAATAGGAAAAACTTTAAAAATCTTCTTCTCTGAAACCACAAGGCCTAGAGCTTAGATATTTGGCATGTAGCATTGTCCAGTGGACCTCTACCAATATTGTTCAAATTATGACCCCCGGGTCAAAATTGACCCCGCGCGGATGGGCCCTTAGTTTTTGCATAGGAATATATAGTAAAAACTTAAAAAATCTTCTTCTCTGAAACCACAAGGCCTAGAGCTAAGATATTTGGCATGTAGCATTGTCTAGTAGACCTCTACCAAGATTGTTCAAATTATGACCCCCGGGTCAAAATTGACCCGGGGTCACTTAGTTTTGCATAGGAATATATAGGAAAAACTTAAAAAATCTTCTTCTCTGAAACCACAAGGCCTAGAGCTTAGATATTTGGCATGTAGCATTGGCTAGTGGACCAATACCAATATTGTTCAAATTATGAGCACCGGGTCAAAATTGACCCCGCCCCGGGGGTCACTTAGTTTTGCATAGGAATATATAGGAAAAACTTAAAAAATCTTCTTCTCTGAAACCACAAGGCCTAGAGCTTAGTTATTTGGCATGTAGCATTGGCTAGTGGACCTCTACCAAGATTGTTCAAATTATGAGCCCCGGATCAAAATTGACCCCGCACCGGGGGTCACTTAGTTTTACATAGGCTTATATAGTAAAAACTTTAAAAATCTTCTTCTCTGAAACCACAAGGCCTAGAGCTTAGATATTTGGCATGTAGCATTGGCTAGTAGACCTCTACCAATATTGTTCAAATTATGAGCCCCGGGTCAAAATTGACCCCGCACCGGGGGTCACTTAGTTTTGCATAGGAATATATAGTAAAAACTTTAAAAATCTTCTTCTCTGAAACCACAAGGCCTAGAGCTTAGATATTTGGCATGTAGCATTGCCTAGTAGACCTTTAAAGTTTGTTCAAATTATGCCCCTGGGGTCAAAATTGACATTGCCCGGGGGGGGGGGGGGATCATTTGTTTTACAAAGGCGTATATAGGAAAACTTATTTGGTATATAACATTATCTAGTGATCTTCCACCAGGCAAGTGGACTTGTACCAAGGTGAGCGATATAGGGCCATCTTGGCCCTCTTGTTCCAAATTCTACTTGGAACACATGTCTTCTATTTTGCAAACTTGAATGCGTCACAGATTTGACTATAAGAATCCCCGCTCTCGTCATAGGGGAAGACAATGGGATCTGTAAAGCACCGTTTCGTTTGATCTTTGTAGACCTGAAATAAAGAAGTGCTATTTTGTCTTTCTGTGGCAATCCCTCAAACAGAAAATCAAAAGAACGACGTATCTTTATTACTTGCTGCAGAGCATCGTATTATTGATAACTTCGACTATTTGCGTTTAGTTGTAATCACATGAAACGACTTTTCAGGCCACATTTAAAAAGTCTTTGTTTGATGGCTCCCGACCCTACTTTTTGAAGTTCGGTAGGTAGGATCGGCAATTTATTTTTTTTATTTAAAAAAACAACAACAACAACAGTAGATCTATCTGTATTTTGATGAACAAAAGAATAAAAATGAAACATACAATTTTAAACTATCATCTTCATTTGTCTCATCCTCAAATTTCCATGTTGACATAGAAAAAAACTTGACTAGCGTGCTCTCCAATAAATATATTTGGAGCGCAGCATTTTCAGCGGGTCAGTCGGGAGACAGCAAACAAACCTATTTTTAATTTTGGCCTCAGCCTTATCTATTATTGCAATTGCACAATTCATGTAGAAAATAAATAGTAATCTATAGGAAATCTTGTATACATGCTATCCGGCAATTGTCTCAGCAGGTACATTTTACTGCTTTATTTCATCACGTTAATTATGTTACTTTGTTTTTCCCGCTAAACGTGCGTCAAGTCAAAATGTTTGACTTCACGTCCGTTGTTATTATATGTATTATCCTGGTGAAGGCGTCAGCCGAAACGTTAATGAACATATAAATCATAAAGAAGAACACGTGTTGTTGTTGAAGTTTCCCTCATATAATTACACATGTAAAAACACGTACTTAAACCATATTCAAATTCCCTTACACGATATACAGGTAAACACGAAATACTCGTGCATAGATTAAAATATCGTCAAATTTCGTTGTAAAAATATACAAGAATGTAATCATTTTAAATTCAGTCTGGCGAAACAGTGGACAAGCTTGGTGTGTTGTTAATCTTTGCAGAACCTGAAATAAAAATGATAAGATTAACTTTAATCACGAAGCAGGAATACATTGTGACAACACATAGTTTGGGTAGTATTTTTTTTTTTACAGAAATTGCACTAAATAATTTCAATTTTAGGTATGGAAAGCGGGAAAAGGAAGACAATGGCTGATGAATTTAATCCTTTAAAAGAATCAGACGAATATAGTGGTCAGGGACATGACACTGATTCTGAGAACATGGAGGAGGAGGAGTCTGGTGAGGTTGTCACTGCATTACATGCAAAAGAGGTTCCAGATAGACATGAAGAAAGAAGAAACCAGCCAGAGCCTAAACCTCAAGCAGAATCAGTAAGTTTAATAAGAAAGAACAAAGGGGTGGGGTGGGGGGGGGGGGGTAACATGCTTTTGAGCTCACCTGGCACTTTGTGTCAGAGTAAGCTAAAAGGGTGGATGATTGTCTGTCGTCCCTCAACATTTTGCTTAAAAAGACATCTCCTCTGAAACCAGTGAGCCAGTGTTTATGAAACTTGGCAGGGATGTTCCTTGCATGAAGCTCTACCAAAACTGTCAAAAGAATTCCATTACATGCAGAACATTGGTTGCTATGGCAACACATAGGAAAAACTTTTAAAATCTTTTCCAAAATCACAAGACCTAGAGCTAAGATATTTAGTATATAGCATTGTGGACCTCTACAAAGTTTGTTCAAATCATGCCCTGTATGGTCAATTTTGGGTCAAAATTAAACCCTGTCCTGGGATTCACTTGATATATAGGAACAACTTTAAAAGTCTTCTTCTCCAAAACCACAAGGCCTAGAGCTTAGATATTTGGTGTGTAACAGTGTCTAGTGGTTCGCTATTAAGTTTGTTCAAATCATGCCCCTGGGATCAAAATTGACGACGCCCGTGGGGGAGGGGTCCCTTGTTTTTATAAAGAGTTATAGGAGAAACCTATATAGCTTCCAATGAGTTCCTATAGCAACCTCTGACTTACCAAGCAACCACGGACTTCCCCTAGCAACCAGTGACTTCCCCATGGAAAAAGTGACTTCCTTAGCAACCAGTGACTTCCCCTAGCAACAAGTGACTTCTATATGTAAGTGCACTGGTACTCGGGTGAGCGATATAGGGCCATCATGGCACTCTTGTTCGTGTCAGTCAGAACAATAAACATAGTCTGTTTTTTACAATTCAAAGGTTTTCAACATTTTTTTTCGGTATCTATATTGTGCTTTGGGTAGTTCACCTTCTTTCGGATAGAAAACGGCATGGGGGTTTTAAATACAGTACCGACCTATCATTTTTGTTGTTAATGGATAGTTTAGAAAAGAAATCTTTTATTTTCGGACGAAGTGAGGGAGAAAATAATAAAGTTTACATTGTTCAGTAATTGTTTATTCATTTTTAATTGCCTCCTCTTTTTGCGTATAAAAGCTGCTCGCTCACAGTTTCTCGTGCAAATATTAATTTCTCCAAAATGATATATTCAAGCATAAAATGAAAACGTAAATGCTAGAATCAACAACACAAGAACAAATTTGCAAAAATCTATTTAAAATGTTGGTGTGATTTGGTTTAAAGGCACCGGTACGCTATATTATTATATGGGGATGTTCAAAAGTGTTTGTAACGCTTTATTATTTGGTAGCGTATAATTTCAACATACAGATATATTTGACAGGAATTTATAATGGAACCTATTTATTTGACTATTCGTTCTAAAATATGTTATTTTCAGAGAGTTTGGAGATCTTTATTTTTCATCCAAATCTGAGAGCGAGCAGCTTTAAAGTAAGTTTCGACAGAGGTATCTAATCAGGTGTTTTAAATTTCTTGCAATGGCATATCAGAACATATTTATATATTATATATTCAGGGACTAGGGAGATTTGTACTAAAGAGGTTGCTACCAGGAGTAGTTGCTGGTGGGGCAGCAGTTTTAGCAGCACCTGTGGTCCTTGGCGTGGTTGGGTTTGGTGCCGGTGGTATTGCAGCAGGTTCAATGGCTGCCAGTATGATGTCATCTGCTGCAATAGCTAATGGTGGTGCAGTTGCAGCCGGAAGTAAGGTTTTTTTGAAAGTCAAAAGGGAACTTGTTCTTAATAAATGATTACAAATACCAGTTTTCTTTACTTCCTTTTAGGATGGATGATTGTCCGTCGTCCGTCAACAGTTTGCTTCTAAAGACATCTCGGAAACCACTGGGCCAATATTGATGAAACTTGTCAGGGCTGTTCCTTGCATAACATACATGTTACATCTCCATCTGTCTATTCGCCAGGGTGAGCTTTTCTAATAGATGATTGTCCGTCGTCTGTCGTCCGTCAACATTTTGATTTAAACGACATCTCCTCTGTAACCACTGGGCAAATGTTGATGAAACTATGCAGGGATGTTCCTTGCATGAAGCTCTACCAAAATTGTTCAAGGAATTCCATTCCATGCAGAAAACTTTAAAAATCTTCTTCTCTAAAACCACAAGGCCTAGAGCTTAGATATTTGGCATGTAGCATTGTCTAGTGGACCTCTACCAAGATTGTTCAAATTATGACCCCCGGGTCAAAATTGACCCCACCCGGGGGGTCACTTGGTTTTACATAGGCTTATATAGGAAACAAATCTTCTTCTCTGAAACCACAAGGCCTAGAGCTTAGATATTTGGCATGTAGCATTGTCTAGTAGACTTCTACCACGAATGCTCAAATCATGAGCCCCGGGTCAAAATTGACCCCGCCTGGGGGGTCACTTGGTTTTACATAGGCTATATAGGAAAAACTTTAAAAATCTTCTTCTCTGAAACCACAAGGTATAGAGCTTAGATATTTGGCATGAAGCATCGTCTAGTAGACCTCTAACAAGATTGTTAAAATTATGAGCCCTGGGTCAAAACTGACCCAGCCCGGGGGGGTCTCTTGATTTTTACATAGGACAAACTTTAAAAGTCTTCTACTCTGAAACCACAAGGCATCGAACTTAGATATTTAGCATGTAGCATTGCCTTGTGAACCTTTACCAAAATTGTTCAAATCATGACCCCCGGTTGAAAATTAACCCTTCCCGGGAGGGGGTGGGGGCGGAGGGGGGGGGGGGTCACTCGATTTCGCATAGGCTTATATAGTGGACCTCTATGAATTATGTTCGAGTCATGACCCCTTGTATTATTGGCAATTGATATACAGGTGAGCGATATAGGGCCAGCTTGGCCCTCTTGTTCTTAGTAAACATATGTTGTCTATGATATGTTAAATGTCAGTCATACTAGATGTGATATTGTTACCTTACTGTAATATATATAAGCTATCTGCGATTTACGTTTTAACTTGTCTGTATTTGACTCTGATTTAAGTAATTTGTGTAACTATGCAACTGGTATTTGTAACTTATATAATTATGTATATGTGTGTTTTAACCTGAATAAACATCAATCAATCAATCTACTAAACTCATCTTTTTTGTTTCATTGCATAGCCAATTATTAATTTACTTACTCTCCTATATGTTAAATGAACGCATTATTTCAGCTCAATATCTCTGAAAATTTTAAGGCGACGTGTAGAGCACATACCTAGTCCTCTCGCCTCAGGATCATATCTAGTGATCAACAGGAATTTGTACAAATGGTTACCATATCCAGACAATATACATAATTGTAATATGTCTGTCTGTTCTATTTTTGATAATTTTCACTGCGTGGACAGTGAGTTTATCGGAATTTATTTTATGTTTATCGGTGGTTTATCGAAATATAATGGTGGATTATATTCCGATAAACTCACTGTCCACGCAGTGAAAATTGTCAAAATCTGTTACCCGGACTAACGTCAAAAAGTATACAGAGCGTAACGAATGCCGGAAACCATATGACAATGACGTCGTTAAAATGACGTCATGTTTGTGATGCTTTCTGGTGACGTTTCCCGCGATTTTCGACATTTTATTGAAATAAACTCAACAAAAGTAGAGTCTGAGACATAAAATAAACAGAAAAATTGTTGGTATCGATGTCATATCACGATAATTTCACTCGTGAACACCAAAAGTAGTTATTTTCACTCGTGGCTGCGGTGAAATTATAACGTGATCTTACACCGAAACCAACAATTATCCTCTATATAATATACCGTTATATTTTGATAGACCACCGAAAAACATAAAATAAAATGTCTTTTTCTCATTAAGTAAACCAGATAGATGATTTACATTTTGCATTTACTTTTTATAACTGTTGTTTGTTTTATACACAGAAGACATAAGTGACGTCATTGATGTCATATAAAACGTGACACGAAATAGCGCGATTTGTTGATTTTACGCCATTGATGACACACATTAACGTTTATATAAAATTTAACATGACATCTGGTAAAAAGTATATAATAAAAGGAATACTATAACAGTCGGTTGATCTGCTGATGTCGTATCTTTCTCGTTGGCTGCATCGAACAGGATCACACTCGAGGCTCCGCCTCTCGTGTGATCCGGAACTATACAGCCGACTGTTTTAATATTCCGTATATATATAAGATGTGTAAACGCTATAGATCTATTTATCTGGCTTTTATTGCCTTGCATTTTGCAGCTGGTTTTGCTCTGTTTATTCTAGGTCTAGTTGCTGTTCTACAATCAGCCGGTGCCGTCGGATTTACTGCGGCAGCCAATGTAGGGATCTTTACCGCCGCATCAGCTGTCACTGCCGGTGCCGTTGAGGTAGGCAGTCAAATACAAAGCAAAGTCCAGGAGCTGACAGACGAGAAAAAGCAATATCGAGGCAACCTTATGTAAATACACAAAGACAGATTGGCAATTTTTCGTCAATAACTGTGGTTATGGAAGCTTATGGTGATTCTGTGTTCATGATACTGTGCTCATAAAATATGTTCAATATTTAAAAGTGGATATATACAGTGGTAGTTCGATTATAGAAAGGAGTAGATGCTAAAAACGCAACTTTCGTAACCAATTTTGAGACCTTTGGAAGGTTTATCGGGGGAAAAGCATGTAACATAATAATGGATGATAATTTTCTTCCAGAAACTGATTGAGGGTTCTTTTTGGAATCATTTTTCATTAAAAAATCAGCTTATATGTTTTGTATCGATCTGAAGCTACTTGTGTTCTTTTTGTATTTCTTTATAGTTGTGTTGTTTTGTTATTTTTTTGCTTAGTCATAACCTTAAGTATTTATTTTGAAAGGGTATAAAATTAAAATTGAAAAGATGTGTCATATGTATATATATATATGCCTTGTACATTCCTGATATTGTTGACAGACAAATTCTTTACCTTTGGTTATTATACAATGTATACATGTTTATTTGGCAATATGATCTGAGTTTACTGTTTCATGAGTTTATTAGTCTTACAACATTGAAACTGTGGTGCATTTAAATGCTTTTCGTCTATTTGGTTATGTTTTGTTCTCATGTTAAATAAATCATTTCAAATGTAACTATCTTATTTTTTAGGATCGCATTCCGTCCGCCGTAGGTCGTCCGTCCGTCCGTCCGTCCGTCCGTCCGTCCACCATTTCCTTCAAACAACATCTCTGAAACCACTGGGCCAATGTTGATGAGACTTTGCAGGGATGTTCCTTGCATGAAGCTCTATCAAAGTTGTTCAAAGAATTCCATTCCATGCAGAACTCGGGTTGCTATGGCAACAAGTAGGAAAAACTTAAAAATTTTTATTCTCTGAAACCACAAGGCCTAGAGCTTAGATATTTGGCATGTAGCATTGGCTAGTGGACCTGTACCAAGATTGTTCAAATTATGACCCTAGGATCAAAATTGAGTCACTTGGTTTTGCATAGGCTTATATAGGAAAAAATTTATAAATCTTCTTCTCCGAAACCACAAGGCCTAGAGCTTAGATATTTGGCATGTAGCATTGGCTAGTGGAACTCTACCAAGATTCTTCAAATAAAGACCCCCGGATCAAAATCGACCCCGCACGGGATGTCACTTAGTTTTACATAAGCTTATTTAGGAAAATCTTTAAAAAATCTCTCAAACCACAAGGCCTAGAGCTTAGATATTTGGCATGTAGCATTGCCTAGAAGACCTCTTCAAATTTGTTCAAATTATGCCCCTGGGGTCAAAATTGGCATTACCCGTGGGGGGGGGGTCATTTGTTTTACAAAGATGTATATATGAAAACCTATTGGGTATATAACATTGTCTAGTGATCCTCCACCAGGCAAGTGGACTTGTACCAAGGTGAGCGATATAGGGCCATCTTGGCCCTCTTGTTTAGTTTACCTGGCACAATGTGCTCGAGTGACCTATTACTAGTTTACCTCTTACCATCCCGGTCGTCCATCCACCAATTACTGTAAACAACACTGTGTCAATTTTGTTTAAAGTTCTTATTCTTTGCATGAGGTGTTACCATTGAACTTTATCCATGCAACAAAGGTGAAATCCTTTAAACTTTGAAAATGTTCCCAATACCATATGGCCTAGAGCTTAGATATTTTGCATGTAGGATTGTAGTAAACCGCTTAAGTCTTTGCCAAATGTTCATATCGCACCGTTTCTCTTTCCGTCCGTGTGTCTGGCATTCCTTTATTAGCTCGACTTTCCGATGAAAAGGGGAGCTATCCTACTCGCCCCGGCGTCCGTGTTGGTGTCACACCTTGGTTAAGTTTTTCATACCACCCCACTTTATTTCAAAACTACTAGAGGTATGGCTTTGAAACATACCATGCTTGTTTACAATCATAAACTCCATCTACAGACAAGAGTACATAACTCTGTCAAGGTTTTTGACAGAATTATGCCCCTTTTTTACATAGAAAATACATTGAATATGGGTAAATCCACTTATTGCCTTAACCCTTTGAGATATTGCTTTGAAACTTTGAGTGCTTGTTTGCATCATTACCCTCATCTGTAGGCAAGAGAAGGTAACTCTGTCAGGGATTTGTTTTAAAAATTAAGGCCCTTTATCAACATAGAATCTTAGTTTTTCGTACCAGTCCACTTTTTGACTAAACTGTTTGAGATATTTATTAGAATGTTGGAATACTTGTTTACCATCATGATCCCCAAACATGGGCAGGAGAAGGTAATTCTGTCAACGATTTTATTTGAATTATGGCACTTTTTGACTTAGAAACTCGGTTAAAATTTTCATTCTTGTCCACTTGTTGACTTAACCATTTGAGATATTACTTTGAAAGTTTGAGAACCTATGTACCATCATGAGACCTATCTGTAAGCAAGAGAAGATAACTCTGTAGAAATGTTTCTTGATTTGTACTTAGAAATTCCTAGTTAAAGTCTTGTGTACCCTTATCTGTCACAGTTTTGTTTTATTGGCAAGCACTAAAAAGTCGAGCGCGCTGTCATACTGACAGCTCTTGTTTCGTATCCGGGCTGTAACTTTGTCATGCATGAAGGGATTTTCAAATAATATGGAACAGGGTCCGTATATTGTAATATACGGACCCTGTATGGAAGTAATGTGCAGCACATGAAGGCAAAGTGTCGGGTGCAAGACCCACGTCCCTACCACAAAAGCCAATATCACCCTGGGAATTTTAAGGTCATGGAATACTGTACGGTCTATACCTGTAGATTCTACTGTATACAGGGTAACCCTGCCGTGCATGGAAATATTTTAGAATTACAAGGCACAATTGTTGAGCACATAGAGATATATCACGCGCAAGTTCTTCTTCCTTCAGTTGAAGGCCAATGTCTCACTTGGAGGTCATCGTGTATCTATATGCACATGTTTATGTCAAGAATGTAACTTTGTTACATTGAAGGATTCTAAAATGAATTGGAAAAAATGTTCAGCACATGGAGATATAACTGAGTGATGCGCGCAAGTACCGGGTCCACAACAGTTACCAGTTACCTTTCGTGTCTTGCGCACAACGTTGTTTCACTTCGAGGAATACTTTTATACCAACGTTTTTTTGTGCGCCGTACATCACCCAGGTACTTGCTTGGTGGTTATGGTCGCATTATGGGTTCAGAACTTTTTATACAGGTGTGTACAGCACAAAATATATTGAAGGTAAAAACTGGCTTATGACGGTATGACTAAAAATAATATACCCTTTACTTAGACATTTAACTTTCAATACAGCAATAACGGACATGTTGAACAACTTTTGCATATTAAAATTGTCACTCATTAGGAACTTTCTGGACCAACTAATTTTACCTCACAGTGGCAGTATTTATTGAGAGACGTTGACATACAACCTTCGTAGGTCCCATTCTTGCTCAAGGTGTTTACGAGCGTCGGCGGATGTCAATGTCCTTCCGTAACCATTTGCCTAGTATATTAACGTTTTTGGAGCCATCTTAAAGGAAACCTATACTGATATTGCTAAAGATCGGACTACAGTAGTATGTAGTCCATCTAATTTTATGAAAATGATGTATTATGTCACATTTTACATGTTTATAATAGTCACTAAATATATACTAAACAAAATAAGAAACTTCCGCTAAGTTTGCTTGAACATAGCTGGATGAAAACAAAACGGGGAACTCGTTGATATATATGCGTTTAAAGAGTGTTTCATAATGCATCGTTTGGTGAAAAAATGATGGTCAAAGGTTAACAGAATATGGGAGAATTTCTGACCAAGTGAGGTAGGGGTTAAAAACAAAAATAACACTAAATAACGGGTATGACCACCTCTTATTAGGACTTTTAGCGGACCAGTCATCAATGCAATCAATGTTATTTGTTATATGAAAATTTACAGTGTCTATAGCCGTATGAGATGTGGCATAATCATGCTGAAAAATCAAGATATTGGCGTTGCTATATAATAGATGAATGATTTTTCATTGATGACTGTCAACGTCAAGAACTTCGTCAAGCAGTGGTCAACTCAAGAGGTGGTCATACCCGTTATAGAGTGTTACTTTTGTTTTTAGTCCCTACCTCACTTGGTCAAAATTGTAAACTTTGGCCATCATTTTTGGACTAAACGATGCATCATATAACAATGATTCCATCGTTCTGTTTTCATCCAGCAATGTCCAAGCAAACTGAGCGGAAGTTTCTTATTTTGTATAGTATATTATCAATATTGGCCCAGTGGTTTCAGAGAAGATCTTGTAAGACAAACGTGAACGGACGTACGACGAATGACGGACGCCCGGCGGAGAGCGATCGAAATAGCTCACCCTTGCACTTTGTTACAGGTGAGCTTATAAAAGCTTTAAATATGTTCATACAGCATGATGTTTGAAAAGCAAGATGAGCGATCCAATTCGAATCAAAACGCACGCATTTGATTTAAAATATGGTTGTTTTGAGGGTTTTTTATAACCCCTTTTCCATAAGCAGAGTGGGAATGCCTCTACATAATCGACGACACAAACAGTAAAGGTAATATTCTTGTTCCAAGTGTGTTGTATTCCTACAAAATGATATTTCAGACAGGAACTGTTAAGGATATATAATTTAACAAGCAAAGTTTAGGAATATTGATATTCCCCGCCGAAAGGAGATCTGTTGTGAATTATTTCAGGATGGAAAAATGCCTGTACATGAAATAGTCATTTGAAAGTAACAATGGGCTATAACTCTGCTATAAATGAGAGGATCGCAACGACAGAATGCAGCATTCGCCTATGTATACATTCCTGTCAAGTTACATACCAGCGCTTAATGGGTATATTTTTGCAAATCATGGTTTCTACACATTGTAAACAGAGTAATTTATTTTACAAAAGTCTTTATTCATAGAAACTGACAACATATGTTCAAAATATTAAGTTAAAATTAAAATGTTTAGTCGAAACAGCCAACAATTTATTGAATGTTCCAAGCGTTGCTCGGTGTTCACAGTTAGGTTCATTAGCCCAGGATTGACGAAGATAGGAACGTTTAAACTGGCACAGATGAGGAAAAAATGGCTAACTGGAACGACGGGGCATGTTTTGAACGGCAAACTGTGAACGCCGAGCAACGCCGCTAGAGGAAGCTGGGAACGCTGAATTCCATTCAATAAATATTTTGCTGTTTCGTCTAAACATTGTAATTTTCACTTGATATTTTGAACATATGTTGTCAGTTTCTATGAATAAAGACTTTTGTAAAATAAACTACTCTGTTTACAACGTATATTTTCACTTGATTCCAATGGGCCTGAAAGTGCGTATAATCCGCCCACGTGTACCTTCTTGCACTTCTATATAAGTAATTCTTAATCACTGTGTCTTGAGTGTCCCCCAGAACCGTGACAGCTCCGACTCAAATCTAACCGCCGTAGTGAACGGTAACTTATGTTTGTCTCTGAATCTTCTGTACTAGTTTCGGTCATCACCAGCCGTGTGATGTAACGCACAACGTATAGTTCGCACTTGTGACCGCTTCTTATAATATGTTACCTTTCGTGCCCTGCGCACAACGTTATTTCACTTTGATAAATATAGAGGATAATTGTTGGTTTCGGTGTAATATCACGTTATAATTTCACCGAGTGGGCACCAAAGTGATATTTTCACGAATGGTGCAGCCACGAGTGAAAATAACTACTTTTGGTGTTCACGAGTGAAATTAACGTGATATTACATCGATACCAACAATTTTTCTGTTTATTTTATGTTTAAAACTCTATTTTTGTTGAGTTTGTTTCAATAAAATATCGAAAATCGCGGGAAACGTCATCAGAAAGCATAACATTTATGACGTCATGTTAACGACGTCATCGACGTATGGTTTCCAACATTCATTACGCTCGGTTTACTTTTTGATGTTAATCCGGGTAGAAGATTTTGATAATTTCACTGAGTGAACAGTGAGTTTATCAGGATATAATCCACCGTTATATTAAAAACAAAATAAACTTTTATACCAACGTTTTATGTGCGCCATACACAACCCAGGTATTTGCTTGGTGGTTATGGTCGCATTTGGGGTTCAGACCTTTTTATAGTGGTGTGTATAGCACAAAAGATATTAAATAGATAGTAAAACTGGTTTATAACGGTATTACAATAAATAACTACTCCTACAACTTAGACATTTGACTTTCAATACAGCAATAACGGACGAAAGGTGTATTTCAACGTCTCTACTGCCACTGTGATGTAAAATGAGTTCGTCCATAAGGTTCCTAATGAGTGACAATTCAACTTGCAAAAGTTGTTCAACATGTCCGTTACTCAGCTGTATTGAAATCAATTATTGTCAAATAATGTAACAAACGTCCGAAGGTACATTTTCGCGCGCCGACGGTCATATCTAATAAGCGAAACGCCGTGAGCTAAGCATATCAAATTAAAGACGGAAAATGAAAAATCAGATTGAGGATCGATCGATACAAAAAGATGTACTACAGTTAACTCCGTACATTACGACTCTGTAGATACATTTTCTTGGCCCGATTTTATTCCGTCTTTATTTAATATATGTATGAAGATGCTGTGTGGATATAACATAGCCCGGACATAAAAATGTAAATGAAATGGTCCGAAAGTCTTTCGTTATATGAGACGTTGACTGTGGATTGATTCAAAAGAGAAGGATGCAGAAAGATAAATATACCAGAAAACTCTGAGAAATCAATTTTTCAATCAGTCTTGTACTTTTGTTAAGCTAGATTGTGTTCAAAGTCCCTTCGTTCATATACAATCACTTAGTTTAGGGAGTCATACAGTATATAGGAAAGGTATGTGGCACTGGCAAATACTCTCAAAATCATTTTAATTATTTGGCATCACAACATTGATTCTATGGATCTGATATTGGCCAACTGCGTGGCAAGATGATCTAAAAGGTTAAGTCATTGATACTCTTTGAAGTCTAACTACCACAAAATACAGCCCAGAAGTCACAATATTTGTTCAGCATGAAATTTAAAAAAATAAAGAAAGTTATTCAAATTAACTTTACCACACAAAATGGCGTAGTCCCTAACTGATGATTTCGATTACTATAATTTGCATTTTAATTTATGTTCACTTCCCAAAAATGTAACAGGTCATCGACTCTAGGAAAAATATAATATTTTACAGAAGACATGCGATTCACCGTGAAATTCTCTTGTTGGAGATGTTGATATTTATTATTGCATATGTTACTATATATAGTATCAAATTTGCCTTGATTTTCGGTGATAAGATCTCGTGACGTAGTGTAACGATAACTGATATGTGCCAGAAAAATTGATATCGAGGCTATTTCCGGTCAACTGTGCAGCAACGCTAAACTGTCAGCACGTGAAAACGTTGACGTAATTGACAACGTAGACGTAACGGAAAATGGCCACCGAAAGGACAAATAAGTCTCTATCTCAAGGTTTATTGAATTTAGATAGGCTTATTAAGCAGCGAATTGTGGAAACTGACACGTATGCTTTTGTGGATAGTATGAATAATTTTTTCATTCAATGGTATTTATTTTTATGAAATATTATGAGTATTGCAGGGATGTGCGTTTTGTTTCTAGATCGACTTGTCTTATCTTTTCCCATTTTCAGCATAACCGATGTCAAACATATGCAATAAAAAGGTGATTATGTGGGACAAGTGTGACTTAAGTTGATATTGGCACACTTGGTTCAAATTGGCCCTAGGGCCAATATCTCACTAAATGTGCCAATATCGCTTAAAGGCACACATGCCCTGTATAATAACCTCTGTATATTAATTTTACTACAATTTGCAAGAAAAGAAGAGATAATTTCTGCACTTATAGAGCACATATAGTATTTCCAACGAATAATCTAATAATCTAATGTCCGATAAGACGGCTTAAACTGTGACCATAGTTCCAAGAAGCAACTTTCTGAATATAGTTCAAGATACTAACATCAATTTCAAGTATTTGGTTATGTTATTGATGCAAATTCAGGTCGTTTTTGAACGTTAATACGATATCAGGGGAAACTACCGTATATATTCCATAAAACAAAATAACAACCACTGTTAACGCCCTTATGTTATACCGACGAGGTGTTTATTCTCGATGCCGATTTGACACAGAAATGTTATATCTGAAAGTTAACGTACTTCCCTCTGTTCCACAAGTGATAGTCTTGTCAGATACTTCAACTGCAGTTTAAAAGCAAGTAGCATAAGGTAGACATAAGGTACGGGTCGTACCGATTATAGCCTCTATAGAGGATGGTGGAGCTAATAAGCACAATTACAAACAAAAATTGACATAAGGGAGACATAAGGTAGACATAAGGTACGGGTCGTACCGATTATAGCCTCTATAGAGGATGGTGGAGCTAATAAGCACAATTACAAACAAAAATTGACATAAGGGAGACATAAGGTTGACATAAGGTAGACATAAGGTAAACAGATCGTTATCGAACAATTTTGAATACTGATTATAAGCTGAAGGCTTATCAAATTATAACAGATAATAACCGTATTATTTACCTGTGATATACATGTCCTGTTATCTGAAGTGCAAGTTTGATATATCTGTCTGGTATACTAGTGACAAATACTATTTTATCTCATTTTAACCATATAAGATATATTGAAATACTCAAATTATGTACCCAGTGTTTTAAGCCGAAAGGCAATGATTGATAAAAAATGGCGGACGGGCGGAATCTGAATAACGACAACAATACAAGTGATGAAGTTCCTGGACGAAAGGAAGAACATTTGTGCCAACCATGTACGAGGAATGATAATCACACGTCGGCGGTTGTATATTGTCCATCCTGTGATGAGTTTCAGTGCACGAAATGTTCAAAAATGCACAACCTGTATGCGTTCATGAAAAACCATAAGCTGGTGAGTGCAAAAAAACTGGAATCGAAACCAGTTTTGTTCAATATGGAGGGACTAGACCAATGCAACAAGCACCAAGAACTGTTGAGGTTCTTGTGTGAAGACGACGATAAACTGTGTTGCAGTACTTGCGCCATCGTTAATCACCGGAAATGCCATAGTGTCGTAGAGATACACACGATTTCGGAAACACTGAGTTTAAGCAATTCCAACTTAAGGACAAAACTTCAGGATGTAAAATCAAAAGCAGAAATGGTCGTGAAACACACACAGTCATCGACAGAGCAACTGCGTCATGATATTGAAGAATTACCAAAGAACATATCACACATACAGGAAAAAGTTAACGAAATGTTTGAGAACTTGAAGTCTTCTGTAACTAGGGATGCGGAGACATTCCAGTCAAAAACTGAAGCAAAACTGTCAAAAAAACAATCATCTAGCGAGAAACATATTGCTGTAGCAGCAAAATCCCTGGAAATGATTGATAACGTTTATCAGAAAGGTACACCAGCTGAGCAGTTTATAGTCGCACATAAGTTAAAAGATCAGGTCAACGAATTAGATACCGACGTTGAGAAAATATGTCAGAACCTTGAGACCGTGGTGGTCTCATTTAAATTTGATAAAACATTAAAACTGACACCGAGTCGGATTACTGATTACATTCCAGGACAGTTGACACTTACATGCAATACTCCGGACACGTCTAAAAGTACTGTACAGGAATGCTCTATCAAATCGCATCCATTGATTTGAAGAATAATGATGTCATTGAATAACTTCACTCTGGATTGGATTTCTTGCCAGATGGTAGACTTGCTGGCATGGATAACAAAAATATGAAATGTTTGATTTTTCAATGAGAAGGAGACATTAGGATCATATGAGTTATCGAACTATCTACATAGTGCTGTTGCTGTATCTGAGGAAGCAAAACTCAGTCATGTGTTGACGATTAATTTAGTGATCGACTGAAATATGAAAACACCAAGTATAAGTTAAAGTTTATAAGTCAAATTTTATCAATTAAGAAACCCTAAGAGAGTGAGCGGTAGCATAGCCAACGAAATTAATGTTTGGCGGAGCTAAAGTGCTTTCTATTAAGAGCGAACTCTTAATAAATTAAGTGATTTCAGTAGTTATTTTGAATAACAAAGAAAGACGTTCATTTGAAAATCTGAGCGATTCGATTAGTGGGCAAATGGGGCCAAATACTGACCTAAAGACTTAAGGTCCCTTTATTTATCTGTAAAGTGAAAACACGAACAAACTATTAAATGTTTGGTTTGTACGCCTGAAAATGTACAATGACTAGAATTAAACTGTTGAGAAGAGAACAACCATCGTGGCGATTTAAAGCAAGTGACAATATTATACAGCCTGAATCAATTTGCAAGATATACCGAATGTGAATGAAGTCTACCAAAAAGGACGAATGATAGAAAAAGTTTTTTTTTTCTACTGTGATAGAAATTTCAATATACATATAATTACATGTTACAATACATAGAGTCGAAGTGACCAACAAACATACAGTTTGATTTATATTTGTGAAATTAAATATTATACAATGTATGAGTGTCGTTTGTTTTACATAGACCCATGACCAATAGCACGACTTACACGTAGCAGAATCAATCTTACAGATACAGCAAACAAGGTACGCATGTACCAGTGCAGCTTTTAATTAACTTTATACAGGCAATGCTTTTGACAAGTGTAAATGTAAAATAAAACACGACATACTGTAGTGTACACATAACACCAAGCACATATCAAACACAGAAACAGATACTAATTAATATGTTGAATCCGACGATTCCGCCTTGAGACTGTTAGTTACTCGAAAAATCGGTAACTGAGGGTTTAACCCGGTTTATATCATGCTAACTCCACTCTTTGACGGACTGAGCTTAAGAGAAAGAATGTAAATAACGTAAATCTCAGCTGAGGTAAATCAAAACATCATCAACGCAGTGCCTCAAAATAAAATTGAAATGAAACAGCATAGGACAAATGCTTACTAATGTAGTCAATAATTAATCTGAATTCAGTGTACCAAGTTTTTACATGAGTAACCTTTAAGGGCACGGCCACAGGTATGAACTCTTCCTTGCTTCCTATGTAGTGAGGAAGGGTTTAAAAATAAAAGCATGGTGCCTAAAACATCAATATTTAGTCTTTGTGCGATCAAACAGGAAAATGTTTTAAGGGTCCAATCACTAAGGCTGCAGATCCCGCATTAAAGGAAGACTACCTCACGAAATGTTGTGAATGAAGTCTACTGGAAAAAAAATGCTATAAAGTTAAGTGCAAAAAGATCAGATTTGTATATACAAATTATGACTTTCATTTAACCACGATGTGCATTCTGAAACAAGTTTTAGATACACCATCATCTGCCATAGTCATATGTCTTTCGTTTCTCATAGACGGTTTCATTAATGGTTGGTTTCAGTTATCATTGATAGGTCCACTTATAACTAGCATAGACGGGTTCATTTATTGTCGCTAGCGTGTTCCACAACTTGGTTCATTTCTAAACCTTGTTTATACGGGATGCGGCTGTCCAACTTTCATCTTATCCTAGTCTATGTCACAAATCTCCGTCACTGGTTAAGTTTTTAATAGATAACTTAATTATAGGCAAAACGTTCGGGCTTTATCCGCTGTTAAGATTGAGATATTTGTATACACTGACATAGAAAGACCATTGTTCTACAGTACGGCTGTGATAGTGAAGAGTAATCATGTGAAGTTTCGAATACAAACAGGCATGAAAGCTACATTTGAACCGTGGAGATCTTCTCACCGAGAAGGATTTGATCTCTGGTCTATCAGTACGTAAGGCGGTCACTTACTTAGTTTGAAAAATAACCTGCACTATAAATGCTCAGAGAATCAGAAGGCGGAGACGACTGCGGGTTCGGATGCGCTCATGGCAAGTAGAAAACAACTGCCGAGAGAAATTTCACTTGAGTTTACAACTGATGCACAGAGGAAACGCAATTCTGCAAAACCAGCATGACAACCTTTTCTAACGTCCTTTTGTGGTAGCAGTAAGGTGTGTTTGTTCTCAGCCGAGATTAATTTTGACCGAAATATAATGTTTGGAATTACAACTGATTTACGAGTGGTAGAGCTTTCAGATTAAGTTTTATAAAAAGGGGTTTTGACGTTAAAAGCCTAGAAAATCAAGGCAGAAATCGTCATCATACAATATTTAAGTACATGTACTGGTAATAGCTCGATGCTAAACAAATCATGATAAATTATTGGAGTTAATGGATGTGTATTCTCAGTTACAAGTACCCTGTGATGTTAACTCTACTTGTGTAAGATGTGTCAGTAAGTTCACATGTCTGTCATGTTTAATCTAATCTTGAGGTCGAAATAGATCACGTTTGGGGAAAATAACTCGTTAATCTCATTTCATTTATATTTGATAGTTCAAGTACTCTAAAATCCAAACACAGTGTATCAAACCGCATATTTGTAATTTGTACAAATGGCGGAGGACTGTAAAAATAATGAAGAAAAAAGTACATGCGATGCAGTTTCTAAACAATCGGACGTTTTTCTATGTCAACCATGCTCAAGAAATGATACTATAACGGAAGCAGATGTGTTTTGTTCATCCTGTGATGAACTTCAGTGCACAAAATGCTCGAATATACACGATGTGTATTCGTTCATGAAGAGCCATAGATTAGTGCATGCAAGAGAATTGAAATCGAACCCAGCTTCGTTTGGTATGAAGGGACTAGACCAATGTGACCAGCACCAAGAATTGTTTAAATTCGTTTGTGAAGATGAGAATCGCCCGTGTTGTAGCACTTGCGCAATTGTTAATCATCGGAACTGCCAAAGTGTCGTAGAGATACAAACGATGACAGAACAATTCTGTTCAACAAGTTCAAAGTTAAAGACGAAACTGGAGGAAGTTAAATCGGAAGCAGAAAGTGCCATTAAACAAACGCAATCATTGCAGGACCAATTGCGTCACAAAATTGAAGAATTACCCAAGAAAATATCATTCATGCAGGAAGAAGTAAACGGAATGTTTGAGAATTTGAAATCCTCTGCCACAAAGGACGTAAAAGCATTCCAGACGAAAACAGATGCGAAACTGACAGCGAAGCAGTCAAGTAGCAAAGGACATATTGCTGAAGTAACGAAGTTTCTGCAAACAATTGATAACGTATATCAGAATGGTACACTATCACAATGGTTTATAGTGGAACATAACTTAAAGGATAAGGTCAATAAATTAGACACGGACGTTGAGAAATTATACCAGGACTTGGAGACTGTAATCGTTTCATTCGATTTTGATGAAGCAATAAAACTGCCACCGAATCTGACTGCTGATTACATTCCTGGACAATTAACACTTACATGCAATATCCCGGACAGTTCGAAAAGTGCTGCGCATGATGGACCTCTATATATCACGAAGCTTTAGAAGATTACATCCATTGATTTGAAGCAGACTGAAGATGATGCCGTTGAACCTTTTTACTCCGGACTTGATTTCCTGCCGGATGGTAGACTGGTTGCCATGAATAATAGGAACAAAACATGTTTGATATTTATTGAGAAGCTAGAGAAAGTTGGATGGTTTCTTTTACCGTTTTTGCCAGCGAGTTTTGTTGCTGTAGTTGAGGAAGATGTCACGGTAACAAGTGGCCAGTACACGATGCACGTTCTACGTGTCAGTGAATCTAATAAAACAACTCGACCTAGGTCATATGAAGTAAAGACAAAGTACACTTCTATATGTATAAAAGATGATAACAATTTTGTTGTTGGGGCTATTGATAATGCAAGACATGTACATATTGTATCTTTGTCAGGTGAGGAGAAAAAATTTCAACATCAACTTCCCTAATAAAAGATACACTTTCGGCACTAGTGAATGCACATATATAAGGAACAGTGGCAAAGTCTTTCTTACCGATAAAGAAGAGCATGCCGTTTATATATACGATGTCGTTACGAACACCAAGGTCGTTGTCCAAGATGACAAAACCAAAGAGCAACGAGGTGTTGCAGTAGGTCCATCAGATTGCATATTCGTCTGCAGTAAGGACACTTATTCGCTCGTGCAAATCACACCGGCTGGTAAAGTTTTGACGTCACATAAGTTAGATATGATATATCCAAGGATAGTCAGCATCTGTCAGGGACGCTCGATTCTTGCTCTCACTAATAGCTGCATGGGAAAAAGAAAATTACATTTATTTGAGCTGAACTATTCATAATTTCACTTTGGAATTTAGTGATCGGCTAAACTATGAAGAATCAGTTCCAAGAAGGAAAAGAATACGCAAACACAATTTCTGCTTTAAATGTAATCTTTCGGCTTATAAGAATGTATCATAACTAAATTTTCAGTTACTTCAATGTCAATCAAACACTTGCCAAGAAGGTATGCGACGGCAACTACAGACTCTCTAAAGTGCAACCGTATTATAAAAAAATGTGATTTTTCCCCAAGAGACAGATTTTGACGGATGCTAATCGTGATGATCACTTATTTAGTTTAAACTGTTAGCTAATTATTCATAAGAGTCGACGAAAATGTATAATTATACATGTAATATATGTTCATCGCTACTGATATAGATCATTTAGGTAAAATTTGACCTGTAAAATATGAATACAATTTAGTTACATTTTCTTTGTACTCTCAGGCATAGACAGCAATAAATAATACGATAACAATGTGCAATGAATGAATGGAATTATTGTTTTAATATTGGTTTGAAACCAAATTATTTAGCTTTTCTCAATGAAATGCTTTGTGACTTATGTAAATCAAGATCAGACTGTGCACACTTATACATGTACGATCTCACTTCGATCAACAATTTGTACTTATGTTTCCAAGGGAACACGAGCTACGCTACTTTAAAAATACGTGTATAATATAAAAAGTAATTTTAATAGTTCTTCTGATATGTGTATTTTCACATAGTTAGAGGATTCATTCTTATGCGTTTAAGTCTGGTTATTGGTGAGGGTTGCGTTTGATGAAGTGTAGGAGTAACTCCTGATTGGAGTTTGATAATAGTCAGTAGGAAGCATCAATATTAAATCTAGTTGTATATGTTATATATTTAGGATCACACATATTAAATGTCAAGCTCACAGAGTTTATAAAAAAATGATATATTACTCCGTCATAAACGTTTGATTTCCAACTTCTTGTATTGCAGTCCTTGTGGGAATCATACATCACATTTGAGAGTCCTTTGTTCCTATATGGTCTTGATATGATTTGCTGATTTTGTTTGTAGCAATTAAAGTTGATATGCAACTTTAATTGTTCTGTTTTTAATAGTAAATGATTCTGTTTGGTAAGCTAATCGGAATAAAATCGTCGTGCCAGGGATATTGTTTTAGCATTGTCTACCAGTCCGTCCGTCGGTGTACGCGCAACTGTCGTCAAGGTTGGCTTAGTATCTCTAGAGTAATTGCCCTTTAATTGTATTTTCCTTCTATATTCAATATGAAAACATTAAAATTATATTTCCCTGCAACCGGTTATCAAAATGTAATTGCTATTGGCTCAAAAAATGTAATGATCGCTTTTTCTAATATCCACACCCTGCTCTTGGATTTTGTTTTGAAATGAAGACCTCAAGGGTGTATATCATATTTTAAAAATATTAGAAAGAGAAACTTAAGAATTTTTGTTGTCAGAAAATTACAGTCCGTCCTGATTAAATTATACTTACGAGACTGTTAAATACAGAATAAAGAATTACTCCTCAGAGATGTGGTGAAAATTTAAAAAATGCTTCTTTTTACTGAAAGGGCTTGTCAGAATTTGATTTTGTTTGGCACAAAGGTTTCAGTTGACTGTTATGACAGTCGGCCAGAAAGTAGTACAAGTATTCAATATGTAAATGAACTACATGTATATAGACACTGAACCATGTTGCGTGAATAGATACCCTACTAGACCAATTAAGTGTAAAACCTTTTCAACACTCTACATGTTTTCTTATTCATTTAAATTTCACAAAACTTTGTAAACTGTTATTAATTAGTGTCTGCATGATATGCATTGACGCAACAATATCTACCTACATAAAATTACCTACGACCTTCAAACACTCTAAAGGTTGCATTTTAAATAAGACCTTGTCAGATAAAATTAATCAGTGTCTCCATGACTGCATGATAACTATTTTTGGCGGGGTTTTTATCTTGGCTATATTGGCGGTCACCATTGGTTCCGCCAAATCTGAACAACGTCATTATAAAACACCACAAAGGGAAGCAACTGTTAATTATTAAATATAACCAAAGGGAGATAAATGCGGCATTACGTGCATGTAATGTTAACATTTATACGATACTAATCGTAATGTACAGTATTAATTTTTTGTTCAGAAAGTGTAGCTTCACTTGGTTAAATGTTTTATTTTAGCCTTAGGCATTTTATACCATTTCAGGTTTTATTTTTGCGACTGATGTGATATGCGCCAATTAAGACACATCCTATAAAACGCCAACTTTTTGCAGCGGATATTTATGCCGGGTGAATATGTACCTCACAAACTCACGCTATCGTAAGGTCTTGGTAACACCCTATGTAAAGGGTATATTGTTCATTTGATTGTTTTTTTTATATTCAGTTCCTACATGATCTTTAAAGAATTTAGGCCTTGTCAGGTAAAATGTTTACCAGCTACATCCCGCTATTGTGTAACCTTCTCCTGATAAACAACTGGTTGGAATTCAGCCGAACTTGATTAAAAGCATTCTGTTACTGAGCTCTCTTACATCTGTATTTATCAATGGTTTCGGTTGACTAGTCAACATAGCCTTCATAGCTTAAATAGAAAAACTTGGTGTGTAGCATAGTCTGAATTCTCAGTCAAGTTTGTTAAAACAATTGGCTACATCTTGGTGATCCCTTGTTTTACAACAAAAACAACAACAACAACATTTATTAGCAATATCGATATGTACATATAAACAAGAAGACGCGGCAATGCCACCAAAGCAGGTTCAAACGGCGCTTGAAGAATTAAAAAAACAGTCACCTTGACCCCCCCTCTGCAAAGAAATATTTTTTTTGCTTAAACAATTAAAAAATTGAAGAAATTTTTTTTTTTTCTTAAATTTTAAAGTATCAGTGACCTTGACCTTGACCCAAGTGACCTTGACCCCCCAAAAATATTTTTTTGCTTAAAAAATCTAAAAACAAAAAAAGTCAATTTTAAGTAACAGTGACCTTGAACTTGAACCTAGTGACCTTGACCCCCCTAAATTATTTTTTTGCTTAAAACAATCTAAAAACTAAAAAAAATCTATTTTAGTTACAGAGACCTTGACCTTAAACGTAGTGACCTTGACCCCCCATTTTTTTTGCTTAAAACAACCTAAAAATTAAAAAATATAAAATTCTATTTTTAGTAACAGTGACCTTGACCTTGACCCAAGTGACCTTGACCCCCATTACTTTTTGCTTAAAGCAATCTAAAAGCTAAACAAAATAAAAATCTTTTTTTAATAACAGTGACCTTAACCCAAATGAGCTTGACCCAGTGACACAAAGCTTCCTCTCCACGCAAGCTCCCTACACTAAAGTTTCATTACAATTGATCACTCCTAACTCAAGTTATTGAGCGGAAACCATTATTCTATTTTTAGTAACAGTGCTCTTGACCTTGACCCTAGTGACCCCAAATGCAATCACAAGCTTCCTCTTCACGCAAGCTACCTACACACCGAGTTTCATTGCAATAAGTCACTCCTAACTTGAATTATTGAGCGGAAACCATTTTTCTATTTTAGTAACAGTGACCTTGACCTTGACCCTAATGACCCCAAATGCTATCTTAAGCTTTATCTCCATGCAATCTACCTACAGACCAAGTTTCATTGTAATTGGTAACTTCTATCTTGAATTATTGAGCGGAAACCGTTTTTCTATTTTTAGTAACAGTGACCTTGACCTTAACCCTAGTGACCCCAAATGCAATTTCAAGCTGCGCCTTCATGCATGCTGCCTATACACCAAGTTTCATTTCAATTGGTCACTCCTAACTTGAGTTATTGAGCGGAAACCGTTTTTCATTTTTTTGAAACAGTGACCTTGACCTTGACCATAGTAACCCAAAATGCAATCCCAAGCTGCGTCTCCATGCACGGTACCTACACACTAAGTTTCATGGCAATTGGTCACTCCTTACTCAAGTTATTGATTATACATTTTGAAAACAATTAGAAACTAAAAAACAAAAATCTTATGTGTTAGTGTTTCTTAATTTGTGCCCCTCTTTTAAGAATTTACATAGAAATATGTAGATCTTCTTCACCAAGATCACATGGTCAAGAGCAGTAATTGTAAACGCCTGTTTCAACCGTATTTCGACTGGCAGTTTATCTAAGCATCGTTCCTAGGCAGAATCAGTAATACATCCTATCCGCCGTAAGAAACTGTCAACTTTCTCACATAAAGAGACATGATAAGTAGCATGACGACACATGACATTCCATCTATGAGAAGTTACAGTAATGTCAAGTCCGCGACTCTAACCAGTCGACAATGGAGGCAGGAAAATGTGCCGCATTGTTTAATTGAACCAATTTAATCCAAACTGAACCATAATGTCAAATTTGGCTTCATGCGGTTTGCCCCTTGTTTTACATATACATACGAGGGTTGTTCAAAGCAGCCGTAGACTAATATCTTTTACATTTGGCATCCATTCATGGCTGAAAACGGTTATTCATTGTGTATTTATAAACGGAGTTTCATTTACATGTTATAAATGTGACGGCGCCGTACGCAGTGTCACTTAACCTTCATCGGCGTATGACACGACAATCATTACCGACGTCAACGACGTCATGGAACTCGACGTGTACTCATGACTTGCGCTGTGGTCTCACAACTTCTGTGAGCACCCATAGCACTCTATACACTTCAGATAGCGATAAACATTGGTGAAATATATTGTCCTGTCATTTTGCGAATATCGTTTAATAATGACATTCGTCGCCGCCTGCAGCTCCTTCAACGTTTCAAACATCTGCCCTTTCAAATGCGAGAATGGCAATATCAAATGGCGCCAAATCGGATGAGTATGTTGGGTGGCTAATAAATTAAAATCCAAGGTGGCTTATTTCGAGCAGGGTCGATCCTGCGGTGTGTGGAAAGGCATTCTCCTGGTGAAATCGGAATGTGTCTACGTCTATGTCCGGCCTTTTCTTTTGAGGACAATCCAGGAGATCATGGCGTAGAAGTTTTATGATTAAATTAAACAGCGCAATAAATGAAATGAAGTTTATTTTTTTATTTATTTCATCTTTTTGAAAATTGATTGTTTTCGGTAAAAAAAACCCAGCAGTTTATAACAACATCCGTAATCTACTAAAATAATACTAGTTTATTGCATGAGTGTTCACAGACTCCTATTTTAGATTTTAATTTTACAGATGAAATATTCGTACTAATATCTGTCAAAAATCACAACATACCTTAAAGTAATAGTCGGCACTGACGGTAATCTATTAATGTGACATATTGTACATGCAATTTATTTTATGAAATTGTCATGGTATCGGTCACAGGCGTAGCTGGATGTGTCCAACCTCAACCACAAGGCAATGATCTGAATAAGGTTGGTAGTGAAAACTTTTACATTGTGTACTTTACAATGGAAGTCTAAGTAAAACAACGTTCCGTCCGGGCCTGGCTAATTCGTAAACGGGGTATCTGAACAAACTTGGTAAAGAACCACTAGACAATGCAGTAAACCAAGTATCTAATCATTAGGCTTTGCTGTTTTAGACAAGAATACTTTTGGTTTTACTGTGTAAGGCTATGTAAATCAAGTGAACCCTAGGGTAAGGTCAGTATTGACCCAAGGGGCATAATTTGAACAGTCTTGGTAGAGGTCCACTAGACAATGCTACAAACTAAAACTCTAAGCCCATATTTTTTAAACAAAAAGATTAAAAAATAGTGATCTTAAGGGGCGGAGTCAGTTTTGACCCTTAGGACATGATTAGAGCAATATTGCTAGTTGTCTACTAAACAAAGCTACTCACCAAATATCTAGACTCTATGCCTTGTGGTTAATTTTGAACATGTGTATAATGATTTGTACACACTTGACAGAGGTCCACTAGATCATGCTACCCACCAAATATCTAAGCTCTAGGCCTTGTTGTGTCGTATGAGAATAATTATCAAGTTTTTCCTTTTGGTTGCCACTACAACCAGAACTCTGCATGAAACGAAAATCTTTGAACGAACTTTAATGGAAACCCCACTAGAAACATTCTTGTAAATTTAAGTTGAAACTGGCTAGTAATTGTTTTTGGAGATGTCGTATGAAGACGTACGACGTAATGATACCGGGAACCTAATTGTTTTGCGTTCAGCATAAAAATAGCTAGTTAGTTAAAAAAGATAAACACAAACTTCCCGCCTCTAGAAAGAGTTCTAGAATTCAGTGAATACCTGCTTATGAGTAGCCTGTTCATTCATTTATATTATTGCATCTTTGTTAATGGAGACATGTCTACAGGAATAATGGAACGACCACTCTTAACCCCAGCAACGAGACATGCTTTGTCAATTACGTATATAAGCTTTAATAGACATCAAAACGATATGATTTACTAGGGTAAAAGTAATCGAGAGACAGGCAAAAGGGATCTCCTTTAGCAAACATCTCCTCCCAGATCTTTTCTTGTTTGAACTACATTTTATGAAACAAATTCTATTCTACACTTGGTCAAAATTTCCCCAATTTTCTGTTAGCCTTTGGCCATCATGTTTGCACTAATGGATGCATCATGGAACACTCTAAAACGCAAATGTAACAATAATTCCCCCGATTTGTTTTTTATCAAGCTATGTTCAACCAATCTAAGCGAAAGTTTTTATTTTTTTGTTTCGTATATTTTGCATATGCATGTCCTGTAAGGTTATTTAGTTGAAACATTATTTATTCGTTTATCAACTCATGAACAAATACAATAAATTTACGAGCAAACAGGTTTGAGAAGAAAGCTATACAACTTATATGAATCTCTTTCCTGATCAATATATTTATAAACTCATTTTCAGTAATAGCAAATATGTAACTGTAATATGTAAAAATTATTATGTTTGCTTGCAGTTTATTCTTTTTACAAACATACATATCTGAAACAGATAAGCGTTTAAGTAGACTATACAATTTTTATTAAATAATGTCATGCCGTGTAAAATCAAATGTCTGAAAGTGCATAAACTTTGAGTTAAGTATATATAATGTGTATATGTGATTTTGTTATGTATTATAATGGGGGGGAGAGAGAGGAGAGAGAGAGGGAGAGGGGGGGGGGGGGAGAGAGAGAGAGAGAGAGAGAGAGAGAGAGAGAGAGAGAGAGAGAGACTTAGGACGTGTAGTGGGATACATCTTTAAACCATGTGGAATTTTATGAAATGCCTTGTGTTCTGTATGTGTGTGTGCAGGTTTGTTTCTATCTCTATTTAAGAGAAGTCATACAGTAATCTTAGCGGGATCAATTGAGCTGATTTTGTTTATAAGTTCGACACGTTCCCTCTGATAACGAGGGCAATGAAGGGAAAGAGTTTCCGAGGTTACTACTCGATCCCTTTTCTTTGTAATATATATTGTACTCACATGATATTTGATGAATAAAATATTGTTTAAACTAATGAAGAGAAAGTGATGAGTATTTTCTGTTTCTCCATGCACAGCGGGCTGTCAATAATATTTTTCGAGTAAAGATGTTTATTCAATGAGCTACAGTGCGTTCAAAGTCGGGTGTGTAAAATCTTATTTTTACGATCACCTACGTAGTAATAGCTAGGGAACTTTTCGATGTCTGAGTTCAACCTGCATTTAAAGATATTTAGGCTTTGAGAAAGTCTGTGTTCAAGAGGTAGTTCATTCCAGTCAGAGATGGTCTGGGGCATAAAGGAGTTTGAGCAGAGATGTGTATTACATTGTATGGTTCTGAGGTCATTTGCATTCCTTAGGTTATATGCCGAGATGTTCCCGACTGGATCAGGCATCATGGATATCAGATATGAAGGAGAAAGACCGTAGGCCATTTTATAGAAAAGACTTAATCTGTGTTTTGTTAAATTTATTTGCAAGTTTAATTTAATGTGTGTCATTAAGGAAACATTCGTATAATACGGGTATCTAATCTAGTTTCACGCAATCCATTGATGGTTGAGAAAAACAAATACAATTTATCTTATTATGAGCATGTGAGATATGTTGGAAGTATTGATGAAACGTATATAGTGTACCAAGTCTTATGAGCAGCGTATCAATAGTTGTTCAAAATGGCAGACGAAATGAAATGGAATACAGAGAGCAGTACAAGCGAAACAGTCACTTGTCGAACGGAAGCACTTCTTTGCAAATCATGTTCAGCAAATGGTAATCAAACGGCAGCCGATGTATTTTGTTCAGATTGTGATGCATTTCAATGCTCAAATTGCTCGAAAATACACAATGTTTACGCGTTTATGAAAAATCACAAGTTAATAAACGCAAAAGAAGCGGAGTCGAAACCAGTTTCGTTTGATATAAAAGGATTAGATCAATGTGACCAGCATAAAGAATTGGTGAAGTTCTATTGTGAAGATGAGGATCAGCTGTGTTGCAGTACTTGTGCCGTTCTCAGTCACCGGAAATGCCATAGTGTCGTAGAAATACAAACTTTGGCGGAGCAACTGAGCTCAACCGGAAGCGGATTAAAAATAAAACTTCTAAAAATAAAATCGAAAGCCGAACTGATCGTTAAGAAAACACAATTATCGGAAGAGCAACTGCATCATGATTCTGAAGAAATACCTAAAATTTTATCAAACATGCAGGATAAGGTGAACGGATTGTTTGAAGAGTTGAAATTGTCTGTTACAAGTGAAGCGAAAGCATTTCAGTCGAACATCGAATCGTTACTAACAAAAAAGCAATCATATTTTGAGAAACATGTCGCTGAAGTAGCAAATCAATTGGAAACGATTGACAACGTTTATCAGAATGGGACACCAACACAAAGGTTTATAATAGAACATTTGTTGAAAGATCAAGTCAACGAATTACACAATATGGTTATTGAGACATGTAAAAACTCTGCGACTGTAAATGTCGCTTTTGATTTTGATGAAACATTAAAACTACCACCGCGTCCTGTCAATGAATACACTCCTGGAAAGTTAAAAACAAAGTATGAAGTTTCGGCCGTACACCTTGAGAAGATGACATCCATTGATTTGAAGCAGACAGAAGATGATGTCAGAGAACCGTTGTACACTGGACTGGATTTCTTGCCGGATGGAAGATTGGTTGCCGTTGATAATTGCAACGAGAAAATTTTGATTTTTAATGAGAAACTTACGAAAATAGGATCGCATAGATGTACATCGTATTCACCACAGAGTATAGTTGCTGTATCTGATGAGATGGTGGCAATAACAAGTGGAAAGGCTTACAAGTTAGGCTATTTTCGTGTCGGTAAATCGAATGAAATAACATTGATTAGCACGTTTGAAGTGACGACAATGTACGATTCTATATGCATGATGGATGATTTGAATTTTCTTGTTGGAACTATCGCCGATGCGAGACATTTACGCATGGTATGCCGTTCAGGGGAAGAAAAGGATTTTAATATCAACTTTCCAAATAAGATGTACTATTCGGGCAGTAGTGCATGTACATTTATGAAGAGCCTAGATAAAGTAGCCCTCACCGATACAATCGAGCATACCGTCTTCATATATGACATCGAAAACGACACCAAAATCACTGTCAAGGATGGTCAGATCAAAGGACCACGCGGCTTGGCAGTAGGTCCATCAGATTGTATCTTTGTTTGCAGTCTAGAAAGAAACTCTATTGTACAAATCACTCCAACTGGTCGAGTTTTGACAGCACACAAGTTGGATATGACATACCCAATCACAGTCGGTGTTTCTACGAGGCGATCAATGCTTGCTGTCACAAATGCCTGTTCTGGCAAAAAAACGTTGCAGCTTTTCAAGCTTAAGGATATATGACTGTGAATAGAAAGACCAACAACCATTTCAGAACCCGTAATCGTCTGTAAAACAGATAACACTGAAAATGCAAAAGTTCACTTCATACATTTAAGCAAATGCCTGCTTAAAACTAATTTCTTAACTTACAAAATTGCTGTTCCGGATGTAACATGAGGTTTTGTTTTGAAGTGGGACCTTAATCAAGCTTTTCAGTAGATACATTGTTGTTAGGATGTTTTCAGCCATATCTTCCTGTAAAAGGGGTAAACAGCAGGAACCAGATTATATCTGGAATATCTAATGAGTGGAAATCTGTATTAATATCAGATTGCCTGATGACTTAATTGTATAGTTTTGTTTTATTAACTAGATGTGTCACGGTGCTACAAATATCCTAATAATAATTTATCTACTGACAGTTTTTATAATCACTTTATGAATTTACATATTCAAAAGAAGAAATAGTCCCTAGTGCAAATGAAAACATTACTGTTGATTTATGAAAATAGAACAATGCAAAAATCAAAATGTATAGGTATGTGATAAGTTACTAAATTTCAAATATTGATAGTATTGTAAATAGCGTAATTAAGAAATGATAAATGTGTCCCTAGTAACATACAGTCAGGAATTCGGTTGTGTACAAATGTAGTAATTAAATCACGAGTGTGTAGCATCCGAACGACTGACCGTATGTTAATCAACGATAAAATACAGGGAGGCATTTATTATTTCGATTCTAACACGATATTGTCTTTGAAAACTACCCCGAACTATATTCAACGTGAAGTAACATTTCATTGTACATATGTACATGTAAATAACTAGCACGAAATGCTCGTGGGACTATATTTTATTGTACATGTTTCTTCTATATTTATGTAAGAATGCAGATAGTAATAGAATCGGTAATAATACATTTATAAATTTTGCATAGAGAAAATATCTCTTTGTTTTTTAAACTGCTTATTGCGTCTTTCAATTTATATAAAGGGAAAACATAAAAGTGCTTGGTTTAAAGAAGAATGTGAAGTCGAACGGTATGCAAATAAGATGTACAATGCATAATAGATCTAACGATAATATGAAGTAGCTTATCACCAACCTAAAGTCGCTTTTATAGGATAAAAAAGAAGAGTGTTAGTATCAAGTTCATTGTAAACAGAAAAATAACATCATTTGCTAAAAATGGTATTTTTTTAGAGAGAGTAAAAAAATCAGACGGCATATTTTTAGTAGCAAATCTACTGGACAGTTATAATATTACGATCACTTTAAGAATTTATATTCAAACGAAGAGATTATTTCAGAAAGATTATGTTGAGAAATGCAAAATATTGATGTTTGATATATGAACAATGTAAAAGAGTTAGGTACTGCTTTTACTGGTTATGGTGTTCTTACTGCCATATCTTCCTGCAAAAGCGCTAAAACTATAGGAACTGAATATTTATTGAGTGCAAATCTGTATAAGATTCAATTTTGTGTAACTTATCTTACTATATATTTATCACTTTCATTTATCCAGAGTCACGATGAACGGGAGCCATAGTTCCTGTACATAAATGATAAAGAAAGTAAATGTTAATAATTACAAGGCTTAACTGGTGTTTTCTCTAAATCATTTTCAATTTTATTGGGATTGAAAATAGTAATCGACTGAACGAATTAGTACTCTTTTGAACGAATATTAATTCGGTTTTAGGAAAATAATGAACGCAGTTGATTGTATTTTTGTATTTAGGTCCATTATTTGTAGAATTGTCATCAATTTTTATGAAAAGCGAAATGTATATGCATGCTTCGTTAATGCTTTGATTTCTGTATTGAAATGGAATATGGTACAAACTACTCGAATTTTGTGTCACGCTAAAACTTGTTAAATGTCATTTTTACGCAACAAATATAAGAGTGTTAAGTCTTGTGCAAAAGTTAGTATTTCGCTTCCTGATTATTTTGATACCTGCAGCGGTTTGAAGCATGGAATACCACTCATCTGCTCTGTCTTCTAATTTTTCAAGAATAACACATATGAATATCTGAAATTTGCCTGTAATGATGTACAGGTGTTTGTAATTACGTTAGTTATTTACAGATATATTTTGTTATTGTTTGCCGACAGTACTGTATTATTTTCATATTTATACGGATTACAATCTTTGTTGAACAAATTACATAGCTATCGTAAGAAATGGGACATAGGGGTAAACGTTGATAAAATGTTATGTCGTTTAAATCTAGAAGCAAATTTACAGCTATAATACAATAAGAAGTTATTAAAGAACGTGAATGATTTTACATATCTTGGTGTACGCTGTCATTCCGATGTAAAAAAACCATTCGCAGAAAGCAGTTCAATGCGGATTTTATAGATATCCGTTATTCATTATACGTATGATTAGAATAATTAGACATTCGCTTAAGTTAGACCAGTGACAAAGTAGTAACAGATAGGACTGGTGCACTTATCAACTCTATCAATTTTTAAACCGCTTCTATGCATTATGGCTATGGAAATTGTATGTTTTTCCAAATAAACGTTTTGACTTTACTTGACTCTATATTGTATATACACCTTGTAGTGCAAATATGACGAACAAATTATAAGTAACATAAGCTTAGCTGATCAAACGAAAGAAAAGCCAGTTCATGTATACAAGAAGAAATGTTTCGTTTGCAATTATTTGCTGAACATGAAAATAAACAGGTTTTAAGACACCACTTCAAACTTATAAATTATCAGACAAACGATCGCGCTATCTTGATAATACATACATGTATCCAGTATAATTGAGTACAAGTTTGTTATCTAGTCACATGAAATGGATCATACACTGTACAAAGGGTAAACATTTTGTCTTTAAATTGCATATTGCAGTTTATTTGCCAGTACCACAAACTTCTCGAAGAAAAACCTATTTGATCAATCCCTTTTGTATTGCCTTGTATTTGACTGTAAGATTTGAGTCTGAAGGCAGTGGACATTCTTCTTTGCTTGTTTATAAGTCCCGGCCTACCCTGGGACTTCTCCTTGGGTGATATTTGACGCTAGCAGATGGGTTGGGACGACGTCTTACTCGTCTGTCCAGGATATCCCAGAGGTGCTCGATTAGGTTGAGATCAGGGCCAGTCATCAATGAAATCAATGTAATCTATCTTAAGAAGATTTACAGTGTCTCTAGCTGCATTACAGGTGCGTAGGAGCTGGGGCCGCTGGGGCCGCGGCCGCGGCCCCAATATTCCGGCTAGTAACGGCAATGGGGCCGCGAATATTTGATACCGATTTTCTTAATAATCGTATTTTAAATAAAGCTACGCGCATATAGATCAATACCAGTGTGACACGATATTGAATAAACAGGTCACCATGTCATAATTAAACCTGTGACCATCTAGCTAATTGGCGTGAGAATGGCGTGAAAACAGTCGGCGGATTATTAAAGACGGGTAAGTGGAAGAAGAGGCAATAAGACAATAATTATTTGTATCGTTTTTCGTGTTTCAAAAACTGTAGTTGATTGTGATAATTGCAATTACTCGTTAAAATAGAATTGTCATTAAATGTATTATTTCAAACTCGTCACATTAAAGTTTGACTTTAAATCAGCCTTAAATTTCCAAAGAGATCTTTTGGCACTAAACAAACTGAACACAGGGCATTCAACTCGCAATGGTTCCAAAGTCACTCGTGGCTTCACTATAAGGATTCCGGCTATATAGACGTCTGAAGGACTCACTTCTGAAGAGCGTTGTAGAGGACTCTACCGCAGCTGACGACATCAAGCATAGGGGATTATGTCCGTATACCTGTCATGGACGTATACAAGGGCGACATCAACGAGGTAGAACCAGAACCTCCGCACTCTCCTACAGCACAGATACCACGACCTCAATTCAATGACATTGTGTGACATTGTGAAGGTGTTTCAGGACATGAAGCCTACATCACGGCTGTTGTTTTCGGAAGTAGTGACTGTCCTTAAGCTTGTACTTGTGATGCCAGCAACGAATGCTACCAGCGAACAGTCCTTCTCGGCCCTTGGCCGTCTTTGATCGTGCTTTGATTATTCTACACAGTGTGCATATTCATGTATTAATTAATGTGTTTGAATTACTGTTACAATTTATAACTGTATTTGGTACAGAAATAGAAAATATGAAATAAATGTAAAAGTGAATAAATGTTCCGAAACGATAATAGTTTTATATCTATCAACTATTTTAACCGAAAAAAGGTTTAGATAAAAACATGAAAATAAAACCTGAACTCACTGGAAATCGAGTCTTTCAATGCTTAAAATTGAAAAAAATCTCGACGGGAGGGGACACCCCTCCCGCGCCCACCCCTTCCGCGGCTCCAATGTCAATTTCCTTCCTACGCGCCTGCATTAGATGTGGCATTATCATGCTGATGACTCGAGATGTTGGCATTAATATGGAACAGATGAATGACGTGATGAGCGAGAATGTCATCGCGGTAACGTGTCATTAATGGCGACTAGTGGTGAACGATAACCGTGGACAATGGCTGCCGAAACAATGACAGAACCCCCGCCCCAGAAACGATCTCGTTCAAGAACACAACAGTCAGCATAGCGTTAATTTCTCCTACGATAGACGCACACCCTGTCGTCAGCACGATGTAAACGCAATCTGGATTCATCCGAAATAAGAACGGTATTCCAGCGGCGTCGAGCCCACCGAGTGTTTACACGTGCCCAATTAAGACGATTTACACAATGACGTTGCGTTAAAACGCATCCGACGTAAGAATATCTTCCGTGTAAACCGCACTCCCGCAGACGACTACGAACAATTTGCCCACTGATTCGGTTATTATGAAGTCTGGGTGTGTAAGCAGCTGTAGCAGTGGCATTTTGGAATCGATGTTCATGCTATAGCGGTGTTGACAACGCGTTGTAACACGCGGACGTCCACGACGTGGCTAGTCGTCGGTGCGTCCTGTCGTTTATAATCGTGCGCGAATTTCGTATCCCAACATGCCGTGCAACGTCTTCTGTCGACATGCCAGCATCAAGCCACAGATACTCGTGGTTTGGACAGAAAAAAATAATTGAAACTCTTTTTTCAATTTCTCGTTTTCACCCTAGTATGTCATATATATAGAAGATATGCAACACGCCACAATTTTGCAAAGAAATCGACTTCTAAGTATAAATTCGTACATTACTATAAAGAAATAGCGCGTAAATATAAGGCATTAATTTAATTTCATTTCTGCCACTTTTAGTAGAAAATGGTATGCAAGAAAAATAATCTATCACTGGCTGCACGTGCAGATGAGAATATCCGGCTCTCGAGTAACTGTTTTGGTGGTAACTCGGCAGAATCTCGTAGAGCCTCGTTACCGCCAAAAACAGTTACCCTCGAGCAACATATTCCCATCTGCACGTGCAACCAGTGAAAGATTCTTATGATATATATGACATACTAGGGTGAAAACGAGAATTTGAAAAAAAGAGTTTCAATTAATTATTCATCAAGCATGTCAATCGCACGTTCGTGTAAATTATTGGATATTCTAAGTATACTAAAAATGCTACAATGTAAAAATGTTGTTTTTTTTTATAAATTTTGAAGCGTTTTCGTTCACTTGACAACAATGTCAGTAAGACAAGTGAAACAAATCGACCGCGTGTTGAACAATTCATGCACGTGCAAATCGAGTTTCATGTTGTCGATGTTTAACGATGCAAACATAAACGCTTGAATTCATGAATCCCGATAACACAGGTCAAGGCTAATATGAATATAGGTGCTACCTAATAACGGGGAAAGCCTATGTAAAACCAGGGTCCGTATAGTACAGACCCTGGTAAAACAAAAGTTCTGAGGAAGTATTTGTGCATGTTCATTTAAAACCTGAGTGATGACTGGAACACAATTGAGAACTGGCGTCTAGAATCCAAACTGTTTATGTTCTACAAAATGTATTACAATCATGTAGCAATCATTGTAATTACATTTACGGATTACTTTTAAGCTAGAAAGGTCTAGTTATCACCACTAATGTAGATATTATACAAGAATCTTTCACTGGTTGCACGTGCAGATGGGAAAATCTGGCCCGAGAGTAACGGTTTTTTGGATCTTTAGAATATTAAGTTTTATTATTGTGAACTGTTACTTTGTGTAAAGGTTGTGTTTCTACAAGTGCAGATGTACCATATACCTTTTGACATGGTACTGTTTGGCTGACAGCATTTTCGTTTTAATGCAGATCTATAGTACAGAACATGTTTCATTCACAAGGGGTGTAGTTTTGAGATAATTGTGGTCATGTATATCTAGTAAGAAAAAGGTGTACAAATAATAATTAGCTGCCTTTGGTAAGGGTATAATTATGTTGGTACAAACGTATGCTGCTTTCATCTACAGGCAATAATAATTTTTCAAACTTGCATTTCTAATGAATTCCATCTAAATATATAGTAATTGTTAATGCAAATATTTTACAAATATAATACAATAGGTGTTATATTTATATCTTTCCTTAGACAAAATATGTGTATCAAATTTGCACTTATGATAAACTAACGGTATCTTGGTTGGGCAACCAGGATAGGGAAATACCTCCAGTGAAAATCTTACTTTAATTAAGCGCTAAGTGCACATAAATGAGTGTAAATGATCAGATGTTAAAGTTTAAAACAAATCTGTTACATGACCAAAATCTGATTATCCACCTCAAAACCATATACAAATTGTTTTACACAATATATAGGTAAACACGAAATACTCGTGCATAGATTAAAATATCGTCAAATTTCGTTGTAAAAATATACAAACATGTAATCATTTTACATTCAGTCTGGCGTAACAGCGGACAAGCTTGGTGTGTTGTTAAACTTTGTAGAACCTGAAATAAAAATGATGAGATTAACTTAAATCACGAAGCAGAAATACATTGTAACAACACATATTTTGGGTAGTACTGATTTTTTATTTTTACAGAAATTGCACTAAATAATTTCAATTTAAGGTAAGGAGAGCGGGAAAAGTAAGACAATGGCTGATGAATTTAATCCTTTAAAAGAGTCGGACGAATATCGTGACGAGGGACATGACACTGATTCTGAGAATACGGAGGAAAAGGGGTCTGATGAGGTTGTCACTGCGTTACCTGCAAAAGAGGGACCAGACAGACCTGAAGAAAGAGGAAACCAGCCAGAACCTGAACCTCGAGAAGAATCAGTAAGTTTAATAATGAAAGAACAAAGAGATAGGGGTATGGGGGGAGGGGTTAGACATGCTTTTTAGCTCACCTGGCACTTTGTGTCAGAGTAAGCTTAAAGGATGGATAATTGTCTGTCGTCCGTCAACATTTTGCTTCAAAATACATCTCTGAAACCAGTGGGTCAGTGTTGATGAAACTTGACAGGGATGTTCTTTGCGTGAAGCTCTACCAAAACTGTTAAAATAATTCCATTCCATGCAGAACTTTGGTTGCTATGGCAACAAATAGGATTTTTCCACAAGGCCTAGAGCTGAGATATTTAAGCATGTAACACAGCCTTGTGGACCTCTACCAAAATTGATCAAATCATGACCCCGGGTTAAAATTGACACCGCCCGCGGGGTCACTTGATTTTACATAGGTTTTTTTTGGAAAAAAACTTTTAATATCTTCTTCTCCAAAATCACAAGACCTAGAGCTAAGATATTTAGTATATAGCATTGTCTAGTAGACCTTTATAAAGTTTCTTCAAATCATGCCCCAATGGTCAATATTGGCCCTGCCTAAGGGGTCATTTATTTTACATATACATATAGGAAAACCTTTAAAAATCTTCTTCTCAAAAAGGCCTAGAGCTAAGATATTTAGTGTCTAACATTGTCTAGTGGTTCTGTATCAAGTTTGTTCAAATCATGCTTCTGGGGTCAAAATTGACCACGCCCGCGGAGGAGGGGTCCATTTTTTTATAAAGAGTTATAGGAGAAACCTATATAGCTTCCAATGAGTTCCTATAGCAACCAGTGACTTAAAAAAACAAGAACCAAAAAAAAAAAGCCCCAAAAAAAAAAAGAAAAAAAAAAAAAAAACCCCCCCCAAAAAAAAAAAACCCCCAAAAAAAAAAAAAAAAAAAAAAAAAAAAAAAAAAAAAAAAAGAAAAAAAAAAAAAAAAAAAAAAAAAAAAAAAAAAAAAAAAAAAAAAAAAAAAAAAAAAAAAAAAAAAAAAAAAAAAAAAAAAAAAAAAAAAAAAAAAAAAAAAAAAAAAAAAAAAAAAAAAAAAAAAAAAAAAAAAAAAAAAAAAAAAAAAAAAAAAAAAAAAAAAAAAAAAAAAAAAAAAAAAAAAAAAAAAAAAAAAAAAAAAAAAAAAAAAAAAAAAAAAAAAAAAAAAAAAAAAAAAAAAAAAAAAAAAAAAAAAAGAAAAAAAGAAAGGAGCCGGGGGGGGGGGGGGGGGGGGGGGGGGGGGGGGGAGAGGGGGAAAGAGAGGAAAGAAAAAAGGAAAAAAGGAAAAAAAAAGAGAAAGAAAAAGAAAGGAAAGAGAAAAAAAAAAAAAAAAAAAAAAAAAAAAAAAAAAAAAAAAAAAAAAAAAAAAAAAAAAAAAAAAAAGAAAGGAGAAGAGAAGAGGGACAGGCAAAAAACAAAAAAAAAAAAAAAAAAAAAAAAAAAAAAAAAAAAAAAAAAAAAAAAAAAAAAAAAAAAAAAAAAGAAAAAAAAAAAAAAAAAACAATACGAAGTTTGTTCAAATCATGCCCCAGGGGTCAAAATTGACGGGGTGTTGATATTGTAAACTTGATACGTAGAAGATCTCACAGAATGATAGGAGTACATGTATGTCGCCCAGGAACAATAACTTTAGCTTGTCCCAATTTTTTAGCTCGACTTTTCGAAGATAGACTTAACCTTTTGAGATATTGCTTTGAAACTTTGAATGTTTGTTTATATCATTACCCCCATCTGTAGGCAAGAGAAGGTAACTCTGTCAAGGATTTAAAAAAAATTAAGGCCATTTATCGACTTAGAATCTTGGTTACGTTTTCCGTACTATTCCACTTTTTGGCTTAACTGTTTGAGATATTACTTTGAAAGTTAGAATACTTGGTTACCATCATGATTCCCAAACACAGGCAGGAGAAGGTAACTATGTCAAGGATTTCATTTGAATTATGGCCCTTTTCAACTTTTCATTCAAATTTCAAAATTTTCATTCTTGTCCACTTGTTGACTTTTCCATTTGAGATATTACATGTACTTTGAAAGTTGGAATAATTATGTACCATTATGACACCTGTCTGTAAGCAAGAGAAGATAACCCTGTGAAAATGTTTCTTGATTTGTATTCAGAAATTCCTAGTTAAAGTATTGTGTAGAACTGGCACTGTCATGCACATATATCATTAACCACTTGAAGTATTAATTAAAAACTTTGCTGTAGTATTCAGGGATATCAAAGAATTAAGTTTGATACCTCTTGACTTAATATCTTGCTACTTGTGGCTCTTGTTTATACACATCCTTGGTTTTTTTTAGTGACAAAGTTTTGTTTTATTGGCAAGCACTGAAAGAGTCGTGCGCGCTGTCCTACTGACAGCTCTTGTTCTTATCTCTGTTTACCGTATTTTGTTCATATAATATAAGCAAAAATTCTCGTCCATGTATATATCATTTCTATAAAGATGATATTTCATACAATGATAGACGGATGGAAAAAAAAGTGCACTGCACAAGAATCATAACTCTACCTCGTCCCCAGTTTGAATCCTTTTTTGTTGTTGTATTGAGTGATGTTTGTACAGGTTATTGCTACACAAGCCTTCAATACTCAACGGTAGTGCAAAATAAACTTTAGAATGCGAATGATTTAAGAACAATAGCATTGTTTCATTTGCTAATTAACTCCCATTTTACATAAACTCACACTATACATTTTGTTATCAAATGTATTTGCTTAATATATAAAAATACATATCTACTCAATGCATATAGTGTATTTATAAAAAATGATAACGGACGCTGGGAGGACGTTTAGTTTTTTAATCATTTTCAAGTTTTATGTTTTCTTGTTTGCTTATACAAAATCAAAACTACACGGAGACATTTTCGCACTTAAGAGTGACTGCTCTTGGTTTTATTTAATTTTGAAAAAGAACGGGCATGATAATGAGAGAATACTACTTGGTTATATAAGATGTGTAAACGCTATAGATCTGTTTATCTGGCTTTTATTGCCTTGCATATTGCAGCTGGTTCATTGGTCAGTTTATTCTAGGTCTAGTTGCTGTTCTTCAATCAGCCGGTGCTGTCGGATTTACTGCGGCAGCCAATGCAGGGATCTTTACCGTTGCATCAACTGTCGCTGCCGGCACCGTTGAGGTAGGCAATCGCATACAAAACATAGTCCAGGAGATGACGGACGAGAAGAAGCAATACCGAGGCAACCTTATGTAAATACACAAAGACAGATTGGCAATTTTTCGTCAATAACTGTGGTTATGGAAGCTTATGGTGATTCTGTGTTCATGATACTGTGCTCATTATAAAATCAATATTTATTTAAAACAGTATATATACAGTAGTAGTTCGATTATTGGAAAGGAGTAGATGCTAAAACTTTCGTAACCATTTTTAGACCTTTGGAAGGTTAATCGGGGGGAAAGCATGGGCTATTTATACTTTGCGGAACGGAACGAAACGGAACGGAGCAAACATTGAGGCACCACACGGGGCACAGCAATTTTTTACTAATATGTAAATATATTAAATAATAATAATGAAATATTGAAACTGCCTAGCGAACAGTCGATCTAAGCCTTTTTCGAACTGAACCATCTGAATACCCACTTCTAAATGGATATTATTTATATAAAATCTTCGGGACTGCAAACAGTTGTTCCGTTTCGTTCCGCAAAGTATAAATATCCCATAGAATAATGATATTCTACGGAACGGAACGGAACGGAACAAGATTTATTTTTTCTTGTCAATGGAATTTTTCATCCTGGTATATTACAGGTACACGAATTTATTACATGCAACCTAGCTGTTTTACAAAACTATGTTCTTGACTTAGTCAATATAGGAAATCCTATCGCCATAAAATTTATATATTTAAATGTTTTGCACTTGTTGCAGTAATTTAATATTTATTATTCATATAAACTGACGAATGTAAAAAAAAATGAGTAGACAATCTAATTATTTTTTGGCGATATCAGGACCTCTTTAATATGTATCGAATGGCCGTCATATCCAGTACACTCATTTTGTATTATATAAAATTCTAAAAAATATTAATAATCATCGTAAACAAATTAAATTTGAAAACATGCTTGCCATATATAAATTGATATTACATGCACTAATAAAGCTGAAATATTACTATTACTGTCAGCATTGTGTACAAACCATGTCTTCAACCCTATTTATTGTGATTCCGTTTCGTTCCGCAAAGTATAAATATCCCCTATGATAATGATATTTAGCGGAACGGAACGGAACAAGATTTGTAGCTACCAACTTCCCTACAAGAATCAGAGGTGGAGGACAAATGATGTCAGACTAAATGCCTTATCAAATCGGCATGGAGAACATTGCCCACCCCAAGGATCGAACTCGCGACACTGATTCTCCTACCTACTGATCTAAGCAGGCGGGTTGGAAAGTTATATAATTATCGTAAACAAATTAAATTTGAAAACACATTTGCCATATAATTTGAATGTGCATGCACTAATAAAGCTGAAATATCACTATTACAGTCAGCGTTGTGTGCAAACCTTGTCTTCAACTCTTTAAATTGTGATTCCGTTTCGTTCCGCAAAGTATAAATATCCCCTATGATAATGATATTTAGCGGAACGGAACGGAACAAGATTTGTAGCTGCCAACTTCCCTACATGAATCAGAGGTGGAGGACAAATGATGTCAGACTAAATGTCTTATCAAATCGGCACGGAGAACATTGCCCGCCCAAGGATCGAATTTAGACACCGACGCTCCTACTTATTGATCTAAGCGGGCGGGTTGGAAACTTCTATAATTATCGTAAACAAATTCAATTTAAAAACATATAATTTGAATGTGCATGCACTAATAAAGCTGAAATATCACTATTACAGTCAGCGTTGTGTACAGACCTTGTCTTCAACTCTTTAAATTGTGATTCCGTTTCGTTCCGCAAAGTATAAATATCCCCTAAGATAATGATATTTAGCGGAACGGAACGGAACAAGATTTGTAGCTGCCAACTTCCCTACATGAATCAGAGGTGGAGGACAAATGATGTCAGACTAAATGTCTCATCAAATCGGCACGGAGAACATTGCCCGCCCAAGGATCGAACTTAGACACCGACGCTCCTACTTATTGATCTAAGCGGGCGGGTTGGAAACTTCTATAATTATCGTAAACAAATTCAATTTAAAAACATATAATTTGAATGTGCATGCACTAATAAAGCTGAAATGCATGTATCACTATTACAGTCAGCATTGTGTACAAACCATGTCTTCAACTCTATAAATTGTGATTTCGTTTCGTTCCGCAAAGTATAAATATCCCCTAGGATAATGATATTTAGCGGAACGGAACGGAACAAGAATTGTTATTTATGACTCATTTCCTCCTTTATAATGCTTGTATAAACTTCACCTATATATAATCAATAATGATGCATAAATTAAATAGCAGACTACATATCCTGCTTATGAAGACTCGTCACTTTGTTTTTAGAAATGACAACATATTAATCATATACAGAAATGTCGAAACTATCTAATCTTACACAAATTAAATTTGAAAACATGTTTGCCATATATTTTTTGAAATTACATGCACTAATAAAGCTGAAATATTACTATTACAGTCAGCATTGTGTACAATCCAAGTCTTCAACTCTATAAATTGTGATTCCGTTTCGTTCCGCAAAGTATAAATATCCCCTAGGATAATGATATTTAGCGGAACGGAACGGAACAAGATTTGTTATTCAATATCCATTTCCTCCTTTATAAGCTTGTATAAACTTCACATATAAATAATACTTCACGATGCATAAACAAAATCGCAGGCTACATATCCTGCTAATGAAGACTCGTCACTTTTAGAAATCACAACATATAAATCAAATACAGAAATGTGGAACTTATAACACCGTTTTCAACAGTATTTCAGTCATGTAACGATGGGCAGTTAACCTAAACGGTGTTCCTGGATTCTGTACCCGTACTTACCTGTTCTCCGCAAGTAACTGCCAACTTCCCGGATCGAACTTGCGACTCTGCGACCCGACGACCGACGCTCTTACCTACAGACCTAAGTGTGCGTGTTGGAAACTATATCATTATCGTAAACAAATTAAATTTAAAAACATGTTTGCCATATAATTTGAATGTGCATGCACTAATAAAACTGAAATATCACTATTACAGTCAGCATTATGTACAATCCTTGTCTTCAACTCTAAAATTGTGATTCCGTTTCGTTCCGCAAAGTATAAATATCCCCTAGGATAATGATATTTAGCGGAACGGAACGGAACAAGATTTCCCTTAGGATAATGATATTTAGCTTACGGAACCGAACAAGATTTGTGACTGCCAACTTCCCCACAAGAATCAGAGGTGGAGTACAAATGATGTCAGACTAAATGACTTATCATCTTCATGGAGAACATTGCCTACCCAAGGATCGAACTCGCGACACTGCTCCTACCTACTGATCTAAGCGGGCGGGTTGGAAAGTTATATAATTATCATAAACAAATTAAATTTGAAAACACATTTGCAATATATAATTTGAATATGCATGCACTAATAAAAGTTGAAATATCACTATTACAGTCGGCATTGTGTACAAACCATGTCTTCAACTCTATAAATTGTGATTCCGTTTCGTTCCGCAAAGTATAATTATCCCCTAGGATAATGATATTTAGCGGAACGGAACGGAACAAGATTTGTTATTTATGACTCATTTCCTCCTTTGTAATGCTTGTATAAACTTCACTTATATATAATCAGTTATCCTGCTATCCTGCGCTGCTAATGAAGAATTGTCACTTTGTTTTTAGAAATGACAACATATTAATCAAATACAGAAATGTGGAAACTATCTCATCTTACACAAATTAAATTTGAGAACATGTTTGCCATATATTATTTGAAATTACATGCACTAATAAAGCTGAAATATCACTATTACAGTCAGCGTTGTGTACAATCCTTGTCTTCAACTCTATAACTTGTGATTCCGTTTCGTTCCGCGAAGTGTAAATATCCCCTAGGATAATGATATTTAGCGGAACGGAACGGAACAAGATTTGTAACTGCCAACTTTCCCACATGAATCAGAGGCGGAGGACAAATGATGTCAGATTTAATGTCTTATCAAATCGGCACGGAGAACATTGCCCGCCCAAGGATCGAACTACCGACGCTCCTTCCTATTGATTTAAGCGGGCGAGTTAAAAACTTATATAATATCGTAAACAAATTAAATTTAAAACATGTTTGCCATACATAATTTGATTGTGCATGCAATATCACTATTAAAGTCAGCGTTGTGTACAAACCACGTCTTCAACTCTATAAATTGTGATTCCGTTTCGTTCCGCAAAGTATGCAGAAATGTGGAAGCTTTAAATGTATCAACGTAATATCATTTTAACCTTAATCATGTGGGGTGGGGTGGTGAACTTCTAAATGCAGTATTCTGCAATCTTGGTATAACAGCCCTATGTAATGGGGTAGATCAGGACTGTTTGAATAGTAAGTAATGTTGCAATTTTTTATGTTATGTATAACTCCACTGAATATGTCGTGTTTGGAAATAGGCGTTTTCATGGTTTTAACAAATTAAACGGTGTCAGTTTTGTTTTGTAAATACTAAAAGCTTGTCTTGTTCAGTTTTCCACCATGATTCATGCGAATAACAAGTCGCAATTTTTAAAATTAATACAATTTATCTGCTACGGTTGTTAATGCTGATACTGCCACTACTGTCCAAAGATCGTCAGTCCATTTCAAGTACGATATTGTATTAACACTTTAAAGCATTTTAAACGAAAATCTCCATGGAATACCACAGGTGGTAGTAGCATAGCTTGAATACAGTATGGGCTCATGTTATATTGCATGTTATACGTAAATGAGTTAAATATATTTTTACATGTTTTATTTGTTTCTGAATTATTTACTAAACAAATATTTACTCTTAGAGAAGTCTGTCAATTGTCCTTTAATTAAAAACTTATTAATCAAATAATACTAAAAATAATCAAAATACTTTAATTAAAAACTTATTTATCAAAAAATACTAAAAAATAATTAAAATAAACATATAAAAGCACATTGTTGTTGGCTTATTTACTTTATAGAAAAAAAAATGGATGAGGGGTGAAGTGTCTTACTGATTTTGGGGGGTGAAGTGTCTTGAGGGGTGAAGTGTCTTCAAAATTTGAGGGGTGAAGTGTCTGGAGGGTGAGGTGTCTTGCTACCGGGCTCATGGGCAGTATATACATAAATATATCACAATAACAATGTTTTCTGAGAAAAAAATGGTTTTTATTTTGACAAAATTCAAAGTAGTCATGTCCTTCAAAATCTCCTATTTAATATCAAAGCTTTAGCTCAATTTTGTGAAAAGTTGGACTTAAAGAAAAATTTAAACCAATAGCCACAATCAAGTAACAACAATACCTTATAATTATAATTTTTTTTAAATCAGATGAGCTAAAAATTATTAATTAACGTTATCCAGACTCTTCTGTCTATAATGTTTGCTAGCAGTTTTTTTTATAAAATGGATTTCTTATTTTGAGAAAGTGTAATTGTTACATCTCTATATGTGGTGGCTTACTTTTAAAAGGGGTACCCCGCAATCCTTAATTCTAATTATGTAAAGTCCTATATTTGTGTCCTTTTCCTATATTCCATACATTCATCCTTTTATTCATTTACTCATTCATTCATTTATAAACAAGTATGTACTAACCATTAGTACGGGCCTCAATCTTAAATATTCTATTTCCGCACTAAGTACCTTCACGCATGCGCACTCCTACTAAAAATTTTCATGGCGCAAGCCAAACTTCGTATTCATTCATAATAAATATTTTCTAAAAGCGTATTTCTGTATTTTTATAGGTAAATATAAATGTCTGTATTAATCCCATACTTGTTATTCTACATTTTGTCATTCATAATTTTGTGTCATTTGTCATTATTTTGTCTTTGCACTCCTACTAAAAATTTTTATGGCGCAAGCCAAACTTCGTATTCATTCATAATAAATATTTTCTAAAAGCGTATTTCTGTATTTTTATAGCAACCCTCAAGCCCAAAACCTCTTAGCAGCACCTTTCCCATATCGTAAAAGTAAACTGCAACAAATGGCGCCCAACGTGGGGCCTTAAGGTTAAAGTTGTAAAAGGCGCATTTTAATGTCTGTTTTGGTACAAATTGGCCTAAAACAAATTGGTATTTTCCACTGTGTACATGTCACCAATATTTGTGTGAATTCCCCGTATTTCCTCAGAAATTTGGTAAACATGACTGTATCACCCGTAAAAATGTAAACAACGGTAAAATTTATTGTTTACAAAGGTTTTATTAATATAACAAGCTTGTTTAACTGTTTTAAACATCATCTTTATTAAAAAAACGTCAATATATACAAAATTTATTTATTCATTGTCAAATAGTTCAAATTACAATACAATTCAACCTACTTTCATTTTAAAGTAACATTGCAACAAAAGTAACTAAAATTTGTTTGTTTTGTAAATACCCTGCAAAACCCAGGAAAGAACGAAGATTTTTAATGGACTGTTAAAAAGCAATTATACCCAAAGCTTTAGATTGCTGGGATACTGAAACCACTGAATATGAAAACTGGCCGAAATATTCACACAAAAAAGTGTTATTTTAGTACAGCTTGATGAGCAACGACCTTCAAATGTTGTGATAATAAAAAAAGTTAAATATTCTTTTTTTTTATTAAGTCCGTTTCACTGAAAATATAGATCTTCACCTAAATTTAATATTACCCAAACCTATTCTGATTAGGACCGTTCAGAACCAGGTCTTGTTCTGACAAACGAGCCTTCTAATGTTAAATGGGTTCAAAGATAAAAAGGTAAGGATATCGTATAGCAATACAGACTCAATTCTACGGAGGAATATTGAGTTATCTATTCTAACGGTATTCAGTCACATAAAAATGTTTTTATATGGTTACCCGTGTGTGTGTACTAGTTTGTTACCCAGGAAGCAGTCTCGAAAAGGATTTCGGCAGTGTCGTGAAAAGGAAAGCAGAAAAGACCAGTTACAACAAACAAAGAAATTTAACATAAATGTTTGTATTATCCATTGACCATTATCCTGTGTTTCTAATTTTAAAGACCTTTAATTATGACTGAGAAATATGTTATATCAGTGACCGGGCACAGCGATACAGTCACAAGTTTATCAAATCTGTATATAAATATAACCTAAATATATTGAAAGTTGAAACAAATACTTATACTCGTTTATGCATAATGATAGTAGCCTATATGTTTATTTAACAGAGAAATTATATTTTAAAACGTATTAATTTTCATGACACCTTTTTCCGTTTTTATTTAATTAATTTATATACATCTAGAAGTTTTTGAACTGTTGATACATTGTAACACCTTCCACTTTTGTCTACCTACAAATGCGTAATCTATTTACATATTGATATGTCGTTTAAAAATTTATTTCTTCATGTTCAATTAGCCACAATATACATAACTGTGGCCACTACATGCATAACTGTTGCAAAAAAAAGACAGTTCCAAAAAAATAACTTTCCCCGGTCTCGCCTACAACTCTGTGGTCTTGGAGAAAACGAGGGGCGGACAAATTCTAAACTCTAGTCTTGTTCACCTTATTTCCTTTCGAATGATACAAAAATAAAATTTGTGGAAAAATAATTTTTCTAACAAATGCTCAAATATTCAGACAAAAGGCAAAGATTTACTAATAGGAAGAATATTAATCGAAAGAGAAAATAAATCAGTATACTTACTTTACTAACTTCTCTTCCCGTCAAATTATTATATTCCCTGAACTTGTGGTCCAACCGTTTTTCTTTCAAAATGTATTTATATATTTTTCTTTCTATATATTTGCATTGTACATATTGTAAAAATTGAAAGGAATAAAATTTGTTTAAACTAATTATATTCCCGAAATTTTGTGAAACAACCGCGGCAATATGATTGCATGTGAGTAAAGTCGGGCCATCTGAACATATTTTATAATTTGCCAAGGTGAATATTTTGGCACATTGCGTAAAGTTGGTCACTAGCGTATCGTTCTTCAGTGCCGTCACCATGACATGTCTTAATTGTCAATTAGTGGAACATTAGCTAAGCTGGAGTTGTGCCGCATGCTGAAATAAAGTATGGGATGCACCACACGATCAAATGCAATTTTCCTTTTTTTCCTTTTTGTGTTTCGTGTTTTTGTGGCTGAAACAATTATCTTTACACTCGAGAATTTACAGAGAAAATCTCTTATACAACGCTCATGTCGCCAAATCATACATCGCAGGTGCCGTACTGTAAAAGATAATTTAATATCTTCATACACGTAGAGCACAGTAATGTCATTTAAAATACTTTATATAAGTGTTAAATTGGAGAACTAGACATTTATATTTTGGGCAACTTGGATCATTCAATATACATGTACATAAATTTGGAGGTGTGGTTATGCTCTGTATTGTGGAATACTTAGGACTGTGTTCAATAAATATGTCATTAGGTCAGAGTTAAATAATCACCGATGATTGTGACATGGCTGTTGATGATGAATTACGCTTGCAGCAGGACATATTTGTTTCTTGTTGCCTATTTAGCTCACCTGAGCTCAATGGTGAGCTATTGTGATCGGTCATTGTCCGGCGTCCGTCTGTCTGTCCGTCCGTCTGTTAACATTTACCTCGTATACACACTTACAGGCTTCACTATTCAAGCAATCTTAAAGAATGATGATCAAAATGTATCCATTTAAAAAAAAGTTCATTGTACATGCAGTCTTGATCTAATTTGACCAGAATGTATTCTTCTATGAAATGTTGGTTCCTTTCGAAATTGGTTTAGGTCAGGTCAAAAAATAGGTCGTGAGCTTAGTTATTTACAAAAAGTAACAGAGAAGCCATGCAGCACATCATTGAAGTCTGAGACTTCTTGCTTATTAGAACTTAAATGAATACCTGCGAAACACTTTTATTAATCGTGAATGGAATGAAACACCAAAAACTGATTTTAAGAATAGTAATTACATTACACACTTTTCACTACATACTTGAATGTTTTGACGAGCAGCTATGTTACGACGTAGAATAAGTTACTCATGGTACAGTCACAAATCTTGTTCGGTTCCGTAAGCTAAATATCATTATCCTAGGGGAAATCTTGTTCCGTTCCGTTCCGCTAAATATCATTATCCTAGGGGATATTTATACTTTGCGGAACGAAACGGAATCACAATTTATAGAGTTGAAGACAAGGATTGTACACAATGCTGACTGTAATAGTGATATTTCAGCTTTATTAGTACATGCACATTCAAATTATATGGCAAACATGTTTTTAAATTTAATTTGTTTACGATAATAATATAGTTTCCAACACGCACAGCTTAGGTCTGTAGGTAAGAGCGTCGGTTTTCGGATTGCAGAGTCGCAAGTTTGATCCGGGAAGTTGGCAGTTACTTGCGGAGAACAGGTACGTACGGGTACAGAATCCAGGAACACCGTTTAGGTTAACTGCCCATCGTTACATAACTGAAATACTGTTGAAAATGGTGTTATAGTTTCCACATTTCTGTATTTTATTAATATGTTGTGATTTCTAAAAGTGACGAGTCTTCATTAGCAGGATATGTAGCCTGCGATTTTGTTTATGCATCATGAATGATTATTTATATGTGAAGTTTATACAAGCATTATAAAGGAGGAAATGGGTACACAATGCTGACTGTAATAGTGATATTTCAGCTTTATTAGTGCATGCACATTCAAATTATATGGCAAACATGTTTTTAAATTGAACTTGTTTACGATAATTATATAAGTTTCCAACCCGCCCGCTTAGATCACAAGGTAGGAGCATCAGTGTCGCGAGTTCGATCCTTGGGTGGGCAATGTTCTCCATGCCGATTTGATAAGACATTTAGTCTGACATCATTCGTCCTCCACCTCTGGTTCATGTGGGGGAAGTTGGCAGCTACAAATCTTGTTCCGTTCCGTTCCGCTAAATATCATTATCCTAGGGGATATTTATACTTTGCGGAACGAAACGGAATCACAATAAATAGTATTGAAGACATGGTTTGTACACAACATGTACAATCCATAGTTTCCAACCTGCACACTTAGATCTGTAGGTAAGAGCGCCGGTCTTCGGATTGCAGAGTCGCAAGCCGTTCGATCCTCGGGCGGGCCATTTTCTCCGTGCCGATTTGATAACACATTGTGTGTGACATCATTCCTCCTCCATCTCTGATTCATGTGGGGAAGTTGGCAGTTATTTGTGGAGAACAGGTAAGTACGGGTACAGAATCCAGGAACACCGTTTAGGTTAACTGCCCATCGTTACATGACTGAAATACTGTTGAAAACGGTGTTATAAGTTCCACATTTCTGTATTTGATTTATATGTTGTGACTTCTAAAAGTGACGAGTCTTCATTAGCAGGATAGGTAGCCTGCGATTTTGTTTATGCATTATTAATGATTATTTATATGTGAAGTTTATACAAGCATTATAAAGGAGGAAATGGGTATTGAATAACAAATCTCGTTCCGTTCCGTTCCGCTAAATATCATTATCTTAGGGGATATTTATACTTTGCGGAACGAAACGGAATCACAATAAATAGAGTTGAAGACATGGTTTGTACACAATGCTGAATGTAATAGTGATATTTCAGCTTTATTAGTGCATGCACATTCAAATTATATGGCAAATATGTTTTTAAATTTAATTTGTTTACGATAATTATATAAGTTACCAACCCGCCCGCTTAGATCAATAGGTAGGAGCGTCGGTGTCTAAGTTCAATCCTTGGGCGGGCAAATTTTTCCGTGCCGATTTGATAAGACATTTAGTCTAACATCATTTGTCCTCCACCTCTGATTCATGTAGGGAAGTTGGCAGCTACAAATCTTGTTCCGTTCCGCTAAATATCATTATCTTAGGGGATATTTATACTTTGCGGAACGAAACGGAATCACAATAAATAGAGTTGAAGACATGGTTTGTACACAATGCTGACTGTAGTAGTAATATTTCAGCTTTATTAGTGCATGTAATATCAATTTATATATGGTAAGCATGTTTTCAAATTTAATTTGTTTACGATGATTATTTATATTTTTTAGAATTTTATATAATACAAAATGAGTGTACTGGAAATGACGGCCATTCGATACATATCAAAGAGGTCCTGATATCGCCAAAAATATTTAGATTGTCAACTCATTTTTTTTTCATTCGTCAGTTTATATGAATAATAAATATTAAATTACTGCAACAAGTGCAAAACATTTAAGTATATAAATTTTATGGCGATAGGACTTCCTATTTTGACTAAGTCAAGAACATAGTTTTTGAAACAGGTTGCATGTAATAAATTCGTGTACCTGTTATATACCAGGATGAAAAAATCCATTGACAAGAAAAAATAAATCTTGTTCCGTTCCGTTCCGTAGAATATCATTATTCTATTGGATATTTATACTTTGCGGAACGAAACGGAACAACTGTTTGCAGTCCCGAAGATTTTATATAATTAATGTCCATTTAGAAGTGGGTATTCAGATGGTTCAGTTCGAAAAAGGCTTAGATCGACTGTTCGCTAGGCAGTTTCAATATTTCATTATTTTTATTTGATATATTTACATATTAGTAAAAAATTGCTGTGCCCCGTGTGGTGCCTCAATGTTTGTTCCGTTCCGTTTCGTTCCGTTCCGCAAAGTATAAATAGCCGAAAGCATGTTACATAATGATGGATGATAATTTTCTTCCAGAAACTGATTGAGGGTTCATTTGGAATCATTTTTCATTAAAAATCAGCTTATATGTTTTGTATCGATCTGAAGCTACTTGTGTTCTTTTTGTATTTCTTTATAGTTGAGTTTTTTGTGGGTTTTTTATTAGTCATAACCTTAAGTATTTATTTTGAAAAGGTATAAAATTAAAATTGAAGAGATGTGTCATATGTAAATATATGCATTGGCATTATGATCTGAACACTGTTTCATGAGTCTATTAGTCTTACAACATTGAAACTGTGGTGAATTTAAAAGCTCTCGTCTCTTTGGAAATGCTTGTTTTTATGTTCATGAATTTAATCAATTTCTTGCATTGAATAAATCACTTCAGATGTAATCATCTTGTTTTTTTAGTTTACTTGGCACAATGTGCCCGAGTGACCTATTACTAGTCTACCTCTCAACGTCCCGGTCGTTACAACATACAAACGACACTTTGTCAATTTTGTTTAACATTTGGGGTAGATATTCTTTGCATGAGGCGTTACCAAACTTTATCCATGCAAAACTATGATTGCTACTGCAACAAATGTGAAAAACTTAAACTTTGAAAATGTTCCTAATACCATATGGCCTAGAGCTTAGATAGTTTGCATGTAGGATTTTAGTAGACCTCTAAAGTCTTTGCCCAAAGGTGGGCAGGTTAAAATCGCACCGTTTTTCTTTCCGTCCGTGTGTCCGGCATTCCTTTATTTCGTATTCGGGCTGTAACTGTGTCATGCATGAAGGATTTTCAAATAATATGGAAGTATTGTCCAGCACCAGAAGGCAACGTGTCGGGTGCAAGACCCACGTCCCTACCTCAAAAGCCAATATCCTGACCCTGGGAATTTTAAGGTCGTGGAATACTGTACGGTCTATACCTGTAGATTCTACTGTATACAGGGTAACCCTGCCGTGCATGGAAATATTTCAGAATTACAAGGCACAATTGTTGAGCACATAGAGATGACATATCACGCACAAGTACCTCTTCCTTCTGTCGAAGGTCAATGTCTCACTTGGAGGTCATCGTGTATCTATATGCACATACTTATGTCAAGAATGTAACTCTGTTACATTGAAGGATTTTAAAATGAATTGGGAAATGTTCAGCACATGGAGATAGAAAGTGATGCGCGCAAGTACCGGGTCCACAACTTGAAGGTCATTGTCACAGACTGTTGGATACTCTTATGAGAGACAGCTCTTGTTTTATCTTTTATTATATACATACTTACAACTTTGAACATGTTTTATGTAGTTTTTCAGTTCATCTCATTCAGGGAAGACAGCTTAAGCCAGGTGACCAGTATGACACACCGGTAGTCAGTTTTGCTTTATCTAAAGCACTATTTGTGAGTTACGTTTGTGTCAAACCCATTTCTGGGTCTTTGGTGCCATATTTTAGTTTTATCCTACCATCACTGCTTTATTTGTACAAAATCGGCCTGTCGTATAAACATGAGGTTTACACGACAGGCAAGCTTTACACGACATGGCAACGGTCTGCCATACTGACATTCTTTTTTTAGCCGCCATTTTTAAACTTTTAATCGGCTATCAAAGTGATTTTACAACGCTACAACTCATATCAATGTGCCATTTTACACATGCTTTTATAGCTAGTACTAATATTGTCATTTTGTACAAAATCAAAGATGAATGACAAGTCTTAAATCATTTTGGATAGCTTTACGAAAAACTTTCCTCACTGGCCTTAGCAACAGCTGATGACGGACTACTTTCATGACCTAGTTTGTCGGCCATGAAGTACATGTAAACAATTAAACATTGATTAAAATGCTGACACAATAAGAATACAAACATGAGTTTTCTTTTGTATAATTATTTAATTTTCAACATCAACAAATGTCATTTTCAAAATACATAAATACTGGTAGATCTAATCATGATTTTTTCTCAATTAAGAAAATGTTGTATTAAATTGTCAAAATTGATTGTTTCACTGTTTTTAATCTTTCTCTCTCTGCCAAAATATACAGTAAATGTATCTGATTTTAACTAGAATGAACTAGAACTGTGGAGAAAATTGAATGTTTGTGCACTTTAACACCCATGATGTTGCAAGTTTGTGTAAATTTATCTAATTCTTAAAAAACTGCTAATATTTAAGAAAAATGCATGCATGACCTTCTGATAAACCATTGCATGTTGTTGCATTTAAAGGGTTTATCCCAAGCATGTTTTTATTATATAGACCCTGACCAAATGGTTAAATATCCAAGTATTTGATTGAAAATTGAATGTCTGTGCACTTTAACACACATGATGTTGCAAGTTTGTATAAATAGATTTAATTCTTGAAAAACTGCAAATATTTAAGAAAGATGCATGCTTGATCTGCTGACAAGCCATTGTTGTTGAATTTAAAGGCTTTATCCCAAGTATGATCTTCTTATTATATAGACCCTGACCAAATGGTTAAATATCCAAGTATGTGATTGAAACATGAACTGTGGTAGGCCTATAACCAAAGAGTCACTCAGTGATCATTTTCATGTAGATATGTTTTTCTTAAAATTATAACATTAATCTCCATGCATCACAAACATAAACAAGAACTTATCAACATTTAGCCATTTAGTCATAAAGTCACTAATCAACTCCTGTGTCTTACTTCTTTAAAGTTCTTTCTAATAATTTTCAGCTTATCATACATTGTAAGTTATGATAGGCCATTAGGGTAGGTATTTTTTTGTCACTGGAAGGATTGAAGTTTGGCAGTGTATGCAAGATTTGAAGTCCTTTCTTTTAATATGATATTGTACAATATTATTTATTTGAGTCACTCAGTCACTGTGTCAATCATTCCATCAGGAAACATCTGGTCTAGAAATTACGGGATCACAGTATTTCTTGAATAAAAGATGTTATCCCAAAGCTATCATTGAATACAGTTTGTATCCTTGTATATCTGGCACGAATGACTCATATTTAAATCTATATTCCACTTGTTTTTTGCAACTTGGTTTTTGCTCCAGTCCATCTCTAAACTAAGAGTCCTGTTTCCAAAGAGAAACAAATGATGTTCGAATCTTCTATCAGCAACTGTTGACTACATGTCTCAGACCAACCGAGTCGGTATCGAGCACCTAAGCGCGTCCCGTAGATCTACATGACATTTCTATTTACCACAGTCAGCTCCAGTCCAGGGTCCAGTTCAGCGACACCCCACCCACTCGCACTTATAGCACATATTAGAATCTATACAGTTTTATGGTGCAGTCTTCAGTTTTCAAAATGTCCATATTTATAAATGCAAACAGTAAGTAATCGTGGTTATCACCTGAACTGCTGAATGGCTAACAAGGTTTAAAATCCGGTATTTTTAGTAAATATTTCACGTCATCACTGTTCATGACACATGTTGTATTGACTGACGTCACTTATAAATATGACTAGCACAGTAGCAGAAATTAATAAAGCATAGGTACGAGTAAAGTTTATCTCATTCAGTTTAAAATAGCTTAAAATAACAGTTTTAGGTGTTGAGCTTTTTAAGTTTTATTGTTGCATGTTGTTTCATTTCAGTCTAACACGGACGTGTTTGTGTAGTGTATTAACTTGATCGAAATAAATGTGTAACTGGGTTGTGATGTAATGTATTCATACGCGTCATAGCGACAGACACTTTTAAAGCTGGAATTTAATCTTAATTAATAAAAAAAACGAAAAAGACATTTTTTATGTAAAAGGTAGGATAAAAAGAATATTAGGTTACTGTCTTAGTGTGATTGAATTTATTAGGCTCGTCTCCGAAATGTTTATACGGCTCGGCAGAGCCTCGCCGTATAAACCTTTCTCCAACTCGCCTAATAAATTCAATCACACTAAGACAGTAACCTAATATTCTCTATATCTAGGCCCTCAATTTCTAATCTTAAATATTGCCCAAAAAATAGCCCTTTTTTTGTCAGAAGGTGCTGGACAGCCCGAAGTTTGTATAAATCATGTCCCTGGGATCAAAACCGCCCCCAGTTGTTATTTTTCACATAGACATGTACATTATGTATGTGAAATAACCAAAACTTTAAGGCTTACAGCTTAAACTTTGATACAAATCATTGTATAAGAGTCCACTATCAACCTAATGTGTCTGTTTATCTATGTGCTACTTTTTGTTAGTCGCCAACACCATTAAACTGTAAAATTTTCTTGCAACAAATTCGCACTGAACAGTCTACTATATATATGTATAAGTTAGAGTTTATTAAGTCAAATTTTAACAATTAAAAAAAACCTAAGGGAGCGAGCGGAAGCGAGCGACCGGGGTTTCTTAATAGTTAAAATTTTACTTAATAAACTCAAACTTACTTAGTGTTTAACCTCATTTGACCTTACATGTATTGTGGCACGGACCTTTTTTGTATATAGGTCCATGATTGTGGGCGGAGCTAAAGTGTTCTATTTAGAGCGAACTCTTAATAAATTAAGTGATTTCAGTAGGTAGTTTTAATAAAAAAGAAAGACGTTTATTTGAAAATTTGAGCGATTGGATTGGTGGGCAAATGGGGTCAAACACTAAATTATTGTAGATTTTTAAATTCAGCAAATTATTTTGTTTTCTGACACTGCTTTGGGGCGAAAAGGGGTCTAATAATGCTGGGGCAAACCACTTGTTGCTACCTTCCACTCGCTTTCGGTGATCATTTATAAACAACTATATATATACATTTGTATATACACGTTGAAAGACCGTCTTCTGGTAAATTTCTCTGTCACTGCATTCCTACTAAAAGGCCTCTAAGCCCTTTACGTTTGCGAGTAACGTTCCGGAGCATATTACGTAAAAGGGGGTAATTAAAAATGACCCGATAGGTCTGATTCTTTATTTTTTTATAGTAGACCTAAATATATCATTTATACCCGTTCAAAGTGGACTTTTCGGAGCGGACCTTTAGAACTACTACTGAACCTTTGAGACCGCGCGGAAAAAAAGGAAAAAGGCCTTCTGCAGATGCCCTGGTGCGCCTTGGTTAGACAGGTTAAAAGACCAGACCAACGGAAAGGACCGATGTAATGTTACGAACTGTACCGGAAATTTCCGTCTAGTAAGTCTAAAATGACGACTGCTTATATTTTATTTCGTTATTATCATCACATGTACAACAACAGTTGATATTTTATTGAAAATAAAACAATACTACATGTATGAAGAAGTACGAAATATTTGAAATAAATAGAAATTATATAACATCATGTGTAATAGAAAATATAAATCAAGTTCACTCTTTTTCAGCTAAAATATAATTTAGGTACTTTGAAATAACACCGTACAATGATTATCCTAAGATATGGACGGACTGAAAACCAATGACCCATTAGTGTGACCGTGAGCCGGTTAGAGGTAAGGTTACTGACTTTCCGCGTTGTGGACACCGTAAGTTCGAATTCGGGGATGAAATTTTTTCAAAATATTTTTAACGCTATGACATTGTTTTCTTTGCTATTCATATTATTATTACATAGATTTGTGTCACTTAGTTCACTTTCTTGTACTTTTTAATTAAAGTGTTTATATATGTATTTTTCGCTTCCCTTTTTTTACAATACGTATAGATCTGTACAAAGAGTTTAAAGTCCCAGGACCACATTAACAAGTAGCTCTTACTTTACCAAGAAAGATGTCTTATCGGCGGTAATGACCTTTATTTGTACCAAAACATTCATAACTTTACTTTTTTAAATCGCTGTACATGTACATGTTAGAAATATAGAGTAGTATGTTTTTAATGATGTTGCAAAAATTAAAAAAACATGGATCTATCATTATCCTACCAGTGTCATTGTAAAACTAAGGGCCGGTGAACACTAAATCTCTGAGTTTTTCAGTCTCTTCAACATTCTGTGTTCTTTGTGTTAGTTCTTGGTAATGACTAAGAATGGCACTTTCGATAGCTGTGGCTACCAAATTAGTCCCCGTGAAGCTCAGATGAAGACCGTCTTGACTCAAATGCTCTGAAGTGAAATTGGAAATTGTTATGAAGTCCAACCAGGAGAAAAGGGAGCACACTTCCGTCAAAGTGAAGTTGACTGACTCAGCCATTCTGTTGTATCCTTTTATAAAAGCCTTGGTGTATGAGGTGGAGCCATTCTGTTTCCTCGGCAGTATAGGCGATACCAGAATCTTTGCACTGCAAATACGAAAGACATTCATTATGCATAATTACAAAAGAAATATATATCTTCGTAAAACAACGTGTTGCGAAGTGAAAATAGTAAAGTATATGGCATCACAAATACAAGTATGCAAGGCACATAATAAACGCACACTATTGTAATGTAAAATACACTCTTCCTTGACGTAAACACTGACACGACCCTTTCAACACTTTAGTAGCGTACAGACAGACAGGATGTCATTCAAATGAAAATCATGTTGTTCAATTGGTAGGCCTATAACTGTTCTCCGTTCCTTTCATATGACGTACATACAGTTGGTCATGTGGTATGACAGATGGACAGACGGATGGTGAAACTGATTTCTCAATATCAGCACACGGGCGATACAAACAGGTTGTTTGGTTAAATTTTAAGCGGAACAATATTTTTTAGATTAACTCAGGAAAATGTAAATTACCTTGGGTTGACTGAATGGATAGACTCGCACAGGTCTTGGAAGCGTTCAACAATGGTACGGTGATCGTTGCCAGTTATGTCATTTGCGCCAAGAAGTATAGCAATGACCTGCAGAAAAAAAAGTACAAAAATGTATCAAAATCTTTACTCTTGCTTTAAGTTTGCTGTATACATGTATGCATGTTGTTGACAGTGAACGGTTTCAATGAATTTATAAAAAAAAAATTATTTCAAGCCGCACAGTTTGGTAAGGTTGCGATGTCAACCAGAATTATGCATTTCATAGCATTTCATAGAAAATTATCCAGTGAACATTTCCACGTTCATCACAGCACCGTAAATAGTCTATCAGCGAGCGTCATGTTTTTTATCAGTGTAAGGGAGACAACTTCCGGTAACATGAGTTGACGTTTACCATTTGATTTAATTGAAACATGATTAAAAGAGCACCGGTCTTTACATTTTGTGTAAGTTAATCACTTTCTCGAATATTTGCAATAACGTAAAGATGTCGTTTGCTCCAACGATTTTCTATGTGACTTTTGTACTAATTGATTTACTCTCGATCGTGACACTTCAACTACTTCTTACTGTATGAACGTTTTACCAAAATTGATACATGTATTTCTTTCCTACTTATGGAAAAGTAAACTGTGCATGTATACGCATATTTACGATTTCAACGAACGAGGTATTGCAGATTTGTATATCTGACACTATCCAAGAGCGAATCTTACGAATTTCGCGATAGTTTCGTTTTCGGGCAGATTCTGTATGCTTTCTACTCGATCCTTGCCGTGAAACATGGCTTACATGTATACATAAAATGACCGTTTGAAAATTATCGTTGAAAGCGTCATAACTGCTCTATAATGGATTGGAATAGCAGTTAGTATGCATCATTCACCTATACATGTATACATTCCTGCCAAGTTTCTACGAATGCAGTCACAGCACTAAACAATTGTACTACTGCCTGCATGAAACGGCTATTTGAAATTAACAAACAGCAATTACTCAGACAGCACAGTTAGTTTAAACAGTATTTATTTCAATTTTGCGTATCATATACATACATTCGATTGTCAAATACATATACGGGATTGAGAAGTAAGTTGAAGCAACTTTTGTAATCTCTCTCCTGACACAGCACAGTTAACAACCAGGAATTGTCAGAAACAAATGGATTTAGTTTTAACTTCAATAGTTTACATCAGTTAAAAAAACAAGTGTTTGCATCTTATATTAAGTACGCGCGGTGACTGTTTCATAAAGTTCTGACCGGTATTAGAGCCGAGAGTATGTTGCCGTCAAATGTCGCAAGCGGAATTCGAACTCACGACCTCCGGGTGCTCTCCTACTCTCGTTATTAAAGATTCACATAAAGTTTCAGTTAATTCCGGCCAGTGCATGGGTGGCGGACAAAACGGATACTATATAATGCATAACAAAACTGTGACGGAAAACTATTTCCTACTCGCTTTCTCCACATTGTCTTACATGTGGAACATCACTCTCTTACACTATCGTTATCATTACATTCACGATAGAAAGTGTAAGGAACGGTAACTCTGCAAAGAAGATTGGCGTAACATATCAACAACCAACGTCATGCCTAATCCAGGCGTACAACGTCAAACTTTTTACGTAGGATTTTTTATCACTAGATGCACTTATAGATCTAACTAGTAGATGGAGTATTGTCATTCGGTGCGAAGTCGCCTATTGGTTTAGAACAATATATAAAGAAGAGTGTACACATTTACGGTTTGATAAAGGTAATAGATTGAAAATAACGAATGGAACGTGTATACCGCAGATACAGCTACATAGATCTAAGTGTGACCTTGACCTTTTGAGTAAGAGGCTGGGTATTGTTTGCGACACATCCTATGGTACGGGTATTACTACAGTCCATGCATGTACAAGCTACAGAGAGGACATGAGATATTGCTATATAACACTATGTGAAAGGGTTTGAGCCTTAAGTGTGACCTAGACCTTGGGTCAAACCTGTGATGTTACATTGAAATTGGTCCATGCATCAGTGCGATACAGAGCAGATGGGAAATATTGCAATATAACATTAACTTACATAGTTTGAGACCTTGGGTATGATCTTGACCCGCGGAGAAGGTGACTGGGTGCTGTGCATGACACACCCTCATCACATGGGTAACAAACGTGTAACGTTTAATCAAAATCGATCCATGCATGTGGAAGTTACATTTCAGAAACGAAATTGCAGACGGACGGACGGAACAGCCAAAACATACAGTCCCCGAACCGGTCCTATAACTGGTAGGGGGACTAATAACAGCTGCAAGAGAATGTGTATTTTCATCAACCCGATTTCTTCAAGAAATTCTCTTGACAAATGTCATTCTGCAATATAATGTTAGTCGAACCCGTAATCATGTTGTTTTTCATTCTGACGTTAATATTAAATTAACTTATCCCAAATCCGCCACTCGCTACTTGCCACAAGTTTGCTACTTGCCATTTGCTACTTGTCGCTTCCTACTTGCCACTCCCTACGACATAGGGTAACGTGCATGCACTCCCGACTTCAAATGTGCGCCATTACTTTGTCTTTAAATTGTATGTTTCTGAGTGACCAAGCTAAGTAGGTCTTGTACTCAAATAGCAAAGCCCGCACCAGTTGAACGGTTTCAATATTTTCTTTTTCACGCAACTTGCCACTTGCTACTTATTTTTGAAAATTTTGAAACAATTTTACTGGTGTGGGATTTGCTGTTTTAGGGTAATTTTGATTGCAAATATAGCTTTATATTGTCCTATATATAAATAAGCCTTCGCGTTACCCATTTAATATTTCATATTTTAATTATATTTGCGTTGATACAAGTTAAATGTAAGTGGCAAATGGCAAGTAGCAAGTGGCATGTCCCAACCCGCATTTTCCAAAAACGAAGATCAGCACAAACAACGCATAAGTTTACCATTGGAAACAATGAGTTAGAACTTGTTAGACTTTTTTCATACTATCTCGGACTTTACAATCAAAGTTAAAATTAAAGTCATTTTCTATTCATTATTTTAGGAATGTCGGACATGCATATTAACTTCTCGGAAAAGCATTGTCACCTCTTTATCAGAACGCAGACGATAAAAATGCGCAGACTGACGATCAGAATGAAGTTCACAATGACAGTTGAACAACTTAAACAGTAAATTCATATCAGTGACTTCAATAACAGACAAACCACTTATTTTCATTATCAGGCAATAACAGGTGAATACAATGCTTTTGTAGTGTGCTGTGCAGTTTCACATTTTGCTTTATATAGTCACTTCTACTTAAAAATACATCTACATGTATAGGCCTCTATTAATTTACTACATTCAATTTGTCATTTTATATATAAATTGATAATTTCTTAATCTTCCTTTTGGAAAATAGATATTTGAAAAAAGTATCTATAAAATTTCTTAAACAAATATTACATGTTAGATATCAAACCGCTAATGTATCTGCATACGGTGAACTTGGAAAAGTACCATTATATGTTGTTAGAAAAAGTAGAATACTGAAATAATGGTTTAAAATAGTTAATGCCCCTGATACACTAGTTTATAAATGTTTCATTGACCAGGTAAATAGTAATAGCTTCAGAGGTCAAAACATTACTTTATGATCTAGGTTTTACCTTTTTATGGGACAACCAATCTGTGACGAATATGCAATTAAATAAAGTTATTGAACGATTGTAAGGTCAGTATTACCAACAGTTCTTTGCTATGTTAAATAATATGCCTAAATAAAATACTTATAAATCTATTAAAACCCAAGTTTGTCAAGAAAAATATTTACCATGTGTTAAAAATGATTTCATTGTATTGCTTTGTCAAGGTTACGAAGCTCCGAAGAGGGAAGATTTAGAAATATTGAAAGATCGGAAAGGACATGTTTGTATTGTAATATGAATGTCGTCGAAAGGTTCTAAGAAAAGAATGTCTGTCACTGGCCATCAGTGCAAAAATTTCGTAAATTGTTTAATTCAAATCAAACAGGTGTCATTTGTAAACTTTGCGAGCGACCGTGGTTTCTTTGTTGTTAAAATTTGACTTAATAAACTCTAATTAACTTACTAAGTCTAGTTTAAGTACAATTCTAACACGATCCGCAACTTTTCGTATATAGATATAGAGGGAAAGAAGCTATACATTATTTTACGATAAAATACAGATCACGTTTCCCACGGGCAAAACGTGGGGTAAATGTCGCACGCGTCCAATCGCATTCCGTGCTTGTAAGTTACTATGGAATGTTGCTACGCGTCGAACATAGTTCGTGGTATTTTTTAAAGACTATTTCGGGGTCTCCCTAATTACCGACAAGAACAGACGAGAACCGACAAGAAGATATATTTTGGTTTTTAATGATTTTACATGTATTATTTCATTTTAAAACGTTAATTTAATCATATTTCAATAATATTTTTAATATATAGTGAGTTTTTCTTCAATTTTGCATACCGACAAGAAGCTAGAGCTACATACTGTAGATAAACGTATTTGGTACCGTCAAGAAAATCTTTGTATTTTAGTGATATTGTGTTATGAATTTAAAAAGAATTTAATAAAAAAGTAATTTCTAAGCTATTTAATCATAAACAAATTTGATGGTTGTTTGATATTTAATTCATATTCAGTACCGACAAGAAATCAGTGCAACCGTCAAGAACTGTGATGTCATACTGATGCTACCGACAGTAAGAAATTCTGCTTATTTCATTGTATGTGTGCATGTTATTTACATAAGTTATGTTAAATAAACATTGTATGGAATATTTTCAGAATGGTTTAACAATGATATATCATGTATATTCTTTTTTACATACCGACAAGAAATTCGCACTACCGTCAAGGAGGCCAGTTACATCTTTCAGTTACCGACAAGAAAAATATAGGCTTATTTCCGTACCGACAAGAAATCAGTGCAACCGCCAAGAACTGAGTTGACATACTGATGAAAACCGACAAGAAGAAATTCTGCATAATTCATTGTATGTGTGCTTGTTATTTACATACTCGCTCTGTTTTTACTTACCGACAAGAAATCCGCACAACCGTCAAGGAGACCAGTTACGCCTTTCAGTTACCGACAAGAAAAAAAACAGGCTTATTTCAATAACTTTTTACTGACATTATCATACTATATATGATTTGTAATTATTCTGTTTAATGTCACGATACATTTCCATGTCGACTATTCTTAGTATTAAGTTATGTTAGATTTTATTCAAACTTAATAATCTTCATTAAACTAATTTTATTAATTACTGAAAATAATATTTGATGGTTGTTTGATATTTACTTAATATTCCGTACTGACAAGAAGTCTGTGAAATTAAGAATTGATATTACACAATGATGTTACCGACAAGAAGAAATCTGCATATTTCATTTTTTGTGAACCGACAAGAAGATTTTTTTATTGATTTTACATGCATCATTTCAAATAAAAATGATAATTTAATCCTATTTCAAGTATTTTAAAGCATTTTCAATAATATATTTTACTATTAAATGAGTTTTTCTTCTATTTGGCATACCGACAAGAAGCTAGCCTTATTGTAGATAAACGTATTTGGTACCGTCAAGAAGAAAATCTGTGTATTTAGATTTGATTTTATGTTGTCAGTTTAAATGTGACCTTTTTTAAGGGTATTATAACTTTAATCATGCTATATATGATTTGTATTTCATACATAAGCTACGTTAATAAACATTTACTGTAATCACAATATTTGCAGAATGATTAACAATGATTTTCATGTATGTTGTGTTTTAACTTACCGACAAGAAGTCAGCGCTACCGTCAAGAACACCAGTTACACATTTTTGTTACCCACAAGAAAAAAATAGGCTTATTTCAATTATTTTAAACTGTTTAATAATACTATGTGATTAGTAACAATTGTTTTCAATGTTAACAATGAGATTTCAACCGTATCTTATTTCTGTTGAGCCTTTCTTCAAATTTCCATACCGACAAGAAACTTGTATAGTTCTGTTTATAAAATATTTTGTTTACGAGAAACAATTAAGGTTACTTTTTACATAAGAATTTATACATTTTGCCAAGTTTGTGTAAATTTACTCAAACCAAACACAAGCGATTATCCGCTTATGTGACAGACACCTTGTTTGTTTCGAGCTTGGCTAAGTCCACGCGTACCGACCAAATACACGCTAATTAAGTTAAAGCTGGGCTTTTATGTTTTTCACACCTCACTTGAGTAAAGCGTGGATGCTCTAATTGAGTGAATGTCGGCATGGCCAATGCTCGTAATTTTTGCATTTCTAATTTATTCAATATTTTGGGTTTAGACAGATATTGGTGCTTATTTCATAATTGAAATACCAAAAGTGTAAAACTTAAAATTTTGTTAAGATAATGTCAATAATAAAATTTGAAATGGATTTTATTGGTAAAGAAATGGATAACACTGATTCAAAGGTAAGTGATATTTTTATAACTCCGTTTATCCTCGATTTCGTCTCATACTAATCTGTATTAGAAAATAAAGTTTTAACTAACCACACATATAATACTACTGTTAATTTCATCATCTTTTGAATATGTTATAAAATATTATTTTAATAGTGCAAGTAAAAGCACACAAAAAATGAAATACGCAGATTTCTTCTTGTCGGTAACATGATTGTGTAGTATAAGTTCTTGACGGTTGCACAGATTTCTTGTCAGTACGGAATATTATAAGTAAATATCAAACAACCATCAAATATTATTTTCAGTAATTAATAAAATTAGTTTAATGAATATTTATTCAATATTTTCTGTTTAAATTGACAACATATATTCAATAAAATACAAAGGTTTTCTTCTTGACGGTACCGGTTACGCTTATTACAGTAGCGCGAGCTTCTTGTCGGTACGCAAAATGGAAGATAAATTCATTAGATAGTAACTGTATTATTGAAATACTTCGGAAATACTTGAAATAAGATTGAATTATCATATTTATTTAAAATAATCAATGTTAAAACAATATAAACCAAAATATATCTTCTTGTCGGTTCTTGTCGGTTTCGTCGGTAATTAGGGAGACCGACTATTTCGTGTTAGAATCGAAATAATAAATGCATCTCTGTATTTTACCGTTTAATAAAATACAGGCAATCATTCGGATGCGAAAATTAAATCACTCGTGCTACGCACTCGTGATTTAATGACTACGCCTCCGAATTCCTGACTGTATTTTATTAAACGATAAAATACAGGGACACATTTATTATTTCTTAAATAATCCCGTGAAACAAGTTGATTTAATACCCTGGCCTCTCTAGTGAATAATGAAAACTAAACACATATGCACGAACATATCGTGCAGGTAGTGAATTGCTTCAATGATACTGCAATATACGTTTTTTTTTCATTCCATACTATAATATAAAGGCAAAGACCAGAGTAGCATATCAGTGAAGTTGCCTTAGTGAAGTTTTTCATAATGTACACATGTATACATATATTTGTTCATGCTAGTAGAAATAATATGCAAAGCATTTACATTAACACATGTATCTGATATTGTGTTTTAACCACTGTTCAATTATTTGTTATCTTTTGTAGCCGCCGATATAGAAACGGCGCCGAACATGTATGCTCATAAGCCGAAATAAATTGAATTGAACCTCTTTAAACATTTAATACAATGACTGACCTTGTACTCCGTGACGATATCCTCGATGTGATTCCAAACTTGATGAGTTTTAAATCCAGGGAATGCGTTCACTGATATTATTCCTGATTTAAAGTACTGATCTAAGTACTTTGCCTGACTGTGTCCTACAACAAGAGCCATTTTAAAAACAGCACAACTTACAAATACATGTACTATTAGAACTTTCCGTAAAATTACTAGTTAAATTATCCACTGATACCGTACAATTTTTATAGGATGTACATTGACAAATTGCAATTAATTGTGCTTCGAGTAATGACAATTAAACAACAACTTTTTAATTAAAACAAACATTAGTGTTTTACCTTGTGATGTGTCTTTTATCTTGTACAAAAAGGACACCGACAAAGTGATATTGTTCTTCGAGTAATGGCAAACTGGTATTACTTTAATTTGTTAGAAATAATAATTTGTTACCTGATAATTATCTTACTCTGTGATGCCCCTTTCATCTTTAGTAGAAGGATATGAACAAAGTGCAATTAAGTGTTCTCTTTGAGAATTAAAGTAGACTTATGCACATTTTTTTCAAGAAAAAAACCAGCTGAAATAGGTGTGTGTAAAAAGGGTAGTGGAAATAATAGCTTTTAACCCAATACACCAAAGTCTTCCTGCTACCAGTACGAAATAATAACTCCTATTTTGACTGGGAGAATCAGTTCAAAGAAACAACAACCGCATGCAGGAGTTGCCTCCTTTCCACTGCCGAAATCTCTACCTACAACAACAACTCTTATTTTATTTTTCCATTTTTTTTTCTAAAGCACCAACTTCAAATACTAATGCGGCATTATCATTAGTTTAACACATTTAAATGCACAGCAACCAAAAATTGCTTTTATAAAACTGTCACCAAAAATACACTACGTGCAGTAAGATGCGCATAATGCAAGGTCTTTCAAATAGTATGGTCCGGAAACGCCCTCTATAAATGTCTTATCGTACTGATAATCTTGTCTCGCCTGGAAGCGTTTATCACGCCGTGCATTTATCACGCCGAGCGAGTAAACTGGTATTTGTCCGATAGTTGTATGCAAAACTGCCCGTCATTGTGTCATTTAAATACCACATTTAATTTAAAAAATGGTATAATTGGAAAGCTGATGAAATTTTCTGTAAAACTGTGAAATTAAAACCTCTATATATAATTAACTATTATCTTTAACGCGAGTTAAACACGGTCCATGCTATTCCGTCTTGGGATGGTAATTTGACTCGCGATACTGGTCTTACAAAACTGTACGTTATTATGTTATAAAATAAAAAAACGAAAATCTAATTCATATCCGTTCAAAAATAACTCTTAATTTACATTTTAATTAGAAATTTTCCATCATTTGACCCTAAATATATAGTGAAAACCTGTGCACAAAATATCACCGTATCGCGAAAAAAAATCACCATTGACGCCATTTTTAGATTTTGAACGGATCTAACCGTCCCAGAAAATTAAAATACGGGTGAAATACGAAAATCTAAGACATAACAGACGCACATTAGACTTAAATCTATGAGAAAAAGATGTTACATCAATCCCATGAACACCATGCAAGTAGGAAAGAAGCGCTAAAATTAGGTCGGTTTTCGGCTTTTGGTCATTTGTGAAAAAACCCGTTCGTATGAGGTCAACTTTCCAATGCGTAAATCCACCTAAAACGAAACATCGGTAAAATATAATATTATGTAATGATAAGGGAATGCATATATTGTATTAAGGATCACTTTGTTGGTCAAATTGATTGGTAAAATATCGAGATATACGTAGATATAAAGTATCAACAATTTCTTTCTTTTTCCAAAATGGCGGGTACCCGGATGTTTGTCACGTGATCCGAGGCAAGTTATTTATCGTATTACTCTCGTTTCCGGACCATACTATTTGAAAGACCTTGCATAATGTCACTTTAATAATTTAATCTTATTGTTTTTCTATTTAAAACAACTCTTTAATTCAAATTTTCGGCAATATTGCCTTTTTCAAGAAATTTGTCTACACTTTTTAAATTCACATGTTGATCGTATTCATGACAACTGGAAGTCACTGGTGTGGTGGCAATGATCAATTTATCACCGTATCGGTAGTAGTGAATAAATTCGTTTTCGATACTGAAAAGACTTCGTTGAAGTTACTGACATTGAACAAAATTCCACTGGTAACCAGTGCAGTATTCTAAATTTGCTATAAAGGCACATACTAGTTTAATGGTAAAAATGATGATTAATCGTGTTTTATATTAAACAATTTGTTTTCGGCATATAACAGTTCATTTCGGTAAATATTTAGGTATGTGGTAGAACCCTGACCAGACCAGACCAGAGCACACAAAAGGCCGATCGTACCAGCAATGTTCGCCGATATGACTTACACACAATTATCGGCTTTGCACATCCGGGCACTAATTAAAATATTTATATTCGGGAAAGGTGATTCCTCGGCTTTCATCGCTGGTCTGTATGCATCTTTACATATAAAATGCACAAAATCAAAGAAGAAAAACGAAGGAAGACGAGTGTCTTCCATTAGCTTATAATAATTCTATGTTGTTAAAAGCTTTCTGTTTCATTCGAAATAAACTTAAACTTGCATATGGATGTACGGTAAAGACCGAGTTTTCACCTTTTACCGAGTGACGAAATGAATGCGATCTAATAATCCGATTGGTTAACTAGCTAGTATGACGTCACGGCGAAGCCGAGAATAGCGTTATTATTTCGGTATTAAAAATATCTGCATTTGGTACATGTGTAACCAAACTAGATTTTTCATTGTTGAAGTAATAATATTGAGCACTAAGAGCAGTATCGAAACGTTTTCATCTGTAATAGAAACTATAAAATTCAATGTTTGTTCACCGAATGGATTTATTTGTGTGTATATAGGCCCGCTTATGTTTTACCGAGTTCTGAGTATTCTTTGTTTATATTGTTTTGTTCGTATCGGCGGAAATTTCCGGTACGTTTCGTGCTTTCCGTGGTGTAGTCTTTTACCCCCAACAATTAAAATTTTCCAAATTGAAAGACCCGCCATAACGATCTTTGCGGGACTGTTTCTCCCCATTATGATGGTCAGGAAAAATGTTTAAAAAATTTAAATTCGCATAGAAAGTACAGTAACAATGCATTGAATATAGCCTATGCTCACTACAGATGACCACTATATACAATTTACATTAGTAAATATCCATCTTTACAGGTCAAGTTCGATTATGGCCGCATTTGCACTTAATAGTTCAGAGAAACACATGTATGCACCTGTATGATAGTCGTTATACATTTTCATATTTGCATGTTACTGAATAGCACAAAGCGGGAGCATCCGTTTCCTTTGGAAACTTTCCTTTGCACACATTTCTAGATTTTGCTCTATTACTCTAGGTAGAAAAACTCTGACATATTGTAAAACAAATGATTAAATAGAACACCATTCTGGGAAATATTACAGTCTGTATGCCACGAAGTTTTCCTTGCAATAACGGTAACATACACTTCCACTTAATATACTTGTATAAATTTTGTATATATATGTCTTTGCACAGTTATTGTAGTCATAAGCAATTATTATAACACTCTAAACAATGCAACCAGGGATTTGACGGGTATATTGTCGTAATTGCAAGACTCAGTGTAATTTGAAAATTAAAAAAAAATGCTTCTTTCTATTCCTTGGTTTTAATCAATCGGCCCCTGTATTAAAGTTGTAAAGTATATTAAGAGTATGCATGTGATTATATTGTTATTGCAAAACATTTTGAACTTCTGACAAGACTTCTGGCATTTATTCTTGTTTTCATAGTATTAGCTCACCTGATACAAAGGATGACTGTCGACCATGAAAACATTCTAGAGACTACCATCATGTAAATGGGTCAAAATGTTTGTCTCAATGATTTCTAGGTCAAGTTTGAATCTGGATCATCTGGAGTTATATAGAAACTAGGTCAAACAGTCAAATTAAAGAAGAACCTTGTAAACACTCTAGAAGCCACATTTTATAGCCAATCAAATGAACATTGGTCAAAATGTGTGTCTATGTTATATTGGAATGGTGGTCACCTTGGATCCAAAACTAGGTAACAAGATCAGATCAAGAGATAACTTTTTATTGCTCTAAGTCACATTTTATAACCAATTTTATGAAAATTAGCCAGAATCTTCCGGTCTTGATGATGGCCTAACTACATCTGGAACACATATAGATCAAGGTTGATTTTGATCACATTGTGTAATAAGTAGGCCATGCACTCAGGTGGACGATATAGGGTCAAGATGGCTACTCTTGTTGGCAGTTCTAGTCAAGTGAAGAAAATCAGTCGATTTAATATGTCTCTTTCTTGTTTTTGTAACGTCTCAAAATCGTGTTCCGAAGTCTAATACAGTTCTGCCTTTAACACAAGTCATCATCATTTCCTTGGGCAACGCTATCTCTTCTTTGCTGCGATCCGCAGCAACTTTTCTACTTGTTTGTGTTAAAAATGATATAGAATCTATAGTTTATCTGTCGCGAATAGCAAACTACTTTAATTATCTTTTATTGCAATAGCAGTAATCAATATGTCGGTAGATCTACGTCTTTAGTTCGTCCTATATTTAGAACATTTTAAGTTGAAACACCTAAACATTTACAATTTTATTATCACAACAATACAAATAACTTTTCAAAGTACTATCTGCAAACATAATGCTTGTAACAACGTTTTTTTCATTCGTCATTGTGTTAATCATAATTACGGAAATTTCCGAGACGGTCCGTAATATCAAACCGGCCGTTTCCGTTGGTCTTGTTAGACACATCTATTTATAGAAATATGACTTACCTCGTTTTGAGTTACCCAAATATGGACAGGAGAATCCGTGACGTCTAAATGCAGACTGGTATACATACTGTATGAAATTTTACCCTTTTTGGGTAGAGACAGACAGAAATTCGTGAATTCGTCTCAACACGGAAGTTGCATGAGTAGTAGAGAACATACAAGTGTGTAAACTGTCAAACAATCAAGATGCAGGTAAAGCTTCAAATATTTTTGTTTCGCTTAATGAAAGTGTATTTCACGTTAATGATTTTTCTTTTATCTCACATTAGCGCACAACAATGAAAACTTGGCCTAAAACTTTCTCGATCTGACATGGATAATTTTATAAGTTTATGTTTGAATATTTCTTTATTTCAACTGGTGATTTTTCTCTTATTATTTTTGATCATTTAATCATTAAATGACAGAAATGAAGTGGTCATTATGCATTGTTTATGTCATTAGCAGCCTATAATTAAGGCAGTGGCTAGGTAACATTGACTGGCATCCTAGTCATTTGGTCTAGGTAGTCGAAATTGGCTACCTAGACCAAAAGTAGCAACCCCAGCTTATCTCTGACAAGCATCAAGATTATCTAGAAAATTGCAGAAAACTGGTATCAGTCGTAAACATTTCCATTAGGCTAGGTAGCCGTACATATGTTTCATACAAGGCGCTACATAGGCTCTGTATTCTCGGCTTCGCCGTGACGTCATACTGTTTATTTAACCAATCGGATTGTTAGGTCGCATTCATTTCTTCGTTCGATAAAAGGTGAAAATTCGGTCTTTACCGTTGACTCATATGCAAGTTTAAATTTATTTTAAACGAAACAAAAAGCTTTTGACAACATAGAATTATTATAAAAACAATCTGATAATTTCAAGGTAATGGAAGATCGTCGTCTTCTTTCATTTCTAATCTTGGTAATTATATTACATGTATTCAAAGTTAAAGATGCATAGAGACCAGCGATGACAGCCGAGGAATCACCTTTCACGAATGTAAATAATTGTTCAGTACCCAGATGTGCGAAGCCGAGAATTGAGTAATCATTCATTAAGGTGCATAATTCGTAATATTTTACTCATTAATTGATATTAGACAAGGATCATAGTACCGTGTAATTAACCGCTGGATGCCATTTTGTATGATACAAACAAATTAATTATCTTGTCTTTACCATCATGGTCACAATAATGTGTTATAAGGTTGTAATAAGAATAATAAACCTAGTGCTGATTTATAATAGTTTATTTTTATGATAAGTAGTAGAAAACATGTATTAATCTAAATGCAGGGGTTATATGAAATAGGTTCTACTGATGACTGTAACATCAGCTGGAATCTGGGGAACAAATACTTGTGTTGCTTTGTTGTTGGCAACAACTTTATATTATAGTTTAATTAGCCATTATATAAATAATTGTAAAATAATCAAGTCTAATCAGGATAACAAATTCATGAAATTATCATGATTATACTGTGTTTGACAAACGCGCAAATTAAGGACAACGGATTAAACTTATTGTAAATTACCTTAATCATAATCCATTAGGCTAAACGATTTGATCCATATATTATAGATCTGATTTTTTAGCACATCAGGCTTTGCCAGGGTGAGCTTTTCTGATGGATGATTGTCCGTCGTCTGTCGTCCATCAACATTGTGATTCAAATGACATCTCCCCTGAAACCACTGGGCCAATGTTAATGAAACTATGCAAGGATGTTCCTTACATGAAGCTCTGCCAAAATTGTTCAAACAATTCTATTCCATGCAGAACTCTGGTTTCTATGGCAACAAATAGGAAAAACCACAAGTCCTAGAACATATTTGGCATGTAGCATTGGCAAGTGGACCTCTACCAAGATTTATCCAATAATGCCCCTCAGGTCAAAATTGACCTTGCCTGGGGGGAGGGGGGTCACTTGTTTTACAAAGACATATTTCGGAAAAACTATTTTGTATATTATAACATTGTCTACTTGTGATCTTCCACCAGGCAAGTGGCCATCTTGGTCCTCTTGTTTACTGTCAAATTGTTAAAAACAACAACCACAAAATATCAGCCTGGAAAATCGGTTTGCCTTCGGAGTCGAAATAGTTAGACTAATGAAATGAGTTAAGTTTACACTGGCCTCTGCAAATTTTAGCCCTGTCACAGCATCATACAGGGCTAGCACTGGTCCATTTTTCATTTGAGCCATTTCTTCCATATGCTGCAGTTTGTGTAGCCTTCAAAACATGATTCTTTCATAAAAAGTTGTAGCAAAATCAAAAAAAATTGTGCCAATTCAACATTTTTGGAGTTAATATTGGCATTGGCTAATGCTGGAGCTAGTGCTGCTTTATTCACATACATTAAGGGGTACTATTCTCAGTCAATAATTTATCAGTACCCAGATATGCTAAGTCGAGAATGCAAGCATGCTATATTAAACTTTGAATACATGTAGAACGTGTTAGATCATAATTTATGCATTTTTAACCTGTTCTTTTTAGCTTACATACTTTGCTTCATCTCCTAGACTTTAGATCAAATGATGACCTTAATCATCATACCATACAATCATGTTTGTTCTCTATCTTTACAAATACTGTATGAATACTAAATTAAGTTATCATAGAGATGGTAACAGACCATCCTTGATTCATCACAAAGCTTAAAATGGGATTAAACCCTCACAAAATGTACTTATTACACTTGCAGAGAAATGATATATTAACTTTAGTAAGTGATATTTCATTGCTGTATGATTTCATCATTTAGTTGTAAACAATGTACATGTATTACAGTGGTGAGTAGTAAACAGTACTTATTGCTTCGTTTTAGGATCCCAACGCAGACACTGAGTGGAATGATGTGTTGAGAGCAAAGGGAATTCTTCCACCCAAAGAGGAGAAAGAATTGACAGAAGATGACATTGTTGCTATGGTAGAGAACACAATTGAAAAGAAGGCTCAGGGTATGTTAATTTTAGACAGTGGCAGATGCTGTTTGTTTGGTACATGTACATGTATATTATCAATAACGGCAAGTGTTGTGTAAGTAAATATGAACAACAGTAGCAGGTGTTGTGTAACCTAATGTGACCAACCGCAGCAGGTGCTATGACAGTAAATGTCACAGACTGGAGCCTGAGGTGCTATCAGCACATAACTAAACTCTTGGGATGTTGTTCATAATGGATTATCTGGTGCCAAAAATAGAACTCTTTAATTTATAAATATTACAGAAGAATGTTGTGGTTCAGTTTATATACCACCAGTGGGATCTAGATATTCACAATCATGTTGATCGGTTTTTATACGCCCGAAGGGACATATTATGGGAATTAACACCTGCAGCAGGTGGCGTCAACCCTTTGTCCGCTCTATAAGTGTAACAGTTTTCATCTGATCTTCACTAAAACTACTGAACATTTTGTTTGGGGGCATTTATCTAGGCCAAGTTCGATAACCAGCCAAATCAATATAAGCACTTTCAGATTATGGCCCTTGAATTATGTAAAATTAACCTTGTCCGCTCTCTAAGTAAAACAGTTTTCAACCATTCTTCAACAAACTTGGTGAATGTATTTGTGGGCATAAAAAAAATATCTAGACTAAGTTTGAAAACCAGCCAAATCACCCAAGGCACTTTTGGATTATGGCCGTTGAATTATGCCAAATTGGCCTTGTCCGCTCTCTAAGCTGCTACATGTAAGTCAAGCAGTTTTAATAAATGACATGTTCATATGGAATTAATGGTAGAAGAGGAAATGACAGTTGAAACCCATTAGTGACTTGTAAAAATGCCAGTACTGTAGACTATTTTTATGTCATCTTTTTTCGTTTTTGAAAATATTGTTGATTTCAAAGTGCACGAATTTTGCAACTTATATTTCGATGTTCACCTGTCGATTATTGGCTACACTTAAAAACTAAATTTTACAATTCAAAAAATTTCACACCACCCCTGATACAAGATAAACTAAAGACATGATTATGGGACAGTATAAAGTTGGAACAATGCTCTGATAATCTTGATACTTTTATTATTTCTGAAATTGAAATGAAGCTTGACAAAATTGTAGAATGTAACAGCATAAACACAAGACAATACAGACAAAATACTTTCAGACATTACGAAACTTTTTAATAGCTGTTCAAAAACATCATTTGGAATCATAAAACAGAATGTAAATAATAATAAAAAGACGAATAAAATTAAACCGAATTTTCCATGGTTTGATGAATCATTGTCATGTTTTATGAAACATTTACCATGATAAAAGTAGAAAAAACATACAAGTAAAGTAACAACAATCTATGGATTTATTGAAATCAGTCAGCAAACAGTATAAAAACACAATGTCATTGAACATGTTGAAGTGAACTGTATCAAAGTTTTAAATAAAACAGTGATTTTTACTTCTAGAATAATAAACATTGCTATAGTTATAACACAAAAATAACGATCTGTACAATGTTTTTCATTCACATTAATTATAAAGGAAATCTGTAAAAATAAAAAAATCCACCCTTTTGATTATGTATAGTTTTATCTTCATTTGTATTTGTCAATAACAGAAATAACTTGATAAAACTTATTTGTTATGTAGGGTTATTGCACATTTTTTGTGTTATAACATCTGCAGAATTCCGAGGGATGGTTGGCCGGCCACAACTAAGCTACAGTTAATATGGTCAAATGAATTATTCAGAAAAATGTGGGCAAAGTTTACTGTTGTATGTTTGTCTTTTTCACGTTGAGTTTCTAGCATCCTCATATTATCACTGTAGCAGTATATTTCACTTTACTATTTAACATCTTTTAGCATGTTCAGTTTCATGTACATACTTTGTGTTAAATGTCTTTTTGTGATTTACAAGAAATCCATTTGAGCTTCATACTCTTGTCCTGTTGTTAGATTGAAATATTTCACAGTGAGCTCAGTCTCCCCCACTATCAGATGTGCCTCATTATCCCAGTAATCAGGCCATCCCTGTGGTGGAGGTTTACACACAATTTTTCCCACCTCAGTACACTCCTCCTGTGTACAGTACCGAGGATTCTTTCGTGTAGATCTCCACAGTGATTTAGACCTCTCCTCATGTTTCTCTTCTCGTTTTCTTGCTGTATTATATCCTTCATGTATGAATGTTTGTCCATATTCTACTATCTGACCTTTCTCTATCATCTTCTTAAATATCCTGTTACACAAAACTTTCCCTTCCTGTATGTACTTCAGAGACTCTGGATGTTCCCCTTCTATAAATAGTCTCTTAACACTAAATCCATATGTGAACTTTGACCTACGTTGTATGATATTTTTAGGTTTCCAGCCTATCATCACAGCTCCTTTTAACACAGCCAGTCTAGCATCATCTACCAAGACAAACCTTAAGTTACTGAATGCAGCTTGGATTCTCTCCCTTACATATGATGACTCACTATAACCTCCAACCAGTAGAAGAGTTCTGATTTCATTGTCATGACAGGTTTCTAGAATGTCATTAAATATATAAATAATTTCATCAACTGATGGTTTAAAGAATTCTTCTATGATTTCTCCTTGAATGATAAGTCTACATTCAATAGGTTTGAAGACAAGTTTGTCAACATGACTATTCTTTTTAATAATATCCTCAAGAGTTGTCTCCCTTTTTTCATGCAACACATGTATCAATGCATTCTCCATTTTAAGAGAAATTGTTGTGGTTTCTGGTTTGAAATCTTTCTTCTTAGTCTGAAAGTCATGGATTAAACTTGTGTACACAGAGCTGTGATTAGATGAGAACTCCTGCCATACTTCATTTCCTACAAGTTCTTTCATAAAATCAATAAATTTTTTATCAACATCGCTTCCACCTGATTTTTTTCCAGTTGTCCGATATATTTCTCTTAATTTTCCATCTGATAATGTTTCATGAACGCAGATATCTGATGTTCCACCACCGAGGTCGGCTAAGATGTACTTGAAACCAACTGGAACTTCACCCTGCATAATTCTAGGTCTGCTGTACAGGGCAGCTGCCTCCGGCTCTAGCACAAGTCTTATTTGTGTGTCAGGGATACCAGCTTTGATTGCTGCCTCGCGCATGAACTGTCGTGAAGAATCAGAGGATACTGCTGGGATCGTTATCATCCACTGAATGAACTTTTCTTTCAATCCAAGTTTAGTTAGGAAAACAATTTCTTCTGCAAGGCTTTTCAGATGCTTGATAGCCATTGAAAATACTTTCAATGCTTTTACCTTCTTACCTGATACATCGGGTATCTTCATATTACGTGAAATTTTGTCTTTAAGATATATTTGCATCTTGAAGTTTTCTACATAGAAGAATTGCTTTCTTTCATTGTCTGAAAGCTCGTAATAATTGAATTGTGCTTTTGACCCAAAGGAATGGAAAGTTCCATCAGGATTAAGTAGCAGTGCTGTTGGTACGCGGTCTTGTTCGAGAATTCTAGAACGCTCTGCAGTGTGTATTTGTTCTTCAGTGCCCAAAAAGGAGTAGGCAAATCCAGAATGTACTGTACCAAAGTCTATTGCTATGACAACTAGAGGCTTTTTGCCTTCCACTTGATCAGTTTTGGAGATGCTGGCAACTAGAGGCTTTTTACCTTCAACTTGATCAGTCTGGGAGGTGCTGGCAACTAGAGGCTTTTTGCCTTCCACTTGATCAGTTTTGGAGGTGCTGGCAACTAGAGGCTTTTTACCTTCAACTTGATCAGTCTGGGAGGTGCTGGCAACTAGAGGCTTTTTACCTTCAACTTGATCAGTTTCGGAGGTGCTGGCAACTAGAGGCTTTTTACCTTCAACTTGATCAGTCTGGGAGGTGCTGGCAACTAGAGGCTTTTTACCTTCATCTTGATCAGTCTGGGAGGTGCTGGCAACTAGAGGCTTTGGAAATTTCTCTGGGATGCTGGTTCTTTTGTCCACGCTTGATTTGCTAATCCCTGATCCCATTCTTAGCACAGTACTATCAGCCTGATAGATTGTCTGCAGTCAGTTATTTATTCTGTAACATTAATGAAAAGACAATAAATAATACTAAATAATTATTTGCAAAAATTTTTCAAAGTTGAAAAAGAATTCTGAAACTAAACATGGCCCAAAAGAGAGTTGAATATTCTTTTGACGTTAAAGTTGTGCTTTCACAGTTGAGGTAAAAGTTTGTGGGGAAAAAAATTCTTCCTCTGTATTTAAATGTAGCAACTTTTTAATTATATTAGATGTTTATTGATTATCAGACAAAAAAAGATAAATTCAATTTTAGAAAAATTTGTGAGCATGCAGATGTAAAGATTTTTCTGTCATGAACAGTGACTTTTTGCCGAGCCGCTTGTGAAAGCTCGATATCGCTGTCCAAATGGTGGTTCGGTGTTTGTGCATGCGTGCGTCACTACCATTGGCTAGCCTTGTTTTTAGAATTACTTCCCTTTGTTGATACTATAAATAGCTTATATTGTAACTTTTTAGCTCACCTGAGCTGTAGGCTCAGGATGAGCTATTAGGATCGATGAATGTCCGTCATCTGTCATCCGTCGTCTGTCGTCCGTTGTCCGTCCACACTTAGTTCGTTAACACTCTAGTGGTCACATTTTTGCCTTATTATTGTCATGAAACTTGGTCAGGATGTTTGTCCCAGTAATTACTCGGACGAGTTCGAATATGGGTCATCTCGGATGAAAAACTAGGTCACATGACCCAAAAATAGAAAAATCTTGTTAAGGCTCTAGAGGCTACTGTTTCAGTCCAAATATCCTGGCAATTTGTCAGAAAGGTTGTTTGGTTGATTTCTAGCTCAAGTTTTAATATGGGTCACCTGGGGTCAAAAACTAGGTCACAGCCCAAATATCCTGGAAATTTGTCAGAAAGGTTGTTAAGATGATTTCTAGCTCAAGTTCGAATATGGGTCATCTGGGGTCAAAATCTAGGTGAAACAGCCTGAATATGGAAAAACCTTGTTAACACTCTAGAGGTAACATTTTCAGCCCAAATATCCTTGAAATATGTCAGAAAAGTTTTTTCGATGATTTCTAGCCCACGTTCGAATGTGGGTCATCTAGGGTCAAAAACTAGGTCACAGAGCCCAGATATGGAAAAACCTTGTTTACACTCTAGATGTTACATTTTCAGCCCAGATGTCCTTGAAATTTGTCGGAAAGGTTGTTTTGATGATTTCTAGCTCAAGTTCGAATATGGGTCACCTTGGGTCAAAAACAAGGTCACAGAGCCCAAATGTGGAAAAATCTTGTTAACACTCGGTTACATTTTCAGCCCAAATATCCTGGAAATTTGTCAGAAAGGTTGTTTCGATGATTTCTAGCTCAAGTTTCAATATGGGTCATCTGGGGTCAAAAACTAGGTCACAGAGCCCAAATATGGAAAAGCAGTTGTACTCGGGTTAGCGATAAAGGGCCATCATGGCCCTCTTCTTTATTATACTGGCCGTAGAGAAAAATCTAGACCACTTTTCTGTGGTACAACATGCATTTACATCCAATATTTAGGTGTATTTTGACCTATCTCTACTTGGTAAGGAGTTAGCCCTTTTAACATATGGAGGCTCGACATGTTGCACGTGGGCATCTAGTTTTAGACTGTTAGTACTTTTGTGATAGCAGTGAAATAAATAAAAAAATCAAACAAATGCATCAAACCCTGATTTCTTAGCAGAATAGTTCCTGTGCAGTTTTGTTTTAACTTTATAATATTTTATAAATTTGTAACAAGTTTCTTTTTGGCAGTCATTTTGTGGTAACATACAAGTTGAAGCTCCCTTATAAAGCAACTTTTTTGTAGATAAATACTATTCACTCCCAAGTGAATGAATCACATTTTAGAGTCAGAAACTTTCATTACTGAGGTTATTGTCACAAGGCTCACAGAATAAGTGTTATTTCACTTTATAAAGTTATATTTTGTAACAAGATTTTACTTACAATGTACCATACATATTTTTGCAGTTGTTTTCTTTGTTATACATGCAACAAGTAGAAAATTAATTTATACTAGTATGTTGTAGCTCAATAATAAAGCAACTTACTGAACGAAAAAAAAATCCATGATTGAATGAATTGTTGTAGTACATGACTTTGTAGTCATGATATTGACAGGATATATCCACAAATACAGAATTAATACTCCAAGTTGCTATAAACTATTATCCAACATTAATCATTCATAAATTGGCAATATTTTTTTTTTATAATTTTTTATTGTTAGTCTGTAATTTTCAAAAAGGAATATCTGTTTTATGTGAAATTTTTAACCTGTCATGAGCAAAAGAAATCTTTTGTTTTCTGGTCTGGTGGTATTGCAAGCTCTATTGATCAAGTAAAATATAGATATCAAATATGTAAAAGTGGAGAATAATAAACAATGTAATCTAATTTCTGTCTTTACAATTTCTAAAGTAATTGAGTGCATGGTATTGTAAATGCCAGTACATAATTATACAGAAGATTCAATCTGGTGGTTAACAAGCTGGACTTGTAATCCAGGGATTGTAGGTTTGACCCTTCACTCCTCCACAAACATAACTAATGGTCTTTCTATTGAGACCTGAAAAACCTATTAAGGACAATACTGTTCACATGCAGTGCATGTTAAAGAACAAGGGGTTGTCTATGGAACATGACGCCTTCTGGCTTCTGTATCTTGCACTATCCCCCAAAACCTAAAATAACTCTTCTGGGGGCGTTGGCCATATGGGATTATCTGGTACCAACAATAAAACTCTGTAATATATATATGTAACAGAAGATTTGAAGTGTGGTACAGTTGATCACTTTTTATACGCCTGAAGGGACTTATTATGGGAACACCCACGGCGGGCAGCATCCACACCTTATCTACTCCCTCAGTCGAACAGTTTCATCTGACCTTCACCAAACTTGGTGAAAATGTTTGTGGGCATATAATATCTAGGCTAAGTTCGATCAACAGCCAAATCGATCTAGGCATTTTCAGATTATGGCCCTTGAATTATGTAAATTTGGCCAAATTGGCCTTGTCCGCTCTCTAAGTAAAACAGTTTTCAACCAATCTTCAACAAACCTAGTGATACTTTTGGATTATGGTCCTTGAATTATGCAGAACTGGCCAAATTGGCCTTGTCTGCTCTCTAAGTCAAACAGTTTTCATTGTTTCTTCACCAAACTTATGTCAAAATTGACCCCACGCAGGTGGTCACTTGGTTTTGCATAGGCTTATATAGGAAAAACTTATATAATAACTGTATATAAAATTGTCTAGTGATCTTCCACCAGGCAAGTGGACTTGTACCAAGGTAAGCGATATAGGGCCATCTTGGCTCTCTTGTTTTCATGTCCAGTTATATGAAACCTGTTGTCTATGTCAACAATATGTGCCAGATTAGTCTTTATTTGAGGTTATTAACTGCATGCCTACATGTATATGCATTAACTGCACAGATGCATATGACTGACTTTTCTTTTACGCCAATTTTAATTTCCTCTACAGTATTGAATGATTATGCTTTGCAAACAGTACACATTATGATCATCATGTATGTTTGTACTTTTAAATGAAGCACTTTTATCCTAAATGTCTGTATTATACATGTTGTAGGAAAGGACATGTCAGATATGGGTATAGATGAGCTAAATGATATAGAAGATGACATAGATGAGGAGGAGGAGAGGATATTTGAACAATACAGGTAGGATTATCCGATATTATTTGTTACGGTGGAACACCTGGATTAAACAGTCATTTGCCTTAAAGGGGCACTCCTTACATCTTACAGATTTTATTCTCCAAACAGAAATACTGTGTTCAATGAATGTAAAATGATAAATAAATACTACCTGAAACAACATACATTGTATATCAAAAATTGCTTCATTTTAACACAAATAATCAACATACATTTAGAAGCCTTCTGTAATAACTCACAATTAAATGGTTTATGGTACTGCAACATATTTTGAAACGCCGGTTTTATTGATGACTGGAATTTATAGCTTACACTTCTAGGTTAACTAATAATACCTTTAAATATCGTATAAGTAATGGTTTGAAGTAATGTAATTTGACATAAATTATAGGGAGTGTCTCTTTAAGTAGCCAGTATTTTTTATCCTTTAGAGATTCATGATAACTGGCCCATTTCTAGAGACTGCAAGGGGTATTATGGGATCACTTTCATCAGTTTGAGGGGAACCAGAGGGATCACCCAATAATGTTATCCACTCTCTAAATTGAACAGTTTTTATTCACTCAATCACCAAATCATGTCACTCTGTTTATGAAAATAATATCTTGGCCAAGAGCAGTAACTAAGTAGATTGCCATTTGAATGTCAGAGTGACAGTCCTTGAATTGATGAAAATTCGCAAAGCAAACGGCATGTACTCTTTAACATGAAGATTAAGCCCTCTTATTATGGGTCTTCCCTTCATAAAAACTGCCGTTCATAAAAACATAGCTTTTACAAATCAGGCCCATACTGTAGTGTAGTCTACACTACAGTATAGGCCTGATTTGTAAAAGCAACCTGATATTTGATCATTTCAGTTCAAAATTTCTAATTAATCTACTAAAAACGAACAAACTATGCAGCAAGATCTCGCGTTTTAAGATTATAATTACTGCACAGAAAATACATGTATGTTTTCCTACTAAAGGTAATAACTGTTCTAAATTAATTTTACAGACGTCAAAGAATGAATGAAATGAGAGAAGCGCAGCAGCGGAATAAGTTTGGCGAAGTTCGTGAAATCAGCAAGTCTGATTGGGTGACAGAGGTCAACAAAGCAGGAGATGGAATTTGGGTTGTAATACATGTTTATAAGCCTTCGTAAGTTGAACATTTATATTAAACACAGAAGGTGATAGTTATAGTTTGAATTGAAAAGTTGCCTCTCCCTATATTTCTATAATGGACTTGTCGATCTTTCAGTTTGAATGGTTCCATTATTTGGTAATAGGGGTGCTCACTGAAAATTTATCTACTGAATAGCAAACAATGTAGATTATGATTTGAGTCTGTAGAAATGTGCAGCATGATCATGATCTGCACTGGTACAGGACTCCCCCCTCCCCCCCGGCCTTTTTCTTAACTTATGCCACTTCTGGGCAAAATTGTCAGAAACTGCCTAAATTCTTGAAAAAGAGAGTCATTCATTTAGAAGTATTTTTGTCTCCAATACAAAAAAATTGTCACAAAATTTGTTTCTATCGCATTTGGCGAGTAGCAGAGGTAAACCCACTGGTGTCTTCGGTCAACTTCTTGCTAATTAGTTCTTCTATTCACCGTGAACAGGGTAAGGGTAAATAATTGACAACAATCAGTTTTCAGTGAAATGTTCAGGAGGTTGCTGCTTAACCCTAACCCTGCTAAATTTCTATAATGAACCTGTCCATTCCCAATATAGACAATACCATTAATTATTTAAAGGGGTGTTTTGTGCAAATTTTCTGACTGAATAGCAAACACAGGAGATCAAGATCAGACTGCATCAATAATCTGACTGATCATAGTCTGCACTGGTCGCAAAGTCAGAATAATTTGTGGTCAGTTGGGTACAATCCATACTTCTCAACTAGTTCATATTGCTCAACAAGATTTTATTTCACATTTTGGCATGAGTTCTTAACTTATTGAAAGGAAGGGCTGATGTTAATCAATATTTTTCACATCTGTTCTAATGTTACCTTTACATGTAAGTCAAAAGATTTATTTCTATTGATTTTATGTCATTACAGCAGACATACATTTAAAATGTACTTGTTTCTTTTCATTTACAGAATTCCAGTGTGTAAATTAGTTAACCAGCACATATCAAACTTGGCTATGAAATTTCCAGCAACGAAGTTTCTTCGTAGTGTATCATCTGTATGTATACCAAACTATCCGGACAAAAACTTACCAACAGTCTTTGTTTACTGTGACAATGAAATGAAAAAACAGTTTGTAGGACCTCTAGCCTTTGGTGGAATGAATTTGAAACAAGATGGTGAGTGTGGTTTACTGAAATCAATGCCTGACTGTACAAAATATATATAAAAAGCCTGTTCTGACTCAAAGGTAGTAAGCATGACAAAGCAGAATAAAGCCACCATTGTGGAAAATTCTCTTTGGGATAAAGAGATGTAGGTCGGATTCCCACTGGTGGCAAGTTACAGTGTTCTAAAGCAAGACATAATTATTCCACATTGCGTCTCTGATAGTGGTGCAATGATATACTGGCATATTGCAATACAGGGCCAGGTCTATATGTACCGTGGTACAAATTCCCGTTTCGCAGTATTCAGAATTAAATGAAGTGCTCACTTTACACATTTCTATGCGTGTAAATAAATAAAAAAAAATATGATCATGTTTGGCCATCTTTGCCACTCTGGTTACAAATATTTCAATAAGCAGTTTCGGGATTGTTTGATCAACTTGTAGCACAGTATTTATGGCAGTGATTTGATTTCATTCTATTTTCTTAACTTTTCTGTTACAACGATATATCACAATACGTATTGCGATGTGGGTAAGCTGTATCGCAATATATCGCAATACATGTTTGACCGTATTGTTGCGCCCCATAACTGTCTGAGGTAGATTTCATCAGGAATGAGTCTCAATAGCTGTTGATAGAAGTTGTATGAATTTGTTTTGCATTTGAGCATAAATAAATTAGTATAAACGAAGCTGAATTTTAGACGGTCCCATCTAAGTTTGGACTCTGCCAATCTATTTATTTTGCTAACTAAAGATTAAACTCAACGGTTTACTTCTGCACAGTGTCACTCTTTTTAAAAGTTAGTTAAAAATCTTAATTTTTACAGAGCTGGAGTGGATGTTATCACAAACTGGAGCAGTTACCACAGACTTGGAGGAACCCCCCAGACCTGAAGTTAAAGATGTCATGAATATAGCAATAAGGGACAGTGCAATAAATAGAGATGACAGTGATGACGATTATTGATATTTTGTTAGTGTATGTTTTAGACTGTGCCGAAAAGTTGTCAAGATGGTTTTTAAATGAAAATTTAGGGAAAACAACTGAAGCGGGATGAATCAAAGAAGATGTGCATGCTGCATAGCAAAGCAAATGCAGGCTGAGGGTCTCTGAATAAGACACTGAATATAACCAAATACCGCTGGTGTGGATTGGTTTGAAGTGACGAGAGAGACATGGACCCACTATTAAACCCCCCCTATTTAAAGGTAGGGTCTGCACAATTTGTTGCGTCTTTATTACCAATTGTTGCCAAAATGGGAGTCCGTTTTTATCTATCCGTGTCAGCAGGGGGGGGGGGGGGGGGGGCCTGTTTTTACCCAAAAGTGTTTTCCCTATTTTGGCCATTTATCATCGGTGGTGGAAAAAATACCCAAAATATCAGGATGTTAAGTTTTGTAGAACTGGCTTTGCTCTTCAGTCAAAGAGGTAGAATTATGATAAATTGTTTACATCCTTGGTTACTGAAATAGCATATTAAATTACCGGAGGAAAATTCATAGGAGTCAGAGAATGCTGTACTCACATTGTCAAACACTGTTTGCTTGAATCTTATGTAAAAGTAACACTTGTAAATTGCATGTATATAGCCAGAAGTTTTGCCTCTTAAGTAGTCTGTGTCTGGAGACATGATGTATGAACATTGCACTTTCTATCAAACAATGACTGTCGGGATTTTATAAGGACAGCAGATAAAATTTTGGACAAACTTCATATAAGGCTTTATTATTCAATAGTGTATAATGTCAAAAACAAAGAATATTTTTACAGGAATTTATACTATAACCTTTTTATTTGATGATTTGTTCTAAAATATGTTAATTTCAGACAGTTCAAAGGACTTCTTTTTAATAAAAATCTGAGAGCAAGCAGCTTTGAAACTATTTATTCAAACATTGTAGTTAATTTATATTTCTAAATTGTTGACAAGAATGGAGCATTTTTTGAAGGTCAACCAATTATTAAATCCTGGAAGTTTAAAATAGTTGACATTTATCTCGAATGTTCTTACCCACAAATGATATTTTGTTGTACATACAAATTAACATGTACTATAATATTACTTTTCAAAGATTTTTTTACTTTTAATAAAACATTCAAAACACAGAACTTAAATCTTTTATTCTGTTGAGTGTGAACACCCTTTGTAACATCAGAATGTGTTTGTTGTGGAGAGATGTTGTTCTCGAGAGGTTGATTCCTTATATAATTGACACAACAGGGAAAAAAATGTGCATCTTTCATTGGAAGTGTTGTCCGGATAGTTGGTCTGTTAATTATTCAAGGGATTTACTTTAAATTTCATATAGTAGAGGACTTTAAAATTCTTTTAGAGGAGGTGCAATGACCAAGAACCATAACTCTTCCTTGCCCAATTCTGATGGTATCCCTTTGTAATAAGAAATTATGCTTGTCCAAGACACAACTCCAGAACTTTTCAAAGAATTAACTTAATATTTTTTCCAGAAAAAAAAAAAATAAAAAAAAAAAAAAAAATTTTTTTTCCCCCCCCCCCTATCAAAGAAAATTTTTTTTTTAATAATTATTTTTTTTTCCCCCCCCCCCCCCCCAAAATTAATAAAAAAACCCCCCCCCCCCCCCCCCCCCCCCCAAAAAAAAAAAAAAAAAAAAAAATATTTCCCCCCCCAACCCCCCCCCCAACAAAACAAACACTTCCCCCCCCCCCCCCCCCCCCCCCCCCCCCTCAAAAAAGAATTCTTTGACCCCCTTGATATTTGCATACAGTCTACCAGAGTGGTAGTTAAACGCGGGGGCTTTTTTTAAACATTGAAAGGAACCGTAAGCAGTATTTGGCATTTTTTATGCCCGCATGTGGGTAATTTGCCCCTCTCTTGGGGTTTTAGGTTGGCATATTAATATATAGGTTCTTTTACCATCCGGTCTGTCTGTCCGTAGTGTCTGCCTCTTATGTTCATATTTCCGTGTCCAGGCTGTAACTTTGTCATTCACCCAAGGCTATTAGTATTTGTGGCAAGTCTGGCTCGTGCCTCTACCTTCAAAGGTCAAGGTCACACTAAGAGTTTGAAGGTAATGAAATCCTGTATACATTGTATATGCACACATTCGTGTCCGGACACTTGTGAGGGACAGCTGTTGTTATTATCTCCCTTTAATTATGTGTTCAGAACGGAACTTGAAAAGCGTTCACTGGACAGACTTATTTCCCTAACTGGTAAAAGACATTGAGTGGAAGTGTAGTGATCAAGCACTGTTACTCTTTTTCCACCATTTCCTTTAAACAACACCTTCTCAGAAACTACTAGGCCAGTGCTGATGAAACTTGGCAGGGATGTTCCTTGCATGAAGCTCAATCAAGGTTCTTCAAAGAATTGCATTCCATGAAGAACTTGTTTGCTATGGGTACAAATAGGTATAACTTTACAAGTCCTCTTTTCTGTAACCACAAGGCCTAGAGCTTAGATGTATAGCATGTAGCATTGCATAGTGGACCTCCACCAAGACTGTTCAAATCATGACCCCCAGGTCAAAATGGACACTGCCCATTGGGTCACTTGATTTTACATTGGCTTATATAGGGAAAACTTCAAATCAACAATCCCAGAGCTTAGATATTTGGAATGTAGCATTGTGTGGTAGATCTCTACGAAGTGTTCAAATCATGACCCCCAGGTCAAAACTGACGCTTCCTGTGATGGGATTGTTGACCATGTTTTATAACCACTGGTTGACAGGTGAGGTGTCAAAGAATTGAACTCTTCCTTGCACAAATTTTGAATTGTCTCCCTTTTTCATTTCCTGAAGAAAACTATTCATTGGATTGACTTGGTATTTTACACAGTGATAATTAACTTTAAAGGATGTGCACTGTCAAAGAACCATAACTTTGCCTTGCCCAGATTTTTAATTATCTCCATTTGACAAAACTGGAGACCTTGAGATGAAGACATTTGTTAATGGAGCATCCATCATTTCATATGATATCTTTGTCAATAATTGAACCTAGTGACCTAGTATTTTACCAGTCATGCTGCCTCAAGGTCAAGGTCACAACTTAATGTCAAAGGTTTGAGTCTAACATTTCTTGTCCTCTGTATCTCTTTAACCCCTTTAAGGATTTTGATGAAACACGGGTCAGCTGTTCACCTTTTCAAGACTATGTATAGAACCCATGAGCCCGTCACACTGGCTCAAGGTCAAGGTCACAACTAAAAGGGATATACCCTATAACTGATGTCAAAATAAATAACTTGCAAAACATAAATAACAGAATATTTGGAAGTGTTATAACTCAACCTAAAAGTTTCAGCTATGCGTTACCAGTCATTATCGATAAAATCAGCGGCTTAAAATATACTGCAGTACCATAAACCATTCAATAATCTACCGGTATGTAAAGTTGTTGTTGTACAATTCATGGGTGGATGCGTTTTGTTATAGAAAGCCTCTATATTGATTAATTGTGGTAAAATGACGCAATTTTCGCCATAGTTTCTTCTCTGAAATTGTTTTTATTTATCATTAAAAGTTCATTGAAAACAGAATTTATGTTTCGAGAATACATGTATAATCTGCTAGATGTAGGGAGTGCCCTTTTAAGGTCAAAAGTTTGAGTCTTGAAATTTGTGAAACTTATTCATCCCTTCTTTACAGAGGCCTTTTCTTTAACCACTTGAACAGATCAGTAACTTTATTTTTAGAAATCCACATTATGCATCACTGAGAGAAAACTACAGGAAGAAACATTAACTCCTTCAACGTTTTTATTTGAAGCGGGGTATATAGCTGTCTTAACTTAGTATCGTATTCTCTGACCCTAGATGACTTATTTTCAAACTTGACCTAGACTTTATACATGTACAATATGTAATATAGAACAAGATTCTGACAATTGTTCATGTAGATATTTTTCATTCAGGATAATAACAAGGATGATTTAAACTGAAGTCAGACAGGGGTTAGCATGGGAAAAATTGATGGTCAGATGGTTAGCCAAGAACTTTTGGAGGATACTGTAAATAACCATACATAATATAGATAAGAGCATACACATTTACATTATAATAAAAGGTAAAGTGTTTGTTTATTATAGTGTCACCCCTATTTAAAGGGCCAGCCATTTCTGACTTATGAGACACCTCCTTTTTAAGCACATGTACCTCCCGAATCCTATCCTGTTGATGCCAGGCACCAGGTAGGTAGGCATATGGTAACCATTAT